>OY728166.1:155968142-157168142 GCA_963277665.1 Viscum album | reverse complement strand
ACATATAACATTATACTATATGGGCTAGTCACTATCCCATGGCCTTTTAGAGGTAGGTTTCATAGGTCACACCCAACTCCAGTATTGGCCCGAGAGGGGTACCAGTAGGGGTGGATCATGATGAAATTACTATTAAAATTTTCTATAGTTTTGTAAGGCACATAAAAAAATACATTAGAATTATGACACTTTTATATTTAATGGAATGATTTTATTTTTTACACCATTTAGGGAATAAATATTCTTTACAAAAAACTTATAATAAGACATAATTATTAGACATCGTTTTATAGATACTAATTTTTATGGATACAGAATAGTGATCCAAATTTCTCTACTCAGTTGATATAATTTTTTTAAAAGAAATATATATAAAACTTCCTGAAAAATACTATATAAATGATCAATGTTAAAATCAACTTAAACCTAAAAAAAGAAGATTAAAAATAAGGTAAAGGGGAAAAATATTTTTTTTCTTCAATTTAATTTGGACCTATGTACACTATAGGAACAACCATATAATTATTTATTTACTATGAAAAATAAATAATACAATATACCAAGAATAATAAAATTTAGATAGAATGACCACTGAAAAGGAAGACCATAAAGAATAAAGAGTAAACCACCAACTTTATATTGAGGTTTTGTCAACTATTTGACAAACTTTACATGGAGAAAATAGAATACATACATCCCAAGAAGAAAATAAGAAGAACTTGGGTTGATAAATTTATATTATCACCATCACTGATGAACTAGAGATGAAAAATTGAGAGGAACTAAAGAGTTCATGAGAAAGAAATGAAACAAGAATTATTGAATGTTAAAGAGTAGAAATCAAGGGATTTTTGAGGTGAGTGGAGACTCATGTGGGATTACACACATATTCAGATGAATCAAACATGCAAGATGAGTAAACTGATAGGTTTAGGTATGGGTTATGGAAAGTGATATTTTTTTGATGAAAAAAATTATATGAGACAAAACACCATAAATCATTCCATTTGCAAGGGAAATAAAACACAATATAGAGACAAACTACACACCAAATAGATATAAATCCTTATGTCCTCATCTCTCAATCAACCCACTGATAAGATATATAAAAAATTAAACAAACCAAATAAAAAATAATATATTTAACATTAATAAATTTATTTAGTTAATATATATATAGAATAATAATAAAAATTTCTATAGTGATATATAAATGATGTAAAACCAATCTAGAATTTCCATTTACAGTATTTATCAATTTAGAAATGACTATTAGAAGTCAAAAAAAAGTTTATCATATACCAATCAATAAGAGAATCAGATTGATGCATGGTTGATTCTAATAGATCACATATGATTTTTGGAATGTTCTTATATATTTTCACATCAATTAAAAGTTGTTTTATTGTCTTTGATATCTTAACGGGAGATATGTAATTTTAATAAAACTAGACAGCCTTTTCCATCATTTTCCATCATACTGGGTGACACAAGCATCTGATGGATGTAGAGTTGATTCCTACTGATCAAAAATGGTTCAGTGATTAATTTTATAGGATTTCATGTCAATCAATGTTTGTTTTCTTGTTATTGTCCCTTTTTATGTGATTTATCACTTTAAATCTAAATCTGAGGGTCATACTATACTTTCAATAATACTAGGAAATTTAAAAATTGATTTATATGATAATGATTCCTATATATTGTAAATTAATTAAATATCATTTTCCTAGGATCTCATGATAATTGGAGCTCATTTGGTCAGTTTAGACCCCCACATACTTGTTTTTTCCAATATTACAAAAAATGGTAATATATTTGAAAATTAACTTTTAATTATACCAACCCATCCTAGGATTATATTGACATGCGGTTGATTCCAAAAGATCATATATGATTCATTAAATTTTATCCTAGATTTTTACATCAATCATATGCTGTTTTCTCATTTTGACCTCCTGATGGGAGATATGTCATTTTAATAACACTAGACATTATTATTAATTATTTTTTGTCATACTGGGTGAAATGAGAATTTGATGGATGACGAGTTGATTATCACATATAAAAAATGGATCATTGATCCTTATACCATGATTTCATATCAATAAAAGTTTATTTTCTTGATATTAGATCCTTTTACCTGATTTATCACTTAACTCCAAAACTTAGGGACAAATGAAACTTTCGATCATATTGATAAATTTAGGTAACTGATCCACATGAGGATTATTATTGAAAATTTAAAATGAATTAAATACCATTTTCCTATGATTTCATGTCAATTGGATCTTCAGTTAGTTTTTGTCCCTATACACATGATTTTACTATTATTATAAAAAATATAATAAATGTGAAAATGAACTTTTAATTGCACCGACCAATCCAATGATCATATTGAGATGATATTGATTAAAATAGATCACATATGATTTGAGGAATTCTATCTTATATTTTCACATCAATTAGAATTCATTTTCTCATTTTTGACCCCTTAACAAAAGATATTTCATTTTAATAACACTAAACAATGTTATCCAATGTTTTCCATAATACCGGGAAACACAAGCATCCTATGGATGTGGATTTGATTCATAAATATTAAAAATGTATTGGTGGTCATTATCCCATGATTTCATGTTAATAAAAGTTCATTTTCTTGGTATTGGACCCTTTTATGTGATTTTTCACTTAACTCCATAACCAAGGGAAAAACAGCACTTTCAATAATAATGAGTAATTTAGGCATTCAATCCATGTGATAGAGATTAATATTGGTTTTAAATGACTTTAATATAATTTTACTTATATTTAATTCCAAATTGATATTTTTTGGTTGGTTTTAACCCATACACACATGATTTTCCCATTATTAGAAAAATGATAACAAATATGAAAATAAGTTTTTAATTATACCAACCAATACAAGGATAAGATTGATGTACGATTGATTCCAATAGATCAAATATTATTTAAGTAATTTTCTCTTAGATTTTAAAATCAATCAAAAGTCATTTTATCTCTTTTTACCCCATGATGGGCGATATGTCATTTTAATAAGGCTATACAATGTTATCCATTATTTTCCATTATATCAGGTGAAATAAGTATTTTATGAATGTAGAGTTTATTCATACAGATCAAAAATAGATCGATGATAATTCTCCCATGATTTCATGACAATACAAGTGCATTTTCTTAGCATTGTCTTCTTTTACATGATTTTTCACTTTACTCCAAAACCGAGGGAAAACACCACTTTTGATCATACCGTACAATTCATGTATCTGATCGAAATACCAATAATTAATATATATTTTAAATTATTTAAAAATAAATTTCCAATGATTTCATGTTAACAAATATCTTTTGGTCAGTTTTTATCCCTACACACATGATTTTTCCAATTATTACCAAAATTATAATAAATGTGAAAATGAAATTTTAATTATATCAACTAATATAGGGATCAAATTGATGTGAAGTTTATTCCAATAGATCACATATGATTCAAGGAATGTTATCCTATATTTTAATGTCAATTAGAATTATTTTTTTTATCATTTTTGACCTCTTGATGGGAGATATTCCATTTTAATAACACTAGACAATGTTATCCATCATTTTCCATCATATCGGGTGACATGAGAATCCGATTAATGTAGTTTTGATTCCTATAGATAAAAAAACGTATTTTTTACCATTTCCCCATGATTTCATGTCAATAAAAGTGAAATTTCTTGGTATTGGACCCTTTTACAAGATTTTTCACTTAATTCCAAAACTGAGGGACAAACTCCACTTTCGATCATACCAAAAAATTAAGGTGTCTGATCTAAGTTATAATTATTCCTATAGATTTTAAAAGACTTAAAGATAATTTTCCTAATATTTCATGTCAATCAGATCTTGTTTGGTCGGTTTTGACCCATGAACATATGATTTTCCCATTTAAAAAAATGATAATAAATATGAAAAAGAACATTTAATTATACTGGCTAATCTAAGGATAATATTGATGCATGGTTGATTCCAATAAATGAAATATTATACAAGGAATGTTATATTATATTTTCACATCAATCAAAATTTATTTTCTTGTTTTTGACCCCCTAATGATAGATATGTCATTTTAATAACACTAGACAACATTATCCATTGTTTTCCAATGTACTAGGGGATATGAGCATCTTATGGATGCATTGTTAATGAATAAAGATAAAAAATGTCTTAGTGATAATTCTCACATGATTACATGTTAATAAAAGTGAATTTTATTGGTATTGGACCATTTTATGTGATTTTCACTTAAATTCAAAACAGAGGGACAAATTCCACTTTCGATCATACCGAGAAATTTATGTATCTGATTCATATACAAATAATTCCAATAGATTTTAAATTATCTAAAGATCATTGTCTTAATATTTCATGTTAATCAGAGCTTTTTTGGTTAGTTTTGGCCACTACACACATGATTTTCCCATTATTACAAAAATGACAATAAATGTGAAAATAAAATTTTAATTGTATAGAACAATCTAAGGTTCAGATTGATGTGTGGTTTAATATAATATATCACATATGATTCAATGAATTTTATCCTATATTTTTATGTTAATAAGATGTTTTTGATACTTTTTTGACCTTATGATGGGAGATATGTCATTTTAATAACACTAGACAACATTATCTATCATTTTATATCATACTGGGTGACATGAGAATTTTATGGAGGCTGAGTTTATTTATACAGATCAACTAAGGTGATTGGAATGCTTCTTCTTTTTAATAATCTATAAAATCCTGTTATAATTTAAAATCCCATCACTTATTTTAAATTTAGTCTATAGATCTTATAAAAAAGGGATGATATCATAGATCATATTAGTATGTATTATACAAAATTGTTTAATATACCTTCTAATAAAATTATAAATATTCTTGATATTATTACTATTATGATTAATGTGGATGGTATTGGTATACTTCCAAAGAGACCATACCTAGATGATATTTAGAAAGATGACTGATCTCCTAGTCCTAATAGATTCCTAGTCGTGATAGATTTTACAACTTGTTTTTTCAAGAATAATGGGATATTGTGTACTATGATATATTTAAGATATTATATAACATTTTTAGAAATAGTATTCTTCCAACAATAATCAATTACTAATTTTTGGTTCTTTTTCCAAAAGGATAACATATTAATCCATTGGATATGTTTAGTCCTATTCTTATGTGTTATTCAGTTTATAAAATCCATAGAAAAATTTTATCTAATAGACCTATTATAGTTATTATAAATATGGTCTTAGCTAATATATTTACATGATGGAGGTTATATTAATTTTCCCTCAAGAAAATTAATTAATACATCTTTACCACATACATTGAGCACTTGATAAGGGTTATTGGGAATGGTTATATCTTATTTTAGGAAGAAAATTGGTTGGGTGAATGAATGTTCCTTTTAAAATTAAGACTCTTATCTTGATTGTGGATATGAGTTTACTATGTAATGGAAGTTCTATAACTTCTAAATTTTTGGATGCTCCACATGTCAAGTGTGGTTCAAATTTAAAGATAAAAAACCACTTATCGATTATTTTCCTAATTTTTTCATCAATATCAATGTATTTTGTTGTTTTTTAATCCCTAATTGGTTAAATTTTATTTTAATAAAAATTTAATTTTGATTTGTGACTTTACTAAAAAAGAAAAATGAGACAATCAATTTGAATGATAAATGGGAAATATAGAACAAAACAGACCTCCTGAATCTGATGTGTCATACAGGACCATGGAAGCTACCAGCATCTATTGTGATAGAGGATTACACCAATTAAAAATTATGAAATAACAATAATGAATTTAATAAAAAAATAAAAAATAAATTTAGTATAAACATGAATCATAGGATACCCTACATTATCACCCCAACGTATATATTCCCACAGTGCTCTGACCTCATATAATAGCCATTCATTTACCTCTTTGGAAGCACACATCTATACCTCCAAATATATCAAGTAATATTTAATCCCAAAAATAACAAGAGCCATATCTTCAGTGTGTGATACTACATAATGATGAATCCCCATTCCATATGTCCAGGAGTTTCTATGTCCATCATAACTAATAATGTGATGAAATATCTCATCCCTTTGCATGAAAATTTATCACTGGTCCTTTGGAAGTTGTGATAACTCAACCTTAAATATATCCTATGTAATATATATATATATATATAGATGTATGTAAATATTGATAACTCTTACAAGAACTTACTATAAGATATGTAACCTCTGGATTATTTTGATCACGAGTCATCATCCCCATCGACATTTTATCAGTTGGTGAACCTTGATCCTATAACTATATAACAATAAGATATAAATATAGAACACAAAACCATATTAAATAATAAATTTTCAAATTTAATAATAAATAAATCATGTCAAATTTGGGACATGTTATGAGTTATAAGATTATGAGGTGGTCCCTGTAACACATGATTCTCAGAATGATGCACTGCAACCTCCTACATTCAATTAATTCAAATTTCAAACATGTAAAATGATTAAAATTCTCCAAAAATATATAATCCAAAAATAAATATACTCAATGTTGCAACCTCAGTGGACCAATATGAAACTAATTCACACCACTGATATTGGAGAACACCTCTTAGGACTCTGTCTAGAATGTCTAGGAAACCCAAATTTGGTACCCAGTGCTCTATCTTGATTCTAACTTTATAATATTTCTACATTTTATAAAATTTATCCATACACATTGGTGAAGAATCATTAGGGGAACACTCTCAAATTATTCTATTTATGGGAAAACAATTATCACAAATTTAAGTATTTTTTAAAAATATCTATGAAACTAAAATGATCCTCATAACTAAACTTTCCTCCTTGGTATATCTTATATATCCTATGGGAATAAAGACCATAAATGTGTATTCAATGAAAATCTATGTTGTTCGTTTATGATATGAACCAACTAGTGAATAAATAAATGGGAACCCACTCCCACAAAATGGTATGTCTCATTAAACGATACATTAAGGGTCATGTCAAAATTCCATGATGAAATAACACTACCAGGGCATCTCCTATGAGAGGAAAAAACCATTGAGTTAGATCTTATTGAAAAAAAATTCATACATAATTATACATATGTGAATATAAAATTTTAATTATTAATTTTAAAAAATAAAAACACATTTATAGGCATACATGCCTTAACAAATATGAAAATATGGATCTGTAGAATGATGTGGAGCTGGTTCATGTTCCCCTAACATGTCTTCACTCATAGAAATAATTAGTAAGTAAATGATTCATTTCTTATTATAGTGCCATATAATGTGAACTCCAAAGTAATCATGTAGTTTTTATTTATTACACACATATTCAATCAAATATAAATGAGTGGTTGGATTAAAACATATGTATAGGACAATATATGTTATTTAATTATTGGATAACATTGAAATCCCATAGAAGGGATAAAGATACAATACCCACTCACTTGATTCATAAAAAAAATGAGAAATTCATAGTCTAAGTTTCCCAACACAATGAAATAAAAGGTGTTGAATGTTTCTTTACACTACCAATAATTAAATATCATCACTATCATATACTGTACAAAAGGAATTTACATTAATGAAAATAAAATATGATTCCATATATCATAAGGAGAGGTCTAAAACTTCTATAGATAGAAGATTATAGAAAAATATATAAATTCCATTACAAGGGGACCACTCAAGTTGAACTAGAGCCACTAATTTCACTTCAATTACACGGTGATAACAAGATAATACAAAGAATATTTATTCAAATATTTTCCCCTAATTAAAGTAATGTTATTATAAGGGACACACACATATAGAATGTAAATAGAGAGATAAATAAAAGGTATAGGTTTACTCACACTTCTTCTCTCTCCACAATTGGGATGTAAAGAACCTCATAAAATAATGCCGAACTATAAGGGGAGTGTGTCAAATGAAAGTGATAAAGTGAAAGTAGAATGTTCTCATGGATCCATTTTGGAAGGTTGAGAAATATTAAGTAGATACATTAGGTCATAATTCCATTGACCAAAGGATTGTTTATTCTATCCAACCTATTTATATTTATTTTTTATTCATCCCATTCATTTTTATTCACTGTCCATTCCTTCCACTTCATCCATCCATCCATTTTGATGTGGATATGTAGACTATAGAATAATAATGGGTTAATTACTAGTTAATATATTTTAAGGTGTGGGTTATAGAGAGATAGTGTAAGAATAAATCTTGGAAAAGGGTTATGATCAATGTATTTTTTGAATAGGATTTTAGGGACTCTAGTGTTTATTAATTGATTTTTTCAAAAAACAATGTACATTTGACCATTTCAAATAGCATTTTCAATAAAAAATTATATCAAATTGATGATAGAAAAACAATTTAAATACATTAAATATTTGGATAGACTCAATTATAAAGCAGCAATATAAATTTTTACAATGTGATAGTTAATAAAAATAAAAATAAAATTTAAAAAAGAGACACATTACTAACTAAAAAATAATGAAAATTAAAACTAACAGTGAATATGATCACATCCCTCACAAAAGATTTGAACTATTTCTTTATTTCAATTTAGTTGAATATTCCATTTTAAATTTAAAACATTGAACAAAAAAATATTTATAATAGGAAAATATATAACCTATCTATTTTATATTGATATGAATAGTATCATTATAATATATTTTATTAGGTTTAAAAACATCTATCAATTTTATATGAAAAATAGTAATTGGTAAGATTATTTTTATACTAAAAACAAAGGGAAACAAAAAAATAAATAAGATTTTAAAGAGAAAATGGGTTTATCTCCCCATTAGGAGATATTTTTTATATTCCCCCATATCCTTGATAGTATTATAAATTCAATCCCATTTTTTTGGAGGGTATGACTTCTAAATTATGAAACACTGCATCTTATCTTCTCTAGTTTATAACTAGGAACATTTAAAACTAAACTAAACTACCTCAAACATGTTATCTTCTCATTATGATTCCCCAAAACAACACCATTCATTATTACTTTTCATTCTTTATACATAAGTAAATTAGTGATCTAATCAAAATACTATCCTTAGGGAGATGGTATGATCCTTACCATTTATTATGTTACAAATACATCATACACTTGTAGGAGTTGTGCAGTTTACAATTACATAAATACATAAATAAAAAAATTAAGACTATATGAAGGGATAAGATGGGTTAAAAAATAGTTTAAAATAAATATTTTAATGAAACCAGGGAAGAAAGGAAACTTTAATGAGCTATAAGTTTCAGATTTCAAGGGTAATGCCAATAATTATATTAAAGTGTATTATAAAATGTGATTCATGTGGATAAAACATTCATTATCCATATTGAAAAAACTATAATTATTTTAGATAATTTTTTATAAAATTTATTCTAAATTATCACGGAATGAAGAAATAATATAATTCTTCATTCAAAAAACTCAAACTCACTTCCATTGTACTTAAGGAAAATTATATTGAATAGATAAATGGATTTAATTTTTTTCTCAAAATACCCATACATGTATCCCAGACTTTGAAATCCCAGTAGAGAATATGAATATATAAAATATTGTAAGGGATAAAGAAAAAATGATAAATAGTGCTAAATTTAATTCAATGTAGTATGTTATGGAAATTACTATATGTAATAGTAGAGATACAGAGTAATAAGGCCAAAAAATTTTAAACAATGAGTTTCTTAATGAGAAATAAGATATACTACTATTTAAGAAATGAAATAAACTTTTATGGAAAGAGTTGTTAAGGAATATAACTATTCATGAATTTAAAGAAAAACTGAAACGAATTTGGAAACATTTATTGATGATGGGATAGAAAAATATTGACATACAAAACCATTTAGAAAGGGAGAAATGAAAATTAACTAATGAGGGAACACCATTCTCATTATAAAAACTCTATTTCATTTGTGATATTGGAAATTTAAAATTCAAATTAGAGAAGATAGAAAGGATACAAGTTTTTTATCAAGAGTTCCAAAATAAATGGAAAATAGAATACAACCTCAAGGTTGAAATCATAATCCAGGAAAAAATTTGTGTATAAGATATAAAATTACACATGGATTTGTTATCAAAAGGAGATATTGATGTTTAAATAATAAAAAACAAATAATAAAACAATTATGGAGGTATTACATATATTTTGTTTTTTGTATAAATAAAATATTTTATAGAACCCTTTATATCAAAATGTAAGACACAATATCACATGGAAATCATTGAGTCTCCTCTTCTCGGCACATAAGGATTAAATCTAGTTGAATATAATATAAGTGAATCAAAATTTACCTTAGATGAACTAGATCATAAACTCAACCTAGAGTTATTGAGTGTTGTGCATGAGTAGCACATCAATGATTCATTATAAAAAATTAATTAGATAAATTCATTTTAATTGGAGTAAAAAGAACTTTTTGGAACACAAAATTATGTTTATTGGGAAATCATGGACCTGTGTGTCTATGTGTGAAAATTAAAGCCATGAATAAGTGTTAATATAATTATAAGATCTGGTTATCATGTATAGATTACATGACCTAGTTACCTAAATTAACCTCAAGGGTTGTTTTCTATTTCAAATGGTTTAGTTCTAGATTTTAATATACTCATTACATGAATAATTTGATAACCCAACTGTCATACATTTGATGAAATGAATTCTTTGTGATTTTTTTTCAAGGAATCACTTGAATTAAAGTAGTCTCTCAATTATTGGGAGATATATTTAATTTTTCTTATTATTTTCTTATCATATATTACATATATTTTATGGTTTTCTATGTTTTATTATATAAATATTATATAAATTTTGTTTTTATATTTTTTTTAAAAAACTCCTATTATTTTTACTCTAATTTATGTCATTTTTCATGCATTTATATAACAAATATAGTGATAATAAATGAAAATATGTTAAATAGTTCATAAAAATTTAAAAAATTTAAAAAAGGTTTTAAACCAAAGAGAGGGAAAACAATAATACCTTTTATTAAAAATTAAAATCAACCATTTCTCATTCAATTATCTCTCTAACCTAATGAATAGATTCTTCAAGTTAAACTATAGTGTGTCGATCTAGATATTGCACAATAAAGGAAATAGTCTTAGGTTCATCTCATTAAATTAAAAAAACTTCTTAGTTTAAAATTTTCATATAAACTTTCCAATTTGGATTAGATTTCAAGGTAACAAAGAAAACTTATTCTGATTGTGACTCCAAAAATGAAAGGATCACCACTATATCTTTCATCTCTATATAACATATTATTAAAATTGAACAATGTAAACTAATATTGACCGACTTTACATCCATGGACTGAATCATCCCAACTAAAATTTAACAGTATTTGTTTTAACCCACGTGTATACAACTTCAATGATGTATTTCAATTGGCCATAGTAATAGCTAGAATTGATATATGGAGAACCAATGCCACTATTTTTTATTTATCATTTTTCATAAGTATCTTTAATGTGAAACTGAAAGTTATTAGTATCTAAAGATTTTTAACGACGAGCTACTATAGATAGACCATCAACTAGTTTGTTAATTTTTTTTTCAGTTAGTGTAGGGTTACCTGACTACCATAAGTTATAGACTGATATATTTTACATAATTCAATAAAAATTTATATATAAAGAAATTTTTACTAAACTCAATCATAGAGAAAATACATTTATACATAAAAAACCCTTGAACCAATCATGAAATGATGCATAATGATACTATTTAATTTTATAATCACTCATAGAATACATATCTTATTTTAGCTCATTAATGTGTTTCATGTAAATGATAACAGCATGTTTGAATGATCAACATATATATGGTAAAATAACATGTAAAAGTTAAACAATAAAAGTGATAATACACTTAATGTATCAATGATGCAACTGATGGAGTAATGAACCAGATATATCGATGAGTTTTTACCCACTAGATGTTTTCCATATTAAATACCACTCCTTATCCAACTAGACTTCATGAATCTGAGTGGGGTTTTCTAATTTTGTTTCAACATCTATAGGATATTCTGGAAAAATAGTTGTATACTTATCCATCAAATTAACATTGGCTATTGATTCCTATAGATAATATTTTTTAGGTAGTAATTCTTTCAATGTATTCTGATAATTATTAATAGGATACATCTACCTGAATTGCATTATAATTACAACCATTACTTCATCAATTAGGTATACTGTCAAGTGAACCATAACATTGAAAAATGAGGCTAGAAAAAATCTCTCCATGTGACAAAGAATAAGTATAATTATGTCCTGATATTTTTTGAATCACCCATTCATTAAGTTCTTAAAAAAATCTGTCTAAAATATTACTCATATCAATCAATAGTTGAAAAATATTGGGTGATAAAAAATCATGAATTGTGATTGGAATCAACTGATAATGTAATATATAATTATCATGAATTTTCAACCCTTAATAATGTTATACTCTTCACATTAATACCCTCGGAAATATTATAAGAATATCCATCATGAATCTTGAGCTTCTTCAAAATGGGAAGAAATGTATCTTTCTCTTTTTAACTCATTGTATACTATACAGTAGGCTTGTATGCCTTATTTTCCTCACCCAACTCCAAATGTAATTATTTCTTTTAACCCATTTCTTATAAATCATAAAATGTATTAAAATGGTCCTTTGATTTTCCATTTAAACAAAAAATGGTCCATAATATATTATCACAAACATTTTTTAGTGTACATGACATCTGAATTATACCTTGGCATGTTGGTTTTACAGTAAGGGAGATTAAAAAACCATTTTCTTCTTCCAATTTTGACTGCACTATCTACCAGCACCAAGAATCTTTAGTAAAGGAAAACCCACTAAATCCTAAAAATAATATATTGTGTGGATTTTTTCTTCCTCAATATTCGATAATATTTTTATTCCTGTCATGATATTTGGTGTTGGATTGATTTATCTAGAACCATAAAATTCCTCTCTATCCTTTCTGAACCTATTCTAAGGGGGAATAAAATGTCTATGACCCATGTATGCCCATTTTTAAAATGTTTAAGACATGTATAATTCTTAATTTTATTGTATAAAAGGAAAAAAAATCCCCTTTCATATTCCAACTTGATAAATTTTAATAATATGGGAATTCATTGATTTTCCATACTAGATCATCCTATAGTTTGAACATTTCATTCATCTCATAGTGGTGAGTCATCACACCATCACCCAAAAATTCATTTATCTAATCAATCAATGGATGAAGGTAAACATCAATCTTATCCCTCAGACTTTTAGGTCCATCAATAAGAGTGAAAATTAATATAAATTGTTGTTTCATAAAAATCCATAAATAATGATTATAAAAAACCAAAACCACTGGACATGTGCTATGAGTTTCACAAACCATAGACCTAAATAGATTGAAACCATATAATAACAACCCAAATTGAACATTACAACTATATTTAGTGTAGTCACAGTGTCTCTGATCAAAATCATTCCATGAAATAGAGTCTTCCTGGTGGGTTCAAATATCTCTTTTATTATTTCTTTCCACATTACATCTTATTAATTTTGAAAATTTAGATGATGTAAATAATCTTTTCAACCTCGACCTTTGTAGAATATAATGAATTTTCTTTTGAATAATAGGTTTCCCCTATTTCACAGTATAACTTTGATGGGTCTGATTTCCCCTATTATATTTCTACCTGGAAGAGTCACAAACTATACAATTATCCAAATGGATAGTTTCATTTCTAAATAATATAATGTTTTTTTCACACGTATATATAGTCTCATATGTGAAACCTAAGTTCTATATCAACTTATGATCATTTTAATAACACTCAGGAATCTTAGCATCAACATTAAGTATTTTTTCCAATAACACCAAAAACATGTTGAATGATGTATTTGACCATTGATTCAAAGTCTTAAAGTGTAATAAATCTAGTGTGAATTAAAATTTACTATAAGTAGTTCACACTAAATATAATTCAGTTTGTGTATAACAAATTATTTCATAAAACCTCAAAAAATTAGGATATGAACCATAGAACATATTGATCTCATTGGTATCAACATTTTAGATGTTAATTCCTTCAGGGGCCAACCCACATACCATTTCAGTAATCATTTCATGCATAAGATCTATCATCCTCACATCAACATCCATATGAACTATTTCTGTATGATGAAAAAAAAAATTCTTTTCCCTGATGATCCCAAATCTTATAATTTTTCATGAACCCATTTAATAATATGTTCTTCCTCATGGTATCTCATTTGAATTAATATATATTTTCACATTTTATATATGGAAAACTAATATAGTCACTTTTAAATCCTATAGTTATATCAATAAACTGCATAATACCCTCAAAATAGTATATATATGATCTATTTGAAAGATCAATCCATCTCTTATCCATGTTTTTATATGTACAATAAGCATTAAAATTTACACAAGACTTCATATTTCATGCATTTTTATAATTTCATATCAAAAAATATATTTTTAAAAAATACTAACCAATTGCATGTGAACTTCAATTCATACTAATCGAAAACAAGAAAATAATTCTCAAATGAAACAATCATCACATTTTAAGTTATATTTAAATTTTTATACATTTTTAAATTTTTCTTTTATACATAACTAAATATTTTGTATATAGGTGATTATAAAACATGTCCTAATAAAAAAATATTTTTAAGGGAAAGAAAATATTGAAAATTGAATATATAAAATAAAATCAAACTAAGATATATTTTTGTTACAAAATGAGATTTTTTATTAAAATTTTTAATAGTAAAAGAAATACGAATATCCAATTAAATGGAAAGTAAATATAAAGGCAATATTTAGTCTCAATTTTAATATGTGAATAAGTTTTCAAAATTAGTATTTTTTAATAATAAAAGAACTAAAAATAAATATATTGTGGCGAGGACTCTATTAGGTCCATATCAATCAATAAATCCTCACAACACAAACCTTAAACCATGAATGGTCCATCCCTTGATAGAATAATGAATTAAAGGTGTCGTCCTCATCATCCCGCTCCTTCATTATTAACCCATTTCTTGTTTTTTAAACATCCATGTACTTGAAAATTATAAATCATTATCTGAAGTGTTTGATGTCATTTTAATTAAATTTTACAAAATTATAGACATATAAACTAATATAACTTTATGAATAAAAATATTATCCATTTCGCGGTCCAAGATAAAATTAAGGTTCGTTGGTTTCATTTTATATTTTCATGCTAAAAAAATATCATAATAAGTAAACAATAATTTAAAAATTCAAATTGAGAGAATTATGATAGAAAATAATACATATAAATCATCCCTAATTAATTAATTATCAAAGATATAATATTATAATATATAAAAAAATTTCAAATAATACACACTAAAACAATGTACCACTCATTTGTGTCAAATCCATGATTATCTTTCTTAAAAATTGTTTGATTGAAATTCATAAGAGAAGGAAAAATGAAGGAGTATTGATCTCTTTCTTAAAATTATTATAACAAATAATATATCACTTTATAGTAAAATAGTTTATAAAACTAATCAAGATAAGATTATAGAACATTCATCAACTAAAATAGATTATTCAATCCATCAAGTACCATTAAAATAAAATCCAATACTTAATTTCATAAATTTTAATTATATGAATCATTATTGTATCAATCCATATGCTGGTTGACAATAGATACATTAAGGTGTAAAAATGATGAATTTAATTGATACATTAAATTTTTTATCTAATCAATCTATTAATGAAAATACATAAATTATATTTATCATTCTTAAACATGGATTTCATTAATAAATTAATTGATAAATTTAAAATAAATAAATCAAATTTTAATTAATTATCCATTAATGTACGTAACTGATATATTAATGAATTAAAATATATAGATGAAACATTACTATATTGATTTAATGTAATTAATATTAATTGTTTCTTATAAAATAATAATTTAACGTTTTCCCATATGGTTTACATTAATTAATTTATAAAAACATTAATTATAAAAAAAATTATTAAATAAAATCACATTATATACCAAAATATGACATATTAACATGATAGATATAATATTTTTTAGGCATAATATTCATACATATAAAAATTCTCATATAAAAAATAATTAAAAAAACTACATTATTATTTAAGTAAAATATATAATTCTAATAATGGCCATAAAATCACAAAATTTATTAAGTGATAAATTTTTTCAAAGTGAAATCATTATAAAAAAACACGTCTTTAATAAAAAATGTATTAACAAAGTTTCTATCCCTCACTAACCCAATATGTAAAAAGTCAAAACCAAAATTATATAGACTTAATATTTAATAATTAATTAAAATTGCTAGGAAATTATATGTTTCAAATTTTGAACCAATATAATCAATACAAGAATCATATGTTTTACCAAAAATATCATGATAAATCTGGGATGATAATGAGATCACCAGCAGTGGTCGAGGGGGGTGGGGGGGGGGGTGGTAGTAGTGAACAAGATCAAGGGCATGGTGGCAGTAGTTATGAAAGGGATGTGGTGAGGGTAATGGAAAAGATAGGGAAGAAGGATGGGTGAAGAGGTTGACCTAAAGGGGGTGCAGTGAGGGTTAAGAGAGTGGGGGCGGTGGGGGTGGACGAGTAGTGATGACAGATCTAGGTGTGGTGATGACAACAAAAGGTGTGGTAGAGAGGGTCTGGTGGGTGGACAAGAAGTGGAGGCTATGTTTCAGGAAGGGTAGGGGTGTGATATAGGGTGAGGGATATACTCTAGGGGTTAGAGGGGGGACTGAAAGTGATTTCTACAGGTGCATTAGTGGTCAGAGGTAGCTATTTCAAGGGGCGTGACATGCCCAATTTTTAGTTGTGATGGTGAGTATAATGGGAAAATTACAAGCCAATTTTTTTTAATAAGATAAATTATAAAATTGATCAAGTTTATCGATGAAATAAAAATACTAGATTGAAAATTCATAGTCAATTAAAACAACGCATTGTTTTTTATATATCATCTACTTAAAATAATTCCTTCCCACTTTGGTTCAGTAGAACTTGAAAGCCCCATTAAAAAACAACCACTAATCCTAAAATAGTTCCATTCTTGGAGGGAAAAAATTTTATAGGAACAACCGATTGGAGATCTATTGGGGAAGATTTTGAGGGAAAAAAACTAAACTCATGACTGGTGGTGTAGGTGAGGATGTGAAACACAATGATATGAGTATTTCACCCTAAAAGTTTTTTTGATCTAGAGGCATGTCCAATAGAAAAGGTAAGAAAGTTGAACATGATATAATGATTGTTCATTCTCCTTCTAAGTCCTTTAAACTATAATAATTTAGAAGCATAGGTGAGGTGATGAATTATGTTATTCTATACTTCTTCATATGTTGCATTTAAATTCTTTTACTGGAATTCATTTATTAGTTCTTATTTAATTGTGCTGGATCTATTTTTGGAATGGATTCTTCTCATGCATGGCCACTGTATACATGGATTGATTATTATTTCAAATTTCCATTGATTTATTTTCATGGATGTTATTTTTCCTTATTGTTGAGTGGATTTAATCATGAACATTGTTCTTTATGATCCAATGGTCTAGGATACTCTAGTGTGGGTGTTTGGAGAGTTAACATACAAATTTTTCCTTCTCATGGTCAATTGGGTACCTCGAGATGTACTACTTAGTTGGACAACTTTGGTTAATCAAACCAAATATTTCATTATGACTATCCATGTGTCTTCCATCCCGCTTCCTCCACCTATGCCACCACACTCCTTGATTAACACGTTTATGACACTACACCCCTTCATTTTGAGGTATTAGGTCTCTCTCACTCTATTTTGTGACTATTCTAGTCTAGTTTTAGGAGCTATAAGATTATATTCACAAGGTTTGAAAATTAAGAACTTAGTGGAGAAGATGGAAGTCAAGGTTCCCTTTCCATCCTCACTCCCCTTCATCCTATATGTGATGATCCTTCATATATGAGCCCTATTATGGTGGATACTTAGAAGAATATGGTTGGATATTAGGTCTAGGACAACTACACACTAGAAGGAAGCATCATATCTTGACTCCTTTTCATAATAAATAGGTTTAAGTTTTATAACATGGATCTGTAAGTGATTTATTTATTCTTCTAGTCAAGCATGATACTATATCCTTTATGGGTGTGTTTGTGAGTCTATTAAGGAGTAAAAAATGTTGATTTTATCTGACATCTTCCACCTAATTCAACAAAGCCAATTCATTGGTTATTATCTTTTCATTCATGTATATAATTGCTTTCCTAATTCCATTTATTAATAAGAGTAACACATGGGGGTGGTGTTCTCACCATTCACATTAGATCATCACAATCTAAAGAAAGTTATATCTTGGTGTTCTTTCCCATTTTCTATTTTATTTTCTTTTTATTCTTGTAATCCAGAACTTGAATATTAAAAAAACTAGTTTTTCTATTTTAATAATTAAAATAAGTTTTTCAAATCAATTTTTAACCCAAGGATACACATTAGTGGGTCCTTTTTCATTCTTGGGGAAAAGTGCAACAACATTTTTCCTCATATAATTGGTATTAGAGATTAATGAAATATAATTATTAGGGACTAAAAAGTTTTATATTGAAAAATTTGATGGAGAAAATGATTTTAACTTGTGGAGGATTAAAATGACCACACTTTTTGATCATAATGAATTGATTTATGCTCTTGTTGGACCTAAAAAGAAAGTTACCACTCAATCCATATATGGGAAAACCATGGTCACCTATTTTTATGTTCCATAAGAGGTCCTTTGGAAGGCCCACAATCTAATACTTTTATCTTTAGGAGATAAGGTTCTTTGAGAGGTTCCATACGAGTCATATTCTATAGGTATATGGTCTATAGTATAATACCTTTACTTGACTAAGTATCTTTTTTATATACTGTATTATAAAAATGAGATTATACACATTCAAGATGCATCCTAGAACTATTTTCTAGTATCAAATTGATTAAATTTATAAAATATTGTTAGATATTTCCAACATAAGTAGTAAAATTATATGATAAGGACCAAACCATAATAAAGTTATCATCATTAGATGATTCCTTTAATTCTATTCATGATTATATAATATATGGAAAATACAATATTACTATCGAGGAAGTTAAATCGAAATTACTCTCCAAAGACCTTCAAAAAAATCATATTGTTAAGCTAAGGTTGAGAGTCTAAATATCAGAGATCAAAGTGAGTTTAGTGGTAGGAGGAGAGATAGAGTTTAATCTAAGAAAAATAGATCTAAATATAAGAAAAAATAAGTAAATACATCAAATTAAAATAGATAGGTTACATAAAGTGGAACTTTTCTAACAGGAAAGGTGAATATAAATAAAACTGTAATGACCATTCCTTGTTATTTGAATAGTATATTGATACTAATAATGTGTTAAATTTTTTTCATCTCCAAGGAATGGATCCTTGATTTTGGATGCTCATTCCACATGTGTCATACGATGGAGTGTTTCACTGAGTTGAGGGAAATTGAATCAGGTGAGGTGTTCTTAGGGAATAATAGGAGTGTCTATTTTATGGTGATAGGATCAGTTTCTTGAGGTATTCATTATAGTATTATCAAAACACTTGAAGAGTTTAGGTGGGTACACAAATTGAAAAGTATCCTCATTTCCCGATGAGTACTTGATCAAATAGGTTACACCATTAGGTCACACTCTTGAAATTTGAGAATTTACTAAGTATCCCTCACTATCACGATAAGAAACTTTTGAAACGGTGTATATGTGTTAGATGGCAGGGTTCCTAGAAATATGTTGAATGCCTCTACTGATTCGAATATATATAATACCACCCTTTAGAATATATTGTTAGGGAATTTAAGTTCCAAAGTCCTTAATGAACATAGAATATAAGGGATTTTGAGTAATATCACTCCTAGAAATCTTCCATTATGTGAATAATGTGTATATAGAAATTCCATAAGGGTTATATTTAGTAGGTCAATGTATAAGGCTTGATAACCCCTTGAGTGTGTACACTATAACCTTTGGGGTCCTTCTAGGATCACATCCCATAGTGGAGGTGGCTATTTTTTATCCTTTATTGGAAACTACTCTAGGAAACTCTAGATTCATGTACTCAAGAATAAGCCTGATACCTTTCAGACCTAAGATATGGAAAGATAGTGTAAAAAGTAAATCTATTAATAAACACAATACTCTTAGAACTAACAATGGTGTAGGGTATCTATCCACTTAATACATAGAATTATATGAATATGAAGGTATTAAAAGGTACCAAACTATTGTGGAAACTCCAAAATAGAATGTATTAGAAAAAAAATGAATAGGAATATCTTATAAAGGGTTTTATGCATGATTTCTTATTCTAATATACCTAGGTCCTTTTAGGATAAGGATACCTCTATGGTTGTCTACTTGATCAATAATTTTCCATATTCTTCCAATTATTTAAAAACATTGAAGAAACTCTCAAGGGGTTATCCCCATAATATTGCACATATTAGTATTTTTGGATCTATATAATATTCTCTTATCCAGAATGATAATCTTACTCTTAGGGTTGTGAAGTTCATATTTGTGTAATATAAAAATGGTGTTAAGATATATAAGTTATGGATAGATAAACCTAGTTATTAATAGGGTATTATTATCAGAGATATAGTGTTTCATGAGTCTTGTATCTCTATAGTGAAATGTGTAGAGTATATAAATTTTTTAGATTAGGATTAAGTGTATTTTGATAAAAATATTACACCCATAGGAGTTGAAATTACTTTGTAATTTAAATAACACCCTCAATATAGGGCTGATTCCAACCCTCCTCTTCTTCAAAATCAAGGTGAATATGATATTTATTTAGATTCTAAACCATAAAATTAAGAGAAATATAATATTATAGAGTATCAAATTACCTGAGATATAGAGAGAAGAATAATAAGGCCTCTAGCCCTATTAAACAATGATGATGTGGATTCATATAAGTTTAATGTTTCTCAAGACATGTTTAGTGAGGAACCTCAAACATATAAGAAAGCTATTAAGTCAAAATAATCCAAGAAATGAACATATACTATGCAAGATGATTTAAATTCACTCCTTAATAATAAAATTTGGGTTGTTTTAACCAGTCATATTAATGAGAAAATTGTAGGTTCTAAATGGTTATTCAATAAAAAGGAAAACAATGTTGGAGAAATAACCAGGAAGGTGCAGGACTAGGCCGAATGCCCAGCCTCGTAGAAAATTATTAATAAAAAAATATTACAGACGTAGGGAGAGAAAGAAATAAAACAGAAAACCTCAAATCCTCACAGCCTCATGAACTAGAGCACATCAAACACATCATCACCTCCACCTTCTGAGAACTCATCCGGGTCCGCCGACTCCCATTCAGATTGTGGAGCATATTGACTTAGCATTTGTATATATTGCTCCCTCAGTCGTAGTTTCGCTGGGGACATGGGCTCCTTGCTCTGTCGTCCCTTCTTTTGCTCTGATTCTTTCAGCTTTCCATTTTTGGCAGACGACCTGGTTGCAATGGTCCTTGGTGTGTTGGAGTAATCTTTCCAATGTTTCCTCTTCGGTGGAGTAGTGGAAGCTCCATTACTCTCAGCCCTTTGCCCCACTTTTCTGAGAATATCACTATATGACTCTTTCATCACACTTTGTGCTCTGCCTCCTTGATTCTCCTTCCCCTCACCTGCCCCTAAAGTGCCCTCATGCACCAGAGGGGTTGTAACCTGAACAGATTCCCTGTTACCATCTCTAGGTGTCAAACATGGATACTGGTCCTCATTATTCTGCCTCTTGCAACTTCCCTCTAAGAAGTCCTGCTTGTTCAAAGATGTTACCCTGCCATTCTGCCGCTCTGCAACATCAGTATCACTCAATACATCCTCTAAAATTTTCCCAACATCATCTTCAGCCGGCTCCTCCTGTATCAGAAAATCAGGACCCCCATCAGCCAGCTCACCGAAGTCCTCAGCTAGCTCCCCCTCTATCAGAGTAGCAGGATCCCCATCAGCCTCCTCCAAACCCCCATTCCCACTACGACCAAACATTTCAGCACCATCTGCAGCCATAACCTACTGTGAGTGTGCTGCTCCTTGATCAGTGGAGTCCAGATCAGCCAAATCTAAAAATCTGTTGCCCAGAGATACACCGCTGACTTGCTTCATCAAATTTTCACCTTCTACCTTATCTAACATCCTGTTTCCACATTAAGAAACTGGAATTTATTTTTCCCTGTCGAATTCAATACCAACATTGCACTTTAGATCCTGCTTCAGTCTTTTAAAAACATCTCCAACCGATGGGTTCACCAACCCACTAGATATCATCTTCTGAAAAGAAACCTCAGCACACGGGGCCCCAGTGTGTGCATATTCAGCGGCTGTAATAACAGCAGCTCCCTGTAGTCCATCTGTCTCTGGAACCATCTCTCGGTCAAGAGCAAAAAAATTTGACGCTGTGCCAACCTCGCCACGACGTGTGCTGCGACGACATAGCAGATCCTAATGACCAAGGCGGCGACAAATCCCACAGAAGGGCGTCCATGACTCAAAGAGGACAGACTGATGCTATCTAAGCTCACCCTCCACCTCAATGCAGACAGAATCAATCGGCTCTATCGAAACATCTACTTCCACAAAAATTCGCGGTGCAACTGGATGGCAAGAAACCCGTGTTCACAGGTCCATACACAAGAAACGGCCAATCAGATTTCCAATGACACGAAGAATTGCAGGATTCTGGAAAGGTAATGCGAGCCCAGGAAGCGTAACCCATAACGCTGCGGTCAGAGGATCACGACGAAGATGAAAGTCAAAAGACCAGCGAAACAGGAAAAATCTAAACCCATTAACCACTCTCGGCGCAAAAGACCAGGCTGTAATTAAATCTTCCTCGCTAGAAAAATGTATTTGAAAATTCCTCGAATCCAACAGCCCAATAACCACTTTGTCTTGAAGCATCCAGGAGGAGGAGACAAACCTGTGGAAGCAGTCCACAGAGGGCCGAGCCTTTCTAAATCTTGCGACAAGGGTATGATCCAGCCGTGACACCACCTTTGCAAACTCCAGAGAAGAGATTGAGACCGAGATTTAACCATTCACCCGATTCGGTACCTTAGGGAAAACCTCAATTTCTGGGAAGTCCGAGAACGAAGAAGGGTCCACACGCCATGGATGAGGAGAGTTGATAACCCCCTCTGACCAAGGCACAGAGGGGGCTCACCACTGTGAGCTCATGTGTTACGCCATCGAGGGATCGCCGGGACGCCGCTCTCTCTGCTAAAGAGGGGGAAAGACCAAACGTGTTGTCGGTTTAGAGGGTATTGAGGTGGCCTTCCCCACCCCCTGTCACACGTCCCCAGCTAGGCCCAAGGTGGCCAGCCTTGGGCTTGGTCCAGTTCCCACTAAGTTTTTCATTCAATATAAAAAATGACAGCTTTAATGATGATATTGTTATTTTTTTACTATGATTATACTGTAAATAATGATGCTCACAAGTCACTCAATGGTTTTATATTTCTAGAATATGGAGGACTAGTATCGTAGAAATGCAACATGCATTCCCTAGTTTCACTCTCCACCAAAAAGGTATATCATATAGCCTTGAAAGAAGAAATAAAATAAGCTATATGGTTTTGAGGTTTGATTATTGAGTTATCATTATCTGATGATAGCATTGTAGTTCATTGTGATATCCATTCCCCTTTACATTTATCTAAAAACTATATATTCCATGGTATATCAATGAACATTGACCTTGGAATTTATCTTGATAGGCATATTATAGAATCTAGGATAGTGAGTGTCACAAAGATACCCATCAGAGACAATTTGGATGATAGTACAACTAAGGTCATTCCATTTTCTAAATTAAAAAATTGTTTTAATTTGGTGAATTTCGTTTTAATTATATAGTTTTGGTTGAACACCATTCTTAATTTTATTTAATTTTGTGGTTGATATTTTTTAGTATATTCTACCTTGTATGTTGCATTTATTTTCTTTTAATTTTATTCATTTATCCTTTTTTCATTCATTGTGTTGGATATGTTGTTTTCATGGATTATTCTCATGCATGGACACTATATATGGGGATTTATTATTCTTTAAAAATTCATAACATTTATTTTCCTTCGATATTCATTCTTTTTACTATTAAGTAGATTTAATATGGACTGTGGATATTTTTGATTTAACAGTCCTTGCTGCACCCGTGTGTGTTTGTTTAGTGAGTTATCAATCCACATTTCCCTTGTCATGAACAATTGGGTCCCTATATATGTGGTAATTTTTTAGGAAAATTTGGTTAATAAAACTGAATATTTAATCATGAACATCAATGAAACTTCTATACTGATTCCTATACCAATGCCTCTTGAATCCTATCAACACACCATTATAAAACTAAGATCATTATTTTTATGGTATTCATTCTCTCCCTCACTATTTGGTGACTATTCTATTCTAGTTAAAAGATATCTGACAGTATTTTCATGAGGTTTGTAAAGAAATAACTCAAAGAAGAAGAGGGAAACTGAGGCTTCCCAGTCATCATCACTCCCCTTCATCCTATCTATGTTGATCCATACAAATGGAACTATATTTCAATAGATACATAGAAGAGGATAGATTGATCTTGGGTTTAGGATGACTGTTCACTAGAAGGAAACATCAGATCTTGACTCTTTTTCATCTTAACCACATTTTAGTATTGAAACTTGGATCTATAAGAAATTTATTTCTTATTATTGTCAGGGTTGATACAATATCCTTTATGGGTGGGTGTGCGAGTCTATC
Organism: Viscum album; assembly: GCA_963277665.1. NCBI lineage: Eukaryota > Viridiplantae > Streptophyta > Magnoliopsida > Santalales > Viscaceae > Viscum > Viscum album. The sequence continues at coordinate 157,143,113 of OY728166.1, read as the reverse complement.
CAGGAGTGGATGGTGTTGATTATACAAGAAAAGTTTCATCACCACCACCTATTTCAATAAGTATGGAATTCTCGTATAACTTCTATGGTTGTCTTTTTTACATTCGAGTCTATAATTTCTTTCCTGATTTCATTTAGCAATAAAATTATAACTTATGGTTGTGTTCTCACCATGCACATAGGATCCCTATGATTCAAAACATGTTATATCTTGGTCTTCTTTCCCATTTTCTATTTTATTTTATTCATATTCTTGTAATCCAAAATTTTAATCTTGAAAAAATAGGTTTGCATTGTTTTAATAAATTAAACAATTTTTTCATAAAAATATGTAACCCAAGGATTTGAATCCATGGATCCAAAACCACTCTTAGGGAAAACCACATCAATTTCTCCCCCAAGAAATTCAAAAAAAGACGACACATCAGTCCATTCACTAATTTTTTGGATTCCACCTTTTGTTTTACACTTATGAATATGATAAATTAGTTTTCTTATAATGTGAATTATTATATAGCTTTTATATTTGAACATTTAGTAGTGGGATACATTAGAGATTGATCTGATACTATATATTTCATATTATCCTCAAGAAAAATTATAAGGTTGGTTTCTTTGATTCTTGAATGGGTATGAAAATATATATTTAATTTGGGTGAGAATTTATCTTGGAATTTGTCTATGAATTTTGATTACATATATTCTAATTCCAAGAATAATTTTTTTTTGAATCAACATTGTAATCATATAGTTTTTTAATCCAGTTCTATTCATGACTTGGATGGACCAATGAAAAATATATATGAACTTTTATATAGTGTTATCATAATTGATTAATCTATATGATATTGCATATTTTTTTTCACAATAGGGAAGTTTTATATAGTCATAAAAACTATTATTCATTCTAATATTAACATATAATTTTAATATTTACCTTTAATGATGAAAATTTATTAGAAATAACTTATAGTTTTACCTCTAAGAGGTTAATTATCAAAAAATATATATTTTATATATATATATATATGAACACTAATTTCAATTTTTTTTCATTAATATTAAAATCTTAATATAATGATTATGAATAATATTTATATCTCATGAACAGTTTTATGAATCATTTTCTTAAAAAACCCCATACACTAGAGTCAATCCCCTCACATGTCCAACACTCAAGGGATTGATATTTCATTTATGTTTGTACTATGAAATCAATCTAAAAAAAGGGATTTCAACATTATCATATGTAACTATCAAATAAATCATCCATTACCCATGTAATTATTCGACCTAAGGTATAATGGAACTTGAGTCGAATCATCACAAACCTCAAGCATATATTGTTTTATATATAAGGTTGTTAGCCAATTATGATTATTTTCAAGGGAATATGACCAAAATTTATAAGATATAATATAATGCTATGTAGAATTTTTTAGATTATGACATACATTTGAAAAAATGATCATTTTATTAATTTAAGGGTATATTGTATTTTATAATATAAATATGTTGTATATACTACCTTGGATAATAATTTTTTTTTGACAGGATGTGTTGTAGTGCCATAAAAAATAACATGTTATTAATTTTTAATAAGTATGATTCGAAGAAAATAGACTTATTATACATTGGTTATCATTAATTAGTCATTTTATATGATGAAATAGATGAAGATTTATTATCCTAGTGTTGAATGAGATATAACTGAAGACATTATCATAGGTTTATGAAATATATGAGTAAATGAATGGGCTTAGGGAGAATCATCACATCCTTTATAAAGGATGTGAGGTTATGAGATGTGTGTGTGAAATGTCCTCTCAATATTTCTAGATTATTATCTATCCCTCTTGAAGATCTCATCTTCCTTCCTCTTTTTCAACATGAGGTATGAGAATATCATGGATATTTTAAAGGTCTTACCAAAATTGTGTGGGTGATATAGTTTAACTTGTGGATACACCTAAAAGGAAATATACTTTCAATTATTCCTTAGTGATCTTCATTAAAAATTGAATCAAGTAAACATAAGAATAATTCTATAGTGTAATGTACAAATTATTAATTTCTAATCTAATTTAATTATAATTTCAATAGCATGGTGATTTTGGGTCTGTTGGTTTATAAATGCTTATGCTACTTTGATTAAATGTTAATAACTATTTAGAAACCCTATAGTGGAATCAGAAGAATCCATGTGTTTTGACTCATGGAATAATGTTGGTAAATGAAGGTTTTTTTTTGAAATCATAATTCCTTTATTATTACCTATCGTAAATAAAATTCAGAACTTTTTTTATTTTATTGAGTGATGGATTAGGATATGGGATATCACTTCTAAGGAGTCAATATAAATCCCATGTTTTGGTATAATACATTCCATATGACTTCAATATATCATATTTAAGGATATTTTGTGTTGTATATCTTAAAAAAAGTATCATATTTACTTTAAGATATCATTGTGAATTATAAAATACTATTTAAATGTAAGAGTATCTTTGTTGACATGTAAGATTTTCCCATGAAAACATAAGTTTTTTCCTTTTCCCGAAAACTAAAAAACCATGTATTTGCTAATCATATTGATCGATTAGATTATCGGTCATAAATTCTGACTGATAACACATAAAAGGTTTATGCATCATAGACTATCAATCATACCCTTAGATTAAATCAAAATTATTAAATACGATTTGTTAAGAAAAATTGTATTTCATAAAATTCAATACCGAATTGAATTATATAATTTATAAATTGTTTATAATTTATAATAAAATAAATTTTGAGATATTAATTAATTTTAAAAAAAAATTATAAATTAAATAAATTTAAATTGTTTATAATTAATTATTTAAATGTTTTTTTAGAAACTTTATGAATAAATATTCAATAATATTAATCATTAATCTTAAACTAATATTATATATATGGAATGTCTTGTAATTGTGATATAAAATGATTATGTGGAAATAAAAAGTATAATTTATAAAATTTTAATAAATTAAAAGAATAATTAAAAATAAAAATATTTTATATTTAATGAATAGTAAATTGTTTATAATGATAAATTCAATTTTTTCAAATTAAATATTTTTTATTTTAAAATTATTTAACCATATCAAAAAAGTTTTAAAAAATTATTTATCCAAAGGTCTAAATAATATTAATATATAATTTTTAGAATATTTAAAATTTTTACATAATAGAAATTGATATATAAAATTATTATATTTTTTGTAATATTATATTGAATTAAATTCCAAATAATGTATAATATTAAGGACCACATTTTAGGGATAAACATAAAATCTTATTTTTATAAGGAAATATTCCAAACATATATATGATATCAAAATAATAGTTTGTTTCATAAATATTCCCACTAAAAAGAAATAAGTTCTATTTAAAAACAAAAAGGAGTTGTGTTTCATAGCATGATATTCCTGAAGGAATTCAATTTATAAGAATCTAGTGAGAGTATGTTTGGACTAATAGATGTTCAAAGTTAAAAAATAAAATACTTTTTCAATTCAAAGTTCAAAGTTAAGTTCAGTTGATATCTTAAAAGATTTATGATTTGATTGTAAATAAAAATTTAATGAGTTTCATTTAGTTACCATAATAATGTGAATTAAACTTAATATCTTAAAAGAAGTTTAGGATACATTGGTTAAGATACAGTGTAATAGTTAAATTAGTTACCTGATTATTTTAAGGATTTTTTATGGAATGGGTTTCAAGAAAGATGGTGATGATATTAGAAAGTGTCCTAAGAAGAAAACATAAGTTATTAACATGGTAAAATTTGATGTTGTGGAGTTAAGAAGTTTGAATATATTCAAATAGATGAACGTTAGGAATATAATTCCAAAATCTCACAATTATTAAATCTTACTTTCTTCATATATGTTACTCATTAAAGAGTTTTATGGGATATTTTAATCTGGTGGTCCCATTGGGATGTGTAATAAATTACCAAGAAATTAGAGAGTTTATAAAAAACCATAATGTCTACCAAACATAAGGCCGATTTGGATGTATAACATATAGGATATTTAGATAGGTTCTTATGTATGGTTTTGTTAAAATATTTGTAAAGAGTATATAATATGTATCATGTAATATAAAGGAAATATCTACTTTATCAATACTTCATATTGGATACATATATGTGTATATTGACATGTATTTTGAAAAGTGTAATGATAACTAGACTCTCAAAGTATGAGTTTGAGTTATCCCTAACTGATATTCATTATGAAATATGATATGTTTTGAAAAAATGTAAAGGTTAGCACAAGTAGGATTATTGTATTGGGATATAAACATGCTCATGATGCACAAAAATAGTTTTTTATGTGAGATGACCCATGAGGTAAACCATATAAAATTTTATAAAATATGTCATTATTATACTTGGGGTGCATTTTTTTCATTCATAAGTCCCACTAACTGAGTTTGGTGATATTCCTAGAATGAGAACATATATACTTGGACTAATTTCTTATACAATCATTTAGGATTATCTAATCAAGGGGTTGTCATGTATGTGGCTGATCATGTCATTAGATGGATCTCAACCAAGATTGGATTTATCCTTTTTTATAATGAATATAAAAACCCGACCCATGATTAATATAGATTGGGTAAATGTATGACCATATATAGAAGGTAAATATGATTTAATTATCTATTTGGATAAGAGGCATATAATGTACTAATATATTTGATGATTAAAATGTGATATATTTATTGACCTAGTCATTCAATACATTATAAATTAATAAATAATGAGGAGGCTATGTGGAATTTATATACGATGTTCACCATAGTAACTTTATGTTTTGGATAAATGTATCATATAAAAATTATTATTAATATATGTTTCATCTAGTATACATATGTATATAGATAAATGTTTTTGATTGAGATTATGAGAGATCAAATTGTATTCTGAGTAGCATTGATGATTTTATAGAGGAAAATATTTACTTATATTTTTGAATTCAATGATTTATATTTTTTTTAGTTATATAAAGGCATATAGGGTAAAACCATATGGTTGAAAAAATAGGGATTTAGTGTGCCCTTGAGTGCTTCTATAAAATTGTTTTTGAGTTTTATCCAAATGAGTTTCAAATTGTATTTTCACAGGGCAATTCATATAATATAACATAAGGTGGATTTAATGAAAACTTACCAATTTTTTATGGAAGATATAAAAAATGATATTTGTATATAGTTTAACAAGTTATTGTATATGATATGATGTAAAGTGAAATATAATTAAAGCCTTCTAAAAATTAGTCCAAATAGTAGATTGAAATGAATATTCCCTAAATCCATAAGATATGTTATGGTAAATTTTGGTGTGTCAAAGTGTATTACACACACACACACATATATATATATGAAAAAATTACCATTTTATTACTTTAAGGGTATATCATATTTTATAATACATGGATTCCCTATAGACTACCATGTATAGTTGTATTTAATAACTAGAATGAATTATAATTACATAAATTATAAGATAAAATTAATTTGTAACTAGTATGGTTTGAAGGTAGTTGATATCCTATATGTTGGTTATCATTAATTTTTCATTTCATAAGATTAAATAGATGGAGAGTAATTGGTCAAGGGTTATATGACATGTAACTAAAGGAATTACACATATGTTTGTGAAATGTATGAGTAAATACATAGTATCAAAAAGAATCCAATGATCATATAAAATGGAGGATAGGTAATGAGATTTTTTTTGAAAAATCCTATCATGATTACATATCTATACTCTCTCTACTAATAATCTCTTATTCCTTCATCTTTAGCACCACAAGGAACTAGAATATCATGGTGGTTTATAAGTTCTTCCCTAAATAATTACGGAGATTCAATGCATCCTGTAGACCAATCATGGAATTAATATCCTTTCGGTTGTTTCTTGATGATATTCACCAAACACTAAACAATCACAATGATAGTGGGCTTCTATGGTATATGGTATACATTCTTATTTTCGAGTATAATATTATTTCAATTTAAATTTCATAGTGATATTGGGTTTCCTAGTTTATAAATGTTTCTGCTACATTGATTAATTGTTAATCACTCTTTATAATCCCTATAAGCTCTTCCTAAACCCTATGGGGATTATCCACTATATAACTGAACTAAAGAGACTATACTAAGTACTATTGAAAATTTCGCTTGAATAATTTTTATATTGAACATTCTAATTTGTAGAAAAAACATTTTGACCCACTAATGACCATATTATGGTCTCAAAATATAAAATAAAGAGAATATAAAATGGCTATATGGAATGTATAAAATCATTCTCAATATCCATAATACTATCATTTAAGGGAAAAATACAATAAAATATTACTTGGTTAAGATACACCCAAAATAGAATATGGCATATAGTATAATAGGTTTCCTCTTATTGATCCTCAACCACCATGAACCCAATAAAGAGGAGACAAAAACTGAATCTTAGATTCAAAACCTATACTTTCATATCAATCATTTTCTATATGTGAAAAATTAAAAATCATATTCTGTGGACATATAGGCATGAGTTCAAAAACATAGTTAATTTTATTATCTATTCCCAACTCCCCCAAGTGAGTATGACAGACATTGATATATGTGATAGTGTTTTTTGGGAAACCCTCAATTCATCCCTTGATATAATATTTTATATTGGATATAATAGATTAAAAATAAAGAAAAACACACACACACCCATTGTCTATATTGTGTTTGACCACACCCCTCCCCCCAAGGATTTGTCTACTCTTAAACTGGATTTATAATATATTTTCCTGAAGACCTATACATGAACTAACCAAGAGGGATACGTGTAATAGATTAATTTGAATGTGATATTACCTAATTAAAATTTTATATAATAAATTTGGACATATCATATTATATATTATGGTTAAATAGTAAAGCATGGTTCTCATGTTGATGCCTATGAAAGTCAAATTTTATGGATATCTATTTAATAAGGCATGGTATATGATACCATGACACTATCTTATACTATAATGGTAGTCAAATGTTATATGGTAATGTTCAAGTGAGCTTCCATGATGGATATCATTATTAATTAAGTCATTTCAGATGATGAAATTCACTGGATTTTCATTCATACGACGAACTCATAACTATATGAGGAATTACTCATGCATTTTATAACTAATAAGTAAATTAATGTAGTTATTAGAAGATTTTAGAAGGATATATAAAGGATATTATTTCTATATAATGGGTATGATATCACCCATTAATTATTTTACAAAACTCCATTATTCCTATAGATCTCATCATCACCACCCTATTCCTTCAAGATTCACTAGCATGTCAAGGGTTGTGAGAGGATCCCACTTGAGATTTGAGTTATTTATTATATACCATGGATAAATTTAAAGGTGAGATTTTATTCGGTTACCTATAATGTGGTCTTAATTAAATATATATGATGATGATGGATGTTTTCAGGACCCATCGATTAAACGTACTCATCACTGATTCTTTATTTTACAATAAAATAACTTTGGTTTTCTGTATGGTCAGTCTTGGTTTATGGTTTTATATTTTGATTGAAATCTATTTTATTAGTGTCCACAGATCCTTTAAAACATATAATAGGTATTAAATCCTTAACATTATAATTTATTTGTTTAATCATGATTAAAATGATGTTTTTAAATCATATTTCTTATCATTTTACCTATTATTCAATATGATTGGAATTTTTGTACTACTCAGTTGACTTTGGATTATAATATAGGATATCCTAGCTAAATATGAAGTAAAAATACATTGAAATTTTATTAGTCGTATCATACAAAATTAGTATATTATATTCAATGATAACACTCCAATGTGGTTTTTAAAATATAACATCGCATCTCCTTTATGATATCCATATGAATAGTAAAATATAATTTATATATAAGGGTCATATTTTGGTTGCATTAGGCCCTATTGGCAATACTTCTCTACTATTTTATTAGAATAATGATTTGTAGATCTCATACCTCTCTTGTCTATCTATCTCCTGATATTAATCACATAGATGGGATGCATTCTTCTCCATTTGTAGCTTCTGGAGCTCACTGTACATTGATGATAAAATTGAGTATTTCACATCATAATCATCATCCACAAACTTTTAGAATATTTTATTATAATACTCATTGGATAACATATTATGCTCACTAGAAATAGGGGACTCTGACACATAAAACATCCTTTACTAGAATAATACAATATGCAATCATTTTTACCCTTTCCTGAAAGTTTTAACTTGTTAGGGGATTTTATTTTTATATAATTTATTTATGGAATATCATGGAAAATGAAATTTCCATTTTAATTTCTATGAAAAATGAAATATGATTTTAAGTAATTTATAATGATTATAAAAAAATATGTTAGATGTAATGATTTTAATTATCTTATTAGTCCCCTACTATTTTATTGAGTCATAATATCCCACATCTTTGAACTAAAAATTTCCTATTGCATGGAAATTATAGTTGAAAGGATCCGTATTTCCCTTATTATAACCTAAAAAGGGTCTATTCAATTACTAGAAAGTATATAGGTATGTTTTCTTCCAAGCTATGGGATTGAAACTCCTTGATCCATTGATTGGATTCTCTAATCCGGATATCATGACTCACATTTCCTCAACTCTTGTATATACAATGTATCAAGTCTATAAGGACTATTTCACTAGATGGAACCTCAATTAAGTCAACCTAGAACTTTCATAAGAACTTCTCAATAAAAGTAAGTGTCCTAAAAAGGAACTGATCATCACTTATTTCTATGGTCTCATTATTGATCAAGTAATTAATAGAATTAATGAATTAATATTTTCTTTAGGTTCTTTTTATATATATTAATTTCACATTATATCCATAACATTTCTTTGTTAATATAATGTGTATTTTTTTTCTAGTTAATTCCCTATGGTAAAATTCATTTTACTATGTACTTTAGTTTATATTTATATATTAAAAAATGTAAATATTAATTATATATATATATATATATAATTAAATGATGAATAATTCTTCTACATTTCATTAATGTGATAATTTACTTGGGGTATTGGTCTCATTGAAAGGATATAGCAGTTCCTTACAATGATGTGGTCCTTAAAGTGAACTGATGTATCTAAAATATTTTTTCTAAGACTAGGATAAAATTATATGATATGATACATAGTATTTTGTATTTTATGATCTTGTTATCATAATATAATGATATTATTTCTCATATAGTTAGCACTTGGTAATCACCAAGATGTGATATTATGAGGACATAACTGTCAGTTATAATTCTATTTGTTTGCGTGTCATTAGATATTCAGGTATTTGAATGTACTTAATGATACTTATACTTTATGATTACTATTTATGAAATTTATGAGTCATTCACTTTTATTTATTGATGAAAACTATAAGAAAATATTCTTGTGGAAAGGTAGGATATATTGGGTGAATCACGAGTGATATGAATTAATGAATAAGTCAAGAAAGGATTAATCCCTTCTATTCTTTAATGGATGTTGATATCTCAAGAACATTGATTAGAATGTAAGTATCTAATAAATTTCATGGTCATGGTGTTCAATGAGTTGTTTAGAGATAGTCAAGTAGTGGGTAATCGAGCACATATGTTTATAACATAATGAATGAAACCTTATTGATTTGAGATATCAAAGAAAAACGATTATATTACACATTTATTGTTCATATGTGATTGTGTGAAGTTATGATATCACTTATTTATCTATGGTTTCCTTGACCCATATCTAGATAGTAATCATGGAATTTAGAAAATACACTTAATGACACTAAGAAAGAGTCCTATAGGGTCACAGAGAAAAATTCATTAGAGACCTCTGTTAAATCATATTGGAATTTAAAATCCAGAATAAATAATATTCTCATAACCAAGAAGTTTTACTTTTCAATGATTGGTTAATCAAAAATAAATATTTATTGAATGAATAATATTTAATTAATTTTTTATTTAGAGTTTAATACATATTTAGGAGGATATATTGAGTCTTAGGTCTGGTGATATATATTAATTTTCAAGACTATGAATATTAATAATATTTATCTTTTGTGAAAGTGGGCATGTGAATGAGAAATAATTATATTATTATAATTATAATTATTACATGAAATGGGGTATTTTATGGGATTAATATATTATTTAGGGAATTTATGCAATTAATCAATATTAAACCCTATATATAGGATTATAAATACCTCGTTATGTCATTTGTAGAAACACATATGTGTCAGACATTTTGTGCAAGGAATTTATTGTTCATATATCCAATCCTCTCTAAATATTTATTCTCAACCAATAACATCTATATGTTTTATTAAAAATAAGAAATATGATAACCTCCTCTTACCTATATATCCATAGAGGTGTAAAGATCTTCCTTCAATGAAAAAGCGATTGTGATTATGATCAATAATCAATGACATAAGGCGGTAAGTATCTCCATGATAGAACTTAGAGAACTTGACAATGACATTTTTAGATCAATGAGCTTATGTGGATCACTACTAGAGGGGATTTACTTTGGGTCATCCTCTCATAATGATGATGAAACATGAATGTGGTTCATGAGATCAACCACTTCTCTATAGAAATACTTCAAGATTGATGTTATAATTATTTATTTTTAATTTATTATAAATTTAACTTGAAGGATCATATATCTTGGTTCTAATATCTATGTCAATTTATTTAGGTATATTGATCGATCATGATAAAATTTCATGTAAAGTATAGGTAAATCATTTAATCTAGAAAAAACTGAGTTGGGCACAGTCCTAATAGGTGCTTTCATAGCACTTAGAACCTTCATATTTTACATTATTAATTAACCATGACATGATAAATAATTTCATACAATCCATTTTCATGTAATATTATTTATTAATGTGATCACATTAATTCATAAAATAGATAAAAAAATATATATAATAAATAAATTTACTTTGATCATCAGGGTTCTAATGATTTATTTATCAAGTGGCTGATGAATCAATTTATAACCTTAGGGGAAAAGCCACCTTTCTAGCCTTGGAATGAGATACAATGTCACACCAATGACCATTGTATCTACTTGGATATTTTCACCTAAACACCATTTTTAAATTCCTCCATATGCCTAGGAGTTCCTTCTATTACATATATTTTTACTCACAAATAGATAAGGGAACCAAAGGATTGTTTTAGTGGGTTTATATAAAATTAACCATGGACACAAAGTCCCTACATATTAAAGGTTTAAATAATAACACACAAACCATAATATTTAATTTAATAATAAATATTAAAAACCCACTGAATAATTTTAAATTTAAAGGAAACCATCACATACATTGGTCACTGTAAGATCATGATTTTTCACATATATACAATGAAATTTCGTTCATATATTAAAATTATTTAGTCATAATAACTCTCTTAAATAATATAAGGTTCTCTCAAATTAATAATTAATGGACATATTAATTAATTAATTATTTATATTAATTTTATCTAATAATTATAGAGATTCATGAGGTTCTCATTAACCATAATTTATAGGTAAATTAAATTTATTTAAATTACATAAGTACATAGTGTGAATTGATAAATTACACCTCTTTTACTCATTGGGCCAAGTTAATTTGGGTCTTGAATTTATTACACGACCTATGATAGAGGAAACACAATATATACCCTTATGTATTTGTTTCAAAAAATCTATAATTAAATAAAAGGATTTTTAACATATACTATTTATATATGTGATAATTTACAGTGTACTTTCATGAAATTTTAGAAGACATTGTGTGTAGTTAATTTAAGGACTTATAGTTTCATGGGTGAAACTAAATAGTCAATACAATGAGAAATGACCACATGAAATTCCCTTAATTAACATGACATTTCCAACTATTATTAACTATAAAGTACATGGAATTTACCACCACTATAAAAAACATGTATTTTATGAAAACCATGTACCTATACGAGCTATCATGGATTTCATGGTTTGTACATTGGATGTAAAGAATGTAATCCTATTTAGTTGATCCCCACTACACACCCAAGGATACAATGTGTAATACTTTTATAAATTAATATGGTAAATAATGTGTACAACTAGTTAAAATGAGTGTAATAAAAACTGGCCTCATATTACATGAATCACATTAAATATTTTTTGTGCATATGAAATACATGATGCATACATTAACCACATGACCATTGCATTATGTTGGTGTTCCACAATTTTACACCAGCTGAACATCATGTAATCACCCAAACTATGTGCCATTATAGAATTAAGTACATAGTTATTAATGAAAGCATGGATAACTATTCCACATGGTGTAACATCCCAACACTATATTTTTGATAGGACCCTTTGTTTTCATTGTCCCTTCAAGTTCATATCATCAATCTCTAGTTTTTCTCATAAATTATTTGTTGTTTCCATCTCGTTTGAGCCTTTATAGGGGTTGGGTGTGTGTGTTGATCCTAGTCAGATATGTTGAGAGATGTTCTGGGAGGTACTCAAGTGTTTGGTTGTGGTTTGAGCATGGAACTATAACTATAATAGCTATATGTACCCCATATGAATTCTGATGAGAGATAACAACCAAACGGTTGGAGGCTGGTATTGGGATCTTCGTATAAGAAGCCCATTGGCCAGCCAGTGTGGTCCACCAGCCCATCAGATGATTTCTAGAAGAAATGAGTTCCTATAGGAACTCCACCAGTATGTTAGAGGAATACCATCATCCATGAGGTTTCTAGGAAAATAAACATTCTTCCCAGCTCCCCTGGCTAATAAGTGAGATCCAACAGCTTTCTAGTGATGCTTATGTGGCTAAGAAATAGTAGGGTACTATTGTAATTCAGTTTCTTTTGATCTCTATCTTAATTATAATGTCATATCTTTCAAACCTATTTCAACCCTAATCTATGCGGAGACACTCTTGAGGCAAATTTATCCCTTTTAACCTTGATTCTTCATGATCAAAATTCCATTTTATGAATTTGATCTCTCTCACTATTTTTTTCCAGGATTTATTAATTAATTCTATTTTACCGCATGTTTCTTGATTATTTAGGGATATTATATCTTTATTTATTATTGGATTTTAGTTTTTAATTGGGTATTATGATTCTATAATCCCTTATTGATTTTATAGCCTTCAACTCTCCATTGGAAGACCCCACATCGGGTGATTATTGATATTTTTTAAGGTATGTATCTCTATATGATGGTGTTAACCCATTAATTACTTAATTTTCTTGTAAATTACTTTTGTTTGGTTTTTGAATTTTATTTATTTTTCATCAAATATGATCTTAATTAAATATATCATAGGTGGAATAAAAAAGGGGTTTCTAAAGGGGGTTTTATTCAAAAAGAGTTTATAAACTTCTTGTGTTTAATAAAATGCATCAAATGGGATATTTTATTTAAAATGCGGTTTCAAGAGGGATCAATGATACTTTGATGTGAAAATGTTTATAAAATTGTGAGTGTCAGTTCTCATTTTTTTTGGGGAACATAGCATGTTGGGAAACTTAGGTGTATTTGGTTGTGAAAATATTCATACCTTAGTGAGAAAGGTATCACTAAGGGTTATTCTTATGATATCAATAAATTTTTTTAGGTTTATATATTGGTAGGATTCATGGTATGTCTGGATTAGTGTTCCCCTAGGTATCCTAGTCTATTTTCCCATAGGCTAGAGCCCCTTTTTTTTATACATAATGGTATTATTTCATTGTTGATTGATCACATGTTTATGTTATGGAATTTCTATGGATAATTATGAGTAAAACTTTATACCATGTTTCTTGTACTTTTAAAATTATTTGTTTACGTGAATATGGAATTCATTATAAGAAACTAATGGATGTTTTAAAAAATGGTTTTTATTTGAATTTGTTTTATAAATTTGTTTTGTTTTAAATCTAGAAATAATGGTTTCATGGTGATAGAAATTGTATATATAAACGGTGATATATTATTGGTATTTTAACTCACACCCTACATATTCCTTTGGGTGTATGTAGATATGGTTCTGTAAGACAAATCTAAAGTGAAGGGCATAATTTAACTCATTAGGTTCTCTTGGTTGATGTCATCTTTATTGTGCTGGGATGGTGGTAATGAATGGTCACATGAATACTTGGTGTTTGTATTGTTCTGATTAATTATTTTTAGTTTTATACTTTTTTGGATTAATGTTGTATGTATCATGGTTGTGTTATATTTTCTTCCACATTGTTATCTATTATGGCAGGTCATCTCGGGTAACGTGTCATGTCGATGCATATTGGTTCATTAAAAAATGATATCTGAGAAAAAACCTAGCTAAAAGTGTGATGAAAATTCTTAGGTTTGATTTAGTATATGTGTAAGACTTGAGTTATTACCATTAAAATTTAGGTATTAAGTGCATATGGGTGGTTAGGAAGCTCACTTACATTTCTAAAATAGAGTAACCATGGGTGGTTAGGGAATTTTATCAATCTCAATCTTTGTTTTTGAAGTTATTAAAAGGAAATTTATTAGGTTTTAATTTATATGAACTTATTTTTTATAATTTTTTTGTCTCTAATTCATTGTATGTTGAGACCCAAAGCTTGACATACATGGACATTACATTACTTTTGTGGAATACCTAATACATAACAAAAACAAACACCAAAGGACCGTAATAGTTTAGTGTCTATGGAAACTCGGAACATAATCTTCTAATCGTGGTGAAAGATCTTCAACATCTCCCATAAAGATCTTCCCCTTTTGTTTTCTTACCTAAAACCTTTCTTTATATCCTGGGGAAAAGAAAACATATAAAGGGTGAGCTCAAATTCTCAGTAAGGGTAAGCATGGATAAAATAAGACAAACCATATACATTTGAACATAAAAACATGAACATAATGTTTAAACATCGAAATCTTGAGCAATGATATAAAACATGGCAGCACCTAAGGCATAGATCATAAATAAACATTAATCCTGATAAAATAAAATGGGAATAAAACATGTTATGATTTCCATAGTAGCCAAGGCATTGCTGCCATGACCATCTTAGTGGAAAAAGTCCCTTTCTGAATCGAGTTCACTCCTCATTTCAGTCCTGTAACACTGAACCAGATTTACTTACTGTTCCAGCCATGTCTATCTCATGAGATATAAATATTTACCCAATACATTGGAGGGAGATATAGGTCCCACCCATCTCATAATGAAACCATTCTTATGTGTTCCACCACATAAACATAAAACATTCATCATAACCTAAAAAATAAAATGGGTTTCATAAACATCATCCCATCATAACATATTCCATATAAAAAAATGGATATCATTTCACCATAAGAAAAGTAAAACCATGTAAATCATAAAGACATTATATTTGAAACATACACATATGAAATAATGTAATCTTATATGGAAAATGGTTTTGATAAAAAACTTGAAATGAATTCTTGAATAAAATATCCTTTCTTCTTCAAAATCATTTTCTTTTCACAAAATGCCATGCAGTTTTAAAAGAAAAGGATGTTGTTGAAAATAGTCATGAAATATTGTAGAGTAAGCTTCATGAAAATAAGGCCTTATAAAACTGTAAAAATCCGTTCATTCTGTATAAGTTAAAAGAAACACTCTCCTCATACTTTAGTTAGAAAAGTCAAAAATTACATCGTATGGTAAACAAAAGAAAGATTCCTTCCATACGATGTGGTAAAAGTAAAAAAGGGTAAAAATGTCTTTAAACATATAGGGAAGAAAAGTAAACATTTTATGAAAAAATTCTGAAAACATATGGACATGTATAATAAACATAACACCAATAAATACTTACAAATAAACAATCTCGGATAAGAATGAGATTGGAATAATTATCCCTTACCTTATGTCCAATTTCTTCTGTATGTGTCCGAGACTCCTCTTCCTCGATGCACCTCTTTTAAACTTCTTCTTAGGGCACTAGAGTTGGTCTTTTGAGAAGACTATAACCTCTATGATGTAACTAGAGAGGTTTAGAAGAGTAATTTTCAGGGGTTGGCCGAGATTCAAGTCTCAAAAGGGTGTGAAGAGAAGAGGGAAGGGGTGCCCTTTTTATAAGGGAGGAGAGGGGCACCTAAGGAAAACTTAAAATATTATTTTATAATAAAGTCATATTCGGTTTTTAATAGCTCCAAATTGATCTATTTCGAATAAAAGGTGGGTATGGGTCGAAATACTCTCAACCAATAGATTTTAGACAAGTTTAGGTTACTATTTTATCCTTATCATTTAGATTTAACTCAAAGTTAAATAATTTAACTTTTACGATGTCTTTTTGTTTTCTTACACTATATGGTTAATAAAAATATTATAACAAGCCAAAAGAGCCCCAAGTGGTTCATTATTAATATATATATCCTTATCTAAGTCATTTGAATGAACCTTATATTTTTAGGAAAAAAATAACAATTAATAATATAATATTTGTTTTAAAAACTATTTTATGTCAATTTTGACACTATTTGGTACTTGATTTTTTTGAAAATCATAACAACATGATTAGTTCGAAAAAAAGTTAATTAAATCAATACTAACATGTCATATTAACCTAGAAAATTAGTGGAATTCATAAAAAGTCTAAAATTACATTTATTTGGGTATTTATAACATCAATTATGTTAATATTTCATTAATAAGATAATTATTGCATCATCATTGTGTCATAAATAAAATAAATTATTTAATTTCTAAAAATAAAAAATAAAATAAAATTATGTAGGAATTTTTTTTATATTTATAATTAATATTTATAGTCGAATATATCTTATGTTTAACCCTATATTAAAAATGTTTTAGTTATTAAACTTTGATTTTAACTATTTTAATTCTTCTTTAAATAAAAAATGTCCTAATCTAATCCAAGTGGACCTAAAGGGTAATATTTTATCCCTAAGGTTGTTTTTGGTCGAACTACAATTATCCAATAGAATTAGGACATGTGTTAGGGTAATAATAATATCATTTTTACCATTAATTACCCTATTTACTTTTAACTCTGGTAAATAAAAGTAAAAAGTTACTATTCACCAAAAAATTATTTTTATCTTATTGAACCACATTTTACTCCTTGATTTTAACCGTTTCTCTTGGATTTTCAAAATTCCACTCACAAAAGTAGTAAAATTAAGTTTTATGTAAATTTTCAAACTCTCCTAGGAGGTGGGTAAAAGACGGTGAAAAGTTCAATAAAATTTTTATATGTATAAAATTATTATAAAATGACTCCAATGAATTACATTGAACTTATATAGATATAATGTATCAATTTTGACCTAAAATAAATTTAAATAAAATAAATAATTATTTAAATAAAAAGTCGGTTTTTAAATAGTAACCGAGTGTTTTCACTATTCATCAAAAATTGAAAGTTTTCAGAAAAATACCAAAATTTCACCCTAGGATAATTTTGATATTCCGAATCCAAAAATGAAGTCCATTTTGAAAAATAAAATTTCAAAAAGTGGGTATTACTATTAATAACGTCTTGTTTATATAGTATTTTTAATAACATATCGTTGTTTAGTGAAACTCGGTATTACGTACAACACATGCTATCGTGGAAGGTCGCAATTGTGTGTAATGAAAGCCAAGTCAGGAATGCATGTAGTGAAATCTCCTTTTGGTGTAGTGTACAACTCAAGACATCAATGAAATTAAAAAGAATATTTTTCAAAAAATCTCAGGGCGTTACCTTCTACCCCCCTTAAAATGAATTTCGCCCTCGAAATTCGTCGGGGTTGTAAATGGTTTACTACTCGAAAGTTTCTTTAATAGAAACCCACATAGTAACAAGGAATACAAAAACTTATCTTTAAAAACTAAAGTATGAAACATAATGGTTACCCAAATTAACTAATCACTGAGTTTCCACATAAGAGAACATAGGTGAAAATATGGATATGGAAGAGAAATATAACCATCATGTTTTGATGGAGAGTGGTAGAGAACATGGCTATGAAAAATCCAATAATTACAAAGCCATAAATTTGTGATAATCTAAGGTACCATCTGATTCATCAGATATAAGGGCACTAGGACAACATTTTTGGTTTTCAAGATCATTTCCCTAAAGATGAAGAATTTGAATTAGAAGAAATACTTACTTTATTTTGGTATAATCTCACTGTTGTTCGTGCCTTGAACAATTCCCACATCATCTCTTAAAAAAATGAAGTTGAATTTTTCATTCGTGAGGTGTTATCAGATCATGTGATAGAATGATGGGTCATTCCATATGTCTCAAACAAAAGGTTAGCAAAAGTTGTCAAATATGCACAAGTCCATCAATGGTGAGGTTAATCATATATGATTCCAAAAATGGACTTATACTTCATCTATCATACTACTTAATAAAACTAGTTTCTACTAACTAGGGACTTCCTGTAGGCCAGTGGTAGGAAATAAAGGCCTGTCACACTTCGGTTGTGGGTTCGATTCCCACAGCCTTGTCCGACGCGACGGGTTGTCGCCCATCCTGTAGGTTGTCCTTTTTTCTAAAACTACATTATTATAACATCCCATCAATAATATCAAAAAAAAGTTCTATCTTTAAACAATACTAACTTATGTCCAACATAATTCATTCCAATATTTAGGATTATCTAAAATACTTCTATCCAATCTTATTGTAAAAAGAAAACAATTACCAGAAACGTCATATAACAAGCATGTAAATACCATCATTTATCCCCCATATATCATACGATATATCTTGTTGGTCACATTCCAAACATGTGAATACCTTAATCATGTATTATCTTGAACCATAGTGAAAAGATGAATGCTGTCACAAGGTAAATCTTTCCATATACCAAAATCCCAAAAATTCTATATACTCAAACCATGATATCACTTTTTATTTATATTAGTCATGAGATCATTAATACTATCAAATATTTAATTATCTCCTTACTACTTCTTTATGCACATATAATCTGCTTTCCAAAATATTTGAATCACTTTTAATGGTTACCGGTACCATATAGTTATCGAAAACCACGATAAACCATTACATATATATTCCAATGTTCCACAATACTATAAATGAGATTCCACAACATTATTTTGGAATCCCTTTACATAAACACATAATCATTCCACCACATCATTGTCATACTCAACATTGCTAATAGTGATCTCATGTGACTTCCCTTTTTCCTTTTCCTTAGGAGGCTGCTCACGTTGATCATCATTAACCCTTGGATTAGGGCATTGATTAACATAATGCCACATTTCCTTGCACTTGAATCATTTAAGTGTTGGTGGTGTGTTCTCTGCAGTCTTTTATTTATTCACATCATTAGCAACCCTTTTTCCATTACTTCGACACTCAGATGCTCGATGACCTTCTTTTCCACACTTAAAACATTTTCTAGTCCCTTTAAGACAATCTCCACCATGCTTCTTTCCACACTTTGAGCATAAAGAAACATTTATCTTCTTTTCACCATTATTCTGAGATTTCTCCATGAACTCCATCTTTCGTTTCTTGTCAAAACCATGAGATGGATATGTAACACCAACTTACATTTCTACCTTGATATCACAATGCACAATTTATTCATAGCTACTAAAATTTCTTATAGATAATGCCCTTCTAAGACTTGGTTTTAAGCCATTAAAGAATCGATCAACATTACTTTCAGGTTGGATGATAAAACTAGATACATACCTTGCAAGCCTTGTAAAATTTACTTCGTATATACCAACAGATTCATCATCCTTTTGCTTAAGATCATGTAAATCATTTTCCATCTTTTTTCGAAGAATACGATGGAAGTACCTATTTAAAAATAAGTTCTTGAACTCAACCCATTATAGGGATTCAATTTCATCTAAGGGCCTCGTATTCTTAATTAGAGTCCACCATTGATCTGCTTCACCTTCTAAACGGTAAATAACGAGAATGAATTTTTCATGTTCTGAACAGTGAAGTATGGAAAATATCTTTTCAATGGTACTGATCAATTTTTCAGTAACAAGTGGATCAGAAGACCCACTAAAAGAAGGTGGACGTTGCCTCATGAAGGACTCAATAGAATATTGTTCCCTTCTCTGCTCATTAGGAAGTCCAGAATGATTCATAGCTTGTGTAAGTATAGAAATAAGATTTTTCACTCCATCTCCCATAACGTTGGTTTGTTCAGGAGGAAAATCATTGCATCGTCCATTACATTGATCAACACCGTTCCTTCGGGTTCTATCCATCGTCTAAAACCCAAAAAGAATAGTGTGAGAGACAAAAATCATGCTAGGGAAAACAACATAATAAAGGGGGATTACCTTTGATATCTAACATCTTAGGTTTAATTATAATATCATTACCGTAATTCTAATACTATAACCTATACTTATACTTAACCTTAGGGACATCCCTAGACATACCTTAGAAATATCTCTAAGGATCTCACTAAAGTTTTCACATCCTAGTTTCCAAAGGTTAACTAAACTGAACCTCTGATACCAACTATAGATACCCAAATCTTGACGTACATGGACATTACATTACTTTTTCAGAATACATAATACATAAAAAAACAAACATCAAAAGACCGTAATAGTTTAGTGTCTTTGGAAAGTTGAAACATAATCTTCTAATCATGGTGAAAGATCTTCAACATCTCCCATAAAGATCTTCCCCTTTTGTTTTCATACCTAAAACCTTTCTTTATATCCTCAGAAAAAGAAAACATATAAACGGTGAGCACAAATGCTCAGTAAGCATAAGCATGGATAAAATAAAACAAACCATATATATTTTAACATAAAAAAATAAACATAATTTTTAAACATCTAAATCTTGATTAATGACATAAAACAGGGCAGTACGTAAGACATAGATCATAAAGAAACATTAGTCCTAATAAAATAACATGGGAATAAGACATATAATTGTGGAAACCATTAATCATATGTTATAATTTCCATAGTATCCAAGGAATTTCTACCAAGACCATCTTAGTGGACAAATTCCCTTTCTGAATCGAGTTCACTCCTCGTTTCAGTCCTGTAACACTGAACCAGATTAACTTACCATTCCAGCCATGTATATCTCATGAGATATAAATATTTACCCAATACATTGGAGGGAGATATAGTTCCCACCCATCTCATAATGAAACCATTATTATGTGTGCCACAACATAAACATAAATCATTCATCACAACCAAAAGAATAAAATGGGTTTCATAAACATCATCCCATCATAACATATTCCATATAAAACAAATGGATATAATTTCATCAAAAGAAAAGTGAAACCATGTAAATCATAGAGACATTATATTTGAAACATACACATATGAAATAATGTCATATTATATGGAAAATTGTTTTTATAAAACACTTGAAATGAATTATTGAGGAAAATATCCTTTCTTCTTCAAAATCATTTTCTTTTCACAAAATTCCATGCAATTTTAAAAGAAGAGGATGTTGTTGAAAATAATCATGAAATCTTGTAGAGTAAGCTTCATGAAAATAAGGCCTTATAAAACTGTAAAAATCCGTTCATTCCATAAAAGTTAAAAAAACATTATCCTCGTACTTTTGTCGGAAAAGTCAAAAATTACCTCGTATAGTTAACAAAAGAAAGATTCCTTCCATATGATGTGGTAAAAGTAAGAATAAAGGGTAAAAATGTCTTTAAACATACAGGTAAGAAAAGTAAACATTTTATGAAAACATTCTGAGAACACATGGACATGGATAATAAACATAACCCCAGTAAATACTTTCAAATAAGAAATCACAAATAAGAATGAGATTGGAATAATTATTCCTTACCTTATGTCCAATTTCTTCCGTATGTGTCTGAGACTCCTCTTCCTCGACGCACCTCCTTTAAACTTCTTCTTAGGGAACTAGAGTTGGTCTTTTGAGAAGACCAGAACCTCTATGATGTAACTAGATAGGTTGAGAAGATTAATTGGAAGGGGTTGGCCGAGCTTCAAGTCTCAAAAGGGCGTGAAGAGAAGAGGGAAGGGGTTCCCTTTTTAAAAGGGAGGAGAGGGGAACCTTAGGAAAACTTAAAATATTATTTTATAATAAAGTCATATTCGGTTTTTAATAGCTCCAAATTAATTTATTTTGAAGATAAGGTAGGTATGGGTCTAAATCCTTTAAACCAATATATTTTAGACAAGTTTAGGTTACTATTTTATCCTTATCATTTAGATTTAACTCTAAGTTAAATAATTTAACTTTTATAGTGTCTTTTTGTTTTCTTACACTATATGGTTAATAAACTTACTATAAAAACCCAAATGAACCCCAAGTGGTTAATTATTAATATATATATATATCCTTATCTAAGTCATTTGGCCGAACCTTAGATTTTAAGGAATAAAATAACAATTATTAATATAATATTTTTTTAAAAACTATTTTATGTCAATTTTGACACTATTTGGTACTTGATTTTTTTGAAAATCATAACAGCTGGATTAGTTCGAAAAAAAGTTAACTAAATCAATACTAACATGTAATATTAACCAATAAAATTAGTGGAATTCATAAAAAGTCTAAAATTACATTTATTTAGGTATTTATAACATCAATTATGTTAATATTTCATTAATAAGGTAATTACTCCATCATCATTGTGTCATAAATAAATTAAATTATTTAATGTATAAAAATTATAAATAAAGTACCATTATGTAGGAAATCTTTTTATATTTCTAATGAATATTTATAGTCGAATTTATCTTATGTTTAAACCTATATTAAAAATGTTTGAGTTATTAAAAATTGATTTTAACTATTTTAATTATTCTTTCAATAATAAATGTCCTAATCTAATCCAAGTGGACCTAAAGGGTTATATTTTGTCCCTAAGGTTGTTTTTGGTCGAACTAAACTTATCCAATAGAATTAGGACACGTGTTAGGGTAATAATAATATCATTTTTACCCTTAATTACACTATTTACTTTTAACCGTGGTAAATAAAAGTAAAAAGTTACTATTCACCAAAAATTATTTTTATCTTATTGAACCACATTTTACTCCTTGATATTAACCGTTTCTCTCAGATTTTCAAAATTCCACTAACAGAAGTGGTAAAATTAATTTTTAGGTAAATTTCCAAACTCTCCTAGGAGGTGGGTAAAAGAGGGTGAAAAGTTCAATAAAATTTTTATACGTATAAAATTATTATAAAATGACTCCAATGAATTACAGTAAACTTATATAGTTATAATGTATCAATTTTGACCTAAAATAAATTTTAATAAAATAAATAATTATTTAAATAGAAATTCGGTTTTTAAATAGTAACCGAGTGTTTTCACTATTCATCCAAAATTGAATGTTTTCAGAAAAATACCAAAATTTCATCCTAGGCCAATTTTGATATTCCGAATCCAAAAATGAAGTCCATTTTGAAACATAAAATTTCAAAAAGTGAGTATTACTATTCATAACAACTAGCTTATATAATATTTTTAATTTCATATCGTTGTTTAGTGAAACTCGGTATTGCATACAACACACGCTATCGTGGAAGGTCGCGATTTCATGTAATGCAAGACAAGTCAGGGATGCGTGTAGTGAAAGATACTTTTGGTGTAGCATACAACACAAGACATCAATGAAATTAAAAAGAATATTTTTCATAAAATATCAGGGTGTTACATTGTATTTGTGTTTTCTTTAAATTATTGTTATTTAAAGGCTTCGTTTTGGATTCTTTTCTTTTGATTATGAAATTTTCTCTTAAGTTTCAAGGATATTATCTTTTATGTTTATTAGAAAATTTCCCCTAAAATAACTGATTATCCATTAAAAGATGATAATTTTCATTGTATATATTTTAATATTCTTGTTCTCCATTATTAATAAACCCCATTTTTAGTTCATTTTATAATTTTAACATTATTTCACATCATGATTTTAATTCTTTCTTTAAGTACACTATTACTTAGTACATTTTCAGACACATTGTAAATCCCCCGCTACTCTAGATTCGAATTTAATATTTCATTTTAATATTTCCAGTTACATTAGGAATATTTTATCTCTATGGAGAACATAAATAATCACATTGGAAGACCACTAAAATGGGCCTTCATGACAAAAAAATTCTAGATAAAGAAAACTAGACCACGATCCAATTGTCTAGCATTCTTTAGCATTTAACAACCCCAATGAAGCTAAAATTAGAACTGGAGATGGAGGAAATCATGAGAAATATTTAATTCAACATTTAATATATCTAATTATACGTTTTAAAAGATTTCAAGGTGAACCATGTTGGAAATGAAATTATGTGCCATAATCTATATCCCAAAATAATAACCCACCATTTCAATCATTTCTTAATAAAATAAAATAAAATAAAATTGAGTTCAAAATTTATAGAGTTTTAGGGGACATATAGGGATATAAATTATTTCTATATATACCACCCAAATTTGGTCTTCTAAAATCTCATTTCATCACCTATGCTGGGTAGACTCCAGATGGATCACCTTTAGAGTCAAGGGTGAAAAAGTCCACATTCCAAAAATTTTCTACCCACCTATTCTTACCCATATTAGTTGGGAATAAATGTAATATTGGGGGATCAAACTCATGATTTCAAAAATTCCTATTTAACTAAGTTTTTTAGAGGATCTGGGAGGTGTTTTTTATGTTTTCATTTTAATGTTATGCTTCCAATTTTGCATTATAATCACATTTATTTAATTTTAAGTTGCTTTAATCATATTATCTTCTTAATAAAACTTATTATTATTCTCATATTATATTATTTATTTTTACTTGTTGATATAATTTAATTAAGTTGTGAATTTATTCATATATAAACGAGATAAATCCTTCACACAATGGTGGGGTGTTCATTATTATTATTTTCAATTCATTAATTATTCCCTCAAGAGTCTACATCCATCTTCCATTGAAATCTTTGAATCAATAGATAGATAAATATCTTATGTGTTGATCCATAAAATTTTAAAGGGTATGTATTTGATATTATTTCTCATTATAATAAATCTTAAACTTTTCATTTAATTGATATTTTTATTTAATAAATTACCTTCTCTTTCGACATCATTAATTTTTAATTTACACATTATGATTTCTAGAAACAATCTCTACCTTGGATTGCTCATGAGAATTATCATACAAGTGTATAGGTGATTAGACTTAAGATATTGAAAGAAATAAATTATTGCGTTATTTGAGAAGTTCTCAATTCGTTGAAAGAAACACTCTTTAAATAAATACATTGAGTCGATTTTAATAAATTTATCCAATCAAACCCTTACAACAACTTATGATCAACCCATTATCATAAATTTAATTCACATAGTTCTATTAGTACTAATTTTAACCCATATAAAATCAACACAAAGTTTTCCACTTCATATCCAAATCTACCTCTTAGAATGTATGTGTCTTTAGGTTTCTTCCTAGGTCTCTAAGGGTTCAAAAACCCAAGTTACTCTACATAATACTGCTTCAACCCTAAAAAATTGTCTAAATTTGGACAATAAATAAGTTTGGTTCCATTTTCGGAGACCTAATTAAGTTATCTTATATACTAGAATCATTTTCTTACTAAAATTATCTTCCCCATTGATTTCAACCATATAGGAATCCATTGTAAACAAATCCAAACATGGAAAACTTCTCATTACATTGACTAACCAGCACCATGTGTGGGGTATAATGACCATCCTAGATTCTGTTGATGGGATAATTAATAACACAATCAACCAAAATATTTGAAGTCATATTCTCCAAAAATAATTATAACCTATAATGAGTTTCAATTAATATAAGGCCAATATAAAAATCCTCTTATCCAATTCCAAAAACTTAATAATCCAACTAGAATATAACATTTGGACCAACCACTTTACTAGACTAATACTCAACCATTACTTGATAAATTGTGTCAAAAAATGGATAAAATGAATTTATAAGATTAATTCTTGAGATTTTTTTTTAAAATCATTGAAACAATTATGGAGCCCATTCCCACTAAGGTTTTCCCTTCATCAATATTGATAGAATAATATTTTTACACACAAACCTCTCAGGAATAAATCTAGGTTGTGAATATTTACAATTGTGGAAAAACTATTGAAAAATGTGAACCATTGATACCCAAACCATAAAAAGCTTCAAAATCACTGAAAAATACTGAATAAACAACTTCAGAATATGAGAAACCGGAGATGGAAAATGAGGTGAATTGGTTTAGGAATGTTGAAATTCAACCTAAGGAACATAAAGGAACTATTAATGAGTGTTTAAATCAAGATAAATTATTATTTTTTCATTCACTTGAGTGATAATTGTATCCATGTATTTAATCTATTTTGTATGTATACAATAAATATTTTTTAGGATCACCAATAAATGTAACCTTTAGAGAAATCACAAACATTGAGTCCATGACCATTACTAACACTGGGTTGTCTGATTTTATGGATGAATATTCAGTTTAAAAGGATCTAATTTTGTTGAGAAATTTTGAAAATTAAAATTTTGATTCAAAGTCCCAACCTATTTTTGAAAGTGTTTTGCCACCCAAACTTGAACATATGTCTTTTCCGTCCTCCCCCAAGTTTTCATTCATTGGGTAAAGCCAAAACATTCTTATTTTCATTGTTTTTTATCTTGATACCAATAAATGGGTAATGATACTTGATGTATTATGAAAGACTATTAATGTAACAAGATCCGCTATTTTTGACATTCCTTGTATTTTCTCACTCATTGTAGAAGATAGATTTTTAAAGGAAACAAATTTGAAACAAAGAATAAATATCAATATATTATAAGTGGTGAAAAATGAAGTCTATAAAATGTTGGAAATTGGTATTCCATAAGTTGGGGGGTCCAAGTAGAGCTAAAAAAATTAAAAAAAATCACTTTTTGGGAATCAACCCAGCTTCTACCCCTACCTTGACTTCGTGTTTGACGTTCCAAAATAAACAGGTACATTTTTTATCCTTTTCATTTTTCTCTGTTTA
Source organism: Viscum album (assembly GCA_963277665.1). NCBI lineage: Eukaryota > Viridiplantae > Streptophyta > Magnoliopsida > Santalales > Viscaceae > Viscum > Viscum album. Next base: position 157,115,963 of record OY728166.1, on the reverse strand, counting down.
TTTTTAGTTATGGTAAACCCAAGGGGTTTCCATTGTTTTATAATGGTGTTGTTGTGTAATATTCATGGGTTGTTGAGATTGCTTTATTTTTAGTTAAGTCATATTTTTTCTAGGTTCACAAACACAAACAATCATCATTTATGAGGTTTCTATGAGTAACATAGAGATTAAAGGATTAAATTAGAGTGGTATGAACTTCAACTTCAACCACCACGTGAATTCATTCGATGATTCAAATTTTCAAATTTTATTTTGTAACTACTATCCTCATTATATACCCCATTCTAAATTTTCATTTCTTTAAAAATCGAGGAAAATTTTATTCTATGTTCGGGGGGGGGGGGGGGTTAAATAATTTTTGTGTGTGCATAAAAAAATTAAAAAAAATTAAAAAATAAAATTTTTAGTAATTGAATGAAAAATTCCATTAACATTGAACATGATAATACACATTGAATCTTTGAAACTGAATATCAAATAATTTTTCATCCATTAACTCTGATTTTAATCCATGTTTAATTTCGTGAGCATAAATTATGTAAATTTTGGTTGTCAATTGTTTTTTTTCAACATTTATATTTTCATCCATTTTAAAAAAAATAACAACATGAGTCCATTTTATTGTGGGTTATTAGTTTTATTTCTTGGGTACCCATAAAATGTAGCATAGGTTTGGTGATAGTTTTAATTTTAACATGGGTATTAAAAAAATAATCAAAAAAATTTAAATAAAAAAACAATAATAAATATCTACATAGAGAAATAGATTGACCTAATGTTTGGATTTTGTAACTTGGGGATCATGACTCCAAAGTTTTCTAGCCCATATTTGTGTATTTTATCTCTAATTTTGGTAAATTGAATTTTTTTTATTTAGTTCACTGAAGATGATTACCTAGTATGTGAGCTTCACATGGTTTCCTAAGTTATTTGATCCTGGGATCATCGACAAAGTCTTGCTATAGGGGTTGAATTGATTGATTTCAATTTCAATTACCATAGAAAAATTCCAAAAAAAAAAACAAAAAAAAAACGAATACTCATCTTAATATTAAGATGTGATTCCACCTAGAACATCCATCTTTTCCATCTTGAATAAAAATGAACCCCAATATCTATTGTGATGCACATCACATAATTATGCTTATTAAAATTGGATGAAATGTGGTGATGAATTTGAAAAAAGGAATGAGATTAGGATTTATATATGTTTATGAACCTATCCTATGTTAAATTATTTTTATGGGTTTAATAATTGTTTGGTATGAGGCATTTCAGTGAGCGTTTTATATTAAAATGTTTTTGGAAAAGGGAATTCAAATTTTGATATTTCAGAGACACATTTTTCTTGGGACTAATAAACATCAAGTTAGGGTGTGATTAACCACTAAAATAGGCTAATATTAATTATATATATTATAATATTCATGTTATTAGTTATTCATAAACACCATTTTTAGTTCATTTTACAATTTGAATATTATTTCACATCATGATTGCAATTCTTTCATTAATTTTTCTATTACTTGGTATGTTTTGAGACAAATTGTAAATCCACCACTACTCTTGATTTAAATTTAATATTTTATTTTCAAATTTAAATTTCATTGTGAATATTTTGTCCTTATGGATAACATGAATAATAACATTGGAAGGCCACCAAAATGGGAATTTATGCCAACAAATTCTGGGTGAAGAAAATTCAATGACATTCAATTTATTTTCATGATGAATCCATTTTATATATCAAATTAAGCTTAAATTTGAAATCAATATAGAGTAATTCGTGAGGAAAATTTCATCAAAAAGGTACTAGAGATATCTATGAGTTTTTAAGGTAGTTCAAGGAAGCCCAAGTTGAAGATGAAATTATGGGCCAGAATCAATGGCCCAGAATAACAACCCACCATTTAAATCATATCTCCAAAACAAAAAATCCAATTTGGATGAAATTTTATAGTATTTTTGGGTAAATATGTGGATTTAATTTATTATTATATGGATCACCCAAATTATTCCATCTATAAGATCATTTTGGTTCCTCTTTTGGGTGGATGCAAGCTGCCTCCCATTTCATGTCAAGGGTGGAAAAGTACACATTACACAAAATGTCCACCCACCTATGCCTACCCTAATTAATTGGGAAGACTTGTACTATTAGGGTCTCAAAAAAAGGATTATAAAATTCTTATTTAAGGTTGTGGTGTGGTATTATTTTGGATTAGTTGTGTATGTTTTAATTTTAATGTCATACTACCAATTTGATGTTGTAATCACATTTCTTCAATTGCAAGTTTCTCAAATCACCATATTTTATTAATAAATATTATTCTTATTATTCTAATTTTATTTAACATTTTTTAACACATTGATACCATTTCATTAAGGTGTTAATTTATTCACACTTTTTAGTGATAAATTCATTACACAATGTTGGAGTGTTCGTTATTTCATTGGTTTTCACTTCTTCAATTCCTCCCTTTTGATTCAACTTCCCTCTTCCATTGAAATATTTTCATAAATAGGGGGATAAATATCTTATGTGTTGATCCATGTAATTTTAAATGGTATGTATTGGATTTTATTTCTCATGTTAATAATTCTTAAACAATTATTTTTTTGATATTTTTATTCAATGATCTACCTTCTCCTTCGACCTCAATAATTTTTAGTTTACACATTACGAGTGCTAGAATGATCCTCTGCCTTTAAGTGCTCATGAAAATGATCCTCCAAGTGTATAGGTGATTAGACTTGGGATATTGAAAGCACTAAATTAGTGAGTGATTTTGGAAGTTCTCACTTTGTTGAAATAAACACTCTTAAAATAAAGACATTGAAACCATTTTAATAAATTCATCCAATAAACCCCTAGCAACAACTTAGGATAAACATATTATCATAAATTAAAATCACATAGGTATATGAATAATAATTTTAACCCATATAAAATCAACCCAAATTTGGAAACATCATATCCAAATATATCTCTTAGAATGTATGTGTATTTTAGTTTCTTTTTAGGTCTCTGAGGATTCGACAACCCAAGCTACACTACAAGTGACCACTTCAACCCTAAAAGCACCAATAAATTTGGACAATACAAAGAGATCTTATAAATATAGAAGTGGACATCAGGAAAAAATTTATTCATTTGAATCTTCTAATAAAACATTCCTTATTGGAATCATTTTTACAAACAGTCTAGACTCTAGGTTAGGTAGGTGTTGTATACTGGGGATGAGTGGTGGATCATGGCTAGGAATTTACTAAGAAAAATCCACCTATATTCGATGATCATAAGGGATCCTTGAAATCTAATTAGTTAATCTAATATGTTAATAGAATATTCTATTTTTTTTGAAAACTATTGTGATATATATGGTGGGTTTTTCCACTAACGTGCTTGAAGAACTTGGAAGAAAGTGGTGGGACTCCATCGTGAAAGATAAGTTGCATGTAGATATTACTTAAACTTATTTTAATAGGATATTAAACTAATAGTTTTATCATAAAATGGAAAATGTAACAAATACTTAGGAATTTATTACCTTGGAGAAAAGGGAACATTTATTTATAAAGTAATTCAATATCTTCATCGAGTTGGTTCACTTATCACCTGATATTATTATTAATGACTACCTTAAATCTTGGAGGTTTGACATGGTTTTGAGGGTTGATTTTATTTAAATAATGATTCTATTATTCCTTCAAACCTTTTTTGAGGTGGTTTATAAATTATTTTTGGGTTAGGAAGACATATTAAGTAAAATGGGGTTAGGTGGAGATTCAATTGTTGTTGGAGGTAGTCAGGGAGTGTCATATTGCCAAAAAATAAATTTTAAGTGTGCTTATTTTTTTAGGATCAGTTTCTAGGGATTAAATATAAGAGAATATTATGGTTCTATATTAGTATGGGAGTTCAATTCATATCAATCATAAATATATAAAATCAACCAGGTTATGTCATCATTGTGGACAATGCACTCATCTTAAGAATTTTTATGAAGAATTCCCCAATATAGTAGAGATGGATCCACACTTACTAAAAAATATTAGTCTTGTTTTGACATGGAAAAGAGTTGTGAATCTCATTATCATTCCAAGGGGGGTACGTAGGTAGTGAATAAATCTTAGTGATGAGATGGTACTAGATATATTTATGCAGTAGAGTATACACCATATGGATCTAAAGAAGGACCAACTATAGTTAATGGTTTGATGTTTATTTCCTCCTCTATGGTTATAGATTTGTTTGATATATGTTTTATTTAATATTTTATATCATAAAAGTTTATTGACATGTTGGTATTATGTTCCAAGATTATTCCTTTTATGTTGGATGTTTTATTTCCCTGGTAAAGAGGATGGAACAAGGTTTTAAATGTCTTGCTTTTTAGGTGATGATTATTGACTTTGATGTTGTGTACTAATTTTTAGTTATTGATATTGATATCTTCAAACTTATTATTGGAAAGGATTGTATGATCAAAATTATGGCGCAGATCGACTATTACCATTATCGAGTTTATTTTCTATCTCATGATGGAGTCTCTTATGTTTTTTCGGATGAGTGGGATTCTAGATCAGGGAGAGCAGGAAAAATTGTTCCTTATGATAGAATGATCTCATGGTAGTTGCTGGAGGTGTTTCTTAATGAAATTGATAAAAGTTTTATTAATCTAATTTATATAGTAGAGAGTGTATACCCTGAGGAATTTCTTAATAATTTTTCTAGGTTACAACTATAGAGAGAGGTTGAGTTCACTATTAACATACATCTTTGTACAATTCCCATTTCTATTCCATCATATCATATGTAAGATTCTAAATTAAAGGATTTTAAAGTACATATCATGAATCTTGAGGCTAAGGTATTAATTTATCCTTGTGTGAAATCATGGGATTCAATAGTTCTCTTTAAAAAGAAGGAAAACATAAGACTCAAACTTTTTTTTGATAACTATAATCTTAATCAGGTTATTGTTAAGAATAAATACCTCTAACATAGGATTGATGATATATTTGATCAACTTATGAACCTAACGGTTTTCTAAAATCTACCTACAATCTAGGTACCATTACTTTATATTTTGAGAAGATTATATACCTAAGACAAAATTTAGGAACCAATATGAGCATTTAGATTTATTAAGTATGTAATTATGACTCACTAATGCTCATGTGATATTTATGGAATTGGTGATACTTATCTTTCATGGATTCATGGGCTCTTTCATTCTCATTTTTGTGGATGATATTTTTGTGTACTCCAAGTTATATGAGGAACATAATGATCATTTGGATATCATCTCTGAAATCTTGAAGAACATCACTTATATGGTAAACATTTAAATATGAATTTTGGATCAAAGAAGTGAAGTTTCTAGGATGCATTATATTTTAGATGGGTATCCTAGTGGATTCTAAACATATTTAGGCATTAATTCCATGGGAGAAACCCATAAATATATTTGTAATCCAAATATCCTTGGGCTTATATGGTTATTAAAGGCTATTTGTTTATGATTTCTCCAATATTTCATCTCTAACAATAAAATTAACTCATAAGGGTATTAGGTTTGAGTGGAATAATAAATGTCAAAGATTTTTATAGTAACTGAAGGTGAGGTTGAAATAATATCCAGTTTTATTTATTCTAGAAACAAATTCAGGATATGATTCTTTCTATTATGCCTTAGGAATAGGATTGGAACATGTCTTAATATAGGGGGAAAAGGTAGTGTCTGTTGGATCTCTCCAATTACACCCTCATGAGAATAACTATCCCACCCATGACCATGAGTTAGCAGTTGTGATTAATTATATGAAAACATACTACCACCATATCCTTAGGGAAATATGTATAGTATATTAAGATTATAATATCATAAAGTATATTCTTACTCAGGGTGATCTAAACATGAGGTAAAGAAACTAGGCTGATTATCTTCAAGCTTTGAATTTGGAAATTTATTATACTCCCCAAAAAGGGATTGTGGCTATCGACATGTTGAGTAGTAAGTTGCTGACTCGAGACTTAAAGTAATTAGTAGAGTAATAGTCTCTGATAAGTTTGTTTTCAGGTGATCTTGGGAGTTCAATAAGCTAGTGGATATGTGTTATTAACTTCTTTGATGGATTACTCATCATTTGATAATCATATTTGGCTTGAACAGGTATCAGACACCAATTACCAATATTTTAGTAAAATAATTAATAGTGGAGAAGCCTCAGGTTATTGGGATCAATCTCCCATTGGTGATTTGTGTTTTTAAGGATGGATAGTCATTCCAGTATCTCTAAGTTTGGAGTTGATGGATAGTAGACACTATTATTTTTGGTTTGTACACCCTGGTACTACCTAGATGTATCATGATCAGAGAAATATTTACAAGTGGTCAAGAATGGGGTGATAAATTCTAGATTTTGTGTCACGATTCCTTAATTTCATAAAAATTAAATAGGACAACTAGAGACCTACCAGTTTGTTGCAACAATTACCCATTCTAGTTTGGAAATGAGATGATATATTTATGGACTTCAATGATGGTTTTCCACAGACTCCTAGTGGGAACAATACAATTCGGGTGACCATTGATTGAATTAAAAAATTAGATCATTTCTTCCATATTAAGGATATTATGAAGGTGGGAGAGATCATGAGCTTATACATCTGATATATCATAAGTATTTATGGATTTCATTTTATAATTTTTTTGGATAGGGACCTATGGTTTACATCCATGTTTTGTAAAGGTTTGTAAGAGGTGATCGGTACCCAATTAAATTTAAGAATTACATATCACTCTCAGATGGATGGGGAGACTAATCAAGATATTTAAATTTATGAGGATATTATTCAGGCGGGAGTTCTTGATTTTGTGATTCATGGGAAGATAGTTACCCTTGGTCAAATTTTCCTATAATAATATTTGTCCGGATTCAATTAAAATAGTTATGGGTATCCATGTAAATTTACCTTATACTGGGTAGTGTTTGGAGAGTGGTATTTAGTTGGGATGACCCTTGTTAATAAGATAATTAAAATGTTGAAGTTGTTCTAGAAGAGGATGATGATAGCTCAGAGTCATAAAAAATCCTATACATACTGTCTTTGTTGTTCACCAGAGTTTGAGGTAGGTGATCAGGTCTCTCTTAATGTTTAAACTTTATTGTAACATCATTGATTAAGTAATCATATTATGTTGGAAATAATATTTTTTCCCTTTTAATATCATCGAACATATTGGAAAGGTGCATTATTATTTGTACTTTTTTGTCTCTATTGACATTGATACATAATGTATTTTGTGTTTCCCAACTGAGGAGGTATCAACCAAAACCTTCCCATGTGTTTGAATGAAAAGATATTGATATCGATATTGACAACTCTATGGTAGAAAATATAGTTCATATTTTTGATTTCAAAGATAAGGTACCATGTGGTAAAAAAATTCCTTTGGTTTATGTACTGTGGTAGTGTGAATGAGAATTCCATGAGGCATGGGATCAAGAATCATTGATGTGGCTACAATGGCCTTCTCTTTTTGTGAGTCCAAAATCTTGAGAACTTTATAGGGCTAGAAATATTTTATGGTTGGGAGAATTGTAATAACCCAATTTCAACTTTCAAGTATGACATTGGTTTACATTTTCCCTTCTTGTTCATATCATTGATATATGTTTTTACTTATTCATTGATGTATGTTTCTAGATTTTTTGAGACTTTTTAGAGGTCACAAGTATGTTTTGATCCTTGTTGTAGAGGCCATGAGATATTTCGGGAGGCACATAAGTGTTTGGATATTTTATGGGCATGGAACTATGGATAGAATAACTAAAGGTATCCCACTAGTAGGTAGGTCAGGTCCACCAGCCAACCGGTGGGAGACTAGTAGTGGGGTATTCCTACAGGATTCCCACCAGCCTGCCGATGTGGTATACCATATAGACAGAGGGAAACTGTAAAAAAGGTGTTCCTACATGAACTTCACTAGCCAACATGTGGGGTTACTAGGCTAATAGATATTACTCCTAGTGCCACCAACTAGCTGGTGGGATTCAACGGCTCACTGGGGACACTGATGTAGTCGTGAAAAAATAGGGTAGTATCATAATAATATTTCTTCTAATATATATTTTAATTTTAATCACATATCCCTTAATCCCATTTAGATCTTAATCCTTGTGGACACTTTCTTGAGGAAAATTTAGACCTTCCATCCTTGTTTCTTCATGGATGAAAGTTCCATTTGAATAATTTTTCTAATATATATCAATGAATTAAATTCTGTTTCTCATTTCTTATTTACCTTGTGTTATGATATCCTAATTTATTATTGGATTTAAGTTTTTATTTGGGTATTGGGATGATAAGATCCATTCTTGATCATTCTAGCCATCGAATATTTGTTGGTTGATCTGGTGTCGAGTGATTATTGATCTTGTTTGAGGTATGTGTCTTTATAAAATGGTCTTAACCCATGAATTACTTAATGTTCTAGTAAATTAAATTGGTTTTGGATTTTTAAACCGATTGATTTGAAATCAAAGATTAATTATTTTATGAAATAAATATTGGGTGGACTAAAAATTGGGGGGGGGGGGGGGAGGCGTTAAAATGGGGTTTTCTTTAAAGAAAATTTATGAACTTCATGTGTTTGATAATATACCTCATAGAATATTTTGGAAATAAAATGGGGTTTTAAGTTGGAGAGGTGATGATTTTTTTGGGAAAATTTCTATAAAATTTTGAGCATGGTTTTTCAAATGTTTTTGGAAAACATAGAACATTAAGTACCTTGAGTACATCTGGTTTTGGAAATATGAAAACCTTAGTGAATTTGGAATCACTAGGGGTTATTATTGCTATGTTGATTAACTATAGAGAGACTTTATATCAGTATGATTCACAATGTTCCTTTCTTAGTGTTCCTTAACATGTCCTAATATGTTTTCCCATAGGGAAGATCCCACTTGTTCTTGGTTTTATTCATGATGGTATAATTTAATGCTTGAATACCCACATGTTTAGGTTATAGTGTTTTAATGGATAATTATCTTTATGAAAATATACAATAGTTAATTTAATTTTTATATTCTCAATTCAGGTGAATATGAAATGATTTACATGAAACCAAATGATTTTTTACAAAATGGTTTTCATTTGAAATTACATTATAATTTTTTTGTTCTAAAGATAGAACTAACCGTTTAATGGTGATAGAAGTTAAATAGATTCATGGTGGTATCCTACTATTATTTTTTCCCACACCCTATATGTTCATTTGGGTGTATTCATACATGGTTTTGTAGGACACAGTTAAAGGCAGTGGCATCATTATACTCACCATCTTCTCTTGGTTGATGTCATCTTTATAGTGGTTTGAAATGGTGGTGAGAAATGGTTAAATGGAGACATGGTGTTGGTATTGTATTGTTTCATTATTTCTAGGTTTAACTATTTTTGGATTCATGTTGTATGTATAATAGTTATTTTATCTTTTCATCCGAATTATTCTCTATTGTGGAAGGTTGTCTTGGGTGATGTGTCATGTCAACCCTAGTTAGTTTGATACACATGGCTTTTCATGATTGTAAAAAATTCATATGCATTTTTTGAACAAGAATAAAAATAATGTAATTATGATTACATGTCATGTAGTCACACCAACTATACAAGATCTCAGACACCTTAAGAGGGAATCTTCATATGTTCTTTTTCTATTCATAGTCATATGATAGTGAAAGAATAAATTATCTCCCATATATAGATCATGAATGAATAACGAAATGAAAATATAACAATCAAATTTATGATAAAAAATAAAAAAAATTATAAATTTGAATATGATTATTCTAATACCAATTGAACATCCCAGGCATAGTGAAAGAGTCGGTCTAGCCCATGCCTAATGATGGTTTTTTCTAATCTAATAAATAAACCACTTCAACATGAGAGGGGTTCATCATGCCTCATGGATATACTTGATGAAACTTGAAATGAATCCTAGAACCAAGAGAGTGGATCTTTAAAGTTAATATTTTAATTAATTTATAAGAACAAATATACCTTTGATTTTGAGGTCATTCTTCAAATAATATGTTGATCTCAGGAAAAATCATTTGTGTCATCTTATCATTGCCTGGAGATTACCCAAAGTAGATCCCACATAACAGTGATCCACACATGCTCATCAATCTTGTAACATAATTTTTAGGTCTTTGGGTACTAACAAAGAGATGTAAAATGCCTTTTTTTGTTCATTATTGATCACAATCATAGTCCCTTCAGTGTCGAAAATTTGTCTCTTAGCCTCTTTAACTTGAGAGAGAGGAGGAAGAATGCCACCTTTCTTATTCTTGAGAAAACCTAAAGATGTTCTTGGTGGAGAAAAAATCTCAATAGAGGAGAGGATGTGTATAACGAATGTATTCCATTAAATGTCTCACAAATGTGTGTTTATCCAAATGACATAAAAGGTATTTATAAGCCTAGTTCTAGGGTTAAGTATTGATTAATTAGAAAAGGTCACTAAAAATATATTAATCACATAAAATATTTCACTCCATGTATTATTATTATTATTATCATTATTACTATTACACTTTAGGAAAGTTGGGTATTTGTGAGGGGTTATTTGTGATGAATATAATTAATGTCACAATAGGTCATTATGAAATAGTTATTTGCAAAATAAACCTTATTCTATCACAAATAATGTTTTTTAGGATGGTTATTTGTAACAAAATATAATTATATGGAAAATATGATTGGCACCGTTGCATGCACTCGAGAGGAAGATGGATATTAGTGAAAAATAAATAATTCCATCACAACTGATCTTAATATTTGCAACAGACTGTTGATTCTAGCACCAATACTTTATAGACAAGTATCTGTGAAAAATACAATTTGACATAATTATCTTTTAGAAAGGAGGGAAAATTATTATTTTTGTTTGTTTTTTTGGTGATGAATATAAAATCTATCAGAACAGACCCATCCATCACAAAGACTTCGATCAGATGGCTCTTTTTGATGGATTAGTCTATCATAAAAAAATATAAATACATCCTCCATTCTTTCCTCTTCCCTCTCAAGTTATCCTTTCATTCTGTATGAAATCCTTTTAAAAAAATTTGGATTGTAATTAAAATCTTTCTGGGATTTCCATAGTATTTTCATAATTTCATCTATTCAAAGGTATTTCTTTAAACTTTTACATTGACATTTATTATTATTTTTATTTCCCTATATAATTTGTAATAATTTTTAGAAAATACTATAATTTTTAAAAATATAAATAAATACTTTTAATTGGTAATAATTATAAATAATAGAGAATAATTATTATTAACTGGTAAAAAATATTAACATGGACTAAAAATTGATAATAATTAGAAAAAAATTAATAATTAGTTGTAATTAATATTAATTATAAAAATTAGAATAAAATTAGAATAATTACTATTTTTTTAATAATTATTCATATTTACTAATATTAAAAATAATCAGAAAAATGTATTAGTAAATAATAAAAATTAGAAAAAAACATATTAATAAATACTAAAAAAGTAAGAATTATTAGTAAAAATATTATTAATTTGAAACAATTAGGATTAAATATAAATAATTAATTTGAAAATATAAATAGTTAACAGTAATTAGTAAAAATCAGTAATAATTAGTACAAATCAAAAGCAATTAATAAATTCAGTAGTAAGGATTACTAATTAAAAATAATTATTAATAATTATTACTAATTATAAACATTTATTAATAATTAGTAAAATATATATTAAAAATTACTCTTAATTAGTAATAAATATAAATAAAAATTAAAAATTACTAATAATTAGTAAAACATTTTAATAAACACTCATAATTAGAATTAATAATAAATAATTATAAATAGCGACTAACAATTATTATCAATTAGTAATAATTATTAAAATAATAAATAATAAATAGTAATTAATTAAAATTAGTAGTGATTAGAAATGATTAGTAGTAATTAACAGTAATTGGTAGTAATTGTAATAAATATTAATAATTAGTAGTAATTAGTACATATTATTAATAATTCATAGTAATTAGTAAAAAATACTCATAATTAATCATGATTAGTTAAAATTATAAATAATTTGTAAAAATTACTAATAAATAGTAAAAAATTAATAATAAATTATAATTAGTAATAATTCTAAATAATTTTAAAAAATCACTACTAATTATAGACAAATATATAAAGGGATTGATGAGTGAGTTATCCCTTGGGGGGATATGACATGTCATCACAACCTCTATGTATGAGTTGGGTGTGTGCTTTATTTTATTGTTCCCCAATATAATATATATATATATATATATAATTATAATTTGTAAAAATTACTAATAATTAGTTATAAAATATTAATATTAACTCATAATTAGTAATAATTAAAAATAATTACTAATAATTATAAATTATTAGTAATAATTATAAAGAATGTGAATTATTATTATTAATTAGTAAAAATTATTAACATTAACTAAAAATTAATAATTAATAGTTAAAAGTATTAATAATTTGTAGTAATTAGTAAATATTATTAATAATTAGTACTGATTAGTAAAAAATATTATTATTCAATATTAATTATTAATAATTATAAATAATTAGAACAAAATTATAATAATTAGTAAAAATTTATTAATTATGTATCATGATTAGTAAAAATTGAAAATAATGGGAAAATATTATTATTAAGTAGTATTTTTTTTAATAAATACTAAAAATTAATAGCAATTTTTTAAAATTATTATTATTTATTAAAAATTAGGTATATTTATAAATAATTAATATGAAATTATAATAATTTGTATTAATTAATAAAAATAAGATGTAATTAATATAAATAATTAGTAATTATTAAAAATATACAGTAATTAGTAAATATTATTAATAATTAGTGAAATAATAATAATAAAAATTGATAATTAGTAATAATTATAAATAACAAGTATAAATTACTAATAATTAGTAAAAAATATTTATAATTACTCATAATTAGTAAAAATTATTAATAATTACTAATAATCACTCATAATTATTGTTATTTTTTTTTGTAATTAGTAAAATAACTAACAATAATTCAAAATTATAGGCAATTAGTAGTATTTAGTAAAAAATAGAAGTAATGAGTAAAAATCAATTATAATTAGTAGTAACTAGTTAGAAAATATATGTAATTATGAATAATTAGTAATAATTATAAATAGGTTATAAAAAATACTAATAATTATTAAAAAATATTAATGGTTATTCACAATTAGTAATAATTATAAATATTTTTTAAATTCACAAATTAATATTAATAAAATATAAATAATAATTCAAATTTAGTAATAGTTGTAAATTATTTGTAAAAATTACTAATATTTAATAATAGAATATACATAATAACTCATAATTAGTAATAGTTATAATGTATTATTTTTAAAAAAATATATTTATTATAAAAAATATATATAGACAATCAATATTATTTTAAATTAATAAATATTTCTTATTCAAAATTATGAACAAATGCATTAATAGTATATAAAAAATGAAACATGAATGTATACAATTGTAATAATTTGGGATAAAAAATTAGTGGAAATAAATTGTGGAGTAATATTTAAACAGTTGATATAAAAAACTAATTACACATTTTTTGAAAGTTATGAATCCTGGAAATAGTTATAATTTTTATTATAACCCCATGATTGGATAAATTAGTGTATAAATCCACACAGATCTAGTATAAATCATGTATACATTGAGTATGTTGAAACATTTATATCATTCACATCATCAAATTTATAAAGTTTTTTAAATAGAAAATTAACATTCTATTTAAGAATTGCGATCTCAAGAGATTTAAAACATTTTTATAATGTTTTATGTCATATAATTTGTTATGTTTTTCAAAAAGATTATTTTTTTGGGTATCAAAATGTTATTCAAAATATAGTAGAAAACACAATTTTTTTGATTTTTGATCTATCTTCATTGCATAATTTAGTGAATGACACTGTTAGCCTATAATTATAGGAAAAAAACTAAAATTGATATTTTGAATCCCGATTTGAAACTACCTTAATTTTAAATTTTTTTAAATCTTACGAGGAGGCCTTATATATAGGATGTAAGGTATGAAAACATAAAGTCTTTAAAAAAATTTATGTCTATTAAATTTAATTTCAGAATGTTGAAAAGTTGTTGAGATAAAATATTTTCTTTGGTTAAATCATTGTTTCTTTATGGAAATACATTTCTTTTAAATTATTATGAAATTAACAATTTAGTTCATAATATGAGTCTATGTTATAAAAATATCCATACATGTTCAACTGATTTCATCTTATATTATAAGGAATATGAGTCATTAGTTAATTTTCCAACATGTGGACAATTGAGGTATAATTTTGAACAACAAATAAAGTCTAGATGTATTACTATTAAAAAGTTGATGTATTTTTTGATTACACTTAAATTAAATCATCTATTTATATCTCCCAACATAGATTCATTGATGAAGTGGAATAAATCCATTATTTCTATCTTTAAAATATTAAATCATCCCTATGATAGTGAATTATAAAATAGATTTTATAAGGTGAATCTATTTTTTTCTTTGGAACCTCGTAATTTATGATTAGGTGTTTCTATTAATGGTTTATCTCTATTTGGTGCTTAAAAAAATAAATATTCATTTTGGTTTGTTTTCATATCTTAGTACAACTAACTACCATGGAAGTTGATGAAGTAACCATATATATATTTGAAATTATTAATATTATTACATCTAAATAAGAGTATCAATGTTTATTTTAAGTCACTGATTGAAGAGTTAATTTCATTATACAATGATAGTGTAACAACATATGGTGTAGTTATAGATCATAATTTTACACTAAATGTGTAATTAATGTGTAGAATTAGTAACATTCCAACATAGGGTATGTTACCGAGATAGAGTACATGTAGTCCAAAATAATTCTCATACTGTATTTCATACAATAATGTATTTATGATCATCAATAAAAAGAGAATTATTTTTTTACTATCATAGGATATTTTTTCCTTCAGATCACCCTTTCAGAATGAATAGAAATAATTTTACAAATGGTAGAAATGAAAGAGATGAAACTGCAGTAATGATCTCTAGTATTTAGGTAAAACATATCATCTCTTCATTTCCTCCTCCTACTTTTGTACAAACTATAAAACAATAAAAAATAGGTGGTTTTAAGAGAGACCATAATTGGGTAAGGCCAAGTATTTTTTGATACTTACCATATTGGTCTGGTTTGTTGGTTTGTCACATGTTATATGTAATGAATTTTGAGAATAATTTTTCTAATAACATATTTTATATCATTTTGGACACACATGGAAGGACAAAAGATAATATAAAGGCATGATTATATCTTTCCCAATTATACAGGTGGCCTAAATTTTAGTTTTTTGAAAATGAAGGATCAAAAAATTTAATGAACCCAAAAGTAGATCACAAAAATTCTAAATAAATTCATTTATTATTAAATCATTTGATTAAAGATTTATGTTTTTTAGATGGTGGTTCTTATAATTTTTCTTATTACATTAGAAATGTATATATTATCAGGTTAAAAAGTCACGATTGGCATGTTATAATGGAAATACTATTGATTGTTGGTCTTAGAGGGCTGTCAAATTCTTAGATCTGGGATATTTTTACTGAAATATCATATTTAATCCAAGACATCTGTGTGGTAAAAATATATTATGATTCCCTAAGTATACTGTAAAATTATTTTATTTTAATTTTATATTAATTTTTTTTAAAAATTAATCAAACACCTTTGACTTATTGGAATATTAAATACTACATTTTATATATAATGCTAAATATATAGAATTAATATAATTTCAATGGATTTACCCATTTTATAAATTTGTTAAAAAACTAAATAAGAATGGCTAAAGAAAATAATCAATTGAAGGGCCAATTGTTGAAGCTTACCTTTAGCTAAAATTTTCAAATTTATTCTCTTATTATTTTCAATCTATATATCCTTCAAAACATAATCGAATGGTCCATAATGAGAGAAATGTTGAGATATCATGCACCATAAATTTCTAGTATGTAATCATATATAGTTTTTTTTGGGGGTTATCATGAATGAAGTATTTTAAATGAATAATTTCATAAATCTCATTGATATTTTCTACTCAATTGTAAAAAAATGATAATATTTGTATAGTCAATGGTACTTTTACTATTATTTTTATTTTTATGAAAATATTTTTTTAAATTGTATAGTGATCAAATAATTTTTTTTACACAAATTACCCTTGTTCTCTTGAAGAATGATGGTAAATAATTTTTTTTACTTGCTTCAAACTCAGGTAAGTTAAATTGTTTATGGTTGAACGTATGAAATAATTTATTTATTTATTATTAAATAGTTTTGTTTTTTAGGTATCACAACATGGAAATAAAATTGATAACAAATTATCTATATTGAGTAACTCTCCTTACAAATTGGTAAAATCTTATAATGTGTATGTGGTTAAGAGATTTCAATTTCATACTCACACATATGGTGAATCAAAGAAACAAATAAACATTGGTGGTTTTTTGAAAGGATCACATCATAAAGATTGTGATTTTTTACTTTTAAATAATGTTGGATGAAATAAATGACCTATGCTATACAGGGCCAAATTATGTAACATTTCTTAATTATTAATGGATTGATACTACTCGAGGGTTGTGAGTCTATACATGACATGGATTCATTGAAATTTAATATAGAATTATTCATATAATAAATGAGCTATTTATTTAGAACATCAAGTTTATTATGAAAATTACTATTATGTTGTGGGAGATTTAAATGTGTGGTAGAGTGTAATAAAAATTAAATATTGTAATAACCAGTTCCTGGAAAATGAAATTGGTACTGTGGAAGCACAACATATTGAATATTTTTAAGAAACAACACTAAATAAATCTCTCATTTGATGAAATTTAGATATAGATGATGAGACCCCCCTAATTAAGGGAGGATGGAATTAATAATTTTGATGAATTAATGAGTCTCACTTCCATAATTAACCTGACTATATATTATCCCATGTTTGGGATTTATTTTCTCTTATTGGATATGAGAGAATTTTAAGAATATTTCATCATCTGGTCAATCAAACCATGGGAGTTAGGTGGTCGCACAAAGAGTTGAGATTCAAACAATTAGTATTTATCAATTAAATATGGTAATAAATATTGTTTTTAAATTTATATATACTTTATTTTAAAATTTTTCTTATATATATATTTGTTGTTATCGACCCTGTTGTTATATATTTTGATATTTATAAGAATATGTGAACTAATCCTAATACATGAGATCTTGTTGGGGAAAGAAAATGTTATATTGTGTTTAGTATTTATTTAATTATCTTAAATAAATTATTTTATTATTTTTATTTATAATTAAATCTGAAAGATATTTACGAGTCTGCGACCTCTCATTCAAAAAAGAGTCTGAATGAGATTGGGGGAGAGGCTGCATGTGAGTTAGGTTATAATTATTGGGATTCTATATGGGTCATTATGCATGGCATGTAGAAAGGATGGGTGGATAATTTTGGTTCATGATTGATGCTTACCAGTTTTTATGGTATCGTTGAGATTTTTTTAGTCAACTTGAAGGGCGATCATGTAGAGAGAGTAATAAAAAAAATTTCATTAGTAAGAGTAGAAGCGTGATAAATAAATGTCAGCAATATGAGAAGATGATGAAATACACACGACAAATTGCACATGGTTGATGGATGAGGTTCCCTCCTCTTGAAACTATGATAAATCCCACTCCCCCTGAGTGACTATGGATATATATATATATATAAATAATTATAAATATATTTTTTGTCAAATGATTATTATATTTTGAATGATTTTCTATATGTAATTTTATATCTTTTATATTATATTTTTTTTATATTTTAATAATTTAATAATTTGATATTTTATTCTTTTTGTGATGGATGGTTATTTTAACTATATACAGTATTTGTGATGAAAATTGTAATCTATCATAAATATTATTCACAAGGGGTAATATTTATCATTGCAAATAACATTTATACATTTTTTGAACATATTAGTAATAAAGTTACATTCTATCATTTTTTTGCAACAACCTTTCACTAATATTTATTATTGTGATTACATTGGTATAATTATCAATACCAATAAATATTTTACAAAATTCTAATTTTTACTTTATTTTAATAATAAAAATATATTTTTTACTAATAAATTAATCTATTTATATTAATTATTATTACCAAAAAAAATAATTTACCATTATGAATTTGTTTTATAATAGATTATTTAATAATATAAAATATTTTACCAAAAATTTAATATATATATATCAATCCCCTATTACTAACATAAATATATGTTCATATGATTAATTAAATTTTTTATAATTTAATAATATTTATTGATAAATCTACTGATGATTTATTTTTTGAAAGGTGTCATTAAGGTTTTAGATTTTGATATTTCACCATCTCTAGTAGGCATTTTCTATGGGAATAAGTGTATTCTTTAATTATTCAAGAGAACCTTATAGATAATACATTTTTCAAGTTTCTATGTGGAGATCATAGACAAATATCAGGTTCTTATACAATTCACTAATAAAGTGGAATGTTATTGATACTATTACCTAAGATCATAGAGGTATTTCAATTACTAGATTCAAATATTTATATGATATCCCCTCACCTATAAAGGTTTATGTTTTTTACTAATTTAGGTGGCATGAAAGGATTTTATATATATATTTTTTCATTTAGAAGAACTGATGGTGATTTCTATTACCACAGGTACTCTGATCAAAGTATATTATTCAAAAATTAGTTTATCAAAGATTTTTGGTTTTAGGTGTGTGAATTGAGATGGATTTTATGAAGAAGATACTATAATTGGTTTGAATTGAAAATGGAAATTTGTATTTCTTTGAAGTGTTTATATACAAAGATGTTTTCTTTTTTTTTTCTGTATAAAGTGTATAAGTGGAATTCAATCTAAATTTTATTTCCATCGTAATAAAATTTTCTAGAGCACTATAAATAGTGATAAGGGATTTTTGTAATAGACCATACCTTCCCGACCTGTTACTTTTTCAGTTTTTGTTGTTTGAGGAGTTTTATAAGAGGTGTTATGGGGTCTCTTGGTGATTGGAGGTGCAGTAGAGATGTAGTGGAAAATTCACATCATGAAAGGGATTAAAAACATGAATGAGTGGTTCATGGATTGTATAGACAACCAATTTCACGACTTGTAATTGGATGTGGGGGAACTGATGAAATAGATTCACGTCATGAAATTAATTCATGATATATAATTAAACAAAGGTTGAGGCGACATGAATTTCAATGAAGGTTTTAATTTTAGGAAACCTGTGGATTTCACATCATGAATGTAATTAATGATGTGAAACATATGGGATCCATGATATTTTATAACCCTTTTGGCTGATTCTTTTCATTCAGCTACATCTCTCTCTCTCATTCATTCCCGAGTAACCCTAGATTCTTTCAGAATACTTTCCATCCCTTTCCCTTCTTCTTTGAATCTACAGGTTTTGGTGGTTGTTTGTTGGTGATCCGTTATAGGTTCTCCCATTCATTCCCCTATTTACCTTATGATATTATTTTGGTCTTCGCTGTGGTGGTGTCATTTTAGTTTGGGGTTTGCGTAGACTATGTTCTCATGGATCATTGATGCAATATTGGTTGATCCATGATCTCATTATTCTATTGTGTTTTCAGAGAAGTTATTTTTCTCCCTAGTGTGTACAACGAGTTGGAAAACTTTCTATGAGGTAGGGAATCCCTCATTTCCCACTTTTGTGTATCATGTAGGAGGGGTTTACTTTTGTTTTTATATGTGGTATGGTTTTCACTAGACTAATCTAGGTAAATTAACTGTTTAATTGAATCTTTTTGGGAATTGTTTTCATGCTTTTATAGCATTGATATTATGGTGATGTTGTTCTGTATGGGCTAAATGTCCATATGAAATTCATGTTTGTTAGGAGCATTTTCTTGCAACATAGTTGTTGTGGTATGGAAACCTTATTGCATGTTGTTGTGATATCACCAAAAAATGGAAATTATTTAACTACTTATGTTTGGATAATGAAAATTTTTACCTTAGATTTATGTATTGTGTGTACTTCCCCCCAAAATAACATTAAATGTGATAAAATATCCCTTTTAAAATCTTTAAAATGGTATTTGATGTGTTTTTATGTACGGTTGTGATTTTGGGGCAGTGATGTGTGGTTGTGATGTAGTGTAATGTGATGTATGGTTTATTTGGACATGATTTTGGGAAGTGAGGTGATGGTTTGTTTGGCTGTTCTTTTGGGAGAAAAGGTGATGGTTGTTTGGTCATGATTTTAGGGCATTGAGGTGTGGCTTATTTGGCCATGATTTTGGGACCATGAGGTGATGGTTGTTTGGATTTGATTTTGGGGTATCTAGGTTTTATTTCATTGGTCATTATTATGGGTAGTGAGGTGATGATTTAATGGGATTTATGAGCTTCTTGTGAGGCGTGGTTGCATTGTGTTAGATGCTCAGTATGTGATGGGGTAATTATTTAATAATGATTCAAATGACTAGGGTTTGGTTTGGTAATTGGGATAAAAATTATTAATGAACAAATAAATTATGGGATGTGTGGTTAAATGAATTTTTATTAAATAATAAAATGAATGAGATGGATAGTGGAATTGGTTGGTGGTATGAGATGTGTTTTGTGTAGTGTTATACATCTAGAGGTGGTAGTGAAAGGGGAGATGATGTTAGTTGGTTAGTGTTTTGTTTTGAACCCATAGGTTGGGATTGTGTGTGGATATACTTGTATACTTCTTTGTTCTTTGTGATTTCAATATGCACCAAACCCATATCGAGCACTATGTGATGACACCTACATTTTCACATAGGGGGTGTTTTTTTCCAATATCCCAGTAATGAAGATAGATGGATGACTACCCACTATTTCCCTCTATTTTTTCCAAGTGAGTATATATTCAAAGTTTGTGATGGAATAAGGTCTATTAGAGCACTAGGTGAAAACCAAGGTGTTTTTGGGAAAGATGATATGTTACCGTGCTATGGGTGGTGACCCAGGTGTTTTCAAGCAAGATGTGATATATCCATGCTATGGGGTGTATTATATTGGGTTTCATGCATGGTATGAGGATGGAATAAGGTTTATTTCCTTCATGTTCATCATACCCTACTACTTTGGTTAAAGTTGTGATGTGATAGCCTGAGTGTCTATAGGTGAGATGAGATGTGATTGTTATTTGGGGTAGTGGATTGGGTTTCTATAGGTGAGATGAGATGTGATTGTTATGTGGGGTGGTAGATTGGGTGTCTATGAGTGTGATGTGTTGTGTATGTGTCGCAGTGAATAGTTATATGTTATTAAAATGATATGGGAGCACCAATACATACAATATTGGGGGTGATAGTGACAACCAAGTGGGAAAGTAGTGTGGGGTAACGTTTATCAATATGCTTCTTATTATGTTATCATACTTGGATTGTGTTATTTAGCGATTGTTCCTTAGTGATGTTGGGATATATATTTGACATTTCAAGGTGTTTTTGGTCTTTTTATTTGTTCATGAGTGCATTAGTATGATTCTTTCACATGTGCACGAGAAAAATTAGATTTTCTATAGATTATTCTTATATGCTCACCATATGTTTATAAATTGATTTTCATGTTTCCAGGAGAACTACATAGACGATGCTAGATATTAATTGCTTGGATATTTGGACAGTTGTTGTGTCACTTCTTTATATTTTCTTTTGGGTATTTACTTTTAGAGAATTTTATCTGTACCTATTTTATTAATACATGCATTGTGGGATCCTTTTGGTTTCATTTTATATTATATCATGAATTTTCTTTTTGATGATTCATCTTATCTCTGAATACTATATTATTATAGAAGGTAATGCATCCTATTTCAAGGAATTTTTATACCATTGGTGCTAGTCGCCAACACGGGGCCTAATAGAGGTGGGAATTAGGGGTTATTATCTCTATCCTCTCATTTCAATATATTTGGTGGGAGGGGGTCATGACATAGTGGTGTCATAGGTGATGGTTGAGATATAGGATGGATTTTGGAGATAGTAACAATGAAGATTTAATGGGTTGGTATATAAACAATGAAAGTTGACCTTGGTTCATGGCATGATCTACAAACACTTGCTAGGACACAAGATTATAGGCCCCCCATGATCCAGTGCATAGACTTTGAGTTTATTTAATGACCAAGTGAGGTGGAACTACTTTCATGGTATAGACCTAGGGGAGTTGTGGATCCTCTTTTTCAGCCTTATATGGATCAACCGGTTGAGGTTCGAAATGCTAATCTAGTTGATCACTGTAGGGTTGATCTAGAAGAGGAATATGAGGCTTGTATGAGGGTATTGTAAGATTTTCAGTGATAAGATTTGGGGAAGTACAAGGGAAGTGTTTCAAATTTCAAGATAGAGTGTTCACTAAAGGATCTTGAGAAAAATTTTAGTTTGATCCAGGACCCAGTGGGATACTGGGTCCCTTTGTAAGTTAGTTAGATACAGTGAGCTGTGCATTAGTGGTGGACGGTGTATCTTGGTGAATGGAAGGAGGGAAATGTTTCATGGGTGGATTTTCAGAAAGAGTTTCAGGAATAGTTTTCTTTGTCGGCCGTGAATGTAGTAAAGAGGAAAAATATTATTTTCTTTAATATGGGAGTATGTCAGTGTGGGAGTTTGGAATCAAGTTCAAGGACCTTCCACAATTTTCCCTAGATATTTTTCTAGACGAGGAGTCTCATGTGAGACATCTTAAGGAGGCACTCAATCCTTCTATCCGGTATGTAGTTACTCCTTTTAAATTTACAACATTTATAAACGTTAATAAGAAGATAGATGGGATAAAGAGGATGCACTCATGAGTTGGTTTTCCTTGATAGGGAAATAAATAGGGTTCTTTTATGAGTAGGGCTTTAAAGGAAAGGTCTTAAGAACCAAGACCTTGGAGGTTTCGACTAGTAGAGAGTCAACCTCAACTAGTTCCCTTCCAGCCTTCTGAGGCCAGTGTTTTATATTCTTTTCTTGTAGATATTAGGCCAGTGTGTTTTGTCTTTGGGATTAATTTTCATCACTAGAATCAGTTCTTAGTGGTTCTTTGAGCTCATTTTGGTTGAGGTAGAACAATTTAATACTAGCCTCAACAACAGTTTCTAGTGAGACCATTTTAGTAGAAAAGGTAGAAGGCTTATGCCCCATCAAGTGGAGATAAAGTGGGAAAAGGCTAACCATAGGATGTCCCTCGAGTCTAGGGATCTTGAACTGAGTGTGGTCATAGAGGTGGTCATCAGGAGAGCGGTAGAGGAGCTAGGCATTGTCAGTTGCATGAAGTGGAGGAAGTGGTGCTAAAGGGGCCAAATATTATTCAAGGTCCTCTCAGTTTTTCATCTACCCTTATTTTTGTATTTTTTTATTAATTATTATGTTGTCTGGGATATGACGTAGTGAGTTTTCCTATTCCTGTTCTATTTAAAACACCCTTAAGAGGCTAGAAAAACTTGTTTGATGTGTTTTAGGGGTGTATACTGATGATGGGGTGACATTGCTTCCATTGGTATCTTTACTTTCTATAGATAAAACCATATAATGTCATCCCAAGAATCTATTAGATGTATTCCATACATTATATTATCAACTAATTATAAGGGAGATTTATTATCTTGGATGTGGATAGGTAGTGTGTGGTTTTCATAGGTGATCGAGGTTGTGAGGTAAGTAGTCAATGTGTGGAGTCCCTTCTTTCTTTGATAGTTGAGTTGTCAGTGGAATTTGTGGGAAATGGGACAATGCGGGTCTATATAGTCATTGGAGAGTTTATGGATATTTTAACCATGGAGGTTGTGATGATACCATATAGACATGATGTTGAGTTTGGGATATACATGCAGCCTCGTGCTTCTATAAATTTGATGGATCCTTATCAGATGAAACCTTCTATGTTATGGGAGTTGAGGATTCAGATAGATGATATGATTCATTAGGGTTTTATTTATCTTAGTGTGTCATTGTGGGGTGCTATAGTATTGTTATTTAAGAAGGTGAATGGTAGTATGAGGTTGTGTATAGACTACCAGAGGTTGATTCAGGTAATATTCATGAATCGTTAACCTCTTCCAAGGATAAATGATCTTTTTAACTAGCTATGAGGGGTGATTTGGTTTTCTATGATCGATTTGTAGTCTGGATATTACCGATTGAGGGTGAAAGTGGTTGATATCCTAAATAAATCCTTCAAATGATGTTATGGGAACTTCATGTTTTTAGTTATGTCGTTTTGTGTCACAAATTTACCAACTATGTTCATGGGACTCATTAAATGCATGTTTTTTGAATTCTTGGACTAGTTTGTAGTTGTTTTCATTAGAAACATATTGATCTACTCAATGTCATAGGAAGAGAATTTCCATCATCTCATATCTATCTTGAAGGTTCCATGACACCACTGGCTCTGTGGAAATTTTTACAAGTGTATGTTTTGGAAATGAGAGGTACATTTCCTCAGGCATATGGTGTCTCAATAGGGTGTGTTAGTGGACCCATCGAAGGTTGAGGCAGTTGTTTCTTGGCCATAATCTAAGAATGTGGCATAGGTTTGTAGCTTAATTTGTATAATGGGATATTATTGTAGGTTTGTGACTAATTTATCTCAATTTATAGCCTCATGGATAGTGTTGACTAGGAAGGACCAAGTTATTTTGTGGACTGGTCACTTTCAAGAAGCATTCTATCACCTGGAGGGAAAGTTGGTCAGTTCTATAGTGCTTCAGTTTCCTGAGGAGGGTGTGATGTTTGCGGTTTTTTGTGATGCTTACCATCAAGGATTGTAATGCATGCGAATGCAGAATGGGGAAGTGATCTATTATATATATAGAAATTTCTATCCCCATGAGCATAAAAATTCCACCCATGATCTATAGTTAGAAGCAGTTGTGTTTGCGCTAAAGTTGTGGCCGCATTATCTCATTGGGGAGAAATTTTTTGTTTTCATGGATCACAAGATATTGAGGTATATATTTCCCAAAATGATTTGAATTTGTGATAGTAGAGGTGGATCAAGTTTATTCAAAATAAAAATCTTGAGATCTCATACACCTCCATAAAAGGGAATGTTATGGCTAATGATTTGAGTAGAAAGTTGTTGAAGGATATTGTTTAGGTTTCCAGGGATGTTTGGAAAGGAATGGAGAATTTGGAAGCCTTATAAATAGATTAAAGGGTAGTTGATGGTAGAGGATATTTGTTTCAGATGAAGATGAATTATTCTATGATTCAGTATGTAGAGGAGTCATAGCGGGGAGACTAAGAGGTGAGGGTGATGTGTGATCATTATAGCAATTTGAACAAATTAACTATCCAAAAAATGCATCGAGTTTAGTACCACTGGCCATAGGCGCACCTCCCCAAATGAAAAAGGTAGCCGATGGGTAGAGAGTGTATAAAAGAGTTATAGCAGGGATACTATACCCTATAGTTATGATATAATAATGGTCTATATAAATTTAAATAATAAAAAAGAAATACCATAACGGAATCTAGACCAGTAACCCACCCAAGGTGGAAGCGCAATAATAACAAATAAAAATATAAACAATAGCCATAAATAATAGTGGAATAAATAAAAAAACCTAGAATTCATACATAATAAATCATAAAATATTTTAAGAATAATGGTCACCAAAGGATGAAAACAATACATACATATATAAAATGTTGGTATAAAACAAAACAAAACATAACTCCAGTTGAGGAAAGAACCAATGATCCACTGCCTTCCATCCCATGTCAATCGACCACTACAATCCATCTCTTAAACCCAGGCCTTTACCTAAATGAAAAAAGAATAAATTCTACTTGCCTCTCAAAGGGACCATGTAGTGTGTGAGAACGAGTCTTAATAGGCCACCCCCAACATGTTCCTAACTAACATTTGTGATTAAGAAGGTGTGAACTAAAATAACAAGAAAAACTGCACATGCATAAAATAAACACAAACTTCCTTAGTGATCAAAATACACTAAGAATCAATCACCTACCTCAGTCAACACCATAATTCAATAGATAAGAGGATCCTTAGCCTAAGCCTGAGGTATCCCTTAATATAGAATTGTCCAGGTGAACACTCAGGTTTCACCTCTAAACAAGTCACCCATAACCATGTGCCTCCCGACACCTCATGCCATATCAAGTCAACGATGTCCCTAAGGCACGCCCTATCAATACAAATCCGATCCTTTAAACCCCTGTTCAGAAGCAACCATCAGCTCGAAGCCCGACGTCCAAAGGCGTAAAAATAACTTTCCAAAAAGTAATTTCACTATCAGCTCAAAATCAAACTTTATGATGAATAGTGATGTACATCCTCCCAAATGAGTACCAACCCAATGAAATCATGTACTAAAAGACTCATTACCCAAAAAATAGCATCAACCCTGTCATCTGATGGTTCCTTACTATCCTTGTGGATTTATATAATAAGACCCTCCAACCATAACTCCTAAGATGGAACTACCAGAGGCCTCTACCCACATGATTAGTCAAAACCACCTCAAAAACTGAGTTATACTATGTACACATGACTACAAATGGCACTTTGGAAAATATAAGGGAGAAGATATCACCAAATAGAACCTAAACCACACCAACCAACACCTAATTACCCTTCGACCATGTACCTCAAATATGATGGCCATGTCATCCCACATCACATGAGCCTTACCCCCAACCTGATGGCCTCTCCACCTCTATCTAATGACCATGTCACCCAACCAGTGATCAACATCACCCAAGTTCCTCGAGCCAATCCCATCCTAACAGTCACATCAAATCAATCCCGATGGAAAATTCCATCTCAATTATTAGTCCTAGCCCATAATGTTCCCATAGATCTAACAAACAATTCATACATATAATTCAGTTCAATTTAAATATAATAATTCAATTTTGATAAAAAGAAAACACCCTATCCTAACTTCCCAAGGTCCAAAGCCTCTCACACAGTTCAAACCATTTTTATAATTGAAAATCTTTCCCGTAGGCAACTCGAAAGGGTATAATTAAATAATTTAAGGCAACCAATTAGTTTCAAGGGGTCTCTCTTAGACTAACCAATGGAGCATTGAAATCTGTACCACCCAAAACACTAGTGAAATCACAAAGATATGTAAGAACCATATACCTCATATTCGTAGATGTAGGAATAAATAATATTAGCCTCTAACTCAAACTAGTTTTTAAGGAATTGAAATTTTAGAAGAACACCCTGAAAATAGGGAAAAATGACTCGCATGGATTTAGTGGTTTATTATGTGAGAGAAAAAAATAATAGAAGAAAAATAATGGAGAGCCTTACCGATATCGATCCAACACAACCAGCGGCTTGAAGAATGGATGTAGGATGAAGAATATGGAATAATAACTACCTGGAATAAGAAAAGAGGAAACCTCTTATGCTGTGCATACATAGATAAGAATAAAGAAAGGACAAAAATGAATAAAAAGGGGGAAGGGGTAAAAAGGTAAATTAACCTATTTAATGGGCCACATGGTTAGATCGCATAGTTTTTCAAACCATGTGGAAAATGTAAAGCTCCTGCTGCTTAAGAGCATAACCTCACATGGTTAGCTCACATGGTTTGGAATAACTGTGTGAAAAATGTTCCTTCTACATTGCATAGGTACTTCCCATTTGGCACTAAGTGCGTGTCTTGTGAATGGGTTTCACAAACCATACGTAAACCATGAATATCACTCTACTAAAAACTACATAGGTTATCTTATGGCGGTGTGCCTCCTCATAAATGGTTTACCAAACCATGGTTAGTGCAAAAGGAGGGATCCATATTTCTCCTTAGAGGCCGAAAAATTTTCAAAAATAGTGTGCCTTAGTCTGAGCACCCAGGAAAGTTTGGGTTTTTGGCATATGAACCACCCAAAACCTAACCAAAACACTGAGGCATTTTACAAGCCTCTAAACCCATCCAAAACAAGGTCTTGGTTCAAAGGAAAACTTATAATTAAGTTATTTTGAATTAGAAAATAGTTGGTCTAACCACCACACTATGAAAAAAATTCAAAACATGAAAGTATTTCAAATTTCTCCAAATACACGAGACATTAAAATATCCCCACCTTAATATAGCTCATCCCTGAGTTACAAACCATATATCCAAGATGGTACCAAACATACACATCTCATTAAAATTAAACTGGACTACCCCATTCAAATGGGGAACATGTAGACTAACTTAAGGGGGGATCCCCGACTTAGGAGTTACCCACCCTGGCCACATATCGACCAAAAAAGAAAAGAAAACTGATGGTCCACCAACCACCCCTGGAGTCATAGTCCTCCCATGATGCATTTTCACTCTTCCACCTCATCTGGTTCTCACCTAACACCCATCAAAAACCTGCACCACAATGGTGCTCTCCACATGTCCATGTCATACATGAAACCCATGAGGTCCCATATCTCATCAGTTTTTCAAATCAATATTGGGGCCTCACACCTCAATCAAGTCCCACATCACAATTATTCCCAAATGTAAATGCACCTCAAGTAACCCTGCATATCCTCAATGAATTAATTCCAACACATATCAAGAAATCATGGTACCGGATACCTCACATATATACACACGCACACAAAAAACACACTTGAGCTTGTGAAAACCTACTAAAAAACATCTAGTTAATCAATATATACATCTCGTTCACCTCATAAACCCAAAACTAAAATGCCTATAAAAGGGTCATGACCAAAAAATAGAACCCCAATCATTACCACAATGTAACTCTAACCATAAATGGATTCCCAACCTACTTTGACTTTGGAAGATCCACAACATGAACCTAGCCTAATTTCTGAATGAAAAAATAATGACCTCTTTGCAGTGATGAACTAGCCACCGTACAGTATCTTAATTGATGGGTCATGCTATCTTTTCCATGACCTCTTCATGAAGTTGAAACTCATCTACCATCACCTAGTACCACTCCTGGTATGATCTCATAGCCCTAAATCCTTTCTAATATAAGAATTATAATTGTCAAAAAGTATTCTCACAGAATATATCAATGTTTCTAACCTATCCACATGCTCTAAACTCCATTAGAGGCCTCTCACACTTTGGACATGTCCTAACTACCCAAACTAAAATCACATCATTGAAGACCACTTATAGGTGGTTTTCTTGAGTCCTTGGACCGACTGACCCACTAAAACTCATATCATCCTCGTTTCCTAATATATAAAGCACCACCTCTAACATCACCTGAATCCATCACATAACTCGAGTAAGACAATTCCGTCAAGTTTTACTTGGATATGTGCACTTGATTCACCACCTCTAAGAATGAGGCCAATAAGAATATGTTCAACTGCACTTGAATGGAATGTCATAAACCATCCTCAAAATTAATCTCCCTCTGGGTGTCATCTCTCACCAGTACGAGTGAAAAATAATTAAATTCAGTGAATTTTTATGTATATTCCATGATTGATATGTCACCCTACTATAGGATTAAGAACTATGAGCTCTTTCTACCCTCATCATCTCTGGAAATAAGTTTTCGAAGAACTAAACATCAAAATCATTCCAAGCCAGTACCTAGTGTCTACCTGCCTGAGCCATCACATCCCACTGGTAATTCTTCGATCCTCTGAGCATGTATGTTTCTAGTTTGACCATCTTCCCTGGATGCCTCTCTAGATGCTTAAATATCATCTACATTACCTCGATCTAATTCTCAACCACTTGTGGACCACCCTCACCCTGAAACAATAGCGGGTACTATGACTATAAATCTTGAGTTAGATACTCCATTGAAGGATCTACTCCCTAAGATCCCTTATCGATAACCAAGATAACATGTGCCCGACTTGATTTGATCTACTCATCAAGCCACAACCTAAAGGCTGTCAAATCCAGTGGATTACTTGTCTGAACCGGAGCTTGTAACTATGCAACTCATGATCTTCCTGACCCACAAGGGTCTCAACCTATGAAATATCCCTCAGTACTAAACCATTTACTGCTTGATGCTCCATTGTATTTAATCCACGCAACAACCAACTAAATACCAATACATTTTCAGACAACCCAAATAACATATATAAATACCATAGATAGGGAAAACAGTAATAGGAAGCATAAACTTACTACCCATACTCCCCCCCATCACAACCATGTCACATGAAATCCTAACCTCATGGAATCTTTACCCACCCATATAATATCTAAGTATCACATATGACTTAGGCATCACCCATATTGAAAAACCATGCAGCTTCAATCTAACAACCTCATCGCCAAACTTGGTGATCAAAATCACCCCATGTCATCATACCGTCCTACTTCTATAAGAGCCAGACCCATGTAGATATATGTAACATTTGAAAAACAATTTGTTTTACCACAAACACATGAATATATATAATTTAAACATTCTATGTTCCTAATTTAATGCATAAACAATCATAAAGAATGCCCCTTTACATACAAGTCCAAGGGTCTAATATCTCTTTCATTTCCATACTAGGATAAGGATCACTTGTCATTATAGTTAACAATAAAAAACAAGTGTTCCACTCGAGGTGGAAATAACCACAACTATAAAATGATAAAAGAACAATAGAAATTCTCACCCCTAGAAACTTGTTCCATACCCCATACATGGGGCTACAGGCACCCAAACACAAGCTATAAACCTAGTTCATACAATATCCTAAACTTCAGTATACCATAGCCCAAATAGTAATACCAACAAAAAATAAAAGAATTCAGTACCATTACTATCTATATGAAAGCTACCACTAATTCCTAGTCAATAATTTCTTTTATACCATTTGTGTCACCCCAACCTGATTAGGCACCCGAACAGTGCTTCGGGCCAAGTTCCACTGACCTTAGGCATGACTCCCCGTACACCAAAGGCTGGCAACTAGAAGAAAGGGTGTAAAAGAGATATCTTAGGGAGACTATACCCTTTTGTGATTATGTGATTATGGTATACATAAATTTTAAGCAGTAGAAAGATATACCATAACAGAATTTGGAACAGTAACCCACCTAAGGCATAAGCATAATAATAAAAGAAAAAAATAGAAGCAATAAGAAAAAATAGTAGTGGAATAAACAAACAAACTAAACAAGCGTACATAACAGGTCATAAAATACAATAAGTAGAAGGGTTACCAATGGATGACCAAAGTACGCGTGTGTGTGTATATATATATATATGACATGGTGGTAAAAAATAAAACAAAACATTACTCTAACTGAGGAATGAGATAATGGTCCCATTCCTTCCATCACATGTCAATCAACCACTAAGATCAAGAACTTGAACCTGAGCCTTTACCAGAATGGAAAAGCATAAAGTCTACATGCATCCCAAAGAGCCCATGTAGGGTGTGAGAATGAGTCTCACTAGGCCACTACCAACATGTTCCTAACAAAAATTTGTGATTTAGTAGGTGTAAACTAATATAACTAGAACAACCGCACATGCATAAAATAAACACAAACTTCCCTGGTGATCAAAAGCCACTAGGAAGCTATCACATGACTCGACCAACACCAAAATGTCATAGTGGAGAGGATCCTTAAACTAAGACCAATGAATTAACTAATATATAATTTTTTAGGTGAACCCTCAGGTTACACCTCTAAAAAAGTCACATAACCCCATGTTCCTCCCAATACCTCATTCTTATTTCAAGTAACCGACGTCTTAAAGGCACGCCCAATCAATACAAATGTGGTCCTTCAAACCCCTATTTGAAATCACCCGGTGACTCAAAGCCTGATGTCCAGTGGCACAATGATATCTGTCCTCAAATTAATTTCACTATTGTCTCAACAATCAATTTCACAAGGAACAATAAAGTAAGTTATCCCAAATGAGTCAGGACCCAATAACTTCATGTACAACAGGCCTTATCCCCCAACCGATAGCCTCAACAATATCATTTGATGGTTCCTCACCATCTCCATGGATTTATATGAAAAGCACATCTAACCATAATTACTAATACACAACTACTGAAGGAATATACCCACGTGATTGGTTAAAACCAACTCAACATCTGAGTCATAATGTGCACACATGACCCCAAACAACACTTTCACCAACATGTGTGAGTAGAAATTACCAAATTGAACCTAATCCACACCAGCTGAAACCTCATACCCCTATGACCACTTCACTGAAATCCAATATCCATGTAATCCCACATCACACAAGCATTCCCCCCAACTTGAAGACCTCTCCACCTCTATATAAAGACCAATTTTTCCAACCAGTGATCAACATCACCGAAGTGCCTTGGGCTAAGCTCATCCTAATGATCACATCACCTCAATCCAGATGGCCAATGCTATATCAATCCTTAGGCCTAGACCATCATGATAGAATGGATTTAAATGTAATTCATACATATAACTAAATTCAAATTAAATATAAAAATTCAGTTTTAACAAAAAGAAAAAAACCTAGCTTAAATTCCCAAGGTCTAAAGCCTCTTGCATGGATTAAACCATTTTTTAAAATTAACGTGTATTCCTATAGGCACCTCCAAAGGATATAATAAAATAATTTAAGGAAACCACTTAATTTTAAGGGGTATCACTCATACTACCCAACCGTGTGCTAAAAGTTACACCCCCCAAAACACTAGATAAATTACAAAGAAAGGTAAGCACTACCAAAATAATAGTCATAGACATAGGTATGTCTGATATGGGCCTCTAAATAGAACTAGTTTGAAGTAATAAAACTTTTAGAAAAATACCATGAAACTAAGTAAAAACAAATCACATGGATTTAGCAGCCCATGAGTCAAGAGAAAAGAAGAATAGATTAAAGGGGATGGAGATCCATATCGATATAGATCCAACACAACCAACATCTTAGAGAACAAAGTTTGGATAAAGAAGATAGACCAATCCCTAGTTAAAAGAATAAAAGTTGAAACTTCATTTATTGTGAATACACAAAGGATAAGAAATAAAGGGGAAAATAATAAAAGGGTATAGGGGTAAAATGAAAAATTCACCTATTTAATGGGCCATATGGTTAGCTCACATGGTTTTCCAAATTGTGCAGCAACCATGTGGCTCTTACTGATTAAGATCTTTTCCTCTCACTGTTAGATCACATATTTTGGACTAACCATGTGTAAACTGTGCATGCTAAAATTCATAGGTACATACTATTTGGAACTAAGAGTGTGTCTTGTGCACAATTTTCTAAAACCATGCACAGACCATTTAGATCCATCTACTAAAAACTACAAAGGTTGTCACATAGCTGTGCACCTCATCCTGCATGGTTTACCAAATTATTCTTAGTACAAAAGGAGGGAACACAGTTTCTACTTCGATACCACATGATTTTTCCAAACCATAGAACTTAGTTTTTATACAATAGAAAGTTTTTATTTTTGGCATCCAACACACCCGAAACCCAAGAAAAAAACCAAATAATTTTCCAAGCATCTAAACCCATCCAAAAACAAGGTCTTGGGTCAAAGAAAATCTAATAATTGTGTTCCTTTGAATGATAAAAGATTTTTTATACCCACCAAAGTATGAAAAAATTCAAATTGGGTGAGGATTATTACCCACTCCAAATACCTATAGCACTACGATAATATTTTCCATAGTGATCCTCTGGAGGGATGGTGGAGGATGGTCAGAAAAAAATGTCATTTTATGGTAGGTTGTTTCTTCCAATGGTGATGCATAAGGTAGTACTTCATGAGTTTTATATATTAAATTTATCATTACACCAAGGAATATCCAAGATTAACCATGGATTGAGGATGTGGTTTTTGTGGCATGAGATGAAATGGGTGGTGGCGGAGTTCATGGTGAGGTGTTTGTTTTGATAGTTGGTAAATGTTAATCATCATATTCCTGATATTTTTTGTATCCTTTGTATAGTCCTAAGTGGATATGGGATGAAATCTAGATGGAATTCATCACTGGGTTACCCCGATCCCATGGAGGTCATGATGCTATTTTGGAGGTCATGGATTGGTGGAAAAAATCAAATCACTTTTTATTGATCAAGGATTTTAGTGTTGTGTATGATTTGGATAAGAGGTATGTATATGAGTTGGTGCAGTTTCAGGGAGTTTTGAGGTCCATTGTCTTGGATCATGATGCACATTTTACCTCATGAGTCTTGATGGGATTGCATCATACTTTTGGTACTCAGTTATTTCTCAACACTAAATTACACCCTCAGATGGATTGGTGGATGGATTGGACTATCCATACATTGGAAGATATTCCGTAGTCATACATATTAGGCTTTGATGGATTGTGGGAATGACACATGCCATTGATTGAGTTTTCTTATAATAAAATCTATCACTCATCCATTGGAATGGACCCATTTGAGGCCATTTATAGGAGTCTATGTCGTTCCCTATTATATTGGATGAAGGTTAAGGAAGTGGTAGTTCTTGGTCTCAATATGGTGTAGAGCACAATAGAGAAGGTTAAGCTTGTTCGTGAGAGGATAAAAGAAGTGCATGTCTATAAAAAGTACCATTCCAATCATAGGAGGAGGCCCTTGGAGTTTGTGGTTGGGGACCATGTGTTCTTGAAGGTTTCCCCAAGATGTGGGAAGTAGAGGTTTGGAACAGGGATTAATCTTTATCCCATGTTTTTGGGCTCTTTGAGGTGTTGGAGAAAGCTCTTGAGGTAGAGTATTGGTTGGTGTTTCCATTACAGTTGGATAGGATCCACGATGCCTTCCACGTCTCTCAAATTCTTCTGTATCTTTATGATAAATTCCATTTCATTGATAGGGGATAGTTGGATATCAATGATGTAGAAACATTCATAGAGTAGTAATTAGAATTCTAGGATCACCAAGAGAAGGTACTGTGTGGACGGACCATTACCTTTTTTCAAGTGTTGTGTAGGAATATTAGCCTAGAGGAGAGTACTTGGGAACATGAGACATAGATTCATGCCCAGTACCTGGAGCTATTTTGAGTTTTTTCTTAATCTATTTTACTTGTTATGTGATGTTTTTATTTTATTGTGTTATGAGAGTTTTTGTTTTATTGATGTATGATATGTGATAAAGTTCCGACATATGAAAAGGGTAGGACTTGAATCAAGATGAATTATAATACAATGTGATTAAATATATGTGGATGAGTCAGTGATAAAAAAAGATTATAGTATCTTGACATAAATGATGGAATTACTAGATTAATGTGTTTGGGTCGACATGGTTGGTTGGTTGTAGTGGTTGTTGGTTTGGGCTATGTGTAGGTTTATATTTTTGTGTAGTGATTGTGTGGTGGTGTTTTTCTATGAAATGAGGTATTTTTTTGGATTTTTAGCATGTTTCTTGGGTGTTTTAGTTGACATTTTTGGCTAGTATTATCATTTAGGAGTAACTATATCCTTGAGAGATATCTCACTAGGTGGTTGTTTGGACCCCTTTTATTTTGGGCTTGGATTTGGATTCTTATGGATGTGGATCATTTGAGAGGTATTTTATTTAATGAACCATGAAACCTTAGAACATTAAAAAATCAATTTTGGGTGTTGGAGGTTTTTTAGAGGAGCCTTGAGGAGGTTCTATGGTGGTTGGAGGTGCAATAGAGCTGTAGTGGGAAATTCATGTCATGAAAGGGGTTCATGATGTTAATTTCTAGTTCATGACTTGTGTAGCCGGCCAATTTCAAAACATATATATGGCTGTGAGGGAACTCATGAAATATATTTAATCCATGAAATTAATTCATGATGTGTAATTAAATAAAGGATAAAGTTGTGTGGATTTTGGTGAATTTTTTATTTTTTGGGAAACCATTGAATTTTATGATGTGAATGGAATAC
The DNA here is from genome assembly GCA_963277665.1 of Viscum album. Lineage (NCBI taxonomy): Eukaryota > Viridiplantae > Streptophyta > Magnoliopsida > Santalales > Viscaceae > Viscum > Viscum album. The sequence continues at coordinate 157,079,893 of OY728166.1, read as the reverse complement.
ACAACCATGAAACTGATAGGATCTAGGTTATATTATAATCCTTTTAGATGATTATTTTCATTCTTCTTCATCTATATCTCTTTATTTCTCAATAAATATCATTCTGGAGGAACCCTAGTCTCCTTCAAAGGACCTTTAATCCCTTTTCCACCTTTTATTCCATGGGTTCCTGTGGAAGTTCGTTAGCGATCCAGATTAATTTATACCCTTTATCCCCTTGTTTCTCTCCCGAACTTATTCTAGATTTCACTGTGGTGGTGCAGTTTTTTTGGGGAGTGTGTGTGCTATGATTTAATGGATCTTTGATGTGGTGTAGGTTCATATATGATATCATGGTGCATTTTTGGTTCTTAGGTAATTCTTCTTCACTCTATGGTGTGAAACATGTTGGAAATGATTCTTTGAGGTAGGGAATCCATCATTTCTCAAAGTTTTATATCATTACAAAGGGTTTTACTCTTTTTTATCTATGGGGTATGGTTTGTGTTGGACTAATCAAGATAAATTAATTGGTTCATTGAAATTTATGGGTAAGGGGAATGATTTTCTTGATTTTATAGCTTTGATATTATTATGATGTTTTTTTGTATGGGATGAATACCCCATTAAAATTCATGGACATTGGGTATGTTTGTTTTCATTTTAGTTTTTGTGATATAGAAACCTTGTTGAATATTGTTGTGATATCACTCCAAAATGAAAATTGACTAACCAATGAAACTTGGCTAAAGAAACAGTTTCCCTTGGATTTATGGATTGTGTGATAACACCCCTAAAATAAGGTGAAATGTGAAAATATTCCTTTGATAAATCTATAAAATGATATTTTCTTTGTTTCAATGTGTGGTAATTCTTGTGGGGCTATGATGTGTCATTTCAATGTGGTATGGGGTGATGTATTGTTTTTTTTCATAATTTTTGGGAGGTGAGGTGATGGTTTGTTTGGTTATGTTTTTTGGATGATGAGGCGATGGTTGTTTGACCATGATTTTGAGGTGATGAGGTGTGGTTTTTGTGTGTAGTGATTTTGGGGTAGTGAGGTGATGGTTTTTTGTCCAATATTTTTGGTAAATGAGGTGTGGTTTTTTTGGATATGTTTGTGGGGTGACAAGACGACGGTTTGATTGGAATGATAAGCTACTTTTGAGGTGTGGTTGCATTAAACTAGATGCCCAGGTAGCGATGGAATAATTATTTAATAATGATTGAAATGAATGGGTTTTGGTTTTTTAATGCGATAGAAAAGATTAATAAAAAAATAAATGATGGGATATGTGGTTAAATGTGGTTTTTGGTAAATATTGAAATGAATATGATTGATAATGGAATTGGATGGTAGTGTGAGATGTGGCTTTTAGTTTCTATGGTGTTATGCATCTTGAGGTGGCAATGAAAGTAGGGATGTTTTTGAGTTTATTAGTGTTTTATTATAAACCCATAGTTTAGGATTGTGTGTGGCTATATGTAAATACTTTTATATTTTTTATGATTTCTATTCACACCCCACCTACATTGTGAAAAATGTGTTGAAACCCATATTTTCACACATGGGGTGTTTTTCCAATATCCCGATGATGAGGATGGATGGAAGGCTACCTACTCTTTCTAGTTATCTCTTCTAGTAAAGTAGATATGCACAAGCTATGATATATGGCGGTCTGTTAGTGCACTAGATAATGACATAGGTGTTTTTGGGTGATATTAAATGTGATCGTGCTGTGGGGTGGTGGCCTAGGTGTTTTAGAATAAGAAGTGATATGTCTGCGCTATGGGGTGGATTATGGTGGGGGTCATGCAGTATAATTACCCCATTAACTTTATATAAAGTATGTTATAATCTTTAATTTTGGTTTCCTTTTTTTTTGGGAAAGTATTTCCGATGTTGAATTGGGAGGATACCTGTAATGGTGAAGTCATAGATTTGTTGGAATTTTCATCATTAACCTAATGTTTATCTTGTTTAATGGGATGTTACATAGAATTAAATAAGATTAAATGATGTGTAATTAATTCTAGATAGATCCCATGAAAATAATACACATAATTATAATTTTACATGTCATGTAATGGTTACACATCATGTAATGTGAAAAATCATATTTTTAATCCTAGGAGACATGTTTTTTGAGGTAACTTAAAATGAAATAATTTTATGACGTGTAAAGGTATTACACACCATGTAATTCCCCAAGTTACATATATCAGGGTGTCATATGGGTTTTTGAGGATTAATTATCTTTTGCAGCCTTCTTCTATCAGTTAGATCTATTTTACCGCAGGCATTTTTGGGGGATTCCTTCCCATCCAGATCACTTCGTTCTGCGATTTATCACTATTTTGGTTGTATTTATCTTCTCTAGGAAAGAGTTCCTCTTGGTTATTCTTTGGTTTTGGTTATGTTTATTATTTGGATGTGGTATTGTGATCATATTTTGTTTCCTATCAATTAGTTTTAGTCTCTTATCATTCCTTGTCTTCTGAAAGGATATCTTGTGGTTTTTAATCCCCACTGTCAAAGGTGGTTAGGTTTAGAACATAATTGAGGTAGGTGGATCTATTCAATTACTCTAATTTCTTTAATTACTTATAGTTATTATTGATTTATTGAGATTTCAAATGGGATTTATATGTGTTAAAATTGAAAAGATCATGGTTTTAGTTTTTAAAGGGGGTTTTCCTAGAAAATAGAATTGCATTGATTTGAAATGGAACATGGATGGTCAAACCCTGAAAAATATTGGCTTAGATTTTAAATGGTTTTATAAAAATGTGATATTGGTTTTTAAAATAGAAATTGACAAACATTATACAACAAGAACCTTGGGTGTGTCGAGACAGAGACACAGGTAGACTTAGTGTGTGTGACAACAGTAAGAGGTAATATCTTGTATATCGTTAGAATATGGCATGACTCGATATTAATTATATCTATATTTATTCCTTTTTAGGATTGTGAGAGTCTAGTATGTATTGTCCTATAGGATAGATCCCAAATAGAAGGTTCATTGTTGTTTTTAGTTGTTTATTACATGATGGATTATTTCATGGATGTTGGATCACATGGATGTATATATTTTAGTATCTTTACCTGCTTTGTTCAAGATTTGGAATATATGACATGAAATTTCTGAAAAACTCAAATATTGTTTGAAAAAGGTTTTAAAATTTGTTCATTTATAAAAATTAATGTAATTTTTTTTTAAATCTTGGACTTGTGTATTCTCATTATTAGAACCTGTATATATATATCTTGGTGGTATCCTTCTAGGATTTGTTTCTAAAACCATAGTTCTACCTATGGAAAACCATAGACCTTTTTTATAGGATATAGGTAAATAGAATAGAATTTTTTTTTTAGACTTATCTTTGTGTTGTTGTTTTGGTTTGGGATGGTTTAGAGGTGACAATTGGGGACACAGAGACTTATTGTTTAGACTTATAACACTTCCTAGTTTATCCAATTTGTTTTAGTTGTATCTGAATTTGTTTCTTTTTGGTACTCTAGTTTTATGTATTTTTTTCCTTATATACAAAACTTGTTTTGTTATCTTTGTTATACCTCACCCCATAATTGGATGAATTGGGTGACAGGTCTAGTTACACCAAGTTGGTCTGTTACAATTTGGTATCAAAGGGGTTACTCAACCTAAAGTGTGTCATAAATTTCTAAGTTATTTATGTGTATTAGGTATACAATATTAGGATTATAAAAATCCAGATAATATGTCTAGAAAAAGGGGTTGACCATCTCACTCCCATGAATGAATCTGAGTTTCCATGGGTGGTCCAAAAATATTTATTAAGTCAAAAACTAGGTATTTAAATCAATTTTATGGGAAATTTATTTAAATTAACCTATCTACAAATTTGGGTACTTGGTGTGTGAATGGTCATTTGAATAAACTAAGTGGGAAGTTTATTTATATAGACCAATTAATTTCAAAGTGTGTTTCCTTTTTTATTATAGAATTCATAACTTCTTTGAATTATTATCATTTTAAAGCATTATTTTGGATTATATAATTTGGTTCAAGGGTTTTTGAGTTTCTCATGACTGATTGGTTATTATATTATTTTTAAAAGACAATGAATCCTAGAAGAGATCTTCAAATAAGAGAAGGGAAGTTGTGAGGAATGTTCTGTAGGTGGATCCTCTAGTGGACCCTTATTTAGTTGTAGAAGTGATCCACGCTATTTGGACTCTAGGGTTAGTGGGTATAGCGAACCTAGGACGATTAGTGGATCATGGGTTGGAGTTTACTAAGATGTATCCACCTATCTTTCATGGTGACAAAGGGACCCAAGAATTAGAGGAGTGGATTGAAAGGATTAAAAGTTTCTTCAAAATTTTGAAGATTCTAGAAGATTCTCATGTGGATTTTTCCATGTTTATTATTGAAGGGCTAGGAAGGATATGGTGGGAATCAATAGTACAAGATAATTTTCATGAAGGTATTACCTAGGTTTCCATAAAGAATATATTTAATTAGTATTTTTATCTTGAGAATTTATGTGCATAAAATACCCAAGAGTTTATGAACTTGGTTCAAGAAGATCAGGCCATTTTGGAGTACTCCACCTATTTCTCTATGTTGGTGCATCGAGAACTAGTGATTGTCAACAATGATCAACTGAAAGATCAGAGGTTTGAGATGGAGCTGAGGATAGATATTCAGTATATTCTATTTCTTCTGTGCCTTTAGACCTTTATGGTGGTATTGGATAAAACAACTTTGGTTAAGGCATTCATAGTTGGGATGACAAGTTTGGGTAGAGCTTTAGTAGGTGTAGTGGTTATCCCAGGTGCTTCTTTTGGTCTTAAATGAAAGCGTAAGAGTGGTTAGTTTTCTATAGGACCAGTTTCAAGGTTTTTTAGGGAAGAAACATGTTATTTTATACTAGTGTGAGAGGCATGGTCATACCAGATCTCATTACATGGATTCTCCCAGGCCTTGTCATTTTTGTGGGCGATCTGGTCATTTGAAATGTTTCTGTGATAATATTTCCAAAGGATGTAAGGTGAGAAACACTTTCACAATGGTTTCATAGGTATATGTTTCTACTCCCATGGGTGGTGGTTCCCATTATCAGGCCAAGGAGGATACCGAGATGGCTGTGTCCAGACAATTATATGTGATAGAGTGTGCTTTAGAATAATTTGAAGCAGTTCCGAATACTGTTATATGCATGATGTTAATTTAATAATATATGGGGCCATATTTGTTTGATATATGTACAAATAATTATTTTATATCATAAAAGTTGGTTTATATGTTGAGTTTGTGTTCAGTTATTATATCATTATCCTTGGATATTTCCACACCTTTTTGAAAAAGGTCCGAACAAGGTTGAAGTGAACCACATTTTTGGTGGTGATATCTAACATTAAGGTGGTTTGGGATTTCATAGTGCTTGATATTGACATATTTGACTTGATTATTAGAATAGATTAGATTATCAGTATGGAATCCTAGATAGAAATCTACTTTCTTCAGGTATATTTCTTAACTGCTGATGGAGTTACTCATGTTTTCTAGGGTGAGTGGGACTCTAGTTCAGGAAGGAAGGGACTATTGTTCCTTATGCCAGTATAATATAATGAAAATTTTAATAAATGTTTCTTAATGTAGTTGACCCATTCTTGGGTGGTCAAATACCTACTTTTGTGTGTATGTTCCCTGAGGTATTTCCAGATGATTTTTTTGGTTTACTATCATAGTGAGTATAACAAACCTTTTCTTTATTACACACTAAAACATAATTTATTACATAAACTCTTCACTTGATACAACATATAATATAAATATGTCTAGTGTCTTTGGGTCTTATTAACATTAAATAACAACTTAAAACATGAAATACACATCTTTATTGAAAACTGCTTGTACATGACTACACACATTTCTCATGCCTAGTATTGCATGGGATAACATGAGGACATGCATAAGGAAAGGGTGAGCTATAAAGCCCATTAAGGGAGTAAAAAAGTTATTAAATGAAGAATAAAATACATGTGAGGAAATAAGAATATCAATGGAGCATAAAAGAAACATGGACATAAAGGCATTATATAGCATGCTTATCATAACTTGGAAATGTGGCAACAACATTTAACATGATATTAGAAAGATCTAAGGACCATTGAACATGTAGCATGTGTAAACCCTCATTTATCTTGAATTAGAATGAGTAAACCCTCATTTCATTTAATGTATCATGATATTAATCTTTACCCAATGCATAGGAGCGTTATCAGGGCGCACCCTTCTTAATCATTTTGTTTCATGCATAAGTGTGCCACTTGGATCATATAACATCAATTCATAAAACATAATCATTTATTATACGATAAAGGAATGTGGAATTAATACATTAAACTATATAAACAGTAATAAAATGTTCATAAAGGTTAATACCATTGATAGATAAATGGGCATGGTATTTACTATACAATGACTTTGGCTGGGAAAAGTGCGGTGCAATTTCGGCAGCATAACAACGTGACAAAAGAATTTCTAAAAATTGGTTGATGAGAGATAAAGGAGTGTATCATCATATTTACATGAAATAGAAAGTAAGGGGGTCATATATATACATTTTAAAACACATATAATAGAATTTATATTCATAATAAAAAATAATTGCTTGAATGTAAATGAGAAGAGAGAAATCCATGACGGAATTACGACATGGTAAAGAGTGTACATGGGGGGAATTAATGAGAGATAAAGGGGTCTATCATCATTAAAACATAAGGATCACTGTTTTGGGTAAGTTAAAAATCATACCCCAACATTTTTAATTGAAAAAAATGGTATAAGAACCTAAAGAAATTTGGACAAAAATGAGAAAGGAAGAAATTCCTTACTTTGAAGTGTGATTACAAAGGCTTGGGATAGGATTCTTGGGAGATTGGTGCACAATGGAAGGATTCTAGAGAGATGAGGGAAGAAGTTTGTAGAGATAAAAAGGATTTTATTGAATAGTAAGAGGGATCTTGGGTGAGTTTATATAGGAAAAGAGAGGGAATTATTTATTATTTAGGTTTTGGACACTACACATTTAACTAATCAAAACCACAAACTATAACATAGTTTTATCACGTTTTTTTCCAATTGGGAGTGAAAAAAATTATTTTATAAGGCCAATGGATGAACAAATTAAAATATTAGGCTTGATTATGTGGACGCGAGTCATACTCTGAAGGAAATCATTTTAAAAAGTTAAAATGTTTTATAAGTCTTGGAGGGTCCACTAAGGCACTATAAAATTAATAAAACAAATATAAAATCACATTATTTTAAATATAAAACATATATTGGCTGAAAATATCATTTATAGTTTTTTATTACATTACTCTTGGTTCATTATTATGTCATAAAATACATTATATAATTAAGCAGTATTTAATTTTTACCCAAAAATTCAACTGTCTTAGAAAATTATGAAAACTTCACCATTGGATAATTTCAACATCCTTATTTCAAAAATAATATTTATTTTATGAAAATAATTTTCTAAATATGTGAATTTTTACTTTTAAAATAAAAACTGACATTTATAAAAAATTCACGGGTTTGGACAAAAAATGGATTTCAAACCTTTATAAAAATTAAAATTTTATTCAAAAAAATTATACAATAATTTATATTTAATAAAAATTAATTTATTAATAATATTTTATTAAAATATAATTTAATTAAAAAATCCATTAATTCATCAAAATAAATATCTCAATTGAATATTAACTAAAATACTATTTGTGCTTTAAAAACCATTTAAAAACTAACCGTAATAAAATGAATAGATATTATTTATTATATAAAAAAATAATGAACATAATAATTGTGATAGGGTCTTGTTAAATAACCTCTTATAACACCTGCATATGACCTAATATTAAGGTGTGCGATGGTGACAAACTCTTGGCGTGGCTCAGATAACATCACTCTAGTGGTAATCTCTATCAAATTCCACTTATCCCATAAGTGGTTCCATTTGAGCTTAACTTGTTGAAGATCAGCTTGATCTTGGTCAAGAGCGAAGCCCAGTGATGCCACCCCCTTTCCGAGCACCAAAAAATGGGCTTCATAAGAAGCAATTCTAATAGATGAGGCCATCACATCGTTTTTCTGAGTAAATTGGATTTGTTAGAGCCTTATATTTATACTAATCATGTGATCACTATTCAACGACTATATTAGCCAAGGTAAAAATTCTTAATGGTATTTTGAAATACATAACACCATGAAAGTTCATATTTTATATAACCGTTTTACATAGTAATAAATTTAATTAAATCAAGATGAATTTTCATTAAAAATAGTTTGAGTCGTTACAATATTCCCTCCTTAAGAAATTTCACCCTCAAAATTACATTTTCCCACACTAAAACATATGTGGGTAAATCTACTTCTTCAATTCCTCCGATTACCATGTTTCCTCTTCAAACTTTTTGTTTTTCCACAACACCTTGATGAGGGGCATTGTCTTATTTTGTAGAGATTTTTTCCTATGATCTAATATCTTCACCGACTTCTCTTCATAGGAGGGGTCATTATCTAATGGTAACAAATTTGGATTGAGTAAATGCGATGGGTCAGGTATGTACTTCCTCAAGAGTGATACATGGAATACATCATGTACTTGAGATCAGTTCGGTGGGAGTGCTAGTCAATAGGCCACTAATCCAATGCAATCAAGGATCTCAAAAGGTCTGACGTACCTTGGAATAAGATTTACCTTTTCCCAAAATCTCATAACTCTCTTCCATGGTGATATGTATAGGAATATCATGTCTCCGACATCAAACTCTAAGTATCATCGAAAATTATCAACATAGCTCTTTTTTTGACTCTGAGAAGCTTTAATATGCTGCTAAATGGTCTTAAAATTCCCCACCATTTCTTTGAACATTTATGGACCTTTGAGTTTTTGCTCCCCAACTTCATCCCAACATGCCGGTGTTCTTAACCTATTCCCATAAAGGGTTTCACAAGGAGCTGTTTGGATGTATGAATGGAAACTATTGTCCTAAGATAACTAAACTAGAGGAAGATGTTGATACCATCCTCCTTTAAAGTACATTGAGAATTCTCTCAACATGTCCTCAAGTGTTTGGATAGTCCACTTAGATTGTCCATCATTTTGAGGATGATAAGCCGTACTGAAGTTCAACTCAATATGCAGAGCATGTTGAAGACTCTTCCAGAACAGAGAGGAGAATCTTGGATCTCTATCGGATAACATAGATAGTGGTACTATATACAGCCTTACCACATCTTTGATGAATATCCATGCCATTTGATCCAATTAGAAATCCCATAGAATTTAAATGAAGTTTTTAGTCTTTGTAAGACTATCCACAAAAACCCAGATAACATTGTTTACTTGGGATGTCTTCAGAAGTCCTGTGACAAAGTATATAGTGATGTTATACCATTTCCATGGTGGTATGGGTAATGGTTGCATCATCATCTTAGACTTATTCCTCTCAACCTTCACTTGTTGACAAACCAGGAACTTTGATGTATACTCAGTAATCTCATTCTTCATGTTGTCCCACCAATAATGATATTAGATATCTTGATACATATTTCTGTTTCCTAGGTGAATGGAAAAATTCGAACTATGTGAATCATCCAAAAGTTCTTTCTTTAACTCTGTATTTGATGGAACACATAGTCTTGACCCAAATCTCACAATTCCTTCTTCATTAACATTGAACTCCGACGATTTCTACTTTCTAATAGTTTCCACTTTCTTCTAAATTCCCACATCATCCTTTTGAGTATCCCTTAACCTTTACAAAAGAGACAGTTGGGAAATAATTTGTGAAAGTATTGATGATGTTCCCTTTTTATGATTCCCATGTCTATATTCAACAAATCCAAAAAAATTGGATCCTTTTCAATTATCATCAATGATAGAATTACTAGGTCCTTTCTACTTAGAGCATCCGCCACCTTATTCGCCTTCCCAAGGTGGTGATGGATTGAGTAGTCATAGTATTTTATCAACTTTAACCATCTTCGTTGGTGTATATTCATCTCTTTCTGTGTGAATATAGGCTTGATGATTTTTTGGTCAGTATATATTTCACATTTCTCCCCAAGGAAGTAATATAGCCAAATTTTCAAATTTAAAATCACTACATCCAACTCTAGATCATGTGTTGGATAGTTTTTATCATGAAATTTCAATTTCCTAGAAGCATAGGTAATGAAATTTTCATTTTTCACCAACACACAACCCATACCATTATTTAAAGAATCATTGAATACCACAAATAGTTCTACACTTGTGGGTAATGTGAGAATAGGTGCAGTGATAATCTTCATTCTCAACTCCTTGAAGCTCTCTTCTCATTCATCACTCTAAGAAAACTTGAATCCCTTATGAGTTAGCTTGGTAAGAGGGTTTGAAAATTGTGAAAAATTTCTCACAAAGCAGTGATAATATCCAGTTAAACCTAGGAAGCTATTAACATCCATCACTGATGTTGGCCTCATTCATCCCTCAATTGCAGATGTCTTAGAGGGATCCACAAATATCCTATTAATTTAGATGATATGACCTAAGAATGAGACCTCCTTCAACCATAACTCATACTTGCTGTACTTTTCTTAGAGATTATCCTTTTTCAAGGTCTTTAGTACAGTTATTAGATGTTCCACATACTCCTCCTTGGTTTTTGAGTATATTAGAATATCATATATAAAGACTACCACATATTTGTCAAGGTAATCTCTAACAACTCTGTTAATCAAGTCTATGAATATTTCTAGAGCATTAGTGAGTCCGAAAGGCATTACTATGAATTCATAGTGCCTGTACCTTGTACTAAATGTAGTATTGGGGATATTCTCCTTATTCACCCTTACCTGGAAATATCCTGACCGCAAATCCGCCTTGGAGAAGTATTGTTCTCCATGTAGCTAATCGAACAAGTAATCAATTCATGGCAGATGATACTTGTTCTTTATCGTGATTTTGTTGAGCTCATGATAATAAATGCAAAGGCAAATTGACCCATCATTCTTCTTGATGAAGAGGACTGGTTCACCCCATGGTGAAGCACTTGGGCATATAAACCCTTTATCCAGATTCTACTATAGTTGTTTTTTAAGCTCCTAAATCTCTACAATAACAATTCTATATAGTGTCTTGGATATTAGCAATGATCTAGGTATAATATCAATTTATAATTCAACAGGTCTTCTAGGAGGAAGACCAGAAAATTCTTTAGGAAAAACTTCAGTGAATTCCCACACAATAGGCATGTCTTCATGGATGGTTTCTTTCTTAGACTCAATAATCTGATCTAGATATAAATTCTTTTAGGGTAGTAATATCTATGCTTTATATGATGGTGCTAAGGAAGATTCATCCTTCTATTTGAACTTGTATAGAATTAGGGGTCGATTCACCATATAGAGAGTGATTTCTCTCTCACGACAATATATGTTGGCTCTATATAGGTAAAGACAATCCATGCCAAGAATTGCATCAAATTCCACCAGAGGAAGAATGAAGATGTTGGATGTGAAGTTAAATCCACAAATTATGATAGGGGAGGATTTATATTCATGGGCTTCAAGGATTTCCCCATTTTTCGTTCTCACAAACATATTTACTTCCATGTTTTTTGGTGGTGTTGGGACTGTTCTACTAAACTTTTGGGATATAAAATAATTTGTAGAACCATAATAAAAAAGTAAGTTCTATATTATTTAATGAATAACTAGCATACCTATCACCACTGCATTGTCGAGGTTCACTTCGGTGGTAGTTATGGAAAAAGATAACCCTTTATGCCTTGGAGGTTGTTGGTTGCCTCAAAAAACCCTTGGCTTATGGGACTGGTTTTCAAAGTGCCATGGTTCTTTGTAGTTGAAGCAATGAAAAATGTGATGACTGTCAAATGGAGAATTACTCTCCTCTATCACAGCCGTTGGTTTTTCTTTTCATTAGTTAATGTCCAGGTGTCCTTCTCTTCCACACCTAAAGCATTTCTTCATCCCCTTCAGGAAATTTTTGGGGTGCGTCTTTCCACACCTTTAGAAAGTGGGGTTCTGTATTTTCTTAGCACTATTGTATTTATCAATAGGACTACTAGGATTAAATTAAACCTTATTCTTATTATCCCCATGATACCCTTAAGATTCTACGCTCTCCATTTCTACTTTGAGGGCACATCAGACAATTTCCTCATAGCTATCAAAGTCACGGATTGCCAAGGATTTCATTAGGATAGGTTAGCCCACCAAAGAAGCGTTCAACCTTGTATTCGTGGGTAACGAAAAAGATGAAGTCATATTGTTAAATCATTGTGAATTTTTCCTTGTAGGCTCTGATAGATTAATCATCTTTTTTCTTGAGGGAAAGGAAGTCCTTTTCCATCTTAAGTCAGAGGGTGCGCAGAAAATATTTATCAATTTTTTTTTCTAGAAATCTATCCATTACAATGCCTTGATATCTTTCTCATGATTTGTATTTTTGATCAATGTCCACCATTGATCAGATTTACCCTCTATATGATAAGTACCTCGAATAACCTTCTCTTGTTTGGAACATTGAAGGATGGAGATGATCTTTTCAATGGATTTGATCCATTAAAATTAGGAGGCCTTTGTCTCATGATGCTCTCGATTACGACTTGTTCTTTCTTGGGGGGGGGTGAATGTTCCTCTTGACCCATATTTCTATTCAAAAATTGAGTTAACTGAGATAGTATCATGAAAAAGTTTTCAACTCCTACTCTAATAATATTAAGCATCTCATTAGAATAGTCATCACATTGATCTTCGCATCGATTGTTAGCCTGATTCCTCCCATTACCAGCCATTGTATGGAATAAAAGTAAAGTTAGGGGTAACACATAAAGGGAAATCTAAATAAAAAATAGATGACTTAAAAATTACTTTTATATCCTTAACTAATGAATTTAAAGGATTAAATCTGTGTTATCCATGATCTACATCCCAATATATATTCTTAGGGGGATTTTTTTATTCCCTTAATAACGGTTCATACTAAGATAATGAATTTACCAAAGCATATCCCTTAGGAGTGTCGTAACCAAGAGTTAATCAAGGCTTGTTGTCATGAACTAGTTCCTGTTCTAGTCTAGCTCAAAGTAGTGTTTTTAGGTTTTACCCCAAGATACATCTGTGCCAGATTTGCCTCTACCTACTCATATCCAGAAAAGGATGTATTTTTTTGATAAACCACTTACTCAATACTCACCAAAATTTATGGATGTTTTTATTATACTTAGTCTTATCCCTAAGGCTTTCAGTAGGGTTTTCTAATCCTAATCCCAAAAATAACTAAACCTATCATCTAATACCAAATATAACAACCCTTCTCTTTATTACACACTTAAACATGATTTATTACATAAATTCTTCAATTTATAAAACATAAAATATCGATAAGTATAGTGTCCTTGGGGATTAGTAACATTACATAACAACTTAAAACATGAAATACACATCTTTATTGAAAAGTACTTGTATATGATCACACATATTCTTTGTGCCTAGCATTACATGGGATAACATAAAGACATGTATAAGGAAATAGTGAGATATAAAGCCTAGTAAGAGATTAAAAATGGAATTAATTGAATAATACAATACATGTTATGAAATAATAATATCATTGGAGCATAAAAGTTACATTAACATAAAGGCATGATATAGCATGATTATCATAACATGGAAATGTAGCAACAACATTTCACATTATATTAGCATGAGCCAAGGCCCATTGAAAATGGAGCATGATTTAACCGTCATTTCACTTGAATTATCATGATTAAACCCTTACTGCACTTTAATTATCATGATACTAATCTTTACCCAATGAATTGTAGTGCTATCAGGGTACACCCTTCTTAATCATTTTATTTCATGCATAAGTGTTCCACTTGGATCATATAACATGGATTCATAAAACATCATCATTTATTCCAAGATAAAGGAATGTGTAATTAGTACATGAAACTATATAATCAATAAGTAAATGTTCATAATGGTGAATACCCTTGATAAATAAATGGGCATGGTATTCACTACACAATGACTTTGGTTTGGGAAATTGCGGTGCAATTTCAGAAGCATAACTAAATGTCATAAGAATTCCTAAAAATGGTTGATTAGAGATAAAGTAGTGTCTCATCATATTTACATAAAATTTAATGTAAGTGGGTCATATAGATACATGCCCCAACATATTTAATGAAATTTAGATTCATAACATAAAATAATTTCTTAAATGTAAATGAGAAGAGAAAAATCCCTTACGGAATTTTGGAATGGTAATGGGTGTACATGGGAGGAATTAATGAGAGAGAAAGTGGTATATCATCATTAAAAGATAAGGAGGGAAGTATAGGGGAGTTGAAAAATCATAAACCAACATTTTTAATTTAAAAAAAGGGGATAACAACATAAAGAAATTAGGACAAAAATGAGAAAGGAAGAAATCCCTTACTTGGAAGTGTGATTCCAAAGGATGTGAGAGGATTTAGAGAGGATTCTTGGGAGATTGGGGTGAATTGGGAGGATTTTAGATAGATTAGGTAAGAGTTTGGTCAAGCTCAAAAGTATTTTAGTGAAGAGGAAGTGGGATCTTGGGTGGGTTTATATAGGAAAAGAGAGGGAATTCTTTATTATTTAGGTTTTGGACACTACGCATTAAACTAATAAAAACCACCAACCATCCCATTTTTGATTCCAAAGTGGAGTGGTAAAAAATATTATATAAGGCCAATGGTTTAACTTATTAAAATATTAGGCTTGATTATGTGGAGGTGAGTGATACTCTCACAGAAATCATTTTAAAAAGTTAAAATGTTTTATAAGTCTTAGAGGGACCACTAAGGCACCATAAAATTAATGAAACAGATATAAAATCATATTATTTTAAATATAAAAAATATATTGGTCTAAAATATCATTTATATTATTTTATTACATCACTATTAGGTCATTATGATGTCATAAAACACATTCTATAATTAAATGATATTTAATTTTTACCCAAAAATTCGACTGTCTCAGAAAAGTATGAAAAATTAACCGTTGGATAATTTCAACATCCTGATTTAAAAAATAATATTTATTTTATCAAAATATTTTTATAAATATGTGAATTTTTACTTTTAAAATAAAAATTGGTATTTATCAAAAATTCATGGGTTTTGACAAAAACAGATTTCAAACCTTTATAGAAATTACAATTGTATTCAAAAAAATTATATGATCATTTATATTTAATAAAAATTAATTTATCAATAATATTGTATTAAAATGTTATTTAATTCAAAGATCCATTAATTCATCAAAAAATATTTCTTAATTGAATGTTAAGGGAAATACTATTAGTGCTTTAAAAACCGTTTACAAAGTAACCACAATAAAATGAATATATATTATTTATTACATAAAAAAATAATGTACATAATCATAGTTATAGGGTATTTTTACATAACCTCTTATAACACCCACATATTACCTAATAGTAAGGTGTGCGATGGTGATAGAGTCTTGGGGTGGCTCGGATAACATCACTCGGGGGGTAATCTCTATCAACTTCCACTTCTCCCATAGCTGGTTCCATTCGAGATTAACGTGTTGAAGATTAGCTTGGGATTGGTCAAGATTGAAGCCCAATGATGCCACCTCCTTTCTGAGCTCCAACAAATGGGCTTCGTATAGAGAAATTCTACTGCATGAGGCCATCACTTCCTTTGTTTGAGTAAATTGGATTTTTTAAAGCCCTATATTTATACTAATCATGTGATCACTGTTCAACGACTATATTAGCAATGGTAACAATTATTAATGACATTTTGAAATCCATATAACCAATAAAGTTCATATTTTATATAACCATTTTAAATAATAATACATTTAATTAGATTAAGAATAATTGTCATTAACAAAATTTTGGGTCGTTACAGTGAGGGGTAAAGTTTAATATTTAACTACTACATAGAATAGTACCCATTTCTATTACATCCTATTGAATGACACCTATTGAATTTGTGGAACTTAAGGTACAACTTGAGGAATTATAATCAAAATGATTTTTTCATCCTAGCATGTCACCATGGGTTTCGCCTATAATCTTTTCAAATAAGGTATATGGGAGAATTATAATTTATATTAACTATCGAAAGTCGAATTAGGTGACCATTAAGAAAAAATATCCTTTACCTAGAATTGATGATCTCTTTGATCAGCACAAATGGAAATGTTGGTTTTCAAAGATTGAACTATGGTTGGGGTACCATCAGTTGAGATTCCTAGAGGAGGACATACCCAAGACATATTTTCAGAGATGATATGGGAATTTTCAGTTTGTGGTTATTCTATTCAGACTCAGTAATGCTACTGTGATATTTATGGCTCTGATGAACCATATATTTCATTGGTT
The DNA here is from genome assembly GCA_963277665.1 of Viscum album. Taxonomy (NCBI): domain Eukaryota; kingdom Viridiplantae; phylum Streptophyta; class Magnoliopsida; order Santalales; family Viscaceae; genus Viscum; species Viscum album. Next base: position 157,063,447 of record OY728166.1, on the reverse strand, counting down.
ATTATACTCTTTTATTGTTGTGTTTATGGATGATATCTTGGTGTACTCCAAGTTATATAAGGATCACGATGACCATTTGGATATCATTCATTGAATATTGAAAGATCATCGTATGTATGGTTAGCTTTCCAAGTGTAGGTTTTTGATTTGAGAGGTAATTTTTTGGGGCATGTGATATCTGAGAGTGGTGTCTTAGTAGATCCTAAAAAGGTATAGGTAGTTATGTCTTGGGAATAGACCAGAAACATGTTGGAGATCTAGAGATTATTAAGTTTGTTGGGTTACTGTATACAATTTTTTTGGGACTTCTTTAAGCTCACCTCTTTGATGACATCTTTAACCCATAATGGTGTAAAGTATAAAAGGAATAAAAAGAATCATATATCTTTTGAAGAGTTTAAGATAAGGCTAACTTTAGTACTATTTTTTATTCTTTCAAAACCAGGGTTGGGTTATGATGTTTTATGTGATGCTTATGGTATGGGTTTGGGATGTTCCTTGATGCAGGGGAAATCGATTTTGGATTATGGCTTTCACCTGTTATACCCTCATGAGAAGAACTACCCTAAGCATGATCTTGAGTTAGAAGATATTATGAATTCACTCAAAAAATGGTGTCATTATCTCTTTGGAGAGATATTTATATTATATTCTGATCATAAGATCCTGAAACATATTTTTACTCAGAGAGATACGAACTTAAAACAGATACACTAGATAGAGTATCTTTAGACCTTTGATTTTTATATTGTACATACCACTGTGAAGTATATTGGCTCAAGAATTTCAATAGGGGTGTTTTTCATTAATTTAATCATTATTTTATTGTATTGGATCAATAATTTCAATAGTTTTAACCTTATGAATAAATATATTAAATTATGAATGATATTTAGAGATTATGGACTTACATCAACCAAACATAATCTATGACTCAATAACTCATCCATTTTTTAAATACTATAAATTACCATATTTCATTATTCACAGAGTAACTATTAACAATTTAAACATTTTAATCGTGAATTTTAATTTTACCCTAAACATTTTTAAATTTTTTACAAATTAACTCCAGTTTGTGAAAATAATTTTCTACATAAGAGAAATTTAATTTTTCATTAAAATATTTATTTATTCAAAAAATACCGGTTTTAAAATTATAACTGATTTTATGGAACTTTGAAAAAGTACGTAAGGTCACATAAATTTATATTATGATAATAAAAAAATTAATTTATGAAAACATTTTATAAAATTAATTATTTTAAATAATTATATTAATTATAAAATTGTAAATAAACATTTATGTTTTATAAAAATACCAACAATTCATTTTCAATTTTTAAAACATTTATTTACTTATAATATGATATAATTATATCATATTTTCATTTATAAGATTTCTAAATTTTATTTATACTTTAATAAGTGAGGTTACAATTCTATTGTCTAGATTACTATTCCTAATGGTCATGTTACTATTCCAAGGGCCAAGTTACTATTCCATCGGTATATGTTCCTTAATTTTTATGAATATTACTTATTTCATTATTAATTTATTATAATGATGTTTTTATTAGGCTATACATTATATTTCTGTGTTTTATACCATATAAAATAATTATAATAAGAGAGACAATTCTATTGATAAAAGTTTGGGTTGTTACATTTTCCCCCCTTTTGAAATTTTACCCTTAAAATTTCATTCTACATAAATAGGTGAGTGTGTTTATCCTTCACCACTTCCTCCAGTTCCCATGTTGCCTCTTTGTACTTAGGGTTCCACCATAGTACTTTGACCTTGTGAGTATTCTTGTAGTGTATAACTTTATCTATATGGTTCAAGATCTTCACTAGATGCTCCTCATTAGTGAGATCATTTTCCTACTTTACTACCCATAGATTCAGTAAATGTGAATGATCTAGTATGTACTTACTAAAGAGGGATACATGGAATACATTTTGTAAATGAGACATGGTAGGTGGAAGTTCTAGTCAATATGCCATAACTCTGACATGATCAAGAATCTTGAAGGGGTTGATGTACCTAGGACTCAACTTTCCTTTCATCCCAAATCTCATGATCCTCTTCCATGGAGATATGTAAAGAAATAACATGTCTCCAACCTTAAACTCTATTTCTTTTTGATGATTGTCTTCATAGCTATTTTATAGAATTTGGGCTTCCTTCATATGATGCTAAATGGTTTTCACCTTTTCAACTATTTCTTCAACCTTTTCAATTCCCAGCAGATTATGTTCACTCACTTCATTCCAAAATGTTGGTGTTCTACATATTATCACATAAAGGGATTAATATGGATCCATTTGGATACTCTAGTGGAAAATTTTGTTTTAAGAGAATATGATTAGAGGAAGATGTTGGTACCATCCTACTTTGAAGTCCATATAACATGCTCTCAACACGACTTCAAATGTTTGAATAGTCCTCTCTGATTGGACATCAGTTTTAGGATGATAAGACATACTGTAGTTCATCTCAACGTTTAAATAATGTAGGAGACTTTTCTAGAACTTTGAGGTGAATCTAGGATCTCAATAGAATAAAATTGATAGTGGTACTACTTCTATCCTTACTGCTTCTATTATGTATATCCATGCAAGTTGATCTAGTGATAATTCCTATCAAATTGCGATAAAGTGAGATGTATTTATAAGATGATCCATAATAACCTAGATATTATTGTTTCCTATGGATGTATTTGGAAGTACGGTGACAAAGTCCATGGTGATGTTTTCTAATTTCTATATTGGTATGGGAAATAATTGAATCACCCCCTTATAAATTTTCCTTTAAAACATTACTTGATAATATACTAGGCAATTTTATGTATATTCAATTATCTATTTCTCTATATTGTCCCACCAATAGTTCTCTTGGAGATCTCAATACATCTTTATGCTCCTTGTGTGAATAGAGAAGGTTGAAATATGTGAATAACTAAGAATATATTTCATTATCTATATATTATATGGTAAAAATAGTTGTGAACCAAATCTTACATCTAATTCCTCATCAATTTTAAACTCTGATGATTTACCCTTTCTCATGGATTCCACCTTCTTCTGAATTTCCACATCATTTATTTGAGAGTTCTTTATTTTATCCATGAGGGACGGTTGAGAAATCATTTGAGGAAGGATTTATGATAGTACTTCCTTAATGATTCCCATATCCATACTTTTCGAATATAAGAATATTGGATCCTTCTCAATTCACATCCTTGATAATATTACAAGATCCTTTCTATTTAGACCATCTGTCACTTTATTCGCTTTTCCATGATGGTAGTGGATTGAACAGTCATAATCCTCGATGAGCTCTAACCATATTTTCTAGATCATATAAGGATACTTCTATGTGAATATATATTTCATTATCATAAGATCATTATATATTTCACACTTCTCCCCATAGAGATAATGCCTCTATATTTTCAACATGAAGATCACAACCGCCAACTCCAAATCATGTGTGGGATAGTTTTTTTCATGAAATTTTGACTTCCTTGAGGCATAGTATATCAATTTATCATTTTGAATCAGTACACAACCTAATAAATTATTTAAACAATCACATTATACCCCAAAGAGTTCCCCATTTTTTGGAAGTGTAAGTATTGGAATGGTGATAAGCCTCTTTTTTTTAACTCTTTGAGGCAGTATTCACATTCATCAAACTAGAAAAACTTTTCTCCCTTTTTTGTTATCTTGGTTAGTGTGTTTGAAAATCATGATATTCTATTTATAAATATCCAATAATACCTAGATATATTAATAAAAATACATATCTACATTATGGATGTTGTCCTATGACACAATTTGATTACCTTTTCCTTGGAAGGGTCCATAGATATTTCTTTGCTGGTGATAACATTCTCCAAGAATGATACTTCCTCCATATAGAACTCAAATTTACTATACTTTGTATAAATTTTCTCCCTTAACAAATTATTTATCATAGTATTCAAATGATCCTCATGCTTCCGTTTATCTTGGAGTATATTATAATATCATCTATAAAGACTACAAAATTTTTGTTGAGGTAATATATAAAGACTCTATTCACTAAGTCCATGAATATTTATAGAGCATCAGTGAGTTTGGAGGGCATCACTATGAACTCATAGTGTTCACCCCTCATTAAAAATGAATACTTGGGAATATCTTCCTTCTTCAAATTTAATTGGTAATATCTTGACTGAAGGTCCACCTTATGGAAATATTGGCACCACATAATTGATCGAACACATCATCTATATTTGGTAAGGGATACTTTTTATTTATCATGATTTTATTATTATCATGATAATAAATGTATAGGTTCATTAATACATCCTTATTCTTGAATAAGAGGACTAACACACCCCATGGTGAAGTACTCAAGCATATAAAACCCTTAAATATATTCTCTTATAACTGATTCTTTAATTCTTCTAACTCAATGGTGTCCATTCTTAATGAAGTATTAGATATCAAAAGATATCCAAGAATAATTTCAATTGATCACTCAACCTCTTGGTTAAGGGGAAGAGTAGGAAATTCTTTATATAACATATCAGTATAGTCCCTCATAATTATTATTTCTTTGATCATGGTTCTCTCCACTGTCTCACTAATTCTAGGTAGATATGCTTGCTCATAAGGAAATAATATCAACAATTGAGATGATAAATATGAATAAAAATCATCCACATCCTTACACTTGTATAGAATTAAAGGATACCATTTTATGTGAAGAGAGATCTCCCTTTATTTATAGTTTATGTTGTATTTTTATAAAGAAATAAAATACATACCCAATATAGAATCAAAGTCCACTAAAGAAAGTAAGACAAGATTTTTTGGGAGGTTCAGTCCACAAACATTAACCAAGGAGGAGTTATATACTTTGGAAACAATAATTTATCCATTTTTTTCTCATATATAACTGAACTTATATACTTTTAGGCAGTGACTAAATAGTTCTAATAAAATTTAAAAATAATAAATAATGCATAGAATGAGAATCAAATAGAATGTTCGCTATTCTTGAATGAATAACCAGCATACCAGTCACCACATCATTGTTGGGATCCACCTCATTAGTAGTGAAGGCATATGATTTACCTTTATCCATTATATTTGGTGGCTACTAATGTTTATTACCCTCAAATTGGAAATTTTTAGATCAATGGATTACATAGTTCCCTTGATCCCTATAGTTGAATCATTAGAGCATTGGTGTTCCTCTCCTTTCTTCCACCACATTGGCCATATTCCTCATGTCTCTATAGAATTCATGAGCTTGGTGGCCTTATCTCCCACACATTAATCATTACTCTATCCCTTTGAGGGATTTACCATGATGCTTCTTCACACATTTTTGACATGTGATTGGTTGAGATTTCATTCAAACTTTGTCATTATATCCTTCATCTTGAAACTCCATCTTTCTTATAAGGACCCAGCCTTAAAACATTACATAATCATGGATTTTAGTCAAGAACATAATTTCTTTCACATTAAGGATATTTTTAGGTTTAGATATTTAGAGAATTAGGATACAATACATACATATCGTCCCATATTTATATATATTGGATACTACTAAAACAATCTCCATTTCTTTTAAAATAAAAAACATTAAAAAATAAAACATGATTTCTTTGAATAAAAATGATAACATCCATAATTACCTCTTTATTTCTATTACCCATCATTATAACCTATGAAAAACATTTTTAAATCTTGGGATGATAAAAAAATAATTTTAATGGATATAATAAAGGAAATATTTAGTCAAATGATAACATAAAAACCAATGAAACCCTATTAATAAAAACTCATTAACATTCATAGAAACATCATGTAGTTTCCTTGGGACATTTTTACCATATCAGTATTACATTCACCCTTACACATATAATAAAATTCATTTGAATGCCATCTATAGATTACCTAATGCATTGGAGAGCTATAATGAGGCTCACCGATCATATCTTGATCTATAGTGGGATCAACCCAACCTATCTTGAGTTATAATGGGGCTCAACCCATCATATATTGATCTATAATGGGTTAAAACCAACATATATTGATCTATAATGGTCTCAAACAATAATAAACAATGTCCAAGGAACATAACATAAATAAAACTCTTGATAACTCATTTAAACCCTTGAGAAAAACACATTTATATTTTAAAGTACCATTTTTCTGTAAAAATTTACTTTTAAAATATAAAAATTGTGCACATAATAATGAAAAAATATTATTCAAAAATAACTATGAAAACATGTTATTTAAAATTTTTATTAATAAATAATCATGAAATTAGGAAAACCACTCATTCTATATATAAAAAGAAAAATCTTTTTGAATTTTGTAAATGAGACATTTAAAAGGATTTTAAAAGGAAAATCCATTACCTTGGGTTATAATTCCATAAAATGTGTTCAAAACGCATGTATAATAGTTTTAATTGTGTTAATAATTTATTAAAGAACTAAATTTTTGTTTATAACACCTTACATGATCTTTTTATAACACTTTCTACCCATTGATTAACAATATTTGTTATTTTCATTGTTTCAGGTGTATTCTATTCAATGTTTCCAAGGATGGTTTATTATGGTATTCCTTGTAAAAATGAAATAATAATAAAAAAGTGAAAAAACATATATATTTAGGTAATTTCAAATAATTAAATTTTAATTTAAACTTTCCTTGATTTCAGTAAAAGAGAAACAAAAAATCCACCCTCATGAAGGTGGTGAATTGACACACCATGGATGACTATTTAATTATTTAAGAATAAAAGGGGAAGATGAGATATTTTTTTATGATTTTACCATAAAAAATTACATTATATATGTGATATTGATTTTTAATGAATAGTTGGATAAGTGGTAGGGATAAGGTAGAAATGAGAAATAATTTGAAAGAGAAGAAGAAGGAAAACTTATCTCTTGATTTTTTTTGAAGAACTCCTTCAGTCTATTAGAAGTGGTATTTTTGAGAGACTAGAAGTACTGGAATTTGTAAAGGGATGAAAAGGGGGAAATTTGGTAGAGGTTAACTGAGAAATAAGTCTTAAGGTGATGAAATTTTGTGAATGAGGGAGCCTCCTTTTATAATTGAGGTGAGGGGTAACATAGGAATTACTCAAATTATTAAAATATAATAAATTTATTATAGGGTTTAAGACTTAAAAAACGACTGAAAATAATAGGATATACCATTTTATAAGTAATATTATCATTTTTGGCCTTTTTAATTATTTTTTTTTTGAATAATTTAATAAAATATTTTATTCGTGGAAAAATAATTTTTTCAAATTAAAAACTATTCACAATCATGATTTTATGCACATCAAAAAAAAGTTTCAAATTCGAATTAAAATTTTTATTATATAATATATATATTATTAATACATATATAAATCTAAAAATGACTTAAAAATATTAAATTATATTTATTTTAATATTTCTATAATGATTAATTTTATTTATTCATTAATTTGATATTTACTGCATCATAATTGTTCAAGAAATTAAGGTAATTATTTATTAACTAAAAATTAAAAATAAAATTCAATGAGAAATATAATCTTATTATATTTCCAAATAGTATTCCTTTTTGAAAAAAATTCTATAAAACCTCATATTGAAATACTTTACTTGTTGAAAATTATAGTCTGAACAAGTTGTATTTCTTTTTTAAAAAATAATGGCCGAATGTGATCCATAAGGGACCAAAATGTCCAAAATTAGAATGAAAACATGATAATGGTCTAAATTTTTTTATATAAAATATTTTATCCACAATTTAGTTCATTTAATAATTATTAAAAGTTTAATAAAAACATTTTATTTATTTTTCTTATGCTTGCACAAGCACTGCATTAGTGTTCCACAAGCATTAATGCTAATTATTTATTATATAAAAATTAAAAATAAATTAATATCATAAATAAAGTTTAATTAAGACCAAAATAAAATTCTTGATTCATTAATTATTTTTATTAACTCATATACATGTCAAGATAATATCTCAAATTTGTTATTTTTCCTTTTCTTGCCCTAGGAAGGCATTTCATAGACATTTGGACAAGATTAATGCAATATAACTATAAAATTGAAAATTAAAATCAAAAAAAATAATTAATACATAATAATTAATAAAATAGTCTTGAAGATAATTTTTATCACGCAATTATTATTCATAAAAAACTAAATTTTACAGTGCCAATGTTGTGCATGCATTACATCAAAACTGACAATAATATTTAAACTTATAATGACTAGAATATAATTTTCATGTTCTAAATTATTTCATTAAAATATTCCTCTTATAATATAATTATGTAATTATTAAATAAATTTAATAAATTTTATATCATAATTATTTCTCCATGACGTCCTAAAAAATATCATAAAAAAATACAGTATTTTTAACTATTCATGAAAAATTAGAATTTTTTCAGAAAATTATGAAAAATTCATGCTAATATAATTTAAACATGATGAATTCAAAAATTAAATTATTATTTTAAAATAGAAATTATATAATTGAAAAATTAATGTTTTAATTAATTAGCTATAAGATAAATTATTTATTTTAAGAATTACTATTTAAATCCAAAATACTAATAAATATAAAAACAAATTATTCTTTAAATAATTGGGTTGTCACATTGTTTTCCCCCATTTTTAAAATTGCATCCTCACAATTTTATTCACTTATTAAACAAATGGGGATACTTTTCCCTCATAGCATTTTCAGATTCCCATGTTGCTTCTTCTACTGTTTTGTTTCTCCACAAAACCTTAACCTAGTGAATTAGCTTGTTCTGCAATACATTCTCTCTGTGATCAAGAATATGAATAGGTTTATCTTCATATGAAAGGTTTTCTTCTAGCTGAATTACTTCTGGGCTCAAAACATGAGATGAATCTAGCACTTACTTTCTTAACATCAAAACATGAAAAACATTGTATACTTCATATAAACTCAGAGGTAAAGATCCTTGGTAGGAAATTAGTCCAAAGTTATCTAAGAAATTTAAAGGTACAATAAACCATGGACTTAACTTTCATTTTTTTACCAAAATGCATAACACTTTTCCAAGGAGATATTTTAAGGAAAAAATGATCACCTACCATGAATGAATGGTCTTTTCACCTAGTATCTACATAAATTTTCTGCCTACTCTGAACAGTCATCATGTGTCACCTAATCAACTAAATTTTTTCTTCCACTTCATCTACTAATTCTAGCCCCATCAATTTTTGTTACCTAACTTTATCCAAAAAATGTTGGAGTTCGACACCGCTTTTGAAATAATTCCTAAAAAGGTTCCATATGTATGTTATTATAAGAAAACTCAACTAAATAAAGATACTGAAAAAAATCCCTAGTAATCCATTGAACAAGATAATTGAATGTCCTCCAATGTTTAAATTGTTTGTTCTGATTGGCCATCTGATTGAGGATGAAAAGATGTACTGAAATTTAATTATGTTTTCAATGACTTCTGTAGGCCTTTTAAAAAGTTATAAGTGAACCCGAGATCGCAATATGATATAATTGAGAGATGAAATCTATGAAACCTAAAAATTTATTTGAGGTATAGTGAAGAAAGATGATCCATAGGAATAATGTCTCTAATAGGAAGGAAATAAGAATATTTAGTCAAATAATCAATAATAATCTAGATTGTATTGTTACCTCCAGATGTCTTTGGTAGTCCCACCCTGAAGTCCATAGATATATTTTCCCATTTCCGCTCTAGTAATTGAATAGGTTGTTGAAGTATCCATTTTGGTAACTACTACCCTTATTTAACCTGTTGACATGTCAAAATTTTATGGTAAAATCAGAAATATCTCTTTTTATTCTATCCCACTAGTAATAATATCGAAGGTCTCTGTACATATTTGTGCTTCCAGGATAAACTAAAAATAGACAACTATGATCTTAAAATATATTTTTTCTTCAGAAGAGAATCAAAAGGAATATACAATCTATTCCCAAACCTCAAAACACTATCTTTATTAATGTTAAACTCAGTAAAATCACCCTTTTGAACCAATTATAAATTTTTAATAACTTATAGTTTTCCTTTTGAGCATCCTTTATTCCTTATGATAGAGACAACTACACTAAAACTTGCAACAAAAAAGAGGAATTTCTTACACCAACAATATACAGTCCAAAATTCATAAAATCATTAACCAAAGGGTCACATTCTAAATGTTTCATGGTTAATGTAGCATTACTTTTCTGACTCAATGGATCAACCACTTTGTTTTCTTTTCCAGGATGGTAATGAATCATAAAATCATAATCCTTGATTAGTTCCAACCATCTTCTCTCTCTCATGTTAATTTTTTTTGAGAAAATTATACTTCAAACTTTTATTGTCAGTATATATTTCACATTTTACTCCATAAAAATGATGCCTCTAAAATTTTAATAAAAAAACAACTAATTCCAAATCAAGTGTAGGGTAATTTAGTTCATGAGGTTTTAAATAAGGTTAAGAATAAGAAATTAAATAATCATTATGCATTATAACACAACCAAGTCCCTTTAAATAAGCATCATTATAGATGAAAAATTCACCACTTCTAAAAGGTAGGGTCGGAAATGGAACATTCACCAATCTTATTTTTAATTCCTATAAACAATCATAAAATTGTTTTATCCAAATGAACTTAACACATTTTCACATTAACGTAGTCAGTGAGCTAGATAACTATTCACATTTTTCAACAAACCTCCAGTAATAGCCTACCAAACCAAGAAAACTATGAATCTTGGTTATATTTGGGGGTCTTGGCCATTGTTTAACATATTTTGTTTTAGTAGGAACAACATTTGTAACACACCGAGATTTTGTGAGATATATTATTTTTAATTTCTTTGATGTCTTATATTATACACTACACTAATATTAGATTGTACTATACACAACACCGTATTATCTTGTAGTATACGCAACACTATTCTTTGCTCATGTTATACACAATTTAAAGTTTGTTTTGTGGAAATTATTCTACACAACATTAAGTATAGATTTTGTTTAATGTATAAATGAAAAAAGTTTTGATTATGTTATACACAACACTAAACAGAGATTTCACTACATGTATCCCTGACATGGCTTGCATTACACACAATCAAGACCTTCATCAATAGTGTGTGTAGTATGCAATACTGAGTTTCACTAAACGAGATATTATTATAATATTATTATGAACTAGCCGTAATGAATAGTAATACACACTTTTTTAAATTTTATAAATTTTATCATTCAAAATGAACTACATTTTTGGATTCATAATATCGAAATTAGCCTAGGGTGAAATGTTGGTATTTTTCTGAAAACTTTTAATTTTTGATGAATAGTGAAAACACTGGGTTACTATTTAGAAACCGAATTTTTATTTAAATAATTATTTATTTTATTTAAATTTATTTTAGGTCAAATTTGACACATAATACCTATATAAGTTCAAAGTAATTCATTGGAGTCATTTTATAATAATTTTAGATATATAAAAATTTTATTGAACTTTTCATCATCTTTTACCCACCTCCTAGGAGAATTTGGAAATTCACATAAAACATAATTTTACCTCTTTCGTGAGTGAAATTTTTAAAATCCGAGAGACACGGTTAATATCAAGTAATAAAATGTGGTTCAATGAGATGAAAATAATTTTTGGTGAATCGTAACTTTTTACTTTTTTTTACCACGGTTAAAAGTAAATAGGGTAATTAAGGGTAAAAATGATATTATTATTACCCTAACACATGTCCTAATTTTATTGGATAAGTGTAATTCGACCAAAAAAAACCTTAGGAATAAAATATGACCATTTAGGCCCACTTGGATTAGATTAGGACATTTAATATTATTTTATTTAAAGAATAGTTAAAATAGTTAAAATCAAAGTTTAACAACTAAAACATTTTTAATATAGGGTTATACATAAGATAAATTAGACTATAAATATTCATTAGAAATATAAAAATATTTCCTACATAATTTTAGTTTATTTATAATTTTTTGACATTAAATAATTTTATTTATTTATGACACAATGATGATGCAGTAATTATCTTATTAATGAAATATTAACATAATTGATTTTATAAATACTCAAATAAATGTAATTTGAGACTTTTTATGAATTAAACTAATTTTATAGGTTAATATGACATGTTATTATTGATTAAATTAACTTATTTCGAACTAATCATTCTGTTATAAGTTTCACAAAAATCAATTACCAAATAGTGTCAAAATTGACATAAAATAATTTTTAAAACAAATATTATATTATTAATTGTTATTTTATTCCTAAAAATATAAGTTTCGGCAAAATGACTTATATAAGGTTATATATATTAATTATAAACAACTTGGGGTTCTTTTGGCTTGTTATATTAAATTTATTAACCATACAGTGTAAGAAAATATGAAGACACGGTAAAAGTTAAATTATCTAACTTAAAGTTAAAATCTAAATAATAAGGTTCAAATAGAAACCTAAACTTGTCTAAATTCTATTGGTTGAGAGGATTTATACCCTTCCCAACCTTATCTTAGAAATAAATCAATTTGGAGCTATTAATAACCGAATATGAATTTATTATAATATAATATTTTAGGTTTTTCCAAAGGTGCCCTTCTCCTCCCTTATAAAAAGGGCACCCCTTCCCTCTTCTCTTCGCACCATTTTGAGCCTTGAATCTCAGCCAAACCTTTCCCATTTATCTTCTCCAATTCACTAGAAACATTCTGGAGGTTCTGGTCTTCTCAAGATACCAACTCTACTTCCTTAAGGGAAGGCTTAAATGAGGTGCATCAAAGAAGAGGTAATCTCTTCTTCCGATTCTCTCAAGTTTCTTTCTTCTTCTACTTATTATTCTTTAGTTGTCTCATTATAAAGTAATAACATAAGTATTAATTATATACTTATATTTTATTATAAATATGAATCAACCCTATTTCACCTTCTATCCATCCTACGGAAAACTAAATCACCGCGCGTGCGTACGTACGGAATACCGTCTCCACGCCGTGGTGTAATATGTTTTCGACCACCACCTTACTTGGATGGGTATAATGGTGTAAATAAATAACTATATATGATTATAGTAAAGTTATATTTATTTTAAAATATTATACATACACTTCAATACAATTCCACGATCATGGGAATGATATCATCGCTTGTGCGTACGTACGGACTACCGTCTCCACGACGCGATGCGATTCATTCTCCATGTTAACCATTCATGAATGATTATAAATTATATATATAATGAATAATAATTAAATATATGACATAATAATGATACTATATTTATTTAAATATATGTATTACATCTACTTAATTCCATTCAATTCAATAAGGAAATGAAAACAACGTTCATGCGTACGTAAGACCTACCGTCTCCATGAATGGTGTATTTCATTGCATTTATCAATCTATCATATATATATATATATATGTATATGATGAATATATATTATATATATAAATCATGTTTAACATTCTGGAATTAAGTAAATTAGGATATAAGTAATAATATCAAGAACAACATGTCGAAACATGTACGATAAATGAAATGATTTTACCCAAAACGCTGCTTTAACATGGAATTTACAAAAGAACGGGTAATATAAAGTCATAAGTGAACCATATATGATATAATAACAATGAATATGATTTTTTAATAAGTCAATGACATTATTTAAATCATTATACAAGAGGTTTAGATACGTACAAATCATATCGGACCTAAGGTAAGGGATAATGTTGCAATCTCAATTGTTTTCTATCCGAGATTGCTTATACGTAAGTATTTACTGGGGTTATATTTATCATCCATGTCCAAGTTTTATAAAAATGTTTTCATGCATGTTTAAAGTCCTTTTTACCCATTTTTTACTTTTAATACATGGTATGTAAGGAATCTTTTTTTTGTTTATCATACGAGGTACTTTTTGACTTTTCTGGCAAAAGTATGAGAAAAATGTTTTTTTAACTTATACAACATGAATGAATTTTTATGGTTTTATAAAGCCTTATTTCCATGAAGCTTCCTATGAAATATTTCATGATTATTCTCAACAAAATCTTTTTCTTTTAAAATTGAATGGAATTTTTTAAAAAGAAAATGATTTTGAAGAATAAAGGATATTTTCCTCAAGAATTCATTTCAAGTGTTTTATCAAAACCATTTTCCATATAAATGGAATTATTTCATACGTGTATGATTCAAGTATAATTTATCTATTATTTACATGGTTTCACTTTTCTTATGATGAAATGATATCCATTTTGTTTTGTATCGATTATGTTATGATGGGATGATGTTTATGAAACCCATTTTATTCTTTGGGTTATGATGAATGATTTTTTTTATTTTGTGGAACAAGTAAGAATGATTTAATTATGAGATGGGTGGGACCTATATCTCCCTCCAATACATTGGGTAAATATTTATATCTCATGAGATAGACATGGATAGAATAGTAAGTTAATTCGGTTCAGTGTTATAGGACTAAAACGAGGAGTGAACTCGATTCAGAAAGGGACTTTGTCCACTAAGATGGTCTTGGCAGCAATGCCTTGGATACTATGGAAATCATATCATGTGATTAATGTTTTTCCACAATTAAAAGTTTTATGTCCAATCTATTTTTTCATGATTGATGTTCCTTAATGATATATTCCTTACGAACTTCCAAGATTTATGTCTTTACTCAAGATTTTGATGTTTAGATTTTATGTTCAAGTTCTTTCATTTAAATGTTTATGGATTGTTTTATGTTTTCTATGTTTACCCTTACTGATAATTTCAGCTCACCCTTTTTATGTTTTCTTTTCCCCAGGATATAAATAAAGGTTTTAGGTAATAAAACCAAAAGGGGAAGATCTGTATGGGAGATGTTGAAGATCTTTCACCGTGATTAGAAGATTTCGTTTCGAGTTTCCAAAGACACTAAACTAATACGGTCTTTGGGCGTCTGTTTTGTCATGTATTAAGTATTCTGCAAAAGTAATGTAATGTCCATGTACGTCATGCTTTGGGTCTCTACAACAGTTATTCCATCTTTAAAAAAATGTGACTAATTAAAGATTTTTTTTGCACAAAAAATTCATAATTTCTTAATTTTCCATACAATTTCTTTTCTTTTAAGGTTTGAAAAAACCCTTATAATCTTTCATACTCCTATTTACTTTTATAATATAGTAGAATGTCATCAAAAAACACAAACATAAGCTTATCTAAGAACTCATAAAATGTTATATTCATAAGATCCATGAATAAAAAAAGTAAATTAGTTAACCCAAATGATATAACAAAACATTTATAATACCCATATCTGGTATGAAACACAGTATTCAGAATGTCTACTTCCTTTAATTTCAACTGATGGTAACCCGAAATTAGGCCAGTCTTTAAAAAACACTATGCCCCCTATAGATGACAAAAAAAATCATCGACTTGAGGAAAAGGGTAATTTTTTCTTAGTAGAGTTTTTAGTAAATTATCTATAATCAATGAAAAGTATCATTGAAACATATTTATTTTTAACAAACAAGACAGGAGAACCCCATAGTGAAGTGCTAGGTTAGATGAAGCCTTTTTCTAATAATTCATGAAACTGAATTTTCAATTCTAAAATTTCTACTCGATACATTTGATAAGGGGGTTTTGAAATCGTCTTAGAAACAGGTAGTAAGTCAATAGTACACTCAACCTCTTGATTAGGAACAACACCATGAAAATAATTATAAAAAGCATCAAGATACTAAGTAACCACTGACACATCATTAATCTAAATAGTTCCCTTATTTTCAACCATATGTTAAAGATAAATTTAATTTCCATATTTTAATCGTTTCTCAATGTCTTAATATGTTATCAATGATATGGGTTCATTATTTTTTACAAAATAAAACTCTTTCTAAAAAAAAACTTCTTTAGATCTAAAATCAATCTTAACGTGGTAAATAAAAATCCAATCCATACCTAGGATAACATCAAACTTAACTATAGGTAATAAAACATGGTTTTTAGGAAAATTATTTCCACAGAAAAATATAGGTAGATTCTTATAATTTATGTTTTCTTCAATATTTCCTCATGTTGTTTTTTCCATGAGTTCTAGCTTCATTTCTTTAGGATAAATTTCTAATTTAGAAGAAAATTTATAATAAATGAAGGAATGTGTAGACCCTTAACCCTTTTTTTTGAAATATATATAAAAAAAAGTAATGTACCTTATAACACTTCATTTTATGGATCAATATCCACTAAAGTGGTTAAAAAATATTTTTCCATACCCTTCGGCTTCCAATCTTGCTGATTTTCAACCTGAGTGACCAACTTCAGACACACATTAGTAAAATTAAATAATTAATTATAGTTAAATCTTCTCACTATTGTATTATCAATAATTTTATGATTATTTTACTTACAGTCATGAAACATGTGCCTAAACATTACACATCAGTAGCATTTCCCAGAATTTACAATACATTCTTCAGGATGCTTTTTACCATACTTTTTACAAGAAGGGAAATTGATTTTCTTACGTCACAATTTCTTTGATGAATTATTATAAAATTCATACAAATATTAATGATTCATATTCTTATCATCATAAAGAATATACATGTCAACAAACTATATATCATCTTTTTTCAGCACAACAAATAATTTTCTCATAGATTTTAAACTCTCATGAAACCAAATCTCTTTATAAAAATGGTTTCAAACCAGAGTAAAATCTATTAATTTTACTATAAAATCCCCAAGTAAAATCCAGTACATACCAATATAGTCTCGCAAAATTGGCTTCATACGCTACCATATACTCATTATCTTTATACTTTTTTTCTAGGAATTTTTTTCCATTACAAGTCAACTCGTTTTAGGAAAATATTTTTCTAGAAAAGGCTCCTAAAATCATACCATTCTAGACTGTCAATATTATCTTTTTCCTTCATATTTGTAACCATAGACCACCATTTATCATATTAAACGTCAAATGATAAATGGATAGTGTTACATTTTATCATTCTGAACATCCCATGGAATCAAATATATTTTCTAGAGTATTGATCTATCCTTTGACTACCACTGGATCTATGGTTCCACTGAAATATGGAAAATGTTGCCTCATAAAATTCCCCACAAAAGACATTTTTCTTCATGGTAGATCGGTATCCTCTATATAATGGAGACCACTACCATTTATCACCTGATTCAACTAAGCCATTATTGTTACAAAATTCTCAATTCCAATTCCCACCATTCCAAGATAAAAATTCGGAAGGATATCATTCTGTCAGTGTCTTTCTACTTTACTTCCCTATTTCTTCTGTGGAAAAATATTCTGAATAGACATATATTAGTCAAAGAAACATGTTAATCTTTAAATTCTATACCATTTGAAATTAACCATAAAGTAAAAAATCATTTATGGTATTCTATTAACATCATTCTACCCCAAAATTTATATATACTATCATCTGATAACAACAATAAGGACCCAACCTTAGAACTTTACATAATCTTGAATTTTATTCAAGAACACAATTTATTTCACAATGAGGATCTATTTAGGTTTATAGATTTTACAATTAGGATAGAATACATACATAACATCCTATATTTATACATAGTGTATACTGCTAAAATAGTATCCATTTCTTCCAAAATATTAAACTTTAAAAAATAAAACCTGATTTCTTTGAAAAAACATGATACATCCATCATGAACTCATTATTTCGCTTCCCCATAATTATAGCATGTATTTTTGTAAGATGATCACAAAATGATCAATAAGGGATAAAAAGAAAGAAATATTTAGTCAAATGATAACATAAAAACTATTGAAATTATTTTCATAATAACTCATTAGCATGCATAAAAACATCATGTAGTTGACTTGAGACATTTTTCCCATATCAATTTTACATTAACCCTTAAAAATGGAAAAAACATTATTTTAAATTCCATCTATAGAGTACCCAATGCATTAGAGATCTATAATGGGTCTCACCCATCATATCTTGAGCTATAATGGGATCAACCCAACATATATTGAGCTATAGTGGGGATCACCCCATCATATCTTGACCTATAAGGGGATAAACCCAACATATATTGAGCTATAATGGGATAAAACCATAATAAAAAAAATCCAAAGGAATATATCATGAATGAAAATCTCAATAACTCATTTAAACCCTTGAACATAACACATTCATATTTAAAAAATACCCTTTTCCAGTAAAAAATACTTTAAAAATATAAAAATCATGCACAAAATAATGAAATAATATTATTAAAAAATAAATATTAAAACATGTGATTGAATAATTTTAGTAATAAATAATCATGAAATTTATATAATCATCTCATTCCATATATAAAAATAACATTTTTTGGAATTTTTTAAAAGAGACATTTAAAAGGATTTTAAAACGAAAGTCCCTTACATCGGGTTCTAATTCCCTAAAATGAGTTAAAACCTCTAGTATAATGGTTTGAATAGTGTTATTAATATATCAAAGAACTAAACTCATGTTTATAATACCTTATGTGATATTATTATAACATTTTCTACCCATTTATTATCTATATTTGTTATTTGCATTGTTTCGCGTGTATTTTCAATGTTTCCAAGGTTAGGTTATTATGGTATTCCTTGTCAAAATTAAATAATAAACCATAAGTGATAAAATATATATATTTATTTCATTTGAAACAATTATATATGAATTTAAACTTTCTAGGATTTTGGTAAAATGGAAACAAAAAATCATCGTCCACGAAGGCGGTGAATTGATACACCACGGATAACGATTTCATCATTTATGAAGAAATGGAGAATATTAGAAATTTTATAATGATTTTACCTTTAAAAAACAATTATAGTATATATATGATACTTTAGTTTTCATGAATCATTGTATAAGATGTCGGTATAAGGTATAAGTGAGAAATAATTTAAAAGAGAAAAATAAGGAAATATTACCTCTTGAAATCTTCTCTTAAAGAACTCCTTAAGGTTAATAGAAGTGGTATTTTTGGGATACCATAAGCACTATAATGTGGAAAGGGATGAGGTTGAGGGTATTTTTCAGAGGTTATTTGATAGATAAGCACTACTAGAAAAATACCCTATACCAACAGTTTGGAACCGTTGGTATAGGACTCCAAACCATTAGTATAGGCTATACCAATGGTTTTGGGAAAACCATTGGTATAGACCTATACCAATGGTTTTGAAAATCATTGGTATAATTAATATGAAAATCTAGACCAACGGTTCCATAAACTAACGGCATATGTAATTCAAAAAATAATCATCTTATTGGTTTTGATCCCAACACCTCCTGTTTATGATTGAACGACATAACCACTAAGCTAACTTACTTTTGTGAACATAATTTCGTAAATATATATATGTATTATTATAAGTATTTTAAATTTTGATTTATTTAATGTTCGTTGTAAAAAGATTCGATTAAAAATACATGTACCTATACCAACGGGTTTGAGAACCATTGGTATAGGTTCTTTGATTTTGGGACCTATACCAATGGTTTTGGACAAACCATTGGTATAAGGTCTCTATAATGGAACTATACCAATGGTTTTGGCCAAACCATTGGTATAGGTCCAAATTAGTGAACCTATATCAAAGTTTTGGCTAAACCGTTGGTATAGGACCCCCTATACCAACGGTTTTCCCAAAACTGTTTGTATAGGTCCATATAAGTGACCTATACCAACGGTTTTGGCCAAACCTTTGGTATAGGTCCAAATTAGTGAACTATACCAATGATTTTCCCAAAACCGTTGGTATAGATCATATTTTTAGTAGTTAAGGATTAAGTTGACGAAAATTTGTGAAGGAGGGATAATCCTTTTATAACTGAGGTGAGGGGCAACATAAGAATTACTCAAATTAGAAAAATATAATAAATTTATTATAGGATTTAAGACATAGAAAGGCCTCCAAATCATAGTATATCCAATTTTAGAATTAATATTATCATTTTTGGCCTTGTTCAAGATTTGTTTTCATTTTTAATTAATTTAATGAAATATTTTATTCATGGAAAAATAAGTTTGTAAAACTAGAAACTATTCACAATCCTGACTTTATGCACATGAAAATAAAGTTTCCTATTAGAATTATTATTTTTATTATATCTTATATATATATATATATTATAAGTACCTATAGAAATTGTAAATTGACTTAAAAATATCAAATTACATTTATTTTAGTATTTTTAAAATGATTAATTTGATTTATTCATTAATTAAATATTTACTACATCATAATTGTTCAAAACATTTAGGTAATTATTTATTACCTAAAAATTAAAATCAAAATTATATGAGAAAGATAGTTTTTTTATATTTCTATATACTATTATTTTTTAAGAAAAAATTCTATAAAACCTCATAATGAAATATTTTACTGGTTTAAAATTATAGTGTGATCAAGTTGTGTTTCATTTTAATAAAATAATGTAAAGGGCCAAATGTGATGCATGTGGGTAAAAAATGTCCCAAATTTGGATCAAAACATGGTAACAGTAAAAAATTTCTTATATAAAATGTTTTACCCACAATTTAGGCCATTTAATAATTTTTATAATTTTAATAAAAGCATTTTATTTATTTTTCTTATACTTGCACAAGAACTGCATCAGTGTTTCACATGCATTATTGTCAATTATTTCATATATAAAAATTAAAAATTAATTAAAATAATTAAAAAAGTTTAATTAAGTTCAAAATAATATTCTATATTCATTCATTATTTATATTCACTCATATACATATCAAAATAACATCTTAAATTTGTTATTTTTTCTTTTTTCCCTACGTAGGAATTGCATATGCATTTGGACAAGATTAAATCTATATAACTACACAATTCTAAATTTATAACTAAAAACATCATTAATACAAATTAATTAATAAAATATTCTTGTAGATATTTTTCATAACTCAATTATTGTAATGTCTCGACCCCAGTTACCCAGAATCAGTGCATTATTAAATAACATTGGCATGATATAAGGAATCATGTCCCAAAAGACTGATAGGTTTATTAGCCTTGGAAGTACTAGATATATACATAAGCTTTACATTACACCAGGAAATAAAAAACAACATTGTGTCCCCTTTGAAGACTCTTATATCCCTTATCCTATTCCTGTAGGTTAATCGTAATATAATTCTTTGCATCTTGGAAAAAATAAAACATAATAAAGGGGTGAGCTCAGATCCTCAGTAAGGATAAAAATATAGTGTAAACTGTCATAAAGAAGAATAAACATTTAATGCAATGTATAAGACTAGAACACAAGCCTTTTAAACATAATCTTTTTCATAATATGGAAATAATAAATCAAATAATTCCATTTAATTATTCACATGGGTATTCTACTAGTCGAATAATCACATGTAATATCAATAGACAATTTCATAATGATGGAATTCATAATACCGGACATCATGACCACATAGTCAAGGCCTCGTGCCAAGTCTATAAATAAGATTTTATCAAGGCCTTATGTCGAGAAACTAGTTTGTCTCATGAGACCTACCGATGCATCAAGGAGCTATAGAGGGCTCCACCCATAACTTAATAAGTCTAATGTATTCCTCATATGAAAGGGTGAAACATAATCTAAACATTCATATTAAAACTACCATAAGAAATGTCAATATTTTAACAAAAAACCATGAATGGCACAAAAATAAAACATCCACAGTCAAATATAACTCATTCAATAAAATATGGATGATTGTATTATAATAAATTAACCTCAATCAAGAATAAAATACATTTAAGGATATTGAAATAGATAAAAATAGTCATTAAAACTATTTGATAGAAATATCACTTTTTTCTTGAAAACATTTAAATGTTTCACTATTTATAAAAGAAGTTATTTAAAAGAGATTTTTTAATCAAAGTGTCTCATACCAATTTGAAACTTATAAAAGGAATTTTAATTTCAAAACATTTATGTCCATATAAATAAATACTTAAAACCTTTTTTAAAACATGGACATTAATGAGAGTGATTTAAAAGAATAAACATTTAAAACATATAAAAAAAATATTTTAGTAAAAGAGTTCCTAACAAAATAAGAGATGTTTGAATACAAATAATTGAGGAATAACATTAATCAAAACATTATAATATCATGATAATAAATGGATTCATGATATAATATGTCAAAGGACACTATATACACTATATAAAAGTGAATTGGTCTATAACGACAAATAGGTATCAAAGGAATGTAAATTGGGATGAAATACCTTATAAATACCATATATTTATATTAAGGATGAATTAATGAAATAATTATGTGTGAAAAATATAAATACACTCAATATAATTGGATATTCAGTTTCAATCAATCATATTACATTCACACATATTCTTTTAAAAACAAAACCAATGACTTGGATGTTTAACTCAATGAATGGAAATTGAGTTAAGATTACCCTTAAAAATTTCATATCAATGGAATGTGAATTTATCAATGGAGTGATTATGTGTATCAAAGGGATATATACATAAAGGGTACTGTAAATTACTACATAAATAATAAATAGTGATTCCACACATAATCTTGGAGTAAACTAATC
Source organism: Viscum album (assembly GCA_963277665.1). Taxonomy (NCBI): domain Eukaryota; kingdom Viridiplantae; phylum Streptophyta; class Magnoliopsida; order Santalales; family Viscaceae; genus Viscum; species Viscum album. The sequence goes on along the minus strand of OY728166.1, from coordinate 157,040,714 downwards.
AATGAAGTATGCATAAATCTTAATGAGTGGAAATTGAAATTTGAAATTCCCTTACCGATTTGGTAACTTACGAAACATACACCCGATGAAAGAATTATCATAAAATTAAGATGTAAATATCGATAAATTAATTTATATTACAAAAATAATACAATCATGGGCAGTACATACACTACACAAAAGGAAATATAACATGAATCTCATGAGAATAATAAGTGAGATAAAAACCCCTTACCTTGTACCTTTCCTTAGTCTAGGGTGCGTTAGCATCCTTTATAATAGTTAAATAATTTTTATTAGATTTTACAATAACTAAAAACAGAAATATGATATCATATATGATATTCTAATGTTGCTTTATTTATAATATTTTGGTAGTATCATTGTTTCAGGTGTTAACTAATTCATTTTCCTTTATATGTTTTGTTATGTAAGTCATGTTTGTTATGGATAGGATGTATTTGATTCATATAAAAAATTATATCAAGTATTTAACCATAATTTTTAATCATAAAATGAAAATTAGTTTTGAATGGTTACGATGGGTAATGACATCTCACCGCGTTGTGGAGACGGTATGCCATACATACACACAAACGACAATATCATTCTTTTGATGGTGAAATCATATATAATTGGATGGTATATCATATATAAATAATAATTAACATGTTATATTTATTATTTACATCAGTTATACTCATTATTATATCCATCCAAAGAATGAAGTTTTTGAATAACAAACTACACCACGATGTGGAGATGGTAAGTCACACGTACACACATATGGTGACATTGTCATTTATAGGATGGATTGAATTATGAATATGGTTGTACCATAATTATAATATCATCAAAGTATGTAGGAGGTATTGGAGTTATTATTTTGATATGGAATCAACAAAGAAAGAGGAAGTGGAAGAAGAAAAGAACTTGGAAGAGGGTGGTGAAATTATTACCTCTTCTTCCGGTGCTTTATTTGGATTTGATCAAAAGGGATTCATAGGTTGTCTTTATGATCAAAGTAATAAATCTAGTATGTTGTGACAATTGTTTGGAGGATATTTGGTCAGGGTTTGGCCGATCTAATTGGAGGTGTCAAATTAAGAGAAGGGTAAGTACCCTTTTATAAGAGGGGTAAGGGTCACTTTAGGAAAATCGTGAAATATTATTTTATTATAAATCATTTTCAGTTCTAATGAATACAAATTGATTTATTTGAAATATTAGGTATTTATGGGTAGAAATATTTTAAAAAAATAGGTTTTAGACAAGTTTATTTCACCATATTAACCTTATCTTTTATATTTAACTATTAGTTAAATAGTTTAACTTTTACTATGTCTTCTTTTATTCTTACACTATATGGTTAATAAACTTATTGTAAACATCCAAGAGAACCTCAAGTGATTCATTAATGAAATATATAATATTATTTAAGCCCTTTGGCAGAACCTTATATTTTTAGGAATATTATATCAACCAATAATATAGTATTTGTTTTAAAAACTCATTTAGGTCAATTTTGACAATATTTAGTATTTGGTTTTTGTGAGAATTATAAAAACATGATTACTTTGAAAAAAAATTATTTAGTCCACCCTAACATGTAAAAGTAACCTAAAAAATTAGTGTAATTAATTAAAATTCTCAAATTACATTTATTTGGATATTTATAATATCAATTATTTTAATCTTTCATTAATAAGGTAATTACTGCATCGTCATTGTGTCATAAATAAATTTAATTATTTAATTTCTAAATATTATAAATAAAAAACCATTATGTAGGAAATATTTTTATATTTATAATTAATATTTATAGTCCAATTTATCTTATGTATAACCCTATATTAAAAATAGTTTTTTATTAAACTTTTAATTTAACACTTTTAACTCTTCTTTAAATAAAATAATAATAAATGTCCTAATCCAATCCAAGTAGACCGTAAGGATAATATTTTATTCCTAAGGTTGTTTTCAGTAGAATTAAACTTTTCCAATAGAATTAGTACATGTTTTATGGTAATTATAATATCATTTTTACCTTTAATTACCCTATTTACTATTAACCGTGGTAAACAAAAGTCAAAAGTTACTATTCACCAAAAATTACTTTCATCTTATTGAACCACAATTACTTAATTATGTCAATTGTGTCTCTCAAATTTTTGAAATTTAACTCACAGAAGAAGAAAAATCAAGTTTTATTCAAATTTGCAAATGCTCTTAGAAGTTGGGTAAAAGATGGTAAAATGTTCAATAAAATTTTTTACATCTAATTTTATTATAAAAATGACTCCAATGAATCACATTGAACTAATATAGGTATTATGTATCTATATTTAATTAAATAAATAAATAAAATAATTATTTAAATAAAAATTCATTTTTTAAATAATAACACAACGTTTTTCACTATTCATTAAAAATTGAAAGTTTTCAAAAAAATACAAAAACTTTTCCCTAAACTAATTTTGATATTAAAAATTCAAAAATAAATTCTATTTTAATAAATTCAAAATTTATAAGTATCATTAATTAACTTAAAATTAATTCCCATTGACAAAACCAAAAAGCGGGTATATAAGAAGTAAAAACTATCAAAAGATTGACATGTGTTTATGTCAAATTTAAATGTGAAATTACTTATAGAGACCTAAATTGTATTAAATGATAAAAATATAATCTTATTATACTTAAAAACCATTCAAATGTATAATTTAAAACTATAAATTATTTTGATTAAAAAAGTTGTTTTCAATTAAAATTTAGTATTTTTCACTATTCATCAAAATACGAATGTTATAAAAAAAGTACCAAATTTTTTTCAAAAATAAATTTTTATGTACCAATTATAAATAAGAATTTAATTTCATTAAATTTAATATATACAAGTGTCAAATATTGGTTTTAAAAAGCAGTTTTCATTAAAAGGTGGTAAAATTTCATTTTTTGAGAAATAATTCTTTTATTTAAAAAAATGAATTTGTTGTTATATTATATCTAAGAAACACATAATATAGATTATAAAAATTATATTTAGTATATTAAATTCAAAATTCAGTTAATACTATTCATAACTTCTTTTTGAAGGACTAGTTTCGTAAGTCGTGGTGCGCTCGAACTCGGTGTTGCGTGTAGCGCAAGCTATTGAATTACTTTAAATAAAATAACTTAATATGAAATCGTGCGGTGTTAAATTATTCCCCCCATTTGGAAATTTCATCCTCACAATTTCAAAATTGGGCTTGGGAACTTCATTGAAAGTCCCACATCAGAAAAAGAGTAAATAAAACAATCACTTTAAAAGAGAGAAAGAGAAGTACAAATGTCACCCGAGATAACCCATACTAAGTTTCCATATAGGAAAATATGGATATGAAAGATAAACTAAGTGTCATGTTCTGATGGAGAGTTATAGAAAACATGATCAGGATAAATTTAACAACAAGAAAACCAAAAACTTGTGATGGGATAAACGGTCATTAGTTTCCAAGTAGGAAAAGTAAATAGAGATTTTTTTTGTTTTAAGTTCCATTTCATAAAGTTTAGGAATTTATTTATGAGATTGACTAATAAAATAAAGATATATACTTACTTTTTATGTATAGTTTCATCCTTTAATAAATTTCTACCTCCAACTCATCCTTTTTTTCCAAACAATGAGTATTCAATATGACTTGGTCTCACCTAAAGTGCTAGAATAAAATTCTAGAGAATCACATGATCCAAAAATGATAAACTATATATTTCCCCTGTATTTAGAGATTAAACAAAACCAAAATAGTTAGTACGAGATTAGATGATCACCAAAAAGGATAATCCTTTAGAGAAAGAAATACTAATCTCAATTTCTAAAATTAAACCAAAAATACCCAAATTTCAATAAATACCATTGAATAAAAAATTATCCTTAAAATCCTTCAATATAATTCAAACTAATATTGAAACCAAAAACTTAGAAGAATTTGATTACATAGTCTTCCACGTTAAATTGTATTTCCAAATAACATCGACTACTCTTAAAGTCACATACTTAAAAGTAATTAACCTAATCACATACTCTCTATGATTGGTTAATAATTTCCCTAAATAACCCAAATAACTATAAATACAAAATAAAAACATAGATAAAAATACACCATTACCCCTTAAATGAAATCCTATAGTATTCTATTTTCCTTAGGCATATAGTGTTCCCAACATAGCGAACATCTTCCAAAATAACATTTATCACTTAATCAAAAAATTATTTTCCTATACTAAGGATATCTATTCGATAAGACATAAGACCCCAAATCCACTTAGTATTGATCAATAAAATCATTTAACTAAAAATAATTTGTCACACTAACCAGGGACTTCACGTAATCTAGTGGTAGGTGATAAATCCCAATCGCACTCTGGTTGTGGGTTCGATTCTCGTAGCTTTTTCTGACACGTCGGGTCGTCACACGGTCTGCGTGTTGTCCTTTTTCAAAAAATATATTTTATAACATTCCCAAAATGAGATAAATTTCTCAAAATAACCATAACATAATTTAAACACAAATGTTATCTCATACCTATCATTTTCATACCAAAAATTAATAACCTGTAATTGCCTCAAATTCTAAGATCATATAAACCCAAATGCTTCTTTATAACTATATTCAGAAAAGAAAACATAACCCTTCATAAAATTGCATTTTCACATAACAGAATGAATGGTTACACATACAAGAAAATAGTCTTCCAAAGTAATCCCATACTTTTAAACATTTCTCCATCCATTTATTTCCATATAGGTTCTTCCTTGACTTAGAGGTTATCCTATAGAATAGGGAATTGAATATGGTAATTCCAAGGTCCCTTACATTTAAGAAAAATGACTCTAATTGGATTCTTAGGATCATTTTTATTTTCTTCCATCATACTCTTTATTTTTCCTCTATAATTATTTACTTTATTTCCTTATTTCCCACACATAATGCATTTCTTTATTCCATAGAGACACTTTCCTAGGTGTCGCTTTACACATTTCCTTCACGATGAAAATTGATCTTTGTTTTCTCTATTGTCTCCACTACTGGAGCTCTTATCATTCAATGCCTTTATCTTCTTTGTTGAGTCCGAGATTTGGTTAATATATATGTTTTTGATAAGATTTTTGGAAAACTGATTCGACATGAACATGATATCTTTTACACCTATCAACATTCCATTTCGTTGCTCATTTCCACCACCCTGCCCACCTAGTACATCATATTCAATGTTACTATGAATTCCTTGGAATCTAGCCAGTGATTAACACAAGAAAGCATAGTGTGAGTCATAAAATCATTTTGAGAATATCATAACTTCTTATTTTCAATATAAAACACCTTAGGATTAACCAAGGTTATTTATTCTCATCTTATATTAAAATCCTTCAAATTGGTTTGTAAAGAAAATGTGAATTATCCTAAGAATATCCCCTAGGAGTGTCTTAACCAAGAGTTCAACAAGGCCCATTGTCATGTACCAGGATACCCCAGGTGAAGCCCAAAACTCATTTTCGGAGTTTTCACTCCTAGGTACATCTGTGCCAGAGCTGCCTCTACCTACTCGTATCCAGACAGAGATGTATTTCTTGGAAAACCCACATAATATCTACATTACCAAATTTTTTGGATGTTCATCTATACTAGTCATCAATGTCTATCTTAGGGTAGTGTTTTCTAATTAGAGATTTTCTAAATATAGCTTCCAAGGTTTGTACTAAACTTCATCTGATACCAACTGTAATGTACCGACTCCAGTTACCCAGAATAGGTGCATTATTACATAACATTGGAAAGATACATGGAATCATGTCCTGAAATACTAATCAGTTTAGTATCCTTTAAAGTAGTAGATACATACATAAGTTTTACATTACATCATGAAATAAAAAAAAACCAAATTTGTCCCCTTTGAACACTCTTATATCCATTATCCTATTACTGCATGTTAATCGTAATATATTTCTTTGCATCCTGGAAAAAATAAAACATAAGAAAGGGGTGAGCTCAGATGCTCAGTAAGGATAACAATATAGCAGAAACTGTCATAAATAAGAATAAACATTTAAGGCAATGTATAAGACTAGAACACAATCCTTTTAAATGTAAACATTAGCATAATATGAGAAATATAAATCAAATAATTCCATTTAATTATTCACATGGATATTCTACTAGTCGAATAATCACATGTAATATCAATATCAAATTTCATAATGATGGAATGCATAATTCCAGACATCATAACCACACATTCAAGGCCTCGTACCAAGACTACAAATAAGATTTTGTCAAGGCCTTGTGCCAAGACACTAGTTTTTCTCATGAGATCTACCGATTCATTGAGGATCTATAATAGGATCCACCAATAACTTACTAAGTCCAATGCATTCCTCATACGAAAGGGTGAAACATAATCTAAAATTTCATATTAAAACTATCATACGAAATTTCAATATTTTAACCACAAACCATGAATGACATAAAAATAGCACATCCACAGTCAAACAAAAATCATTAAATAAAATATGGACGATTGCATTATAATAAATCAACAACAATCAAGAACAAAATAAACTAAAGGATATTGACATAGATGGAAATAGTCATTAAAACTATTTGAGAGAAATATCCCATTTTTCTTGAAAACATTTAAATGCCGCACTATTTACCAAAGAATTCGTTTAAAAGAGATTTTTGAATAAAAGTTTCCCATACCACTTTGAAACTTTTTAAAAGAAATTTCAATTTCAAAACATTTATGTCCATATAAATAAATACTTAAAACCATTTTTAAAACATGGGCGTTAATGGGAAAGATTTAGAAGAACAAATATTTAAAACATTTAAAACAATATTTTAGTTAAAGAGCTCCTAACCATATAAGAGATGCTTGAATACAAGTAATTGAGGAATAAAATTAATCAAAACATTATAATATCATGAGAATAAAGGGATTCATGATATAATATGTCAAAAGACAGTATATACACCATATAAAAATGAATTGGTGCATAACGACAAAGATGTCTCAAAGGAATGTAAATTGAGACAAAATACCTTATAAAGACTATATCCTTAGATTAAGGATGAATTAATGAAATAATTATGTGTGAAAAATATAAATACACTCAATATAATTGTATATTCAGTTTAAGTCAATCATATTACATTCACACGTATTCTTGTAAAAACAAAACCAATGACTTGGATGTTTAACTCAATGAATGGAAATTGAGTTGAGATTACCCTTAAAAAGTTCATATCAATGGAATGTGAATTTATCAATGGAGTGATTATGTGTATGAAAGTTATATCCAAGAAAGGGAAGTGGAAATTACTACATAAATAATAAATAGTTATTCCACACATAATCTTGGAGTAAAATAATCAATGAAGTATGTGTAAATCCCAATGAGTGGAAATTGAAATTTGAAATTCCCTTACCGATTTGGTAACTTATGATAAATACACCCCATGAAAGAAGTATCATAAAATGAAGATGTAAATACCCATAAATTAAATTATATTACCCAAAGAATACAATCATGGGTAGTACATACACTACACAAAATTAAATAGTGGCAATATAGCATGAATCTCATGGGAATAAGAAGTGAGATGAAAACCCCTTACCGTGTACTTTTCCCTAGTCGATGGTACGTTAAAATCATGTATAATAGTTAAATAATTGTTATTAAATTATACAAGAACCAAATAAATAAATATAATATAATATATGATATTATAATATTGCTTTGTTAATAATATATTAATAATATCATTGTTTCGGGTGTTAACTGATTCGTTTTTCTTTATATGTTTTGTTACGTAAGTCATGATTGTTATGGATAAGATGTATTTAATTCATATCCAGAATGATATCAATTCTTTAAAATTTATTTTCAATCATCAAATGAAAATTATTCTTGAATGGTTACGATGTGGAATGACATCTCATTACGTCGTGGAGACGGTAAGTCGTACGTACGCACGAGCGACAATATCAGTATTTTGATGGTGAAATAGTATATAATTGGATGGTATATCATATATACATAATCATTAAATATTATATTTATTATTTACATCAGTTATACTCATTATTATTCCCATCCAAATAATGATGTTTTTGAATAAAAAACTACACCACGACGTGAAGACGTAAGCCGTACGTATGCACGTATGATGACTTTGTCATTTATAGGATGGATAGAATAACAAATATTGTTGTACCATATTTATAAAAACACAATATTATGTATTAGGTACTGGAGTTATTATTTTGGTATGGAATCAACAAATAAAGATGAAGTGGAAGAAGAAAAGAACTTGAAAGAGAGTGGTGAAATTATTACCTCTTCTTTAGGTTCTTTATTTTTATTTGATCAAAAGGGCTCCTTAGGTTGGATTTATGATCAAATTAAGGACTCTAGGATGTATTTATAATATTTGGGAGGATATTTGGGTACGTTTTGGATGTTCCAAATGGATTTGGAGGTGTGAGATTAAGAGAAGGAGAAGTACCATTTTATAAGAGGGGTGAGGGTAACTTTAGGAAATCCTTGAAATATTATTTTATTATAAATTATTTTCGGTTTCTAAGGGATATAGATTGATTTATTTAAAATATATGGTAAATATTGGTAGAAATACTCTCAAACAATATGTTTTAGACAAGTTTATGTCACCATATTAACATTATCTGTTTGATTTAATTATTAGTTAAATAGTTGAACATTTACCATGTTTTCTTGTATTCTTACACTATATGGTTAATAAACTTACTCTAAACTTCCAAGAGAACCACAAGTGGTTCATTAATGAAATATATAATATTATTTAATCCCCTTAAATTTTTATGAATATTATATCAACCAATAATATAGTATTAGTTTTAAAAACCCATTTTGGTCAATTTTGACACTATTCAGTATTTAGTTTTTGTAAAAATACTAACAACATGATTAATTCGAACAAAATATTATTTAATCAACCCTAACATGTCATATTAACCTAAAAAATTTGTGGAATTCATCAAAATTCTCAAATTACATTTATTTGGATATTTATAATATCAATTATTTTAATCTTTCATTAATACGGTAATTACTACATCATCATTGTGCCAAAAATAAATTTAATTATTTAATGTATAAAAATTATAAATAAAATACCATTATTTAGGAGAAAGTTTTAACTTTATAATGAATATTTATAGTCGAATTTATCTTATGTATTACCCTATATTTATAATAGTTTTGTTATTAAACTTTGAATTTAACACTTTTAACTCTTCTTTAAATAAAATAATAATAAATGTAATAATCTAATCCAAGTGGACCAAAAGGATCATATTTTATTCCTAAGGTTGTTTTTTGTCGAATTAAACTTATCCAATAGAATTAGGACATGTGTTATGGTAATTATAATATCATTTTTACCTTTAATTACCCTATTTACTTTTTAACCGTGGTAAATAATAGTCAAAAGTTACTATTTACCAAAAATTATTTTCATCTTATTGAACCACATTTTATATACTTATGTAAACTGTGTCTCTCTGATTTTTTAAATTCAACTCACATAAGCGGTACAATTATGTTGTATGAAAATTTGCAAATGCTCCAAGAAGGTTGGTAAAAGATGGTTAAAAGTTCAATAAAATTTTATACATCTAATTTTATTTTAAAAATGACACCAATAAATCACATTGAACTAATATAGGTATTATGTATCTATATTTACTTAAATAAATAAAATAAGTAATTATTTAAATAAAAATTCGGTTTTTAAACAATAACCGAGTGGTTTTCACTATTCATTAAAAATTGAAAGTTTTTGGAAAAATACCAAAAATTCACCTTAAGATAATTTTGATATTCCAAATTAAAAAATTAATTCTATTTTACAAAATTCAAAACATAGAAGTAGAATTAATTCATTTAAAATTAATTCCTATTGTCAAAACCAAAAGCGGGTTTTTAAGAAGTAAAAACTGTTAAAAGATTTGAATGTGTTTTTGTCAAATTTAAATGTGAAATTATTTATAATGACCTAAATTGTATTAAATGATAAAAATATAATATTATTATACATACAAACCATTAAAAATTCATAATTTAACACTATAAATTATTTCAATTAAAAAGTTGTTTTCAATTAAAATTCAGTATTTTTCACTATTCATCAAAATATGAATGTTATTAGAAAGGTACCAAAAATTTTTACAAAATAAATTTTTATGTCCTTATTCTAAAGAATAATTGAGTTTCATTAAATTAAATATATAAAAGTGTCAAATATTGGTTTTAAAAAGGGTTTACCATTAAAAGGTGGTAAAATTTCATTTTTTGAAAAATACTTCTTTTATCTGAAAAAATGAATTGGTTCTTATATTAAGTCTAAGAAATACATAATATGGATACTAAAATTATATAGAGTATATAAAATTTAAAATTCAGTTAATACCATTCATAACCACATTTTGAACAACTAGTTTGGTAAGTCATGGTGCGCCCGAACTCGGTGTTGTGTGTAGCGCAAGATATTGAATTACATTATAAAGAAAATAAATTAAAATGAAATATTGGGGTGTTATAATTATTATTTATAAAGAACCAAATTTGACATTTCCAATGCGGCATAGGAACTGCGTCAGCACTGGTAATAATTTTTATACTTATCATGAATAGAATATAATTTTCATGTTCTAAATTACTTATATACAATATTACTCTTATAATATAAATATTTAATCATTCAAAAAAAAATTATAAATTTTATATCACAATTATGTCTCCACGACGTCATAAAAAAATACCGTATTTTAAAAAAACTGTATTTTTACTATGCACCAAAAATTAAACATTTTCAGAAAGTTATCAAAAATTAATATTAAGATAATTTCAACATGTTGAATTCAAAAATGAAATTAGTTTTTTCAAATTAAAGTTCTATAATTGAAAAATTAATGTTTTAAATAAATAACAATATAATAAATTATTTATTTTAAAAATTACTATTTAAATAAAAAATTCTAATAAATTTAAAATCAAATTATTTTTTAAATACTTGGGTTGTTACATATTTTTGTTATCTAAATATCCATGGGACCAATCTCCAAACTGCACCTCCACTTTTAGATCACATAAGGAAACTTCTTTATAACTCCCAAAGTTTTGAATTTATAGATCCTTTAGAAGTTGTGGTTTTAAACAAATAAAAAATATATCTATTTTTCTATCATTGTTGATAACAAAACCTGAGGTGTAATTTTCAAGACTTGTGAAATTTTATTCATAATCCATAATAGATTCCACTTATTTTTTGTTCAACTATATGAATTATCTATCCATATTCGTATAAAGAGTTTGAGGGAAATAATTACTAAGAAATATTTTCATAATATCTTCCCACTCCATCTATTCAATTTCATTATTCGGTATGGTGTCTTTAATCAACACCCACCATTGATTGGCCTCTCCATATAAATGATAAATGGAAATAGTCACCTTCTCTATCTCAGAACCGTAAAGCACATAAAATATTTTCTCTATTGAGTTACCCCACTGTTCCAAAACTTATTGATTATAAGATCCACTAAACATTGGTGGTCATTTCCATATAAAATACTCGATATCTAGTTTCCCGATCTTAGGTTAAGGAGGAATCTCCACATTATTTAGTTTATTGTTTATAGCCCGATATAATTGGGTAAACATCTCAATGAAAGTTTGAAATCCACCTCCGAAGGCATTGGATATGTCATTAGAATATTAATTGTATTCTCCCTCACACAATTTTTTTGAATGTTTTATCTTGGTTCCCACCATTTTATGAAATAGAAAAGGTTTTAACAAAACATAAGTCAACGAGTCATGAATAAATAATTTATTCATCTAAATTCATATCTTGTGGGATCCCTATGTTTAGAATTTTTCTAAAACAATGTTTCTTGGGTGTTTACATATACTTAGTCTCATACTAAGGGGTTTCACTAATGTTCTCTAATCCTAATTCCAAAATTAACTAAACCATGATCTGAAACAGATTACATAAACCATTCTTTTACATACATTACTATTGCATCATTTTAAAGATAAACAATATAATAGTTTTACAAAACCGGGATCCATAGGTTTATTGTCTTGTGAAAATTTAGACCAAACATAAAATTTACATAATAAGACATAAAAATTATTTAATTCATTTTTTTATAAATTCTTAGTGGACATCTTATACTCCTTATTACAAGTAATCGCCTAAGAATATACTTCAAATAAATGAGTGAGCTGAAAGCCTAGTAAAAGGATAGATAATAACATGAATCAATATAACATGGATGAGAATAATCATCATCATTATAATATAAGTGTGGGATCATCATCATAATAATTTGGGGAATAAATATATAAATGCATGGAGTGTAGTAATTCATCAAAATAAATCATCATGTCTTGATGGTCAAATACCACACATAGTTGTAAACAAAGATAACATAATGTTCCTGAATGACATATGTAAATTATAATAAAATCATCATTGTGAAAAAATCTAACATAATTTTTATAGATATTTCACATTATCCCATTAGATACATCACATTACCCAATGTATTAGAGTGCTATATAATTCCAGGCACACCTGTCACATCATACCATTTGCATAATCTTTCACACCACATGGAATGTATACGAATATTAGACATAAAATAACCCCTAAAAAAATTTAATTAATTTGGTAAATAATAAATTCTTGAATAAACATTAGGGTTCCAAATTGAGAAAGGGAAAACACATATGATATCATAATCATTCCACTTGAGTGAGGAATAAAAAAATATCAAGAGGAGTCATGATGTGAATTGGAAAGAAGAGTTATTTGGAAAAACATTAACATTTTTCATAAAACCATGTTTGAAACATGTATATATTTTTAAATAAAAATTCAATAACTATGAAATTATATTTAAGGATAATTAAAGGATTATCCACACTGAAATTTTCTACGAAAGAGGTATAACCCAAAGAAAGGGAGTTGGGTTTTATAATCCCCTTACATTATGTATGAATGATTTATTCACTTTAATATCCTAGATAATAAAATTAGATTCATAGATTAGTAAATAAATAAACTATTATACATTTATTTTATTTATTATAATTTTATCAATTTCATTAATGGACATTATGATTAGTTATAGTGTTCAATTCTGTCATTCCGAGAGTGTTTGTTTCTTGGTTTTCATGATGAGTTTGCTTGTATACAAGTATAGAAGTCATGTAAAATTAGAATAATTATAAAGAATTGAAATTGTATGTTATTAATGATATTAAAGAAGTTTAATTGGTCTTATATATTATTTTTTTATAGATATATAAAGGATTCATTAGATAATTTTTTATTGATAATCGTTTAGATTAATTTTGGTAGTTTTCGATCACAACAAAATGATTTTGTTTTATTATTTAATATTATGTATATATACTAGTTCCAAAACATAAAAAAGGATGTAAAATAAATTTTATAACCTATTTAAACCATTATAATTGTTTTGTGACCACCATTTAATGTGGTAATGTAAAATGAAAACTTGTCATCCTTGAAGGTAATAAATCTATACCTCACATATGACATTTTCATTTTTAGAATAAAAGGGAGAGGAGAAGAGGTTTGATGATGGTTTATTCCATTAACATAATAAAATTTTAGTATATATTATAAAATTTAGTTATCATTCCTCTTTTATGAGGGTAGGTGAAGAGATAATAAGAATATATAAGAATTTGAAAAGAAATTAAAAGAAAACGGAAGATGATTTTACCTCTTGAACTTGTTCTCCTTGAGAACCACCTTAGGGAAATTTTATTTGGTATTTTTTTTGTGAAAAAAGGATCATAAAATTGGGGAAGAGGCTTGGGAAAAGGATGGGTATAATATTTACTCTCTTAAATGTTAGGAAGGTGTGAGGATAAGTAGTGGCGATGGGTGGTATTTAAAGGGGAGGAGAGGGGGTGTTTTTTCATTATTTTATTCTTTTGTCTCAAGACTATCAATAGTTTTAAAAATAAAAATAAATATATTAAATAATTAAAGATATTTAGATATTATTTTTTTAAATAAATCATACATCATCTATTAATCAATAATTCATATATTTATTAAATACTATAAATTACCGTATTTCACTATTCATAAAAAAATCAACTATTTTAGAAAAATCCTAATAATTAAACCTAATAATTTTTAGAAATTTATAACTCATAAATGAACTCCATTTTAGGAAAATAATTTTCTATATATGTTAAATTTTATTTTTATTTAAAATCAGCATTTATTTAAAAAATACCTGTTTTAAAATTATAACTGATTTTATGAAATTTTTAAAAACTACTTAAGGTCTGATAAAATTATCTTTTAATAAAAAGAAAACAAAATATTAATTTATGGATAAATTTTAGGAAAATAGTTTTTATTTTAAATCATTATATTAGTTATAAAATTACAAATAAGCATTTATGTTTTATAAAAATACAAACACTTAATTTATCATCTCTAAAACATTTATTTACTTAAACTATGATATAATTATATCATATTTTCATTTATAAGATTCCTAAATTTTATTTATAATTTCCTAAGTAGGGTTACTATTCTATTCGCTGAATTATTAATCTTAATGGTCTTATAATTATTTTAACGGTAAAGTTACTATTCCATCAGTATATGTTTCTTAATTTATAATAATATTAATTATTTCATTATTCATTTATGAGAGTAATGGTTTTATTGGTATCTATAGGATATGTATGTGTTTTATACCATATAAAATATTTATAATAAGGGAAACAATTCCATTCATAAAAGTTTGGGTCGTTACAAGTTTGATCACAGAATAGAGTCATGATAAATCTTATGAGGTCCATCATCGTTTCACAGTACAGTTTGAGGTTGATTATTGAGTTTTTTGTAGAGTTTCAAATCACTTAAGACACCATAGATTGGGTAATCAGGGTATGTTTTCACCGATTTTGTGGGCCCCGTTGAGACTATTCAACGATTGGGGAGGGTAGTATATCAGTTTCTTTTACCATCTAAATTTACTTCAATACATGAAATATTTCATGTTTCCATGTTGAGGAGATATATACCAGATCATTCCCATGTGATTAGATATGAGGATGTTAATCTTGAGCTCGATACCACATTGGTTGAGAATCTATTTTAGATTATAGATCTCTAGGATAAGTTACTGTGTGGTAAAATTATCCCCCTAGTCTGGGTACTGTGGCGGTGAAGACAAGATCACTATGAGAGGTGGGAGCAGAAGTCATTTATGAGGCATTAGCAACCTTATATTTTTGTGGATATATGATCTTGAGCTCTTTCTGGGGATAAAAATATTTTATGGTGGGGTGATTTTAATGACCTGTTAACTTTATGCCAAGTATTTTCTAATCTTTTCTTTTGGTTTCATTTTTTATAGTGTGAGTAATTCCAACATTGAATTGGGAGGATACCTGTAATGGTGAAGCCATATTTTTTTTGAATTTTCATCATTAACGTATAGTTTCTGCTATTTGCTGGCTAGTTACACAATGTGTAATAGGATTACATGCCATGTAATTTTTTTAGATATATTTTATTAAATGAATACACAATGCGATAATTATACATGTCGTTTAAGGGTTATATATTGTGTAATTTGAAAAATCATGTTTTTAATATGAGGTGATTCATTTTTCAGTGTAACATAAAATGAAAGAATTTTACGATGTGTAAAGGTATTACATGCTGTGTAATTCCCCATGTTACATCATTTAGTGTGTCGTATGGGGTTTTGAGTATTTATTATCTCTTATAGCCTTACCCTCTTGGCTATAGCTCTTACCCTAGGAATTTTTTGGTGATTCTTTCCCACATGGATCACTTTGTTTAGCGATTGATCACCATTCTGGTTTTATTTATACTCTTCAGGTAAGCATTCCTCTTAGTATTTATTTGGTTTTGTTTGAAGCTATGATTTGGATATGGTTTTGTGATCAAATTTTTTTCTTATCAATAATTTCGAGTCTCTTATCATGCCTTGTCTTCTGAAGTTAGATCTTGTGGTTTCTAATCCTAGTTGTTAAATGAAGTTAGTTTTACTATTTTCTTATGGTAGTTGGATATGTTCAATTATTCCTTTTTCTTGAATTTCTTGTAGTTATTATTGATTTCTTTATATTTGAAATGGTATTTTCATGTGTTAAAATTGAAGAGGGAATGGGTTCGTGTATTAAAGGGGGGTTTTTCCTTAAAAACCGAATTTCCTTTATTTGAAATAGAAAATGTATTTACAAACCCTGAAGAAGATTGGATTGGATTTGAAATAGTTTTATAAAAATATGATCTTGGTTTTTAGAATAGAAATTGATAAAAATTGAAAAATATGAAACTTGGGTGCATCAAGAAAGAGACATGAGCAACCTTAGTATGTGTGGAACCACTAAGAGTTAACCTAATATATATTAATGGACTATAGAAGGACTCGATATTTGTGGGTTCCAACCTTATTCCCTTTTAGGTTCATGAGTTTATAGTACGTATTATCCATAGGATAGAGTCTGAATGGAAGGTACATTGTTATTTTTGGTTGTTTATTACATGATGTATTATTCCATGTTTGTTGGATCACATGGATGTTTATATTTTAGTATCTTTACCTTCTTTGTTATGGATTTGGAAAACATGAAATTTAATTTTTGAAAAACTCAAGGATTGTTTGAAATATTTTTTCAAATTATCTCATTTATAAAAATTGTTGTAAAATTGTTTTGTTTTAATCCTTGGAATTGTGAATTATTGTTATTAGATCTTGTATATATATATCTTCATTGTATCCTACTTTGATCTATTTCTCACACCCTACTTATTCCTATGGGTGGATGTATTGTTTTATAGAATACATGCAAAGGGAAGATCATTTTGTATCATTCAGGATTCTATTTAAATTGTTTATTTGGTTTGGGATCATTTGGAGGTGATGGTTTATCATATAGAGACTTGTTGTATAGAATTTTCTTACTTGATAGTTTAGCCAATTTAGATTAGTTGTATCTCCCTTTGTTTATGATTTTTAATCTGGTTTTATTTCGTTTTTTTCTTATATAAAAGCCTTTTTTTATATTTTTTATACCTCACCCCATAATGGGATGACTTGGGTTACTGGTCTATTTGGCCTAGGTTAGTTTTCTACATGCATGGTAGGAGGGGGTATGAGGTTGATTTCCTTCATGTACCAGATACCCTAATACTCTAGTTATGGTTGTGAAATGATGGACCAAGTGTCTATGGGTGAGATGTGATGTGACTGGGCTGTGGGGTAGTAGCCCAAGTGTTTGTGGGTGTGATGTGATGTTACCGTGTTGTGGGGTGGTGGTATATGTTATTAAAAATATATGGTATCTCTATGACATATGACGTTGGGGTTTGAGAATGGAAAATCAGTGGGAAAGTGGTACAGGGTACCCTTTTCTGATATGATTCTTATTATGTTATTATACTTGGGTTGAGATATTTGGTGAGCATAACTTGCTGAGGATGGGATGGATAGTTGACATTTCTAGGTGTTTTTGGTTCTAGTGTTTACTCATGATTCCATTAGTATAATTCATTCACATGTTTATAAGAGACTTTTCCATTCCTACAAAGTATACTTCTATCCCCACCCTATGTATATAAACTAATTTTCATGTTTCTAGGATTACTACATAGACTATGATGGAAATTACTAGTTTAGATATTTTGATAGTTATTGTGACGTTAAATTATATTTTCTTTAAGGTATTTACTTTTGGAGACATTTGTCTGTACCTTTTTTATTTATACATACATTATGGGTTTATTTTAGTTTTTTTATATTATTTAATGGATTTTATTGTGTATGGTTCATCTTATCTCATGAACCTATATTATTATAGAGGGTAATGCCTCCCATTTCATAATATTTTCATACTATCGATTCTAGTTTCCAACTTGGGGCCTATTAAAGGCGAGACACTAGATTTATTATCTCTCTACCCTAATTATTGTATCTTTGGCTAGATAGGGGTTGTGAAAAAATAGACAATATTTTATTGATTTTCCTACTTGAATGATGTTAAACGAAAGGGGATATAGTTATCCTTAAATTAAACTTGATGGTTTTTGTGTGTTTAGTGATTTGGGGGATTCATATTCTTTGATTGATCGTTTTAACTGTAGGTAAGATGGTGTTTCATATATTCCATTGGTTGTCAGCGATACTCACAAGGTGTATGGATGGACTATTTTTGAAACTTCCTATGGTTTTCCCATTGTAGAGGATGTTTTAGGAAAATTTCCAAGATTTTATGTCTTATAGAATTGAATCTAGGAAATTAATGAATTTGAACATGGAAATGACTATAGTTTAAGTATCTCAATCAAGTGAAACTGATGGTTTTATTAATTAAATATTGACTTTCAATTTTTTAATCCTTCAACATGGATTCAGGAGAATAGAATAGTGGTTATTCCCTTTCTAATTTATTTCCATCTTTGTTAAGGCCTTATTTCCCCATGGTTGATCAAGTGGTGACTCTTTTCTAGCATTCTCATGCATTTTCTCAGGGTCATTCAACTTTGGTGGATAAAAAATGAAAGGAACTAGTTGAGGTTATTATGACCCCTAGCTCATTTTATAGTGTTTTAAAATTGATTCCACAAATAGAAAACCTTCTAAGGTAAGGGAATATGGTCATGGTAAGCCAGCTTCAATTGATTTTTAATAACCAACTACTTTTCAGTCTCTTACAAAGATTTATTTTTCATGTCCTTCTTATGTTTATTTTAATAATATTGATCTTACTATGAGATTATTAAATTACAAAGAGAACAAAATTCAAACCTATGTATAACATATTACATGCAATGTTTAGCTGATCTCTTCAAAAAAATGGCATCTTTTACTATTTTAGTTTAAAATTCCTCATATTTACCTACTTAATTATTTTATATTAGGGATATTATAGTACACATAACAAATGAATAATAAATCATCACAAAAACATTTTTATTATCATAATTATATTGATCTCTTTAAACTCCAACTATTTCAATTTTTATTTTCAGAATTAATATATGAGGAATATTTCATTTATGTTATATAAGATACTATTATATGATTATTTATGCACTAAAATTTATTTTTTCCTTAAAAATTATATCTAGTGTTGTTATATCAGAAAATATTTTGTATTAAGAAGTGTATCTTTTATTATGAAATATTATTATATAAAAATTGATATACTAAAATTTATTGTTTCCTTGGTCAATTCTATCTAGATTCATAGTTTTTAGCTTAATAAAACTGACAGAATAAGTTAAAACCATATTAATATACATGGATTATTTTATTTATGTTATCAAATATAATCAACATTTTGGTGACACAAATGGTCCATGCTAAATGAATCAACAGTAAGACATTCTAAAAAGTGTATTATTGCTTCCATTATATTGAATACACATAAAATTAACTATTGAAAATATTTTAAATTCTTACCTTCTTATTGGATACTGTCATTTTTAGAAATAACATGAATGATTCAAAGATAATGTTGAGTACCAATATATTAACATATGAGACATTCCAAATAATGTTCAATATATTCAAATAACTATACATTTTTAAACCCATTTCATATTTCCTCGAATGAATTTAGTAAATATATAAATGATTAATCCCACTAATTTTTATAGAGACATATTTATAACATAACAAAGAAATTTTTTATTTTATATATCCAAAATAATAGACACCTTCACAAGTTGATGGATTATCTTTAAAAATATTCTTAAAAATTTTAGTATCTTCCACTATTTCAGTTAATAATTACGCTTATTATCCTATTTGATTATGTGAAATTATTTAGGGAATAATACATGTAATAATATTATCATAACTCACAGTGAAATCCCTTTTTTATCATAATAATATTTATCTCTTTAAACATCTCTATTTATTTAGAAAATATATTTTTTATATACATATTACTAAAAATACACATTGAAATACCATAATATATTTTTATATATTAATATAAATTTCTTTTACATTGGTTTTCTATAATTTACATTTATTCATAATTATTAAATCACTATATCCATTTAATTATCATTTTAAGCAAAAAAATCCACTTTTATGTCCACATATGATTCTACTCTCTATAATAGATCAAAACTCCTTTGGAAAAACATTGATTATATTTTATAAGAAATTAATTTATTAGAAATTAGTATGTGTGTAGAGTTAAATTACAAAAAAAATCTATTTTCATTATTTCATCTATATTTAATAATTCATAGGTTTCAATTTTGAATAAATACATATTCCACTGCATTACTATTATTGGAAATAGAGTGTACCACCTAGGAAATCTTGAAGAAATTAAAAACTATAACTAGTTCCATGAATCATTTGTCACAATTATAAATAAGGTCAATGAAATTATTTGGTTATATCATGTTATAGTCTACCACTTTTATCTTCCATTTCTTTTACTTCTATTGATTGTCACCATTAATTTTTCTTCTATGTATTTCACTTCTTCATCACTCACATGAACGTTTTAGTGATGAATGATAAGTATATATTATTAAAATTCTTATATTATCCTATTATAATTATAAAGTTTTTATGTAAATTTATCCTTATAAATTATATAATATAATTTTACTATAAAAAAGAACCATTCACTACTATATAAATATGAAGAATTAGGTATTATCATAGGCAGTTTATTTATCCTAGAAAATAGGGATGGTTTTTTTATATTGATGGATATAACTCCCATAGGATGGATTGTGGACACAAAGAAGAGGGTTCTCACCCATTGTGAGTCCCCACCAAAGTAGACATATTAAACACTACTAGAGGGAGTTTATAATATGTTATTAGTCCACAATTTAATGTTTGAGAACAATCACGTCTAGGATATAAAGGAGAATAAATTTTATCTTTGTCTTATGTCCTAGGTATACTTATTTTCATAGATATTTTCTTCCAAACCATTTCCAATAATTATAAACTATTTCAAGATTTTCTATGTGAAATATAATTAAAATAAATATTAGCGTTATTATATTATTGGACATCTAAATAGATATGTCAACTAGGAATCTAAATTAGAAATTATATTTTATTAAAACATGGAAAACTAGTTTTCAAACTAAACCTTATATACAGTTTGGAATGTTCAGAAATACAAAAATTTTTTATATAAAATATAGCACTCATAACTTAATTGACCATATTATTTCTTTGATTTCCTAGATTATCACCAGCATGGGTAGATACTTCAATGTTACTTATAAACAGTTCAATGACATGCATGATAACAATTTATATGAAATGTACTTAAAAATATCATAGTATTTTGTTGAAAAAATGTATAGAGGGAATAATATAAACATATTTCTGAGTATGATGTTCTGGATTACAATATGAAATGGTAAATGAATGAGATTTTATTTCAAAAATATTTCCATAACTAATTTATGATTTTTGGTGGATAATAGTTCTAATTCTAAAATATTAAAGAGTTATTTGAAGACAAATTCAAATTAATAAATGGTTGGAGATAATATTGAAATGTTGAATCAAATTATTTTAATATTTATTATGTTTACTATCCTTTATAATAATTTCAATTAGAATTCCATTTCTTTTATTATAGTTTTGATATATAATTTACCTTTTCATTTTCAAACATTACATTCCTAATTCATTGGTTATTGGTCTAAGAATGTATTCTCTTTTTATATATAATTTTATTTTTATTTTTTCTTTTTCTAACACTTGATTACTAATGATTTTATTTTATAGTTGGTTCACCATTATAATTATTAAAATGGTAACTAGTCATCATGCACCAATTTCTATCAATGTCCATACATAGAATCTAATTATTGGATAACAAATGTTTAATTTTTTGGACTCTTTAATGATTTAAAAGGTATTCTACAAAATTTACATGAATAAAATACTCACAAGGAGAGTTTATAATTGTATGAGATAACATCCATTTTCTTCTCTTATAAAAATTTATTATGTACTTATTCATGTACACCATCACTTATTAGAATAAAAAGTCTTTAATTGATTTAATTATATTTGGATTTGAAGTTATGGAGAATAGTGGTTTGAGATTTGACATGTGTAGTGTTTTGTATTAGATTTTATGAAAAAATTTAGTACTTGGGATGACAAGGTGCTTCCAAAAACCTGTGTCTGAAATTTGGGATGACCTACTTCATGATTTCGATGCAATCCTAATAGCAATGATCATCAGCGTTGAAGCGAAGTCATGAATTAGGGGGTGAACGACATGCATAAAACCTATCACCAGTGTAAACCATGACAATGATAGATGATGGGTGGGAGAAATATATTACAGATAATGTTTTATGGAGTTTAAACATGTTTTCACATGTTTTTAATAACTTCATGAAGTTTGAACATGGTTTAAAATTATTTTTGTACATTTGTTTTCAAATAAATCCTCAATTTATTAAAGTTTATTATAACCTATTTTGAAAATTATTAAATAATAAATATATTATATATAATTACATTAATAAATATAACTTAATTTTTTTAATAAATATTGGAAGACCAACATATAATATTTTATTTAAAATAAAATTTATATTCAGATATTATTTGATGGTATTTATTATAATGACATATCAAATAATATTAATAATATTTTTAAAATAAAGATAAATGCTGGTAATAATATTATCAATAAATAAATCTATCGTATAGATATTTTTCTAAACAATTTGACCAATATATATGTATATATATATATAATATAATTGTATTGTTATAATAGAAACAAAACTATTTTATATGTCATAATAACATTAAGTGAAAGAGTTTTACAAATAATTTTTTGAACACCACATATGTTTTGATAAAATGTTTTACCAACAAAAAATTTACCTTTAACAATAGATATTCTCATTTTGGAAAAATATAAATATTTTTTTAGTGATGATTCCCATGATAACTTTTAGAGTGAGTTAGAAGTTTAAAATGATGTAATGTTCAAGGAACAAACCATTGATATTCAAGACCATAAAGAAAAAGTGATGTGTGAGCATGTTATTCCCTAAGTTCATATCTTGTGGATACCTGGTGGTTTGGAAGACTGTACTTGGGAACATGAGTCTCAAATGTGCACTCAATATCCCAAGTTTTATTATTATTTATTAATGTATGATATGTGTGACTTAGACAGTTTGATGTCATGATTAATGATGTTGTGTGCTCTTTTCATTTTCTTATGATGAGTTGTTGTGTTTTCTTGAGAGATATTTCTATTTTAGGGGTATCTCACAGTATGTCATATCAACCCTTTATATTTTCTTTTTGAGTATAGTTTTGATTCCTGAGGATAATAATCATTTGAGAGGTATTTAATGTAAGGTTTGGATTATCCAAAACATTTCCTTTGTCACTTAATGGGGTTTGGGAAAATCTACAGGGTTTTATAGTAATTTCAAAGGTTTAGTTTGACTTAATTATTTTAAATTGAATTATATGTAGTTTTTATATTTCCAAGGTTTTGATCAATTTTTTTGGATAAATAAAAAATTATGTTTATATGTTTTAAAATATTACATATTAGAAATAAGTTTCTTATGTGTTTAAATATGCTACATAGATTGTATTATGAGAGTCAATAAAATCTTAATAGAATTAAGTCTGATGTAATAAGAAATTACATGAAAAGAAATATGAAATGGAAAGAAAAAAATTGAGAGAAGTTTCAAGGCAAAACACCAACTTCAAAAGGCCTACACTCTTTGGATATTGATATTAAACATTGGCTTCATGTCATTCAGGTTAAAAATAAATATACATATTAATAATATACCTAATTTGTAACACCCTAAGCTTCTACAGTACGTTTCCCTTTGAATAATGCAATAGCTTGCATAGTACGCAACTTCGAGATTCTAACACACCGCAACCAATGAAACTAGATGTTATGAATAGTAATACCCACTTTTTAAAATTTTATAAATTTTATTTTTCAAAATGGACTTCATTTTTTTATTCGAAATTTCAAAATTATCTTAGGGTGAATTTTTGGTATTTTTCTGAAAACGTTCAACTTTTGATTAATAGTGAAAATTACTGAGTTATAGTTTAAAACTGAATTTTTATTTAAATAATTATAATTTATATTTAAATTTATTTTAGGTCAAAATAGATACATAATACTTATATAAGTTCAAAGTAATTCATTGGAGTCATTTTTAATAAAATTAGATGTATAAAATTTTATTGAACTTTTTACCGTCTTTTACCCACCTCCTAGTAGTATTTGCAAATTTGAATAAAACTTAATTTTACCACTTCTGTGAATTGAATTTAAAAAATCTAATAGACAGGGTTGATATCATTATATAAAATGTGGCTCAATAATATACAAATATATTTTTGGCAAATAGTAATTTTTTACTTTTATTTACCATGGTTAAAAGTAAATAGGGTAATTAATGGTAAAAATGATATTATTATTACACCAACACATATAAAAATTCTATTGGATAAGTGTAATTAGACCAAAAATAACCTTAGGAATAAAATATGACCTGTTAGGTCCACATGGAATATATTAGGACATTTATTATTATTTAATTCAAAGAAGAGTTAAAAGTGTTAAAATCAAAGTTTAATAACTAAACCATTTTTAATATAGGGCTATACATAAGATAAATTTGACTATAAATATCCATTATAAAGATAAAAACATTCATAAATAATTTTATTTTATTTATAATTTTTAGACATCAAATAATTTAATATATTTATGACACAATGATGATGCAGTAAATACCTTATTAATGAAATATTAAAATAATTGATATTATAAATACCAAAATAAATGTAATTT
Source organism: Viscum album (assembly GCA_963277665.1). Taxonomy (NCBI): domain Eukaryota; kingdom Viridiplantae; phylum Streptophyta; class Magnoliopsida; order Santalales; family Viscaceae; genus Viscum; species Viscum album. The sequence continues at coordinate 157,015,714 of OY728166.1, read as the reverse complement.
GAGACTTTTTCTGAATTACACTAATTTTTTAGGTTAATATGACATGTTAGGGTTGATTAAATGAATTATTTTTTAAGTAATAATGCTGTTATGAATTTAGAAAAAACAAAATAGCAAATAGTGTCAAAATTGTCATAAAAGAGTTTTTAAAACAAATATTATATTATTAATTGATATAATATTCAAAAAAATATAAGGTTCAGAGAAATTAATTAGATAAGGTTATATATATTAATAATTAACCACTTGGGGTTCTATTGGAAGTTTATAGTATGTTTATTAACTATACAATATCAAAATACAAAGAGACATGATAAATGTCAAACTATTTAACTAAGACATAAATCTAAATGATAAGGTTAAAATGGTAACCTAAAATTGTCTAAAACCTATTGGTTGAGAGTATTTAGACCCATACCCACTTTAGTCTCTAAATAAATTATTTTGGAGCCATTGTAAACCGTAAATGAGTTTATTATAAAATAACATTTCAATCTTTTCCTAAGGTGCCCCTCACCCTCTTCTAAAAGCTAACTTCCCCTTCTCTCAAATTAACACTTCAAAATCCATTTGACTCAGAAAAAACCTGACCAAATATACTCTCCTCAGGCCTAACTTCATCCTAGAAGACTTAATTTAGTCATAATTGAAACTTAAGGATCCATTTTGATCAAATCAAAAGGAAGAACCCGAAGAAGAGGTAAATATTTCATCACCTCTTTCAAGATTTTTCTTCTTCCACTTATTCTTTCCTGGTTGTTTCCATTCAAAAATAATAACTCCAGTATCTTCTATATACTATGATGTTATTATAAATATGGTACAACAATATTCTTTATTCTATCTATCCTTTTAATGACATGTCACCATACGTACGTACGTACGGCTTACCATCTCCATGTCGTTGTGTAGTTGTTATTCAACACAATATTATTTGGATGGATATAATAATGATGTATAATTTATGTAAATAATAAATATAACATGATAATAATTCTTTATATATGATATAACATCCAATTATATAAGATTTTAATATCAAAATAATGATATTGTCGCTCTTGCGTATGTACGGATTACCGTCTCCATGAACACGATGAGATTCATTCCCCATCATATCCATTCAAGAATAATTTTAATTTTATGATTAAAAATAATTTTTAAATACTTAATATCATTAGGAATATTAATAAGATACATCCTATCTATAACAAACATTACTTATGTAACAAACCATAAAAAGGAAAATGAATCAGTTAACACCTGGAATGATGATAATACTAAAATATTATTAACAAAGAAATATTAAAAGATCATATATGATATCATATTAATGTATATGGTTATTTTATAATTTAATAACAAATATTTCACCATTATATATGAGGTTAACCTACCATCTACCAAGTAAAAGTACAAAGTAAGGGTTAATTCTACAATCTCTTTATTATCTGATGTAGTTTTTACATAAGTATCTACTGGGACCTCTTTATCATCCACATCCATGTTTCTTAAAAATGTATTTCAAAACATTCTTACTATTTACTAGACAATGGGTTAAAGTCATTTATACCCTTATTTTAACTTATATGTTTTTAAATGAATCTTTCAGTTGTTTTCCAAGCAAGGCACTTTATGACATTTTCGACAAAATTAAGGTAAGAATATATTTTTTAACTTATATGGTGGGTGCAGTTATTCTTCTCTGTTATAACAATGTCAAATCTTAACTTACAAGATTATAAGAATATTTTTAAAATAAATGTTATATTTCATAATTATCTAACTTTATCTGATTTCAAGAAAATAAAGTGATATTTCTCTCAAATAGTTTTGATTTCATCTATGTCAACACCCTTTGATGGATTTTATACTTATTTGAAGTCGATTCATTATGATAAAAATCTTCCATATTGTATTGAAGGTTTTGTGATATGTTTTACAGTGGATGTATTATTTTTATACCATTCATGGCTTATGATTAAAGTACTGATATTTTGTATACTAATTTTAATACGAATGTTTGTGTTATATTTCAAACTTTTCATATGAGGAGGTATTATTATGTGATGGGTGCAGCCCGCTATAGCTCCTCGATGCATCCGTAGGTCTCTTGAGAAAACTAGATATGGAATTTTCTAAGCCCTTTCCCAATTTGATATATGGTTTTGGCCGATGCCTTAATCATTTTTAGATGTCTTGGCCGAGGCCTTGAAAAAAAGTTTCAGAATGTCCGAAATTATACATTCCCTCATTATTAAAATAATATTGATGGTTCATGTGGTTATTCGACTAATAGAATACCCATGATTATGTTTTATTATGGCATTATTTACTCAGTTCATATTCCTGCCATAACAGTGTTCATGTTTATTATTGGTAAAGACATGTGTTTTAAATTATTCACCATGCTTAATATTTAGGTTATCTTCTACTGTATTTCTTACCCTTACTGAGCATTTGAGCTCACCCCTTTCTTATGTTTCATTTTCCCAGGATATGAAGAAGTTAGTTATGAGTGACTTTTAGGCATAATCTAGGAGGCCTGGATGTTTCTAATGGAATAAATTAGTGTTGTATTTCTTTTCAAGTTGTAAAGTTGAACTTATGTATGAATATTGTTTCCAATAATACTAAAATTATCGGTCTTTTAGGACATAATTTCCTTGCGATCATGCCAATGTTATGTAATAAAGCACTGACTATGGGTAGTTGGGGTTGAGGCGTAACATAATTAATAAAAATAAATAAAAATAAAAATATAAGAATAAAATATATAGAAAACGGATACTATAAACATATAATATATAAATTGTAAATATGATATGAAAATCAACAAAAAAATGTTTATATCCATAAAAAATATTTAAGAAGAGTTCCCCTGATAACTGCATCTGAAATACATATCTTTAATAGTCATTCTAAGGGATCCAAATTTTTGAATTTGTTAGATCTGTAGTATTTCTAAAATAATTATTCATTGGAAGAAGTTTCTTCCATAACACCTATATTGTTACTTCTAATAAGAAAAAATAATTAATTGATTCTGCAGTTAGGGTGGCACCTGAGTGGTAAACCCCATAATCCTACATCCAAAATACTAGAGTTCAAATCCTAGTAATACACTTAGGGGATTTACATTACAGTCGGTGACATAGGCATGGCATGGGTAGGTGGTGATGTAGGCATGATGCAGGAAAGCAGTGATGCAGTAATGATGTTTTCTTGGTGACACAAGATGGATAACTAAGGCATGATGTTGCATTGGACCTTCAGGACATGTTCATGGGTGAATTTTCCTTAGAATAATGGTCTATGTAAGGGGTCTCCCTATAACTTGATATAAATAGGTCTTTTATTTCACAATTAAAAAGAGGATTTGACCCCAATGTTAAAAAAATAATTGATTGATTCATCTATAAAAAAATACAAGAAAAAAAAATAAATTGGTTATGAAAAAAATATAGGAATGTTGTTGTGATTTCTTCTTACATTGAGATGTTAAGTGGGACGTTGGAGGTATTGGATCAATGGATACTGCATTCAAAATTCAAATATTGAAATTTTATATCTGAGGAAACAAAATTTTGAACTCAATATGTCACGATCCATCCTCGAGGCCCGTGCCGTGACTACCCCAAGCCCACTTTCCATAGGCTAGGGGCTGGCAACTAGCACCAAAGGCGTAATCCCAATAGTAAGGGAAGACATTACCTTTAAAAAGTAAACAAAAACAATAGAGTACGCAACCGAAAGTAAACACTAAGTAAAACTGTATACAAAAGAAAGTCCTGAAAGGAAAGGGAACAGAAATACAAGCCCAACAATAAAGTATAATTAAAGGACAAACTGGTACAACTAAAAAGACAAAAAACTGGAAGACTACTAACTGCTCCGGGATCGTCCACCATAGATCCTACCTGAAGGGTAGGTATAGATGGCCTCCTCAGTGGTCCACGTCCTTCCATCCCCTCCGGGTACCGACTCGTCGTGAGGTCCACCTCTAGGTACCATCCAGTCCTCGTACACTCTGCCTCGGTCAGCGCTGTCCGCTGTCTGCATCCAACACAATGAGGTGCGGTCATAACCCGTGTAGGGGTGAGTATAATGTTACTCAGTAGGGACCCCGAGACCCTCAAGGTCTCACAAAACCCACAAAGTATAAACCAAAGTAGAAAGATACAAAGACGAAGTATCAAACAACCCTACTTCGGTATATGACCATACATATACCTAAGTTATCAATCATAGTCTAGCTCCAACTCTCGAGCACAAGCACAAACCAAATCCACAAAGGAAGTAAAGTCAATCACCATGAGGATAATGGTTGAAAGGAATGACTCAGATAAAATAGGTACGCCACAGTTGTAGAGAGATATAGATGATCGGATGTAGCCTCTGGATCATCTTAGTTGCCAGATCCACACAGGATACAGGCCAGCTAAGCTGACGGACCCACACAGGATACATGCTAGTTATCTCGTCTAAGCTGTCGGACCCACACAGGATACAAGAAAACTATTATAGAGTAAAATAGATGATCATATGTAGTCACTGATTCATCTAAGCTGTTGGACCCACATAGGATACTGGACCAGCTAATCTGTTAGAACTTTCGAACCCACACAGGATTCCGATACAGTAGTCGTCGTCATCGAACCAATAGAGGATTCCAGTATGGTAGTCGTCGCAGCCAGCTCTAGGGTTCTCGCACATAGCACGCTCGATTCCGGGATGGTCCACTCCTTGAGAAAAGGGGGTTGATACATAAAATATCACGAATTCTTGAGTTGATGTATCCCGAAGTTTCGTCTCATCAAAAGAAACCCAACGCGACCGACAGCGCGTCAATCAGACGCTCAATCTGAGAGTTATAGGCTTTTCTGTTCCAGGGGCCCGGTTGGATTTACGCTCGCCCCAAACATTAAAATTTTCCAAAGCCGTCCAAAACTCAAATAGAGTATTGCAAAAGCATCGTCTCGTCATGAGGATCCCAGTGCCGCTGATGGCGTATTGATCAAATTCACGATCTAGAAGTTATTTACGTTTGAGTGAAAATTGGACCAACCTGTTATGCCTAGTGGGTTGGTGGGTTGGCCCGACCCGGTGGAGTGCGATACACCCATGGACCCGCCCCAGCGGGTCTGACCCGGTTGGGGGGTCGACCCGGCTCGGTGGGGCGCGACCCACCCACGGACCCGACCCGGGTTCCGGGCCGGTTCAGCTCGCCCGGCGGCGCCGAGCGGCAGCACCCCTCCTTGCTGCCCGACCGGCTAAAGTCGGCTGGTTTTGTCTGGAAAGAGTGGGCCACGGTTGTGGGCCATGGTTCTTTTGCATGCAGCGCCAAGTGGCGGCACGGTTTTTTCTCAGCCCAGCCGGCAGGATGCCATCCAGTTCGCCCACTGAGCGGCCCGCACAGTGGGCCGCAGTCTTCTTCACAGTGCGGCGCCAAGCGGCGCATAGGTCTTCTGCCCGACCGACTGAAGTCTGCCGGTTCATCCAGCAAGCGGCCCGCGGTTGCGGTCCGCAGTTGCGGGCTGCGGTTCCCTCTGCCGTGCGGCACCTATGTGTACTGCGGTTCCCAGCAGACCGGCTGGTCTATTCATTCGGCCGGCACGTGGACGCCGCTGCCTCCTGTTTCCACCACCTCCGGTCACTGCCAACATCGGCTGCCATCACCTCTTCCAGCACTGCCTACGTCACCATTACAAAAAAAGAAACAAGAATGAACAGTGGGTCATCAGGCCGTGTTTGTTCGACCCGCACCCTCCATGTTAGGCGATAAAAAAAGGCCAAAGATGAACCGAAGCATATATCAAGAACAAGGGTATAATTTTATTCATTTAAAATTATACAAAACCCCTACCTCGATTCAAGGTATGTTGTCGTAGTCTCATAAAACGGCATCGCGGAAAACAGTGTCACAAAAGATGATGTCGTTCCGTCAATTCTAGAGGGAGAGTCATTGTCGTTGGCGATGTTCTTCGCGGGCGATGTCTTCTCCCTTGACGTAGAGGAATAAGAAAAAAGAAGATGTTCGAGGGCCTTGTGTTCTTCGTCAAGAGAGTACGTCGTTCTTCGTGGGAAGAATGTTTTCTTTCAATTCTCAAAATTTTCCCCGGGGTATAATCGCCAACCCACGTAAAATAATAGGCCCCTTATTATTTTAATGTTGGCATGCAATTAAAAATAAATCAAACAATCAAATTAATTAATGATCTCTTTAATTAATTGTGTTGGCATAATTAAGAGGAGGGAGGTGGAGATGCTCCACTCTAATGTGGGAGTTCAAAAGTTAAAAAGGGGGTTCAAGGAGTTAAAGGGGGAGTTGATTGGTTAGGTGATCGTGTGGGACCCACCACACATTATCCTATCATGGGAGGTTATGTGGGGTGTGGGCCACACCTCCAACTCCTCTTTGGAGAAGATAACCATCCCCTTAACAAAAATTATGTAACACATAATTTTTTATTTATTTTATTAAGAAATCCTAAAAAAATTAACTTCTCCTCCTGACCAAACGCAACTACGGTAAATGTCCCCTTTGGAGAATAGCGGTGCTGCGAGTTCATCGGTGTACTCAGATTTAAATTCTGAGTACCAGTTCAAAATATATAAAAATCCACACGTACGTTTACTGAATGTACCCGAACAAAACTTTAGAAATTGATTCCGGGCACACCGGGCCTCAGAATCAATCGTCGTCCGAAACTGCGGACTCATAAAATTCCAAAGAATTTAAGAAGGAAATTTCCTTTAAATATCCAGGTCTTTACATTACCACCACCTTAGGTATTTACGTCCCTGTAAAGCTACAACACACACTAGGGAATCAAAATGGGGTACTAAGCACACATCTGAGCCTCCCGCTCCCATGTGCTCTCTTGGAGATTCCCGTGCTGCCAGCGAATACACACCAGAGGAATCTACTGTCATTATAGAATCACTCCTGTCGATCCTCGATCTCCACTGGTACCTCCGTGAAAGTCACCCCATCATCGATGTCCAGCTCCTCGTGGTCGATGATGGGGGATGGGTCGTGCACATATCTCCTCAGGTGAGATACGTGGAAGACGTCGTGCACCTGATGCAACTGAGGTGAAAGGGAGAGGCTGTAAGCCACCTCGCCTACTCTACTGAGGACCTGGAATGGCCTAATAAAATGTGGAGATAACTTTCTGCCTCATCCAAATCTCCATAGACCTCGTCGAGGTGAGACCCATAGGAAGACGTGGTCGCCATCCTTGAACTCCAGTGGTATCTGTATCCTATAAGAAAAGGACTTCTATCAGATCTGTGTAGTCTTCATCTGCTCTTGGATGATCTGAATCTTCTCCATCGTAGCTTGAACCATCTCTAGTCCTACATGTTCTGACTCCCCTGGGTTTGTCCTGCATAGAGGTGATCTGAAAGGTCGGTCGTACAGTGCCTCGTAAGGTTCCATCCCGATGGTGGAGTGGTAGTTGTTGTTGTACACAAACTCCACCAAGGGTAAGTGATCCTCCCAGCTACGACCAAAGTCGAGGACACATGCACGGATAATTTCCTCGAGAGTTTGAATGGTCTTCTCAGTCTGACCATCCGTTTGAGGATGGAAGGCAGCGCTCAAGAGAAGCTGCGTCCCAAAAGCCTCCTATAATCCCTTCGATAGCTGGGAAGTGAAATGAGCATCTCGATCAGAGATGATAGTCAATGGAACACCATAAAGCCGTACGATCTTCTAAATGTAGAGGCGTCCCAAGCTCTCTACTGAGATCTTCTCTCTAATAGGTAGGAAGTTGGACGACTGGGTGAGTCGGTCTATGATCAACCAGATAGAGTCATGTCCTCTGGATGTACGTGGAAGTCCCATCATGAAATACATGAATATATCATCCCACTTCCACTCTGAGACCTTTAAGGGATGTACCAAGCCTGCTGGTACCTAGTGCTGTGCCTTCACCTGATGACAAGTGAGGCACCATGAGACAAACTCTACTATCGCCTTCTTCATACCTGGCCACCAGTGCTGTCGTCTGAGGTCCTGATACATCTTCGCCACACCTGGATGTACCGCTAGAGGGGAAGTGTGAAACTCCCTCAACAACTCCTCTTGTAGTGAAACTGGTACCATGGTACGTCCTCTGAAGAGAATTTCATGCTCCCCACATTCAAAAAATATATCATGTGCCTGTCCTAAGGATATCTAAGCATGTCGCGTCTCAAAGTCAACGTCCCCACGTTGTGCCTCCCTAACTCGTTGAAGAAGTGGAGGAGTGACTGTGAGAGACTATAGGAAGGATTCTCCATCTCTATCCACAAAGGATATTTTCAACACAGCTAGCTGCTCTATCACCTCTCCCAGTAGCTGAATACCCGATCTTCTATTGAGAGAAACTACTAAAACATTCCCCTTCTCAAGAGTATAGACTATCTCAAATTCATAGTTTTGGAGGAACTCGAGCCATCGCCGCTGCCTCAGGTTCAGATCCTTCTGTGAGAAGAAATACCTGAGACTCTGGTGGTCATAGTAGACTGTAAAATGCTCTCCCATCAGATAGTGTCACCACATCTTCAAGGTGAAGACCACTACTGATAACTCCAGGTCATGGGTAGCATAGTTCTATTTGTGCTGTCTCAACTGTCATGAAACATATGCGATCACTACTTTCTCCTGCATCAGGACACACCCGAGTCCGCTCCCTGATGCATCCTAGTAAACTAAGTACCCTACTCCCTCCTCCGGTAGCCTCAAGATGGGAACACATGTCATCCTCTACCTCATCTTCTGAAAGCTCTGCTGGAATATATCTGACCACACGAAACATTTCCCCTTATTCGTCAATGCTGAAAGAGGTGATGCAACTATAGATAAGTCTGGCACAAATCTTCGATAATACCCAACTAGACCCAGGAATCTACGCACCTCCATCACACTCTTGGGTGGCTCCCAAGCAAGCACTGCCTCGATCTTCACTGGATCCACTGCAACTCCAGCCTTATAGATGACGTGACCCAAGAAGTGAACCTCTCGAATCCAAAACTGGAACTTCGAGAGTTTACCATAAAGTTTGTGCTCTCGAAGTGTATCCAGTACTACCCGCAAATGGTAGGTGTGCTCCTCCACAGTAGTCGAGTAAATCAGTATGTCTTCGATGAAGACTAGGACAAATCGATCGAGGTAAGGTTGGAAGATCCTGTTCATGAGAATAATGAACACTGCTGGAGCATTGGTTACACCGAAGGGAATAACCAAGAACTTGTAGTGGCCATACCAACACCAAAAGTCCATCTTCTACACATCCTCATCTCGAACTCTAAGCTGGTTATAACCTGACCTGGGGTCTATCTTCGAGAACCATCGTGCTCCATTGAGCTGATCAAAGAGGTATTCAATCCTTGGGAGTGGGTAATTGTTCTTCACAGTCACCTGATTTAGGTGATGGTAGTCGACACACAGTCGTAAGAACGCATACGCCTTTTTGGCAAACAAAATCGGGGATGCCCCGGGTGAAACACTAGGTTGGATAAATCCCTTCCCCTACAAGTCCTCCAGTTGTACCCGCAGCTCACGAAGATCGAAGGGAGCCATCCAATATGCTGGAGTAGATATCAGTGCTGTCTCGGGGTATAGTTCAATATATAAGTCTACCTATCTGCGAGGACATAGTCCTAGAACATCATCAGAAAAAAAATCCGCGTACTGATCCACCACAATAGGAAAACTCGGACTCCGTACATCAACTGCTCCGAGGGTGAGACTAGCCAACTGATGTGTGATCGGCTGCCCCCTCCTCTACGTAAGTCCATCCTGCACTGCAAAGGATCCCTTCTCGCCGGTGAAGGTGAACCTGGCCCCATCTGTGTGGATACACCGCACCTTATGCCTAATACAGTCGATCTGAGCATGGACTGTAGTTAAGCAGTCCATACCCAAGATGAAGTCGTAATGCCTCGAAGCCGCTACAAGAAGATCCCAGATGAAGCTCTCACCTCCTAGAGTAAGCTCACACTACCAGCACCAGTGCATAATCATTGAGTTTGCTCTCGTAGGAGTCTCTAGCCGTAAGGATCGAGCCAAAAACTTCCTCAGAATCTCCGAACTCCGAACAAGGGCAACGACATTAAATGAATGACTCGCACCTATGTCTATGAGTACTACAACAAGGGTCTATTAGATGCAGATAGTAACTTGAATCATCTTAGTTTCTTTGTGGTTTTAGGCCTCGACTTCCTGGAACTGATCCCGCCTTTGTTAGACAGCTCCCTGTGGTCGGGGTGGACCTCTTGGTGGTGGTGGTGGTAGTGTCTCGAAATGTCGTCCACCACTCGCTGCTCAGCTAGCTCCTCTGCCATGTCTGCCTGCTCCCAGCGGACCACCACGGTCGAAATTCTACCTCTGCTTGGGAGGTCCCTCTACTGTCTACTACTCATATGCATGGTGGGTTGGGATGTAACGAGCCATGTGGCCCTGCCCTCCGCATGCATAACACTGCATGCTCCTCATATAGATGACTGTATCTCGTGTTCCCTACACAACCGAACCTGTATCCTGGGGTCTCCCACCTGATGGCCTGGTCTTCTTGGACCTCTGCCTTATCTATCTACTTCTGACTATAGAAGACTCCTCTACGTGTCATCTAGCGGTGGGTCTCGCCACTGGTGACTTCTCAGTGAGAAAACTCTTCACTAGAAGGGCTCGCTCCAGTACCCCCACCTGCATCGGAATGCTGAGGGGAATCGTCGAAGCCCTGATCTCATGCCTGAGTCCCTGATCGAAGGTCAGGGCCCTGAAGAACGGGTCCCTTACCATATCCGTGGAGTAGCGCGAGAGGTCGATGAACCTCACTGAGTACTGAGCTACTGTCATGCTGCCCTGCTGTAGATGAAGTAACTCCTGAATCCGCACCGCACGAAGGGTGGATGGAACAAACTCTGAGCAGAAGAGACTCTCGAAGTCCATCTAGAGTAATGATGCCTATCATGCACCTAGAGCATTAGGCTCCACCATCTGCCTGCTTCCGCATGCAGGAGACTCGTGGAAAGGATCACCATGAGGTCCGCTGGTGTCCCTACCATTCTGAAAACTCTGACGATTGCCTCCAGCCAATCCTTAGCTGCCTGTGGGTCTGTCTCTCCCTGAAATCTAGGCAGCCTCTGTCACTGGAACTTGTGAAACGCACTTAGGAGGAGTGCACTCTTTGCTGCTGGGGATGGTGGTATCGGTGGCCCAGCGGGTAGTGGTACCGCTGGTGCCTCCACTATGATGGGGCCCTGCACCGAGGCCTCGTCGCTCGGTGGGCTACCATCTTGTACGTAACTCGGAACCCTAGCTGGCTGCCTTCATGGGGCCTTCCTAAAAAGAAACAGGTGTGCCACAGTTAAAACAGTATACTTGGTGAGCTGACACAAAGTAATCACAAAGAAAACTTTTCAAAGGAAACACACACACATAATCAGTGTTTTCGTGCACTGAGTCGGAAATCAGAGGTCAGAGTCCTGGTGTATGGACATGTCAACCACTGCACCCACACTAGATTCCCTGGACTGAAAAACACACTCAATACTATTAACACTATTGCTTCATAGAAAAGAGAGACCAGATCCTGAGTTCTATGGTAGAACTGAATCCTATGATACCAATTTGTCACGACCCGTCCTTGGGGCCCGTGCCATGACTACCCCAAACCCGCCTTCCATAGGTCAGGGGCGGGCGAATAGCACCAAAGTCGTAATCCTGATAGTAAGGGAAGACATTGCCTTTAAAAATTAAACAAAAAAAAACATAGTACGCAACTGAAAGTAAACAGTAAGTAAAACTATATACAAAATAAAGTGCTGAGAGGAAAGGGGAAGAAAATACAAGCCCAATAGTAAATTACAAGGAAAGGACAAACATGTACAACTAAAAACACAAACATATGTAATATGCCTAAGAGCTCTGGGACCGGCCACCACAGATCCTACTTGAAGGGTAGGTACAGATAGCCTCCTCAGTGCTCCACGTCCATCCGTCTCCTCCAGGTACCAATTCGTTGTGTGGTCCACCTCTGGGTACCATCCAGTCCTTGTACACTCTGCCTTGGTCAGCGCTGTCAGTTGTCTGCACCCAACACAACGAGGTGTGGGCATGACCCATGAAGGGGTGAGTATAACGTTACTCAATAGGGACCCCGAGACCCTCAAGATCTCACAAAATTCGCAAAGGATAAACCAAAGTAGAATGATACAAACACTAAGTATCAACGAACCCTACTTAGGTATATGACCATACATATACCTAAGTTATCAATCACAGTCCGGCTCCAAATCTCGAGCCCAATAATAATCCAAATCCCCAAAGGAAGTAAAGTCAATCACCACGATGGTAATGGTTGAAAGACATGACTCAGATCACACAGGTACGCCACAATTGTAGAGAGATATAGATGATCAGATTTAGCCTCTGGATCATCTAAGATGTCGAACCCACACAGGATATAGGACAGCTAAGCTGTCGGACCGACACAGGATACAATCCAGCTATCTCGTCTAAGCTGTCAGACCCACATATGATACAATCCAGCTATCTCCTCTAAGCTGTCAGACCCACATAGGATACATTCCAGTTATTCTAGAGTAAAAGAGATGATCAGATATAGTCACTGATTCATCTAAGCTATCAGACCCACACAGAATACAGGACCAGCTACTCTGTCAGAACTGTCTAACCCACACATGATTTCTGTACAGTAGTCGTCGTCGTCGAACCCATGGAGGATTCCAGTACAGTAGTCATCGCATCCATCTATAGGGTTCTCGGACACAATATGCTCTATTCCTAGAGGGTTCGATCCTTGAGAAAAGGGGGGTCAATACATCAACTATCACGAAGTCCTATGTTTATGTATCCCGAAGTTCCGTCTCATCAAAAGAAACCAAACTCGATAGACGACGCGTCAATCAGACGCCCGGTCTGAGAGTTATAGGGTTTTCCGTTTCAGGGGCCCGGTTGGATTTACGCTCGATCCAAACCCAAACTTTTTCCAAATTCATCCAAAACTTACATAGAGTATCGCAAAAGTATCGTCTCATCGCGAGGATCCCATTTCTGCTGACAGTGCTCGACTGGATGCACAATCTAGAAGTTATTTACGTTTGAGTGAAAAAGGGCCCGACCCGGTTTGGTGGGTCCGACCCGGTTTGGGGGTCGGCCCGGCTCGGTAGGGCGCGGCCCACCCAAGGACCTGGCCGAGGTTGTGGGCCAGTTTGGCTCGCCCGGCGGCGCCGCCCCTCCTTGCTTCTTGGCCAGCCGAAGCCAGCCGGTTTTATCCGGCGCAAGTGGCCCACAGTTGCGGGTCGTGATTCCTCCGCACGCGGTTCCAATCGGCACCACACTTTTTCCTCAGCCCGGCCAGCAGGCGGCCAGTTGGTTCGCCTGCTGAATGGCCCGAACAGCGGGCCGTGATCTTCTCTACAGCGTGGCGCCATGTGGCGCTGCGGTATTCTTCCTGGCCGGCCGGATCCAGCTGGTTCATCCAGCAAGCGGCCCGCGGTTTCGGGCCGCGGTTCCCTCCACTGCGCGACACCTGCGAGTGCCGCGGTTCCTAGTGGACCGGCCGGTTTTGTCGGCCGGTCTCTTCACGTGGCCGGCGCGTGGACGCCACTACCTCCAGTTTCCGCCGCCTCCTGTCGCTGCTAACTTCGGCCTCCGTCACCTCTTCCAACACCGCCTTTATTTCCATTAAAAACAAACAAACAATAATCAACGGAGGGTAATCGGGCCGTGTTTGTTCAGCCCGCACCCTCCGTGTTAGGTGATAAAAAAAGGCCAAAGACAAACCGAATCATATTTTAAGAATGAGGGTATAATTTTATTCATTTAAAATTATACGAAACCCCTACCTCTATTCAAGGTACGTTGTCATAGTCGAGGAAAATGACATCGCGGAAAACAGTGTCGCGGAAGACGGTGTCATTCCGTCAACGCTGGAGGGAGAGTCATTGTCTTTGGCGACGTTATTCATGGGCGGTGTCTTCTCCCTAGACGCAGGGGAAGAATAAAGAAGAAGACGTTTGAGGGTCGTGTGTTCTTCATCGAGAGAGTACGTCGTTCTTCGTGGGAATAATGTTTTCTTCCAATTCTCCAAAGGTTCCCCAAGGTATAATCGCCAACCCACATAAAAAATAGCCCCCTATTATTTTAATATTGGCATGCAATTCAAAATAAATCAAACACTCAAATTAATAAATGAGGAATTTAATTAATTGTGTTGGCATAATTAAGGGGAGGGAGGTGGAGAGGCTCCACCATAATGTGGGAGTTCAAACTTTAAAAAGGGGGTTCAAGGAGTTAAAGTAGGAGTTGAGGGGTTAGGTGCTCATGTAGGCCCCACCACACATTATCCTCTCATGGGAGGTTATGTGGGGTGTGGGAACCACCTCCAACTCATCTTTAGAGAAGATAACCACCCCCTTAACAAAAATTATGTAACACATGATTTTTTATATATTTTATTAAGAAATCCCAAAAAATTAACTTCTCTTCCCGACCAAACGCAACTGCGGTAAAGGTCCAATTTAGTGAATAGGGGCTCTGCGAGTTCATCGGTGTCCTCAGATTTCAATTCCGAGCGCTGGTTCAAAAAATATAAAAACCTGCATGTATGTTTACTGAACGTACCTGAACGAAACTTCAGAAATTGATTCTGGGCACACCGGGCCTCAGAATCAAGCTCCATCAAAAACTATGGACTCGTAAAATTTCAAAGAATTTAAGAAAAAAATTTCCTTGAAATTTACGGGTGTTTACGCAATAGATCATTAATAACTCTAAAATGGAAATTCAATGTATGAAGTTTCGTCGATAACATCTGTACTATTAACACCAAGAAGAAGAAAAAAAATTATGAATGAATTATTTTATAAAAAAAATTCAATAAAAAAATATATTTATAATTGAAAAAGTAATACTGTTAAATAAATTATTCTCTTACTTTTATATTTTTAGTATGAAGCTATCAATATTGGATTTAGAATATTTTTTTTACAATTGATGGTGTGTTGAAACCCAACTCCATGACATCACTTTTAATAGGGTGAAAAGTTTTACTTCTAACCTCACTATCCACATCCAAGTACTATATTTTCAAGAAAATATAGATACTATGATGTTCAAGAACAGAATATATTTTAAGGAAAATGACACATTATAAACCTAAAATAATAATAAATATATGGAGTCATAAAAATGTAAAACATAAATAGAAATTATGGTAAAATGTTTACCAATACTATATTGAAACAATATACCAATAATGTACTAATACATATAATTGAAATCATAAGTCATGATGTTCATTAATATATAAATAAAATAAGAAATTCATAATGGTTAAACATGGTATATTTTTTTATAATATTATCATTTAAAAAAAATATTAACTATTAAGAAGGTTTGATGAATAAAATGTGAAAAGTTTTATAGATTGGTTTTATCTTATTGAATCAATGAGTTAATATTATAACTTTTATGAATAAACATAAATCATCATTTTATTAGTTATTGCATTCAAGGTTGGCTGAAAAATTACCATGAAGTATAAGAAATTCAATAATTGTTTTACAAATAATAGCATAATAAAAACATATCAATAATTCAAAAAGGATAAAAATCTTATATGAACTATATGGGAGAAAATAATTACTCTAATGATATGAAAATTTTTATACAAAAGAAGTAACATTGAATAAGTGAAAATTTTAATTGTCATTTATAGAATATTTTGCCAATTATAGTTACATATTTTCACTTTGAAAGAAAATATACAGATTACAAAAACAAAATATAGAATAAAAAAACTCATATAAAAATCTAATAGGAAGCTATAAAACCAAATAATAGTGATTTAAAAATATTGTTTGTATTTAACAAAAATTATACTAACAAATTACATGAAATCTCGATGATAATATGTCATTAAACTGTAGTGAATAATATATATTCATAATTTGAAAATGCAAAAAAGGAGCATAAAAAATAAAATGGAAAATTCAATGTAATATTTTTTACAACCTACAAAATAGGAGAAAAACTACATAAATATCAATAAGATATTCAAATTTAATTAGGAGTACAATAGTTCATTACATGTTTATTCTAGTATCTAATCGTGCAGTAATGTAAGAATTAATATCTATAATTAATTATCAAAGTATAGAAAATAATTTAAATTTAAAAATCATTGGATAATATAGGTATCTATAATGCACATAATTAGGTAAATTAAAACCCTAAATACACCTTATTTTATAATAGATATCATTAATTTATAACATACTTCTTCTAACCTAAAATTATTTCCACCAAAAAAACCATGAGGTAAATAGATTAACATAGTATTTAGGGAAATTTTATTTTATGAATGATATAAATATTTAAAAAAGATAATAAATCATAGTAAAACCATATTAAATCATTATTATTTCTCCCCCTTAAATCGTAACAAATACAAATTATCTAAAACTATTTTAAAATATAAAAAAATCATCAATATAAATTAACATATAGTTTGGTAAAATATATAATTCATTTCCACCGAATAGTAAATAAAAGGTAGAATAAAATATTTTCACATTCATATTCATAGAACATAAAAATAAGAAAACTATTTTACCAGCTCTACCATAGCTTCTTCAGATAGTTTATGTTACCCAGCTTCTGGAATTTCTTGGACATACCTTATGATTTCACATAAATTATATTTAAGAGAAGAAATAGATTATCCCCTTAGTATCAAATATTGGTGAAGGGTTTCACACTCCATATAAAACAAATAAAATTAACCTGATACTCTGGATAATTATATGGCATACAAGATATATCTTTCGTTTTGTAGTAAAGGGTTATTACAAGGACCCAGCCTTAAACATTATATATTCTAGTGTTTTTGAATGACAATTCACATTGTTAACATTTTGAGGATATTTTAGGCTTACAGTTTAATAGAAATAAGAAAAATCTTACAAAGTAAACCCATACATTAAAAGTGGACAATTATATTCAATATCTATTTTTTTCCACCAAAGGAATCTCTTTTAAAAGAAACCCGATTTCTTTTATGGAAAATATTCTAGGCTTTTAACTTGAATCCTTCCATTCACTTACCATCCTTAAATCTGGTGATTTTTTTTTTAAAAATTGGGATGAGAATAAAAACATCATTTTGGGATATAAAATAATGGAAAATGTTATTCTGAAAAAAATACCAAAGTTTTTTTCTTAAAAAATACCTTTTATTCAGAAAAAGTAATCATCTTTTCTAAAAGATCAATATCTTTCCTTTTGAAAATCAATTTATATTCATGAAAACTAATTAGAAATCATATTATATATAAGTAGGTAACCTAGGATATAATTATATTCAAATTGAATAATAATGCGGTAAACTTACATACATGTCACTCTTAAAAATGGAATAACTATATAGACGACTTCCATACCGAATGCATTGGATGTTATAACATAACCACCCATCCATATTTATCATGAAACCACCCATCAATTGTTTATCATGCAACCACCTGTCAAATATCTATGTACAATTGCATAATCACAACACATAAAATCTTAAAATATCACTATTAAAATTTAATTTTCACTCAAAAGAAAACATTTAATAGTATTTAAATAATTAATCTATTTTCAAAACCCATTTTAAACATTTAAAAAAAGTTTTTAAAATCAAAGTGTCCCATAACAATTAGAAATTTTAAATTATAAGACCCATAAAATAATAATTTTTTAAAAAACATTAATAATATGATAATAAATAAATTCCTGATATGATATGTCAATGAGCTCATATATACACCTCATAACAGATGTTGGGTTTGTATTACATCAAAATATGGCTTAATGAAAGGAGAAAGAGATGAATTCCCTTTCCTTGAGTCTGAATTGTCATGTGAAATATTTATATTCCCAAATAATAAACTTAGGGTAATTATATACTTTATTTATAACCTTTTTAATGTCTATTATTCCTTTTATATTACTTATTATCATGTTATGAAAATTAATTAATTAATTATGTTCATATTGGATGTTCTATCGATATTCAATATTGATTCCAAAATGAATTTGGTATGATGTAAATTGTTAAAAGTTATCATTTTTCCTTCATATACAGAATAATATTTAGAACATAATAATAAATTTTATATAAAAATTATACATTTAAATACATTCATTATTTATGTATATAAAAAATGAACATTATTACAATCAAAGAGATGGTAAGTTGTACGTACAAATGAGTAACATTTCTATTTTTTAGTGATCATTGTGAAAAGAAGGTAAGTTTTATTTTATCTTTAAAAAATTATAAGAATGTCATAAATATCAAATTAATAATTTAAATATACTTATATATATGATCCATGTGATGTGGTGATTAAAAACAAATCACATCACTTCATGGAGGTGATAGTTCACAAATACGCATGAACGACATTATCATTTTTATATGGACGGAATGGTAAGAATGTTAATGATATATTACACTTTCATAATGATAAATATGTCATTAATATCACATATAAACATTAATTTAATCATTATATCCAATATTTAGAGAAAGTGATGGAAAATGAATTATACCAGTTTGCGAGGTGGTAGTCTGCCCTACACATGAACGATTAATTATTTTCCCATTTAATGGAAGTAGAGATGGATTTAGGTGATGATATTAATGTAATAAAATATTATTATATTTATCATAATGTTGATTCTATTTCATAATGGTTGAATAGTATTTCAAGGAGTTCAAAGAACAAACAAAATTGAAATAATTAATTAAAGCAATACCTTTTTCAAGTGATCTCTTTCTCTTAACACCTTAAGACCACTGAGGGTGGTGTTTTACCTAAACTAAGAGCTCCAAATTTTAGTGAGGTATTCAAGAAAAAATAATTGTAGATATTTTTTGAACCAAATAGGTTTTTAAGTGTGAATAAAAGATAATAATGAGTTCCCTTTTATAGGAGAAGAGATGGGAACTCTTGAAATTCATCAAATTATTAAATTAATATAAATTAATGTTTTATTCGAAACAAATCCATACTAATTTATTTCAAATATATGATGGATATGGGTTTTAATAAACTCATAAAATTAAAACTAAACAAGATTTTACTATTTTTTAATCCTTATACTTTTGTTTTAACCCTTATTTAATATTTATAATTCTTAACATGATATCATTTAGTTTACACTTTGAGAGTTAATGTAATTACTAGAAAATTAAAAAATACTAATAAATGTTTAATTTATGAAATAAAAATAATTATCCAAATAATTTTGAAGAATTTTATATTTTGAAGAATTTTATATCATTTAATACAATATTATTTATGTTAATCTTGACACTATTCATTACTTGTCTTTTTAAAAATTTCATTACAAAATTATATCTTAGAACCAACTATTTTAACTGATAAAAAACATGTGAAATTCATCTATTAAATTAATATATGACATTAATTATATCAAATTATATTTATTTTAATATTTTAATAACATTAATTTGATATTCCAATTAATTAAACAATTACTGCATCATTAGTGTGATTGCCTTTAATTTAATTACTTCTTCCATAAAAATTAAAAATAAATTATCATGATAAATATAAATTACTATGATTTCAAATGAATTTTTATATTCTAAAATATCCCTTATATAATCCCTTATTATAAATATTTCCCGTGTTAAAAGCAAAAGTTTGCAAAAATTGACTTTTCTTTGAATAAAATACTATAAATGGATTAAATTCCCCTAAATGGTACCAAGAAATCCTAAAATATAATAAATTAGGTTTTTTTTGTCCAAAATAACTCATCAAATAAGATAAGTACAAGTTTTAGGATAATTTTATAACATTTATAATATTATTTTTACCCTTAATTATCTGATTTACCCTTAATTGTAGTAATAAAAATTGTTAAACATGCTATTCATATAGTCCAGAAATAAAATGAAAATATTTATTAATATATACATTCTGATTAAAAATATGTAATACAATTTTCAAAATTTAAAACACATAATTGGATAAAATTAATTTAAAATTAATCCGGTTGATGGGGTGAGAAAACTTATTATTAAAGTAAAAACATTGAAAAGTTCACAAAGTTTTTATATCTAATTTCATTGTGAAATTGATTTCAATGACATAAATTTTATTAAATGATAAAATATTGATCTAATTATACTTTAATTATAATAAAAAGTATAATTTAACACTATAAATTATTTAGACAAAAAAACTGTTTTCAATTAAAATTTATTATTGTTCACTATTCATCAAAACATGAAACTTATCAGAAAAATAACAAAAATTCAACCTAATTATATTTTGATATTAATATTTTTAATATAATTTTATCATGTCAAAAATAATTTATAAAAGTGACAACAAATATATAAAAATAAGTGCACCATCAAAAGGTGAAAAAACTGTCTTTTTAGAAAAATAATTATTTTATACATAAAATTGGATTTGTTCTTATATCATATTTAGAAAACAAATAAGATGAATGTTAAACATTATATTGAATATATATATATATATATATGTTTCATTAATATAATACAAGAGTGATTTTTTATTTATTGGTATAAAACAAACTTGTGCACATTTAATTAGTTTCTTAGAAAACCATTTCATTTTATTTTAAAAAAGGGTTTTACATTCATTTATAATTAATTGGTAAAAGAATTATATATACATGTGTAAAACATATTTTAATAATTAATTTAATCCTATTCATACCCTCTATTCTAATGGATTGGTTATGATGATAACTTTTAAATAATAATATTTAGTTGTTCGCCTAAGCTTGATGAGTCGTATCATGTACACTATCAAACGTAATATTAATTTTTAGAAAACGTAGGATGTTACATTATAACTATTTTGGAAATTGTGTCCTTATAATTTTTAATTATAGCACAGTAATAAAGGTTTTACTTTTCAAAATACCTTTATTAAAATCCCACACCAGACAAAGGATTATTGAGACTTCCACTACAAAATAAAGAAAGGGAAGTATGAAGGTCACTCGAGATAACACATACTAAGATTCTATGTAGGAAAACATGGAAATGGAAGAGAAAAAAAATATCATGTTCTAATGGAGGGAGTTAGAGAACATGGTCATTAGAATGTTAACAATCACAAAATAAAAAATTTGTAATGGTTTAGAATGTCATTGATTTATTATTAAGATAATTAAATGGATATTTTTTTAAAAAAATCCTTTTAATAGAGTTGAGAAATTATTTTACTACATGGATTAATAATATATGAAAACATAATTACCTTAAAAGTATAGTTTGATACTTTAATCAATTTCCACCAAAAACACATATTTTTTATTAAATGATTAGTATTTAGGATGAATTGTTCACGCTTGAAGCATTAGAATCAACTTCTAGACAACCAAACAATCTAGAAAAGATTAACTGTCTATTTCTACTATATTAAGGAATTAACCAAAAACTAATGTTTAGTACAAGATAAGATAATTAACCAAAATTAATAATCCTTATTTTATGAAAAACTACTTCAATATCTATAATTGAATATTAATACACAAAGTTCAACGTAGACCATTCAAAAAGTAATTTTCCTTAAAATTATTTTAAATAATCCAAACTAATATTGAAACCCAAGATTTATAAAGATTTGATAATATAGTATTCCAATATAAATTTTACATTTTTTATCCAAATAAAATCAATCAAGATTAATGTCTCATACCAAAAATGTAATTCCATAAATCACATAATCCTAAAGATATGATAATTATTTCCATAAATAACCTGAATCACTATAAGTCCATAATAAAATCATATATTTATCTAAAATATAATTCAACCTTTACTTATAAAAAACCATAGTATTCTATTTACCTTGATCATATCAAGTTCTAAAATAACGAACATCTTCTGAAATAAAATTAATCACCTAATCACTAAATGGTTTTCCAATACCATGGTTATATATTCAATAAAAGATATGTTACCAAAATAAAATTATTGTTCCTACATAAAATCATTAAAATAAAAAAATCATTCCAATTGGGACTCCACATAGGATAGTAGTAGGTGATTTACCCTTGTCTCCCTATAGTTGTGGGTTCGATTCGCATGGCTATGCCTGACGTGATAGGTTGTCACCCATCTTATGGGTCGTAATTTTTATAAGACTATATAATTATTATAACATTTAAAAAATATGATAAATTCCTCAAAAATAACCATAACATGTTTTAACCTCAAACTTTATCTCATCCCTTTCATTTTACATCATAAAAGTAATAACCCATAATTACTTCAAAAGCCAATTTCTCCAAAAATATCATTAATCACCTTAAAATTTAATAACTTAAAGCCTTAAAATGCGTTTCTAAGACATTAAACTTATTATAAACCTTAAAATTATAAACTCACAATGAAATCCCTAAAACACCCTAATCTCTAATGTTATCTATACCATTCTTTGATACCAACTATAAGGACCTGACCCTAAACATTACATATTCTAGTGTTTTTGAACTATAATTAAGATTATTAACATTCAAATGATCTTTTTGATTTTATGTTTTAAATAATTAAGAAAAAATATCACAAAATAAAACCCTACATTACATGTGGACGTTTATATTCACTATATATTTTTTCTACCAAAGTAATCCCTTTCGAAATAAAACTTTATTTCTTTCATGGAAAATCTTCTTGACTTTCAACTTAACTCCTTAAATTCCCTTACGCATCATTAAATCCTATGAATTTAAAAAAAATATAGAATGGTAAAAAAATCAAAGTAATGGATATAAAAGAAGGGAAAATGTTAGTCTAATGAAAATCCATAAAAACATTTTTATAAAAAATAAACCTTTTATTCTGAAAAAGGAATAATATTTTCTAAAAAATTAATATAATACCTTTTTAAAATAAAAATTATATTTAGGAAAACTCATTATAAAACATATAATATATAAGTATGTGACTGGGAAAATAATTATACTCAAATGAAATAACCATGTGATTAACTTCAATACATGTCACTCTTACAAATGGAATAACTGTACGGTCATCTTTCATACCCAATGTATTGGAGGTTATAATGTAACCAAACATACTTGGTTTATCATGAAACCACCCATCATTGTTTTATCATGTAACTAGTAATCAAATATCCAGGTACCATTATTTTATAACAACACATAAAATATTGAAATTTCACTATTAAAATTTCATTTTCACTCATAAGAAAACATTTCAAGTTATTGAAACAATAAATCCATTTTCAAAACCCATTTTAAAAATTTAAAAAGTTATTTTTAAATAAAAGTGTCCAATTCCACTTTGAACATTTAAATTATAAGACCCATGAAAGAATAAAATTTAAAAAACAGTAATAAAACGAGAATAAATATATTCATGATAGGATATTTAAATTGGGTATTATATACAGATCATAAATAAGGTTGGTTTATATTACATAAAAATATTCCTCAATGAAAGGATATTGAGATGAAGTCCCTTACCTTGAGTTCAACTCATCACGTACAATATTTATATTCTTAAATAATAATCTTATGTCAATTATTTACATTATTGAGAATTTTTTAAAGTTTATTATTCCATTTATATCAATTATTATAATGTTATAACAATTAACTAATTATTTAAGTTCATGTTAGACATTTTGTTGATATTTAGTACTTGAGTCCAAAAAGAATTTGGTATGATGTAAATAGTAAAAAGTGATCATTAGTCCATCATATCTAGAATAATATTCATTAAATAATAATATCTTTTATATAACAATTATACTTTTAAATCCATTCATTAAATATGGTTATGAAATAGTATTACGTTACAATCATGTATACGATAAGACGTACGTACGCATGAGTGACATTTCCACTTTTCAATGATCATTATGAAAAAAAGAAAGTATTATTTTACCTTTCCGTAATCATAATAATATCATAAATATAATATTAATAATTTAAATAAATTTATATATATCATCCATTTGATGTGGTGATAAAAAACAAACCATATTTCTTCGTGGAGGTAATAGTTCAATGTACGCACGAATGACATTATCATTTTTTTGTGCATGGAATAGTAAGAACATAAATAATATATTATAAATTAATAACGATAAATATTTCATTAATTTCACTTATAAAAATTTATTCTATTATTACAACCAGTCTTGAGATATGGTGATGGAAAACAATTTTTATCAGTTAGTGAGGTAGAAGTACATGGTACACATGAATGATTAATTATTTTCCCATTTGATAGAATTGGAGATGGATATTGGTGATGATATTAAAATAATAACAACTTAGTATATTTAGGATACTGGAGATATTATTTCATCATGGTTTAATATTATTTTAATGTGTTTGAAGAATAATTAAAATAGAAATACTTGATTAAAACAGTACCTCTTCTTTGGACGATCTTCTTCTCTTAACACATTAAGACCAATGAGGATAACGTTATAACTAAAATAAGAGATCTAATTTTTTGGGAGGTATTCTAGGAAGGGATTTTGGTAGATCTTTTCAGAACCAAATAGCTTTTTAAGTGTGAATAAAAGGGAAGAATGAGTTCCCTTTTAGAGAAAATGGGAGGGGAACTCTTGGAATTATTAAAATTATTAAGTTAATATAAAATAATTTTATATTCAAAATGGATCGAAAATGATTTATTTATAAGATAGAATGATTATGGGTTAAAATAAATTCATAAAATAAAAATTAGACATATTTTTTACTATTTTTAACTCTTATATTTTTTAACCCTTATTTATCCTTTATAATTCTTACTGTGCTATGAGGTAATTTAAACTTTGAGGGTTAATATAATTATTATAAAATAAAAAATGACCAATAAATTTGTAATTTATAAAATATTAATACTTAAATAAATAATTTGGCTGAATGTTTTATTTTTATGAAATTTATATCATTTAATAAAATATTTTTTTTAAAATAATATTTTTGTCTATTTGGATACTATTCATTACGTGACTTTTTACAAATATCATAACAACATGAAATATTAAAAAAAACTATTTCAAATCATCTAAAAATTAAAACTTATTATAGAATTTTTTATGACATTAATTATATAAAATTATATTTATTTTAATAATTTTAATAACATTTCATTGTTATTTTTATTAATCAAATAATTACTGCATCAACATTATGCAAGCCTTTAATTTAATTATTTCTTCCATAAAAATTAAAAATAAATCAACATTATGAATATACAAAATTTTATATTTTAAATGAATTTTTAAATTAAAAATTATCCATTATATAACACCATATTAAAAAATTTCACTTGTTAAAAATAAATTATGACCAAATTGACTTTTCTTTAAATAAAATATTATAAATGGCTTAAATTCATCCAAGTTGCACAAAAATCTCATAAAAGTTTCCCAAAGATGATTATGGTGAAAAATAATTCATCCAATAAAATTAAAACAAGTGTTAGAGTAATGTTTTTTAATATTTATTATATTATTTTTACCCTTAATTGCCTGATTTACCCTTAAACGTGGTAATACAAATTATTATTGTTACAATTCATATTGTATAAATATAAAAGGGAAATATTAATTAAATTTTGAAAATATGATTCAAAATATGGAATCCAATTTTCAAAATTCAAAACAAATAATTTTCTAAAATGAAATTAAAATTAATTCCGTTGAAGGGTTGATAAAATAGGTTATTAATGTAAACAAATTCAAAAGTTCACAAAGTTTTTATATCAAATTTCAATGTATAAATGATTCCAATAACATAAATGTAATTTAATGATAAAAAATTGATCTAATTATACTTTAAAACCAATAAAAAATATAATTTAACACTATAAAGTTTTTAAATAAAAAAGCTATTTTCAATTAAATTATAGTATTTTTACCATTCATCAAAACATAAAACTTATCAGAAAAATTAAAAAAAATAAACCAAAGTAAATTTTAATATTAATATTTTGAAGAGAAATTTTATTCTATCAAATTTAATTTATAAAAATGAAAAAATAGATTTAAAACAAGTGCTCCATCAAAAGGTGGGAAAACCAACTATTTAGAAAAATACTTTTTTTATGCGTAAAATTGGGCTTGTTCTTATTTCATGTCTAGAAAAAAACATAATATGAAGGTTAAAAATTATATTTAATACATTATATATATATTTCATTAATATAATCCAATAAATAGTTTTTTGTTTATTGTTTGGTATAAAACACACTTGTGCACATTTAATTAACTTTTCACAAAGGCAATTCCTTTTATTTTAAAAATGTTTTTACATTCATTTATAATTAATTGGTCAAACAATTATATTAACATGTATAAAACATATTTTTATAATTTATGTAATCCTTTTTATACCCTCTATTCTAACGAATTGGTTATAATAGTTACATTCAAATAATAATATTTAGTAGTTTGCTTAAGCTCGATGTGGAATATCATATACACTATTGAATGTTTTATTTATTTTTAAAAATCATGGTTGTTATAGTTATGAAGAAATTAACATAATAGTAACATACAGAAAAATTAAGGTAAAATTCAATCAAGTATTTTATGATATTTCAGAAACTATGGGAAAAATTGAATATATTTAATCGTAACCTATCTAAATTAGAAATTCGTAAAATTATTCAATGAGTTGGGAAATTTTAAAAATAATAGTTACTAGAAACAAAAGGATAACCTAAATTAGTGGAGTAAACATCCATTTTTTGGGATAATTTCCTCATTTAAATGAAACATTCGGTGAATTGAAGTAGAGAAATCAAATAAAAGGGAAATATTGAAGGATGGAAAATAAAAATAAAAATGATAACCGATAGATCATGATGTAAAGTAAAATAAAAAATGTATGGAATTAATCCTAAAGTTTTACTATATTGAAATCCTTTATTAAAGAAGATATAAAGGATATATTGTGTTTTAATGTAATCAGTTGAGCATTATCAGGATCCACATAAATTTCAAAATTATATTGAATATAATAGATTTCCCATAATTTCATTAAGGATTAAATCTATACAAAGAAGTATCACATAGCACCAACAATTAAATTTTGATCAAGGAATTATTAATTGGAATGGGAAAAGAAGTGAATATAATGGATATAAGAGGAGAAGAATTTCTAGAATAGGAATATTTAACATACTCAAAGTAGATAGAATAATAGAAAAAAATTGGAATATATATTAATATAATAAAGATTGTTTAAAGGATAACATAACATATAAGAGTGTTGGGAGGCATCAACAAGTTTCAAGGTTGATGATGAAAATATGGGAGATCCTGAGGGAAATAAAATGATGTAGGAGAAAGTACTAATGAAACCCATAGAGAAAGGTCAAGGAAAGATAATAGTGAATGAGACCGACTGAAGAATGAATTAGCAGAGAGGAAATTACAGAAATTATATTGAGTAAAGTGATGGAGATCATCCCAGTTTTTGCGGATCTTCTTATATTAGAAGATTCAATTTTTAAGATATATTTTTATATCTATATTTTTGATGAGATATTTTTTAAAGGAAAGATATATGGGGAGAGATATATTTTTTATATATAATTTAATGTTATATAGAGCTTATGAGGGAATATAAAAAGGGAAGAGGCATCACTTTCATTGTGAAACAGATACATGGGTGATGTTTTTTGGGAATGGGCATTAGGGAGCAATGAAAAATTGGGTTGCCTGATGTGGTAATGCAATGATGCAACATGTTTGATTTCGATATCCAAAGGGTGAAATATTATCTTAGGAAATTATCAAAGCAAGGATAGTTGAATATTAATCTGTGAATTTTCACATATGTTTTTTCCATGCTATATTTTTCAGTTCAACTTTTGTTCTTCTTCTTGATTTTATACTCTATTATTCATACTGGAATTTTCAGAGATTCCCATTGGTTAATCCTTTGCATTGGAGGATTTTTCAACAATAAAATTTTGTTTCCCCATTAATTTTATAGATTTTTTTTGATTTATTTACATTTTATATTCTCACAATATTTTTGTTGCAACTGAGTTATTATCACGGAACCTATCTTTTTTCTCTTAAAAAACTAGTATCAAAGTAAGGTTATCTGTGATTCTTGCTGGTTAGATATGGGTGATTATTTACATGGGATTTATTCCCAAATTTAACTGTTCAATGGGAAAAAAATTATTTTATTCTCTGGAAGAAATGAGTTAAAAATATTTTGGTCCCTGAGAAGAAAATAAAGGTGGTGAAGAAGAAATCAGAGAAGCCATAGATGATGAGAAATAGTGATAAGAATGATTTGAGAGAGTTAAATACAAGCATGGTTTTGGTGTATTTTTATGATAATACTATATAGGAAGTGATTAATCTAATAGATCTGTAGAAGATTTGGGAAAATAATGAAAGTATGTATAAATAAAATCCCTTAGAAATCATTTATATCAAGAAAATGATTGTATCATTTGTGAAAACTATAGAATAGAGATTTTGGTAACCACCTGGATGAGTTCACCAAAATTAGTATGGTTCTATCTTCGATGTAGGTTGAGATAGATGATAAAGGTAATATGGTACCTATTTAAATGGAAGAATAAGATAAATATTTTTTCTCTTGTATTAATTACCTGATTCATACGATAATATTTTCACCACATTTATATTCGAGAAAGACACATTGAAGTTGGATGACGTGATTTCATCATTATTGATGAATGATACTTGGAGCAAGAACAATTATGGAGAACATTCAAGTAATAGTGGTATTCTAGCAGTGAAATATGGACACAGTAATTAAATAGGTTTGTTGAAGATAAGAAGAAAATTGAGGTGCTTCTTTTGTGAAAAGGAGAGTCATGTGTAGAGAAATTGTTTTACATTAAAAAATCTTAAGGAATAAAATAATTCACATGAAACCAATTATAAGGATACTAGAATAAGTATTTTATAGGGTGAGTGTGATTTACTCTCAACCAGTGTTGATGGTTATAAGTCATATATGTACATTGAATGGGTGGTTGATTCCACAATGGTGTACCATGTTTAACCGAAGAGGGGATTATTTTATTCATATAAAGAAGGACTTTGGTATATTGAATTTGGGAAATAGATATTCTAATTTCATTAGTGTTGGTGTTATTTGTATCACTAAGAATAAAAGTTGTACGCTAATTTTGAGGGATGTGAAACAAGTTCTAGGTATATTCCATAATTTGTTATTTATTTATACTCCTAAAATTGATGGATTCAAGAGTTCATTTTTCAATGGATGATGGAAATTGTCTTGGGGAACGATGGTATATCCGTGAGGAAGAACTGATGAAATACTGTATAGGATAGACATAAAAGTGTGTGGTGATGTGATGAATGCAGTTGTATAGAGGACTTTGTTGGATTTGTGGCCCAAGAGACCGTCGTACATGAGTCAAAGACTATCAACTAGGATAAAGAAGGTTTGGAAGCCATAGTAGGATGGGTTGTGTGTTTTAGGTCTTACACACTACTTCAGATTGACCTATAGACAAAGATAGAAAAATAGATGAATAGTATTAAAAACAATTATTATCCTATGTGTCCTTAAAAGGGGTATCCCTTTATCAGTCTTAAATAATTTCTAATAAATGGGGTCCTTTATCATTTATTTTCTAGCAATAATAAAGATATATTTTATCATCACTAGGAATATCAATCACAATGTCCATACTACTACAATGTTCTATTAAAATTATAGCACACTATATCAGAAGACCCTTTTTTATAAAAAATTTATAATTTAATTGAAATAAAAATTATAAAAAAAAGAAAAATAAAATAAATTATAGAAATTTGAAACAGTATTTTGGAAAATTACATTAGCAAGTACAATTTAACACAAACATTCAAAAAATTTAATGGTTTCATTGTATTTAGAACCTGAAACCCTCTAAAAAATCTCAATAATGGTATCCATTTCTGAACAGACAACCCGAATTTGGGAAATAGAATCCACCTATATAAGAAAAAAAATTTCATGTTAGAAATTCTATAAATAAATAAATTAAACAAAAATACGGAATAATATATCAATGAAATATCATTTTCAAACTGAAACCATATAATTTGATTCTTACTGGACACACTGTGTAGAAGATTGAGGTGAAACTAATTCCTACAAATCAAAAATGACTTATGGATTGTTTTCCAAAAGTATAAAAACATTCTGAATTTGTTTTCTCATTTGTGAGTATATCATGTGTGTTTTGTAATAAAATGTAATTTTTAAACTCAAAACACACAGTTTGGGTCATACCAGGAACACTTTGTATTATATTGAGGTGAATCTAATTCTTATATCTAAAAAATTAATTATGGATCATTTCCCTAAATTATCAAGAAAATTAAAATGTGTTTTCATGAATTTTGAGTATGTGTTGTGTGTTTTGAACTAAAATGTCAATATTAAATAAAAAGAAACACTTTGAGTCATATTGGTGACACAATGTGTCATATTGATATGAAGTTTATCCCTATATGTCAAAAATGACTTACAAATCATTTTTATAAAGCATAAAAATAATCAGAAAGTGTTTTATTAGTTTTGAGTATGTCACGTATCTTTTTTTAAATGCCATTTTAAATTGAAAAACATGGACATTGAGTCGTACCGGTAAAATTGTGTGTAAATTTGACATGATATTTTTTCTTACTATAAAATATTACTTATGAATAATTAACCTAAAGTCTCAAGAAAATATGAGAATGTTTTCTTGGTTTTCAGTGACTGACACATGTTTTGAACTAAAATGTCATTTTTAAAATAATAACAAACACTTTGAGTCATATTGGGTACATCGTGTATCAAATTGAGGTGTTCCTAATTTCTAGAAATCAAAAAGAACATATATATCATTGTATTAAATTATCAAAACAATACAAATGATTGTTATTGGTTTTTAGTATTTGACGTGTGTTTTGAACAAAAAATGTAGATTTTAAATTAAAAAAGACACACTTGGAGTCATACCAGTCACAATGTACATCATATTGACATAATATTGATTTATACATGTGAAAAATGACTTATGTATTGTTTTTATAAATTATCAAAACAATTTGAATGTGATTTCCTGGTTTTGAGAATGTAATATGTCTTTTTTACTAAAATGTCAATTTAAACTAAGAACACACACTTTGAGTAATATCGGTCACATTGTGTGCCAGTTTAATGTAAGATTAATTATTACACATAAAAGGACTTATATTTGTTTTCTAAAGTATCAAGATAATCCAAGTGTGCGTTCTTGGTTTTTAGTGAGTGACACATGTTTTGAACTAAAATTTTAATTTTAAACTGATAATATACACTTTGATTCATATCGGGAAAACCTTGTCTTAGAGTAAGGTGAAGATGATTATGACTTGTGAGAAATGATTTATGTATTATTTTAATAAAATATTTAAGAAATAATATTTTATTTTCTAGATTTTGAGTATGTGATGTGTGTTTTTAACTAACATGTCAATTTTAAATAAAAACATACTTTGAGTCATATCGATCACACTGTGTGTCTGATTGAAAAGGGGATGATTCCTATATGTCACAATGAATTAATGATCATTTTTATAATGTATCAAATCAATCCAAATTCATTTTATTTGTTTTCAGTATGTCATGTGCCTTTTTATTAAAATGTCAATTCAATCTAAAAACACACAATTTGATTCATACTGGTCGCATCATGTGTAATTTTGACGTGTGATTGCTTAATTCACATAAAATATGAAATATTAATTATTTTCATAAATAATAAATCCAATCCGAGTTCATTTGATTAGTTTTCAGTGCGAGACAAGTGTTTTGAACTAAAATGTCAATTTTTAATTGATAACATACAAATTGAGTCATACTAGGCACACCATGTTTCAAAATGAGGTGAGAATGATTACTACATGTAAAAAATATTTGTTTTTTCATTTTTATAAAGTATCGAAATAATCCAAATGAATTTTTATAGTTTTGAGTATGTGACTTGTGTTTTGAGTTAAAATGTCCATTTTAACTAATAACACACTTTTATTCATACCAGCCACATCATGAGTTGAACAAACATGAAGCTGATCCCTACACATCAAAAAAGACATAAGGATTTTTTTACTAAAGTTTAAAAACAATCCAAATTCATTCTATTAGATTTGAGTATGAAAAATGTATTTTTTTTACTAAAATGCTAATTTAAAAAGAAAATTCACACTTTTATCCATACCGGTCATATAGTGTGTTGATTCAATGTGAGACTGATTCCTGTACATAAAATATGAATTATCAATTATTATTTTAATATATCAAGACAATACAAGAACATTTTCTTGGGTTTCAGTGAGCGACATATATTTTAAAATAAATGTAATTTTAAACCGATAACATAAACTTTGAGTCATACTAGGAACATTGTGTATTGGATTGAGGTGATGCTACTTTCTACACATCACAAATGACATATGGATCATTTTTCTAGAGTATAAAAATGATATTAATTCATTTTCTCAGTTTTGAGTATGTGACTTGTGTTTTGAACAAAAATGTAAATTTTAAATAAAAACACACTCTAAGTCATATTAGTCACATCATGCATCATATTGAAATTTATTTTGTAGATACACATAAAAAATGACTTATGTATCATTTTTCTAAAGTATCAAAACAATCCAAATGAATTTTCTAAGTCTTGAGTATGTAACATGTCTTTTTTACTAAAATACCAATTTAAATTGATTTTTTTGATCCACACTAGTCATATCACGATTATTCTTAATATGAGACTAGTTACTACACATCACAAATGACTTATTAATCTTTGTCTGAAATTATCAAGAAAATATGATTTTTTTGGGGTTTTCAGTGAGTGACATAAGTTTTGAACTAAAATGTTTGTTTTAAAATAATAACAAACACTTTGAGTCTTACTAGGAACACCATGTAACAAATTGAGGTGTGGATGATTCCTACACCTCAAAAATGACCTACAGATCATTTTATAAAAGTATCTGAACAATATGAATGCATTTTATTTATTTTGAGTACATGATATTGGTTTTGAACTAAAATTTTATTTTAAATTGAAAACATGAAATTTGAGTCATACCAGAAACACTGTGTATTGGATTTATGTGTAGTTTATTCCTACATGTCACAAGTAAAGTATAGATCATTAACCTAATATATCAAAACAATATTAATGAATTCTGTTGGTTCTGAGTGTGTGATATTTGTTTTGAACAAAAAATGATAAATAAATTAACATAAAAATAATATGACTTACAAAAATGATATGTAAAAAAAACTAATTAAGTATATAATAAAATGATATGGAAACTAACTTAAAAATATTAGACAAATTGATGATAACATTAAATAAATAAGTAGTAGGAATTCACTTTTTTATATTTTATGTATAAATTCATTACCCATTTCCCTATCACTATTATTCTATTTTCAATCTTGAAGTCTAATCTCTCACTGGAATGAGAAAATTCAATTATGTAACTAGATTTGTCATATCAGGAACACGGTGTATTAGATTTATGTGAAGTTGATTCCTAAATGTCACAAATGACTTATGAATCATTTTCCTAACGTATTAAAATAATATGAATTTATTTTCACAATTTTCAATATGTAACATCTATTTTGAACTAAAATATCATTTTTAAACTAAAAACATAAATATCAAGTCATATTGGGCCTACCTTATATTAGATGGAGGTGCAGTTGATTCCAACACATCACACCATATCTTTTTATTCTATGATATATTTATAATTTTTTATAATCTAACAATATTTCTATTTGACAACCCATAATGTTGAATGAATTGTAGAATATAATAAAAAGTGTATAATCATGAGTGAATCATCCTTGTTGATTGAATGATCTCAGTGAAAATTATTAAAAATTATCAGATAAAAATGATATAGAAATTAACTAAAAAAATTAGATAAAATGATTAGAAAATTCACCAAATAAGTAGTATAAAGTCACCTCTTCATGATATGTGTATAAAATTTGACACCACGTATTTGTTCCAATTCACTTTTAATCAAATATATTTTCTCTTGTGAATATGAGGACTGGTGATAGTCTTGTTAGTAGTAGAAAAATATAAATAAACTATGAATTAATATATATTTTAAATTAAATTTCAATTATCATTGGAAATACCACTTCATGGATGATAGTTTGTTGATGTAATATGATATCTTTCATAAAATTTCAAGCATAAGAACCATAATATTTATCATTAGTTTGTTCTGAGCATTGCAGAAGAATTGATAAAAATAAGTAATTTGTTTTGATATATGTTTTGATAGTGAAATTTTATTACATAGACCCCAATACTTATCCATTTTTAGAAGTTGATGTGATTTTTTAGATCATGGACTATCCTCATTCCATGATTTTTTTTGATATTTAAACACCAACCTATCATAACCAAATTTTCATTAAAACATTATATAACATCTATAACTTGACATTTATTTGTAAAATTTAGCATGTATTGTATTAAAAACTAATTAACGTCACCATGTATGGTCTTTTTTTGGGTACCCATCCATTGAATAAAAACACAAATATTTGGAGTATCCAAATTTATTGTAATGAGTAACCAATTCTCCTAAAAAACAAAAAAGAATGAGTAATAAAAATAATGGAAATATATTTGATATGATTAAATTGTATATTTTTACCCTTTAATCATGGTTATTAAGAAGAGTCTATCTTCTTGATTTTTTATTTTATACATTGTGTACATTTCTTCCACTATTACTACTTATTTATTCCTTTCCAATGTGAATACCTATGTAGAAGTGATGTGAGGAATAATGAGTTGAAATTTCTATTTATACGGGTTTCCCTTAAAAATTTATTGATATGTAGACCTATAAAAATAATAAATTGTATATAGACATAATTAACATATTATATTATATATTTGATAAACAATCCATGAAAACACACATCATGTATACTTTTACTACCGAGACTCCTTGTAACGCTTTGACCCTTGAATCTCAGAGCGAGTTCTTTACTTTCATACTTTGGAATGATTACAAGAAATAAAATACTGAAGGACCAATCAATTTAGTAGTTTTTAAAATATTAGATTACATTCATGATACCCAAAATATATTTGGAGGTAGAAAATAGAACATGATAATTAATACAATAAAATGAACAATATTCTTGAAACTTATTCAAATATTTCTTCCTCATATATCGGGGAAAGGAAACAAAATAAGGGTGAGATAAAATTATTAAAAATTTTATGTACATCATACATATTAATGAATCAATCAGAATAATCAACATGAAAATGTTAATAACTAAGAACACATTCTATTTATATAACCAGATAAGGAAAAATCAATATGGAAAGGTAAGTAATTGAAACGCATGCCTTTTAATTAATAAACTTAGAATAAACTACATCCATGGATAATGTTAAAGAAAAAATCTCATGGATAAATAATAATAAATAAATTCTCAATAAATTAAATAATTAATTATTGGATTCCATGTTTACTAGGCACATGATACCTTTACCATCAAGATTTATTCTGAAGACAATTTAAATTGCTCTGATTCATCCAACTGATTCATCTCATAAGACTACCGATGCATAGAGGGGCTTGAACTAACCCCTCCCTAACCCATATAGTGTGCGTAAAAATCATTAATCGTGTATTTTAATAATAAATTTAACTTATAAATAGTGTTCCTTATCAAATATCTATAATGAGTAAAAGATACATATTTATCAATAACTCCCTAGTCAATCAAA
This sequence comes from Viscum album, assembly GCA_963277665.1. NCBI lineage: Eukaryota > Viridiplantae > Streptophyta > Magnoliopsida > Santalales > Viscaceae > Viscum > Viscum album. The sequence goes on along the minus strand of OY728166.1, from coordinate 156,979,814 downwards.
TAACTATCAAAGTAAACATTGTATGTAAAAATTATATATGTTTTTAGAAATATTAATATCAATTTCATGAGAATATGATATTTGAGAAAAATTAAATGTACAATAAAAATGATCATAAATAAATGATTGTTTCATGATAATATTATTAATCACAAAAGAAAGGGATATTACAAAGATAACTTTTACCACTTAGTAATTTTCAAGTCAAAACCACTTGAATGAGAATGTTCAAAGTCAAAATGAAAATATAATGAAGTATGTGTGAATTATGATACTAAATGGAAAAGGTAATGTATATAAACCACATTAAATTTAATTAGTGTGTAATAACAAATAACTTTTAATGGAATGTAAATATAGATAAAAACCCATTACCTTAAACTTTATTTTGGTTAAACGCACTTTAAACTTATGCATAACAGTTTTAAGAATCTTATTAACTTATACCAGAACCATAATCATATTTATAATATAAAATATGATCTTTTTATAATATATTATTACCCATTTGTTAATAATATTTCATTATTTTCATCATTTTGGGTGTTAATTGTTATGTTTTTTAGTATGTTTTGACTTGTTATCTTTGTTCTTATTACATAGATCATGATTTAATCATCTATATAATGTAAAAAAATTATTTAATTATCATATATATTATTTATATATTTATTTATAATAATACATAATATTTATAGATAGGAAATGAAATGCACCATCCATGAAGATGGTAGGTCTTACGTAAGCATGAACACTACTTCAATTTCTTTGTCATATTTAAAATAAATAAAATTGAATGATATATATATATATGTATATTATAATAAAAATATAATATTTATTTAATATAAGTCATATAATATTATTAAAACCATATATTATACATTTCATGTATAGCATGAATGAATCACATCGCTTTGAGGAGGCGGTAGTCCACACGTCCCCAAATGATGTTATCATATTATCAAAGAATGGAAATCATGAATTTATGAGTTATATAAATTTTAAAAAATAATAAATAAATTATAAATATAATATATATAATATATAAAGTATAAATACATTATCCTTTACAACAATTAAATGTGGTGAATGGAAGAATGAACGATATCGATTCGCAAGACGGTAGTCCGCCGCACACATGAACGATGATTGCATATCCCACTTGATAGAAGTGTGTGAGTGTATATCATACTCTTAAAATAAAAAATTGAAGTATATATATGATACTGGTGTTATTATATAGGAATTGTATAAGAAATATTAAAGGGGTGGTTAAATAAATGAAACAAAAGTGATCGTTGAAGAATGTTACCTCTTATTTGGTCAACTCCTTTGACTTATACCGAAAGACAACCATGGTTAGATTTATTCCCAAAGTGAGGATTTTATTATTAGGGGATGAATTTTGGGGATCTCTTTTTTCAAGTTTTGTACAAGATAAATGTATTTAAAGGCATGAAGGAGTGAGGGGGTGAGTTCTTTTTTATTATGGGGAGGAGAGGATTTTTTGTAAATATAAAAATGGTTAACACTATTAAGAGGTATCCATGGAGTAATGCGCCTAAAGTAATGATCCAAATTCTATAAAATATGGTATATAGTATAAATAAGGTCATGAAATAGATTTTATATAATTTTATAGGTCATTTGACCCTTATTTTTATGGTTTAGTCCCTTATTAATCTATTTTTTTCTCTTAATCACTATAGTTAATTTTAATTAATTTCACTAATATTTAAAAAAAACTAAGTTGAAATTCATAGAAATTATAAATTATTATATTTAAAAATATGTAATACATTTTTTCAAATTACAATCACATAACTCACAGAAATTAATTTAAATTTAATCCCCTAGATGATATGAGGAAGCATGTTTTTAAAGTAAAACTGTTCAAATCTTTGAAATGTTTTTATATAAAATTTCAATGTGAAATTGATCAAAATGAACTAAAGTGGTTCAAGTGATGTATAATTTTTATAATGTGAATTTAAAACAAATTTAAAATAAAATTTAACTATATAAATATATAATATGGAAAATATGTTTTTAATTAAAATTCAGTATTTTCACTATTCATTAAAAATGAAACTTCATAAGAAAATACCAAATATTCACCCTATGATTTTTTTGAAATTACAATTTTATAAATTATTTTTTTTTGAAAAATAAAAATTATATAATTTATAAAAAATTATTTTTAAAATTGGTGTGCCATTAAAAGGTGGCAAAACTACCTTTTAAAAATATAGTTTTTAGACGTAATATTTGGTTTGTTTTTATCTATTTCTTATAAAATCTATTGGATATATGTAAAAAAATATTTTATTGAATATATAATATATAAATTTCATTAAAATCATTTAATAATAGTAATTAACTGAATTTATTATGATAGAAATGCTTTCTGAGCAAGAAAACAGTTTCTTTATATTTAATTGGTTGTTATATCAATTTCTAATTAATTAGTAACAAATGAATGAATTTTATATTGCTGTAAAACATATATTTTCATAAGTTAGTTAATAATATTCATAACTATGAATTTAATGGATATGTAATATCTTATTATATTAAATAATAATATTTTAATAATATATTATTGTTTGGTAAAACTTGGTCTTGCATGTGATGTAAGCTATCAAAGAAACCCATTGTATGCAATGAAAGGTAAATCAATGTTGCATGAATTGAAATATCTAAAATATATACAATATATTTAACACAATAAATATACTATAAAGACTCAAAATATTATATTACCTTATGTTTTTAGAGTTGTGTTTCATACACACTATCAAACACAATGTCCTTATTTTAGAATTTCAGGGTGTTACATTCTCCCACATTAAATAAATCGCCTCCTTACAATTTAAAAATGATCTTGATAATCAAGGGTTTCATATTTTAAAATAAACTCTTGTTGAAAAATAAACATTATAAATATGGTTAATAAAACATCTTATTAATAATAGGGAAAGGAAAATGTGAAGTTCACCACAAAACTCGGCTATTAAATAGAAGAACATTAGTGAAATATTAGTCATGGAGAAGAAATCATACTATCATATTCCGATGGAGAGTGATATATAATATGCTCAGCTGAAACATTATTACCATAAATCCTTAAACCATATTTATCAAAAAGGTCATTGATATAAAAAAATGATGATAATAGACAATATTTTTGTTTCAAGACCCCTTTTCCAAGAGTTTAGGAACTATTTATATATCTATGAATATAAGTAAATATATGTTTATATTTCATTAACACAATATTATCCATTTTTGTGCCTTTAACTATTTATGATTCATTTCTTAGAATGTGTTTCATCATGTGGTGAAGTAACACATTAACCTTTAAAACCTCATCCAAAGATCGACTTAAACCATTTAATAAATGGTTAACCTTATGAACCTTCAATCCAAAACTTTATAATTAGATTCAATATAATTATTATATTATAATTTAGTTTATCCATATCAATAATATCTTCATCCAAACATTATTATCCCAAAAATAGAAAAATATTAAGGCTTATATTTCCCTCAATTATGTATTTTCCATAATTTTTAACTTGCTACCAAATAAGTTTTCTTAGTAACATTCAACATACGATCTCAAATATATAATAAAAATTACTATATTACAATACATATATATTTAATAATTCATATGATGAGAAAAAACTTAGTAAAATAATTTTACAATGTATTTATTAGATCCAAATATAAAAGAACATTAATCATTCCACTTTGGTTGTGTCAATAAAAAACGATTTACCTTGATACCTTATCATATTTTGAGTTAAATCCCCTTGATTCTTGGGGAATTAATTTTTATAGTGCCTCATATCTTTATATTTATAACACTTAATAGTATCCTTTTACTTCTTCCATTTTCATTAGTTTGTCTGGTGGCCCTCTTCTCTGCACTTATAACAAACTCCCAATCCTTTCAAAACATTTCTAGGGCAATTCTTTCCAATTGTTATCACGTGTATGAAAATACTTGTTTCAAGTATTCCCATTATATTTTATTTTCTCTTCTATCCTCTTATTCTCTTACTTTCCCTTGAATCCATAAAACTAAAATAATTATTTATTTTTCATGATAGCACATAAAACTATTTTATTATATGAAGAAATGTTTTGGGACACTAGTATACTTCAGATACTTGGCTTAATACCTTCAAATAAATATTCAAAATTGAATTACTTGTTGGGTATGCTATTCCTAACATGCCTTTCTAACCTTATAAATGTAGTTTCATACTACGCAACACTTTATTCATCTTTTTCTTTAAACAATTTAAATTTCTCTTCATCAATGTTTCTTTCCAATGATGGAAATATTTACAAAAGAATTTCTCTTAAAAAACATTCCATTCAATGAGTTATATTTCTTATTCCTTTTTAGTATTCTGGATTAGAAACTACAATTGATCCACATCACCATTGAGATAATACACTACAAGTGTAACATTTTCCTTTTCACCATATCATAATTCCATAAATATCTTCTCTAAATAATTAATTCATTTATTAGATGCTATTGAATCAATAGTCCCAATAAATGATTGGGGCCTTTTTCACATAAAGTGATCCAAAATTAGATAATCTCATTATTTAACAGTTTTCTACATCTGAGTAAGGTTATGTGTCATAACTAGATTAAGATACCCTAATATATCCATAACTTTCTCATTTCCAATACTAGCTACATTGAATTTCTCAATAGGGAAACCTCTACATTGACCATGAGTGTTGATACAATTCTTTCTTCTAGGATACAGTTAAATTTTTTTAATATAATGGATTATCCTATAAAATTATGAAGTTTTTATAATACTAAATATCACATAACACTTAACATAAACTAAAAATTTTTACGCATATATAATGTCATAATAATAATTATGGTTTATTTTGGGATATCTATACCTTTTAATAATTTATAATGTTTTTTAAATAAATTTTGAATTATCCTAAGAATATCCCATGAGAGTGTCAAAATAGGTGCATATTAAGGCCCATTTTTTTGTAATAGGTTATTCTCAAGTCATAACCGATGCACTTTTTTGGAGTTTTTACCCCTCAGTACATCTATACCAAGACCATGTTCACTTATAGTATCCAAAAAGATAATTATTTCTAGGAACACACACAAAATATTTATCTTATCATAATTCTATCATTTTATTCTATAATTATCATCAAATTATACCTTAGGGTTATGTTTGTTAATATATTTGTTTTCCTAAATATGGTTTCAAGGGTTTCTACTAAACTTCCTTTGATACCAACTATAATACCCCGACCCTAGAAGCCCAAATCTAGTGCCTTACTTTATTATATTAGAAATATTACATGGAATCAAATACCAAATGACTAATAAGTTTAGTAGTTTTGGAAAAACTTGAGTATATACATGATACCCATATTATATTGGGAAGTAAAAAATTAAACTTGATACATAATAAAAATAAATGAATAGAATCTTGGAAAGCTCGTTCAAATATTTCTTCCTCATATCCCAAGGAAAGGTAAAAAATAAGGGTGATCTTAAATGATCAATAATGGAAAGTACAATAGAAACAATAATTAATTAATGAGAATAATCAACATGAAAAAATAAATAACTGACCACACATTTCATTTGTGTAACTGGATAAGGAGTAATCAATATGGAAAGGAAAGTAATTGAAACAAATTCCATTAAATTAATAAACCAGGGATGAACTAAATCCATAGATAATGTCAAGAAAATATCATATATAAATAATAATAAATACATTCTCAATAAATTCAATGCTTAATTATTGAATGTTATGTTATCTAGTCACATTATACCTTTACCGTTAATATTTATACACAAGACTATTTAAACTACTCTGATTTGGCCAAAAACTTCAACTTATGAGACTACTGATGCATCGAGGGGATTGAATTAAATGGTCACCAACCCATATAGTGAATTTAAAAATCATTCCTCATGTATTTAAATAAAAAATTTAAATAATAAACAATAAACCTTATCAAATATCCATATTGAATTGAAGTTAAATATTTTTTAATAATTCCCCAGTTATTCAAATAACTATCAAAGTGAACACCATATATAAAAATGGTATATTATTTAGGAAATAATAATATCTATGTCATTATAATATCTGTATTTGAGATAAATTTAATTTACAATAAAAATTATCATAGGGAAGTGATTATTTCCAGAGAAAGTTAACAATCACAAAAGAAAGTGATATTGAAAAGATAACTTTTACCACATAGTAATTTTCAAGTCAAAAAACCTTGGATGAGATAATTCAAAGTGCAACTTAATATAACATAAATTATGAGTGAATTATGATATTAAAGAAAAAGGTTAAATATATACACAACATTAATGTTAATTGGTGTATAATAACAAATAAGTCCCAATGTAATGTAAATTAAGATGAAATCCCTTACCTTATGATCCCTTTTGGTTGAATGCCCTTTAAACTACCGTATAAAGGTTTAAATAAAGTTATAAAATTATAATTTAACCATTATAGTATTTATAATTTCATAAATGTTTATCTTATAATGTCTTATTACCCATTTGTTAACAATTTTTCATTATTTTTATCGTTTTGGGTGTTAATTGTCCTATTTCTTGAGTATGTTTTGACTTGTTATCTTTGTTATTCTTATGCTGATCATTATTAAATCATATCCATAATGTAAAACATGATTTAATTATATTATATATTCAGTATATATGTATGTATAATAATCCATAATATTTGGTGATAGGAAATGAAATGCAATGTTCATGGAGATGGTGTGCCATACTTGGACATTAACGCTACTTCCATTTCATTGTCATATTTAAAATAATAAAAATTAAATGACATATATATATTTATGTAAAAATTAAATTATCAAATTTATTTCATATATTTCATATATTTTTATTAAAATAATTATTATACATTCCATGTATAGCGTGAATGAATCACACCGCTTTTAGGAGGCAGTAGTCCACAAGTCCACAAACGATGTTATCTTATTCCAAAAAATGTACTGCATGATGTTATGAGTTATATATAAATAAAATAATAATAACTAAATTATAAATATAATATATTTAATATATTAACTATAAATACCTCATTATTTCTAACCATTAAAGGTGATAAATAGAATAATTAATGACATCGGTTTGTGGGGCGGTTGTCCACCGTACACACGAATAATTATTGCATAACCATTTTAATGGAAGTGTGTGTGAGTAATGTTTGTACACTTGACATAAAAACATTAAATTATATTTATGATATTTATTTTATTATATAATAATTATATAATAATAATCAAATGTGTGTATTAAGAAATGAAACAAAAGTGATCTATGAAGAATGTTACCTCTTACCCGGGAAACTCCTTTTGGTTTATAAAAAAATACTTCCTCAATTGGATTTATTAAAAAAATAAGTATTATAGTATTAGTTTAGTTATTTTTATTATATATTTGGTTAGGGCTTCTATGATCTATATGAATTGATATATGTGAATAAGTGGGGGGGGGGTGAGTGTCTTTTTTATAGTGGAGGGGGAGTGGTATTCTTGTAAATATAAAAATGTAAACACTATTGATGTTCCTAAAAAATGATAACAATTATATCCAATGGAGTATATGGTCTAAATATTTCCATCCAATGTATTTTTTACAAGTGTATAGGTCATTGTGTGCCTGAAGTTTAAGGTTTAGTCCCTTGTTATGCTATTTTTTCTCTCAATTGCTTTAATTAATTTTAATTACTTTCACTATTATTTTTGGTCAAAAAATAAGTTGAAATTACTAGATATTATTAATTATTATGAATCCAAATATTTAATCTAATTTTATAAATTCAAATCACATAAGTGGAATAAATTAATTTAAATTTAATCCCACTAGGGAGATGAGGAAGTGAGTTTTTAAATTAAAAATATTCAAAAGATTGAAATGTTTTCATAACCAATTTAAATATAAAATTGATTAAAATAACATAAATTAGATTAATTGTTGTATAATTGTTATAATGTGACTTTAAAATCTATTTAAAATATAATTTTACTATTTAAATAAATTATAAAAAAAGTAGTTTTCAATTAAAAATCAATATTTTCATTATTTATTAAAAATTGATACTTTGCATAAAAATTCCAAAATTTCACCCTAAGATAATTTTTAAATTCAAATTTCATAAATAAATTTTATTTTTACATATAAAATTTTTAAAATTAAAAAAAATTAGTTTCAAAAAAGGTGTTCCATTAAATGGTGGCAAAACTGCCTTTAAAAAATATTGCGTTTTATGCGTAATATTGGGTTTGTTATTATCTTATACTTATAATATCTATTGGATGAATGTACAAAATATTTTATAGATTATGGAATATATAAATTTAATCAATATAATTTAATAATTATAATTATCTTTATTTATTATGCTAATACACCTTTGTGATCATAAAAACATTTCCTTCACATCCCATTAGTTATTATATTCATCTCTAATTAATTGGTATCCAATGAATTCATTTTATAATTTTGAAAACCATATATTTTCATGGGTTAGTTAATAATATTTAAAACCACTAATTTATTTACCAGATTATATATTATTATATTAAATAATAATATTTTAATAATATATTGATATTTACTAAAACATGGTCTTGCGTGTAATGGAAACTATCGAAGAAACTCGTTGTGTGCAATGGAAGGTAAAATAAATGTTTTATGCATTATAGTATATAAAATATATTGAATATATTTTAAATATTAAATATACCATAAAATATTAAGATAATATATCCTCTTATGTTATTGGTGTTGCGTGTCATACATGCTATAAAAGGCAATATACTTATTTTAGAATTTTGGGGTGTCACATTCTACCCACCTTAAATAAATTGTATCCTCAAAATTTAAACTTGATTTCAGTAATCATGGGTTTTATATTTTATAATAATCTATTATTGAAAAAACCACATTATAAATAGGGGTAAAAACACATATTATTAATAAGAGGGAAAATAAAATGTGAAGTTCAGCACAAAACTAGCCTTTCAAAAAGAAGAAAATTAGTGAAAACTTGGACATAGAAGAGAAATATAACTATAAAGTTCTGAAAAAGAGTGATAGATAAAATTTTTAGCTAAAAGTTGATGACCAAAATGCCTTAAACCATAGTTATGAAAAATTTCATTTCTATCAAAAAGTGATGATAATAAGACAACATTTTTGTTTCAAGAACATTTTTCTAAGAGTTTAAGAATTATTTCACTCTCTAAGATTATAAGTAAATATACATTTCTATTTAATAAACAAAATATTATCCTTTGGTTATAGATTAAACTATTTATAATTCATTTCTAATAATTGGTTTTATCATATGGTGAATTAATAATTTAACCTCTAAAACATCATCCAAATATCAAAATAAACCATTTCTTAAATTATTTGCCTTATGAACCTTTCAAAATATTATGATCCAAAAGATTACAACCAGTTTAAAGGAAGTTAATAGTACCCAATTTATATTATCCATATCAATAATCTCTTTACAAAAGCATGATTATCTCAACATCATACACATATTAATGATTATCTTTCCCTCAAAAATGTATTTTCAAAAAATTTAAACTTACCACCAATTTTATTCTTCGTATCATTCAATATATGATTGTTGACCTCACCTATTTATATAATCTCACTTATGTTTTAATATGTTACTAATCCCAATTAATGTTTATCTATAATTTAATTCTTCCAATCTATGACATTCTATTTGATAATAATATTAATATAATCTTTGAAATATGTTAATCAATGTTTATCTACGTTCAAATGAACTTTGAAATAATTCTAACTCAATCAGATATGTTTTGCATAAAACAGATAAGTGTTAAGTCAATGATATGATTTTAGATACTGATACAGACAAATAGCTCTACTGGTACTTAGTCTACTGATAGACATAGTCATCGATACGTAGAGTTACCGGTATGTACAAGTCCACTGATACAGAGAGCTATTGATAGGAGATGAGCTAATGATAGAAAAAGTCTACTGGTATGCATAAGTCTACCGATATACACTTCAATGGTACAGAACAGAGCTACTGGTATGAAGAAGCTACGGATACAAAGTTCACCGATAGTAACAGTCACCGATACACCGAGCTACCGATACAAACAAGTTACTCCTAGAACAAACAAGCTACCAATAGAAGAAGTCACCGGTACATAGAGCCACTGATAAAGAGAGTAACAAGTACCAATACAAGGATCTACCAGTACAAGGATAAATAGCTACTGATAGGAGGTCACAACTATACAAAGTCCACTGTTACACATCTACTGATAGAAGGCTACTGATGAAAGACTGACCAGTCAAACTCTATACTCTAAATATTATTTATTTATTAAGAAACAGTCATATTTGATGATTTTAATGAAATTAATGTTATTTAATGATAGTTGTTGGCATGTTAGGGAACCATACCATGTACCTGTAAAAAGGTAATCATTTATTTTTACCTAAGTTGAATTCTATAAAAGGAAGGAAAAATTCTAGGCAGAATGCAACAAACAAGGCACGTGAAATGTGTGGAAAAGCAAGGACTGAATACCATTGGAAAGTGGCGCATGCACATAGAAAAGAAAGCCTACTTTCATACTAGAAGAACACTGGATATAAAAGAAGAAATTCATTATAGAGGAGAACAGAATTTGCACCTTACTCAATTAGAGAATAACTACAACGAGCTCTTCATGCACTCAAAAAACGTCCCTCTGTTTTCAGACAAAAACCAAAGAAGGACTTAGAAGCATTCCTGATTAATCAAGATTCTAGAGCTGCACATAAAATCACTAGAGCTTTCTAAAACTCATATCTACTCTCTCAGTGATTCTTTTATTTACATTTTGAGTAGTGTGGATACTCTGTACATTTTATAGACACATTGTCTCATGAGCTAAGATGGAGTTTTTCTAAATCCTCACACAAAACTTCTATAAATATCTTGTATCCCACTGTGGATAGTGGTAGAGGTCAAGTAAGACTTGGACAACCTGTGTGCTGTTTTTTTGTTTTCCCATGAAGAACTATGGTAGAGGTCTTAGTACCTGGACAGTCTCTGTACTTTTGTTTACCCTGATCTAGGGTGTGGATCAAATTTATATAAATTGTTTGAGGGGACTAAGTCTCAGCTTGATACTGAACTTCTTGGTTATATCTCCTATGTATCTTAGTTTAAATATAAAGTATATTATATATATTTTCTATTATTCTACTAATTACTTTGTAATACAATTTGTTTTAATGTTACTTTGATAGTTAATCTAGCAACTGTTTGTACTTATTGTAAACTCGTAAGTTAGTTTCAAAAGCTAATTTAATCTTCTGATTAAATTAACTGAGACCTAATCAATCTTTGAGAAACTAATTAACCATTTAAAATCTATATAAATTCACTACAGTTTAACATAGTTTTTAAATTGGGGGATTTTAAGAGAAATATTTTTAACAGAAATTTTAATTGGAACTCAATTCACCCCCTCTTGAGTGTCTACTCCGACCAACATTTGGTATCAAAGTGTTTAGTTTTGTTTATCAAGGTTTTAAAAATACTATGTTTTTCAAATGTGATTTTAGTTTTATCTTAAAGATCTTAAATTTATATTAGTTCCAAATTTTATCTCTTTAAATATATTTGTTAAAATCTAACTATGGGTAATATATTAGAAGGTGCTTCTAACAACATGCCACATTTCTTTAATGGTACAAATTATGCTCAGTGGAAGATGAAAATGAATATTCATTTAGATAGTATGGGATTTGATATCTGGACTGCTATAGAGACTCAATATAAAATCCCAGAAACTGAAAAGAACTACTTGGGATGAACCTACTAAGACTGCTTAAAATAATAATTGTAAAGAAATGAATTCCCTATATTGTGCTTTAGGAGATGAAGAATTTAATCACATATCTGCATATGAAATTTGGGACACTTTGGCTATTTCCCATGAGGGAACAACCAATGTCAAGGAAATGAGATTAAACACTTATACTATTAAATATGATAATTTTAAAATGAAGCCTGATGAACTTATCTCTGACATGTATCTCAAGTTCAATTAGTTTTTCAACACTATGATCTCACTAGGAAAAGTTGTTCCTGCAAATGAGAAGATTATGAGAATGCTGAGATGTCTGCCAGAAAGATGGAGAGGCACATCAGTTTCAATTAGATAATCGTGTGATATAAGTTCACTACCTATCAAAGAATTAATTGGTAAGCTTATGATGTATGAAGAAGAACTGAAGGTAAATAAGGAAGAAGATGATGAACCTAAAAGGAAGTCAGTGGATTTTAAGTCTACAACCTCAAAGAGAAAAGATAAAGAGAAAGTTCACTTACCTTATTAAAGCTCAACAAGTAAAAGTTCAGATTCTGATAGTGATGATGAGATGGCTCAAATAGCCAGGATATTTAAGAAGTTCTACAGGAAGAAAAAATTCTTCAGAAAATCAAATTACAGAGGGAAATATGACAAAAAATGCCATTGGAAGAAGGCCTGGAAGAAGCCTGATAAAAGTGACGAGATTATCTACTATGAATGAAAAAGGAAAGGACATGTAAAAGAAGACTGTCAAAAGTTAAAGTTCAAAACGAAATATGACTACAAGGACAATAAGTACCGGAAAGCTATGAAAGTAACCCAGAGTGCTTCAGAAGATAGTTCAAGTGATTCTGACTCTACTCAGGATGAAAAATATCAGAAAGCTATCATGTGATTCATGAAAAAAACATCTGACGTACCACTAGATACTCCTGCTTTAAATTCATATTATTCTGGAGTGGATTCAAATTCTGAATCCGAAAATATGTCTAGTGAAGAGTTATTTGAATATTGTAATATTCTGTAAGAGACATGTAATGAATTGAAGGAAAAGTATAAAATATTGAAGAAACAACATGCTTTAACCATCTCTGTAAAATCTTCACTTGATGTAGAAAAGAAAAATACTGCTCAATTGCTAAAGGAAAATAGTGAACTGAAATGTATAATGAGAAACTAATGAAGGATTTAGAAAAATTTACAAATGGAAAATATACACTTTCAAAAATGTTAGGAAAACAAGTGGCCCCAAAATATACCACTGGAATTGGATATCAGCCTGGAAAGAGATAGTTTACTAAAACTATATCTACTCCGAAATCTAGACAGAATGCTGCCAGTTCTAGTTCTAGAAATTCATATTCTTAAACTAGTTATTCATATGGTTATAGATCAAATAAAGTTTATATTAAAAATCTATCAATTCTGTAAGTTATTTGAGACCCATAAGACAAATCTGGGTACCTAAATCTTTGCTTGCTAACCTATTTGGGCCCAAGAAAATCTAGGTACCAAAATCATTTTCTGTTTAAACCTGTTTTGTAGGGAATTTTCTTGAAGAGTTCTCATAAGAAGGTATGGTACTTGGACAATGGCTGTTCAAGGTATATGACTGGAGATTACTCATGCTTAAAAAGTTTAATCAAAGTTGATGGAGGCCATGTCACCTTTGGTGATAACTCTAAAGGAAAAATCATTGGCCTATGCCAGATTGGTAACACTAATTCAGTTTTAATTTATAAAGTTTTATTTGTTGATGGACTTAAATATATTTTTTTAATTATTTCTCAGTTTTGTGATGATGGTTTCAATTTTAAATTTGAAAATGATTCTTTTAATGTTTTTATTTCTAAAAATGTTTTGGTATTTTATTCATTGAGAAATGAAAATATATATGCAGTAGATTTAAATTCTTTATCCAAGAAAAATGTTACTTGCTTAAATGATTTTCATAAAGAGTCTTGGTTATGGAATAGAAGATTAGGACACTACAATGATTATTCATATAGAGAATTGACTAGGAAAAACTTAGTTAGAGACCTACCCAAACTTGAATTCCCAGCTGGTAAAGTTTATAATCCTTGTAAAATGAGAAAGCAACATAAAGTTTCATTTAAATCAAAGAAAAAAGTTTTAACTTCTCAACCTCTTGAGTTGGTTTACATGGAATTTTTTGAACCTTCTAGAGTTTCTAGTTTAAATGGAAAGAATTATGTCTATGTCTCAGTAGAAGACTTTTCTAGTTATACTTGGGTATACATCTTAGCTCACAAAAGTGAAGCTTGTTATTACTTTATTAAATACTCCAAGTCTGTAGAGAACCTTAGTGGACTTAATATTAAGACCCTAATAAGTGACCATGGTTGTGAGTTTGAAAATCATGAGTTTGAATCTTATTGCTCACACAATGACTATAATCACAACTTTTCTTCCCCTAGAACACCTTAGCAGAATGGTATAGTAGAAAGAATAAATAGAACCCTTCAAGAGATTATAAGAACTATGATTAAGGAATATGATCTGCCAATTTACTTTTGGACTGAAGCTGTAAATACAACTTTCTATATTATAAATAGAGTCTTAATTAGACCTGTTATCAAGAATACCCCTTATGAACTGTGGAATAATAGAAAGACTAAAGTTAGTTACTTAAGAGTCTTTGGTTTCAAAGTCTTTATTCTCAATACAAAGGATAATCTTGAAAAATTTGCATCCAAGAGTGATGAAGGAATTTTTCTTGGTTATTCTTTAACTAGAAAAGCCTATAGAGTTTTTAATAAAAGAACCAAATGTGTGGAAGAATCTGTTCATATCAAGTTTGATGAAACTGATCCACATGAACCTAAGTCATCTCTTGAAAATATTGAAGAAGATCTACCTGTTCTAGACCTTAATGATAAAATCAATGAACATGTTGTAAAGACATCCAGTTCTAGACATATTCTAGAATCTGATTTTATAGAACCCAAACTATGAGAAGTGCCTGAAATTTATATTCCTACCTTTACTAGTTCAACTAGGATTCTAAAATCATCCTTTAGATGTTGTTGTTGGTAATCTTGATAGAGGGACACAAACTAAAGCTTCTCTAAGAAACCAGGTTGAACATCAAGCCTTTATTTCATAGCTAGAACCTAAAAATATCAATGATACTATCAATGATTAATTTTTGGTAATGTCTAAGCAAGAAGAACTAAATCAATTTGAAATAAAAAAATTCTGGGAATTAGTAGAAAGACCTAAGGGAACTTTGACCATAAGAACTAGATCAGTTTTTAGAAACAAAGTTGATGAATCTTGAAATATAGTTAGAAACAAAGCTAGGTTAGTTGCACAAGGCTATAGTCAAGAGGAAGGTATAAACTATGAGGAAACCTTTTTCCCTATAGCTAGATTAGAAACTATTAGGATTTTACTTGACTATGCTGCTCATCTGAATTTCACGTTATATCAAATGGATGTTAAAAGTGAATTTCTAAATGGTTTTATAATCGAAGATGTTATTGTTGAACAACCACCTGGATTTATAAACCCCCATTTCCAAAATCATTTTTTAAAACTATCTAAAGCTTTATATGGTATAAAAATAGCTCCAAGAGCTTGGTATGATAGACTTAGTAATTTTCTTATTTCAAAAGGTTTTACTACAGGGATTTCTGATCCAACTCTTTTTATTAAAAGAATTTATAAAGATGTTCTGATAGTACAAATCTATGTTGATGATATTTATTTAGATCTTCTAAACATTCTTTATATACTGATTTTTCAAAGAGTATACAAAATGAATTTTAAATGAGTTTAATGGGAGAACCCAAATATTTTCTTAGATTTAATGTTTTTCAAAATGAGAATTATATTATTTTGAATCAAGGGAAATACACAAAAGGATCTTTTAAAACGTATTGGTTTGGATAATATTAAGGAAAGTGACACTCTTATGAGTACTGTCTATAAATTGGATGCAGATGAAACTGGAAAACCAGTGGATCAAACAAATTACAGAGGTATGAATGAAATCTTACTTTACCTTACTTCTAATCGACCAGATATAATGTTTAGTGTGTTTATGTGTGCAAGATTTCAAGATAATCCTAAAGAATCACATTTGCTTGCTGTTAAAACAATTTTTAAGTATCTTAAACATACTAAAAATTTAGTATTGTTTTATCCAAAAGGAAAACCATTTGACTTAATGAGTTATTCTAATACTGACTTTTATGTTTGCAAGTTGGATAGAAAAAACACATCTGGAACATGTCATTTATTGGGAAAATCCTTATTATCTTGGTGTAGTAAGAAACAGAACTATGTTGCATTGTCTACTGCTGAAGTAGAGTATGTAGCTGTTGGTAGCTGTTGTGCACAAATTCTGTGGATGAAACACACTCTTTTGGACTATGGATAGGATTTTAAGCATGTTTCTATTAACTGTGATAACACCAGTGAAATTAACATCTCAAAGAACCCTGTGTCTCACTCTAGGACCAAACACATTGATGTAAGGCACCATTTCTTGAGAGATCACTACCAAAAAAGTGATATTACTCTTGAATTTATAGGTATTGAACATCAATTAGCTGAAATTTTCACCAAAACTTTAAGTTTAGATAGGTTAAGTTAAATTAGACATGTGTTAGGAATGATTAACCTTAACCGGTAGATACCTCACCGATGTACCTCACTGATGTGATACCTCACCGATGAACCTCACCGATGTGATACCTCACCGATGTACCTCACTGATGTGATACCTCACCGATGTACCTCACCGATGTGATACCTCACTGATGTACCTCACCGATATACCTCACCTCTATGAAACCTCACTGATTAAGAATTCTCACCGATATACCCTAACGATTAAAACTTTTGTCTGTCCCTAGAATCTGTATCATTTATACTATAATTTTTATATTTTAATTATTTATGATTCCTAAATGATAAAACTAAGTCTTAATTACTTTTCGATCCACATCAAAACTTTTTCCCTAAAGCATTAGCTCCCGAATCTCTCGAAAACCCTAAGTTCCTCGAACCATAGATGGCAAAAACCAAACTCCCTACTATTATAGATTACATTGATGAGCCGAATGCGAAGAAGTAGAAGGCTAAGCCAAAATCAAGTAGAAGTGTTAGTAGAATAAGTTCAGGGAGGTGACCAGTGAACCCGAATTTAAAAAATATAGTTATTGTGATCGAAAAAGATCTATGCATGGAATGACTGTTGTCTAGTAGATCATTAGTTCTCAAGGTGTTGGAAGATCAGAAGTAGGTAGAATGATTTTCAAAAAATAATGACCCCTACTATCCGAAGTTGGTGAAACAGTTCTATGAGTTTGTAAGATTTGAGAAATCTGAAGAGGAGAATAGAATAATTTCACTTGTAAATGGAAAGGAAATATCTTTTTCATCTGTTGAGTGGGATAAATTTTTGAAGGTTCCACACGAAGGTGTTTTTGGATATTTCTTGAAATAAGTACCACCTACAAGTGACATATTTGATTATGAGACTGTCTTATAGGATCTCACTGGTAGTGGAAAGGAAAGATAGGTGGTGGCTGCTAAAATGGATGGAGAGAATAGATTACTGTTCAAGTTTGTTCATCATGTTTTAATTCCAAGGAGGGTGGACTTTGGAAATTTAATATATCAAGATATCTTTCTGATACATCTTTTGAGACATGGTGTGAAAGTGAATCTATCCAGGTTTCTAATGATTCAAATGGAGGATATGACCAGGCCAAAATCAAAGACCAATGCCTTATTATTTGCCAAGATTATTTCTGTTATGATTAAAGTAAAGGGGGTAGCTGAATCTCAAGATGAGACAGTGGTAGTAAGGAATAATTTTTCTATCACAAGAACTGTTTGAAAATACATGAAGATAAACTAGAATCCATATAGAAGAGAGTGGTTTAACGATGAAAAGAAGCTATGTGATAAGTTCAATCCTGTGGATCATCCTTCACGACCAAAGGATGTGAGGGATCCAGGTCTAGGACCTTATGAAGAAGAACCTGAGTACATTGATTAAATTGATGAAGAGGATACTTCTATGAATGATGGAAGGGAACCAGACTTACCCCCAAGTCCTGTTGCTGAAATTATATCTTCAAGAAAGTAAACTTTATTAGAATAAGAAACACATATTGATGAGGAAGAACAACCGGCCCCTGAGAATGAAGAAGAAATAGAGAATGAATCTGAAGCCTCTGATTCTGTCTACTTAAGTCTGAGTCCATTGATTGGAATCTCAGTTGTGCCTGTTAAGGATATAGTGGGTGAGATGGAAGGACCTGTGCCTAATCCATAGGAGACTCTTGCTGTTGCAGAGATGGAGTTGATTTTAGAAGATTATTCTGAGGAAGAAAGATCTGCTGAGAATGTTGTTGCTGTACAAGAGAATGCACCAATTGAGGGGGAGCATCCAATCAGGTTTGGTAGTGTTTCAGTGGGAGTTGAAATTGAGGATTGGAAAAAATACCCAGGTTTTGTGGTTTGTGGATTGGATTATCCAGATTATGATAATGAGACATCCCTCAATAGACCAAAAATCAATTATGATATTTAGACTGAGTTGTTACCTGGAGATGTGGTCAAAACACATGATCTGGATAAGCTCAAGTCTAATCTCAAAATCAGTTTTGTGGAAGAAATAAGGAAAATGTAAGCTTCACTGGTGTCCTCTATTCAATCGATTAGGAATGACTATGTGGCCAATATAGTATCTGAAAGATCACCTGTTGTGGTTTCACCTACTAATATGATCACCATAGCTGATCTTGAGTCCTTAAAGAATGAGCTAAAAGAGACATTTAGTGCCTCTGTTTCCGAGTTAAAGCACTACTTTGCTGAAGAGATGAGAAATTTGGAAAAGTATTTTGAACTCTCCCTTGGGTGTAATGTATCAACCTTTGTGGAAGAGATAGTGGATGAAGTTACAGCTTTCCAGACTCAAGTATCTAGACTGGAAGAGGATGTTGAAGTTCTAAAGAAATATGTTATCTATTTAGAATATTATATGAGTTCTAAATCTCAAGAAGACAAAGATTTATCTTATTTAAAAAGTGTTGTAAGCCAGATGGTATTAGTATTTGAGGGATTTAAAACCTCCATGAAAGATCATGTCAGCACCCAGGATTCCCAAGTGAAAAATCTTATCAGTGGGTTGAGCAAAAATTTCAAGAAAACAGTAACCTTCTCTATTGGTTCTATTACTTCCAGACCTTCAATGGATTTGAATCATAGTAGATCTTTGATGATGATGGATCTTGGTTCAGTATCAACCATTGGATCTATGGACTCATCTGATTTGACCAAAGTAGTGAATTCTACTATAGATACCACTAGATATATCATGAAGATTTTTCAAGACTATATGAGAGAAGCTTCTTCTTCTCAAAAAGAGGTGAAAGACAAGGTAGATTATTATTTTAAAAGGGTTTATACCAAGCATCAGCTAAACAATAATTTCAAGATTATGTTAGAAAACATGAAGCTACCACCAGTCAATGAAGCCTTTAGAGAACAAGTCAGCAAGCTCAGAGAGTTGACTCTTGCACTAGACAAATTCATCAAAAACAAGGACGATTTCATTTTTCTATGGAAAGAGGAGGAGGAATCATTATGGATTTTAGAAATCTCTTGTTTCCCTTCTTGCATGTTGATGCTAGACTAGTTATTATACCTACATATTTACCTGCATCTAACTCTGCTAATTCTTCTATTCAGATGACTCCAGCCCAAGACATCTGAAGCCTTAATACTATGATCACTCAGAGAGCTACATAGTACATAACAAGAACAATTTCAGTAGCTCAGCCACCTCTGATCATCACTGGTGTTCCTAAGCCTTCACCTGAATCTTCTTCTAATCCCAAGATGAAATCTCATTCTGAGGATGCGGATTGAATAGTGGCTAGGATTTTTTTATAGGAATCACTTGTATTTATTTTTGTTTCTCTTTTTAATTTGTTTTCTCCAAGGACTACATATGCTCTTACTTTATTTTACTCATTTTTTCTACTATTTGTCCCACTTTTTGATTATCACAAAGGGGGAGAAATATTATCTAAGGGAAAAATATCTAGGTATAATAACTTTTATGAGAAAGGGGGAGAAATACTATCTTTTATGAGTTTAATTAATTTCTCTTTGGTACATTTGTTTCATATTTTATCTTTGATATACTTGTTTTATAATATATTTTATTCTCTGATACTATAATGCTATATCCTGTGATACAATTAATACTTATTTTGAAACTATAATATCATAAGTTAATATCATAAGTTGTGATTATCAAAAAGGGGGAGATTATTGAGCTCACCTATTTTGATAATCTCACTTATGTTTTAATATGTTGCTAATCCCAATTAATGTTTATCTATATTTTAATTCATCAAATCTATTCTATTCTATTTGATAATAATATTAATATAATCTTTGAAATATGTTAATCAATGTTTATCTACGTTCATATGAACTTTGAAATAATTTTACCTCAATTAGATATGTTTTGCATAAAACAGATAAGTGATAAGTCACTGATATGCTTTTAGCTACTAATACAAAAAAACAACTCTACCGGTACTTTGTCTACCGATAGAAATAATCACTGATATGAAAAGTTACCAGTATGTACAAGTCCACCGATACAGAGAGATACTAATAAGAGCTGATCTACTGATAGAAAAAGTCTACCGGTATGCATAAGTCTACCGATATACACTTCACTGGTACATAATGGAGCTAACAGTATGCACAAGCTACCGATACAAAGTTCACCGATACAGATAGTCACCGATACACCAAGCTACCGATACAAGAATGTTACTGCTCGAACAAACAAGATACTGATAGAAGGAGTCACTGATACATAGATCTACTGATACATGGAGTAATAGTAACCAATACAAGGAGCTACCGGTACAAGGAAAAATAGCTACCGATAGGAGGTCACAGCTATAAAAATTCCACTGTTACACATCTATCGACAGAAGGCTACTGATGAAAGACTGACCAGTCAAACTCTATACTCTCAATATTATTTATTTATTATGAAACGGTCATATTTGACGATTTTAATTCAATTAATGCTATTTAATGATAGTTGTTGGCATGTCAGGGAACCATACCTCATACCTATAAAAGGTAGTCATTTCCTTTTACCAGAGCTAAAAGCTATAAAAGGAAGGAAACAGGCCACGAAGAATGCAACAAACAAGGAACGTGAAGTGTGTGGAAAATCAAGGGATGAATACCGTTGGAAAGTGGTGCATGCACACAGAAAAGAAATCCAAATTTCATACTGGAAGAACACTGGATATACAAGAAGACATTCATTCTAGAGGATAACACAAGATGCACCTTATTCAAGTAGTGAATAACTACAATGACCTCTTCATGCACTTAGAAAACGACCCTCTTTTTTCCAGAAAAAAACCAGAGAAGGACTCAGAAGAATTAATGATTAATCAAGAGTCCAGAGCTACACTTCAAATCACTAGAGATTTCTAAAACTCATATCTAACCTCTCAGTGATTCTTTTATTTAAATTTTAAGAAGTGTGGATACTATGTACATTTTATACACACACTGTCTCCGGAGCAAAGCTGTAGGATTTCTAAATCCTCACACAAACCTTCTATAAATCTCTTTTATCCCACTGTGGATAGTGGTAGAGGTCAAGTAAGACCTGGACAACCTATGTACTATTGTTTTGTTTTCCCATGAAGAACTGTGGTAGAGGTCTTAGTATCTGGACAGTATATGTACTGTTGTTTACCCCAATCCAAGGTGTGGATCAAATTTATATAAATTGTTTGAGAGGAATAAGTATCAGCTTGAGACTGAACCTCTTGGTTATATCTCATATTAATATTATTTTAAATCTAAAGTATATTATATATATTTTCTATTCCGCTACTAATTAATTTGAAATAAAATTTGTTTTATAGTTACTTTGATAGTTAATCTAGAAAGTGTTTGTACTTATTGTAGACCAGTAAGTTAGTTTCAAAAGCTAATTTAATCTTCTGATTAAATTAACTGAGACCTAATCAATCTTTGAGAAACTATTTGAACATTTAAAATCTATATAAATTGACTACAGTTTAACTTAGTTTTTAAATTGGGGGATTTTAAGCGAAATATTTTTAACAGAAATTTTAATTGGAACTCAATTCACCCCCTATTGAGTGTCCACTCCGACCAACAATGATCTCAAATAACTAATGAAAAAGTACTATGATAAAATCCTTAAAAATTTCATTATTCATATGATAAGAACATCATCAATAAAATATTTTTACAAAGTATTTTTTAGATCTAAATAAAGAATCACGTTAATGATTCCACTTCGGTTGTGTTAATAACATATTCTTGACCTTGATACCATATTTTCTTTTGAGGTATATTCCCTTGATGTATATGGAATTTGTTTCCATAGTTCCCCATCTCTCTACAGTTGTACCGCTGAATAGCATCATTTTCTTTATTCTCATTTCATTACATTGTCTAGTGATCCTCTTCCCGACACTTATAAAAAAATAAAAATCCTTTCAAGTATTTACTAGGGTAATTATTTATACCATTATAACATGTGGGAATATTCTCCTTTACCTTCCTCTCTTTACCTGTTATTTTCTCTTCTTTCCACTTCTTCTCTTTCTTCCCTTTGAATCCATAATACTTGAACTCTTATTTCTTTATCTTGATAGCACATAAAACTATTTCATTGTATGAAGAAATGTTTTTGGACACCAACATCCTTCAGATAATTGGCTTAAGACCCTCAAATAAATGGTCAATATTTCATTCCATATTGCGTATGAAATCTGTAACACACCTTTCTTACCATGTAATTGTAGTTTCATACTCTAAAATACCTTCTTCATCGTTTTTATTTAAACTAAGGATCTTTACATACAACTTAGTTGGTTCATAATGAGGGAAATATTTTTTTAATAATGTCTCCTTAAAAATATTCCATTAACTGAGTTCAATTTGCTCTTCCTTTCTAGTATAATGGATCAATGACCACCATTGATCCGTATCACCATTTAGAAAAAAACTTCAAGTGTAACCTTTTAATTTTCCCCACATCCCAATACCATAAATATCTTCCCCAAAGACTTAATTAATTATTCATCTATCATTGGATCAATAGCCCCACTAAATGTTGGGGTCCTTTGTCGCATAAAGCGATCCAACATTAGAGAATATTGATGTGGAACATGTTTCTCCATCTGGGAAAGTTTATGTGTCATAACCTAATTAATATTCCCTAATATATCGATAACTTTCTCAGTTCTAATACTACCTACATTGAATTTATTAGTAGGGAAACGTCTATATTTTCCATGAGTATTGATACACTTATTCCTTCGAGGTACCATTTCAAATCAATGTCATATACTATATTAGCCTATAAAATTATAAACTATTTATACTTCTAAATATGGAGTAACACATAACATAACTTGAAAATTCTATGCATTGATATTATAATAATCATAATCATGGTTTCAATGGGGAAATATATACTTTTAAATTTTTATGGTGGTTTGTAAAGAAATTGTGAATTATCCTAATCATATCCAACATGAATGCCAATATAGTTGCACAATAAGTCCCATTTTTGTTTACTAGGTTATTTTTGAGTCATACCTGACATATATTTTCAGAGTTGTTACCCCTAGGAACTTATATACCAAGACCACATCCACTTATAGTATCTAGACAAGGATGTATTTCTATTAATACCCACATAATTTATATTTTACCAAAATTATAGGATGTTCTTCTATACTTATGCTTAATGTATACATTAGGGTTATATTTCCTAATATATATATATTTCCTATATCTATTTTCCAAGGTTACTACTAAAAATCCTCTGATAACAGCTATAATTCCTCGACCCTAGAAGCTCAGATCTGATACCTTACTTTATTACATTGACATGATTACAAGGAATCAAATCTTGAAGGACAGATCAGTTTAGTAGTTTTGTGAAAACCAGATAACATACATGATACCTATATTAAATTGTAATGTAAATAATAAAATTTGATACATAATATAATTAAATTAATAAATTCAATGAAATCTCATTCAAATATTTATTCCACATATCATGAAGAAAGGAAGAAAATAATAGAGATATCAAATTCTAAGTATGGTTATGTAAAATATAAGTAGTAATTAATCAATGAGAATAATAAATATAGAAAGTTAATGAACTAAGAATGCATTTCATTTATGAAACTTGATAAGGATAAATCAATATGGAAAGGTAAGTAACCAAAACACATGCCATTTAATCAATAAATGAGAATTAACCACATCCATAGATAATGTCAAATAAAAAAATATCATGGATAAATAAAATTTAAAATACCACTAAGTATAAATTAATTAATATGTTAAATAAAAAAGTGGTAGTTTATTCATTAAATTAATGTGAATTTGTGTATAATGACAAATAATTCACAATGGAATGTAAATTGAGAATAAATCCCTTACCTTACTCTCCCTTTTGGCTGAACACCATTTAAAATTATGTATAATAGTTTTAAACATGTTATTAAATTATACCAGAACCATAATTATATTTATAATATCATAAATTAAATCCTTATAATATCTTATTACACGTTTGTAACAGTCTTTCATTAGTTTCATCATTTTAGGTGTTAATTGTCTTGTTTTTCAAGTATGTTTATTAATTTTTTTCTTCATCCTTATTACGCCGATCATGATTTAATAATATTTATAATTTAAACCATTATTTAATTATCATATATATTCAATATATATTTATTAATAATAATCCAAAATATTTTAAGATATGAAATTAAATGCGTCGTTCATGGAGAGAGTAGGTCGTACTTATGCATGAATGATACTTCCATTTTTGTGTCATACTTAAAAGAATGAAAAGTAAATGATATATATATATATATATATGTATGTATATTACAATTCCAGTATCATATTTATTTCATATATGTCCCTTATATTTATTAAAACTATCCTTTATACAGTACATGTATAGAGTCAACAAATCAGATCACTTTGAGGAGGTGGTAGTCCACACAACCCCAAACGATGTTATCATATTCCCACAAAATCAAAAGCTTGAAAGTATGGGTTATATAAGAATTAAAGAAGAATAAATACACTATAAATATCATATATATCATATATAAACTATAAATAAATCATTATTTCAAACCTTTAATGGTGGTTAATTGATGAACTAATGACTTCTGTTCATGAGGCGGTTGCCCACCGTACACATGGATGATGATTGTGTATCCCATTTGATGGAAGTGTGTGTGAGTAAAGGTCATAAAATAACATAAAAAAATTAAAATATATTTTTTATATTTATTTTATTATATATTTTTATATAATAATAATTTAATGGTGGATATAGAATTGAAAAATAGTGATCATTGAAGTATGATACCTCTTATTTCGTAACTCCTCTTAGTTTACACCAAAAGACTTATTTGGATGTATCTATTTCAAAATGGGGATTTTAGGATTATATTAGGTATCTTTTATACCTACTTGGGTAGGGTTTTTATGATAAAAATTTATTTATATGTGTGAAAAAGTGGGGGGGGGGGGTGAGTGTCTTTTTATAGTGGAGGAGGAGTGACATTCTTGTAAATATAAAAATTTAAACAATATTGAGAGGTATCACTTACATAATGTGCCTAAAATAATGATAAAATTATATAAAAGGTAGTATATGGTATAAATATTGTCATAAAATGGAATTAGGACAAGTTTATAGGTTATTGTTGTCCTTACATTTACAGTTTAGTCCCTTGTTAAGCTAATTTTTCTCTTAATCACTCTAATTAATTTTAATTACTTTCCCAAATATTTTTGGTAAAAAATAATTTGACCTTAATAGATATTATGAAATAGTTTAATTTCAAATATGGATTTATTTTTTACAAATTTCAATCAAATAAGTAGCATAAATTAATTTAAATTCAATCCCGCAGATGAGATGAGGAAGCGAGTTTTTAAAGTAAAAACGTTCAAAAGTTTAAAATATTTTTATATCCAATTTCAATGTGAAATTTATTAAAATAAAATAAATTGGATTAATATGTGTATAATTTATAAAATTTTACTTTAAAATAAATATAAATTATAATTTAACTATTCAAATAAATTAGATGAAAAAGTAGTTTTCAATTAAAATTCAGCATTTCTCACTATTCATTAAAAAATGAAACTTCACAAAAAATCCAAAATTTCACCCCTAAGATAATTTTTACATTAAAATTTAATAAATTAATTTTATTTTTACATATAAATTTATAAAATTTTTAGAATTTAATTTTAAAATTGGTGTGCCATTAAAGGGTGAAAAAACTGCCTTTATAAAAATATATATTTTTATTTATAATATTGAGTTTGTTCTTATCTTATGCTTATCAAATCTATTGGATAAATGTCAGAAATATTTTATTTAATATATAATATATAAATCTCAGTAATATATTTTAATAATACTAATTAATTTAATTTATTAGAATAAAACCCCTTTGTACGCATAAAAACATTTCCTTTATATTCAATTAGTTTTTATATTTATTTCGAATTAATTAGTAACCAATGAATTAAATTTATATTTTTTTAAACCATATATTTTAATAATTTGGTTAATACTCTTCCTAAACTTTAATTTAATATCTAGGTTATATCTTATTATATTAAATAATAATAATTTAATAATATATTATTGTTTGGTAAAACTCGGTCTAGCGTGTAATGCAAGCTATTAAAGAAACTCGTTGTGTGCAATGAAAGGTGAAATCAACATTGTGTAAATTACAATATATAAAATAGACTTAATCTATTTTAAATATTAAACATAGAATAAAGTCTTAGGATATTATATTTACTTACTTTCTTTGTGTTGCATTTCATACAAGCTATCAAATACAATGTCTGTATTTTAGAATTTTAGGGTGTTACACTTATATCCATTCATGCATGAGGATTTCACTTAAATTCACAATTATAATAATGTATATAATGGTCTCTCCATAAATATATTCTTTAAAACCAATTATGGTCACATTACCACTGACTAACGTTGCAACCACATGAATCATTAATGTTAGTAAATGCAGAAGATGAATGAGAAGGGTAAAGGTACTTTGTGGATATCTTTTCGATTGGTCAGTCGATCCTTTAGATATATTTGATTTTAACTTATATTTTACCCCTTCCATTTTTCCATCTATAATAATATTCATCAGTTCTGGTCTTTTTTCATTAATTATCAAGGTTTTCATAAAAAAAATTAGAATGGAATACCTCCTTGTCAACATGTATTTTTACTAGAGCAAACAACCATACTATGAATGTTCCAATAGAAATATAGAACATATGAATATTCATATAATTAAGTGGAATATGTATCTCAGTTCTTGTCTCATGAGATATGTAAATCCCTAATCTCACATTACCTATTATAAATTTGTGTATGTGTTGGATATCTCTTTGGATATTGTACATGGTACCGATCATTATAAAAATATGTTGGAGGTGACACCACAAAACCCACACCTCAGATGCAACCATACTGTTTTGGCCTCTTAAAGGCAATTGATAGTATATTTTCATTGAGTACAACTGATGTTGATTCTTGTGTCCATGTCAGATAAAAAATATATAAAAATAAGTAATAATTTTTATAAAATATCGATTTAAAAATTTTTTTTATTACATTATACATACAAATTCTTTCCAAAATTTTGGTGTGTTTTATTCTATGAGTATCCAATATTTATTTACAAGTTCCTCATTTCATAGCACATAACTTGGGATAAAAGTGGATTTGTATTTTAATTCATCAATTTTCATATAAACAAAGTAACATGATTATTATTTTTTATTTCATGTAACATAAAATTATTACTATAGATTTAAAATATATACCATTTTTTTCAAGTGAAGCATACCCCATCCTTTATTTATGGTAGGGGTTTGTTGGTTTTTCTGCAAATTTATTATTTTAATCATCCATTTAATTTTTCATAAATTAACAATTTTTAATCAAAGTGATTATTACACATATTTTCATGAAATTTATTACCAATCACAATGAACTTGAAAAGATTTATCCTCACAATGACTAATAAATGCATCCCATGATTTTTGGTTTATCATATGTTCATACATATCTAGTGGGTGTGGGTTTATTTTCCCTTCATCATCATTGAGACTATATTTGTTATAATTTTTTAAAATACTCTATAATTATTTCTATTGAGAATTAATGAAAATTTCATTCAGGATTCATCTACTATAAATTCACTCTACAAGGGATAAAGAAGAGTAAATTAACATATAATTATTTTGTTTTTAGTAAAATAAATAAAGTATATCATGTGATGTTTCCCTAATCTCTTCACAAATTAGTGCCTTATGAACAGAGACAACAATATTCCACAAATCTTGATAAATCATTTTGAACATTCTTATGGTGATCCCAAAGTAACTACTGAACATAGACATGTTGGGGTTAACAGGTTGGCCACATGCATTCAATATAACCACTAATTTTATGTCTTTGTTTCTCAACTTAATAATTTTTTATAACCCCATCATGTTGCGGTGATCCTATTTTTTTATGATATAGTTTTTTCACCTTCAACCATTTCCTCAGCTTCAACAACTTCAATATATTATTCATCTGTATTAGTGGAATCATCATGTGACAAATGTTATTGTTCCTCTGTATTGGAAGCATCATTATATTGAGAAACCTATTATTCATGAGGATGTGGAGAATCATATTGTGTATAATTCATTATTTATATAATAAGTTGAACATTAAATTTATATTATGTAAATTTTGTTGTGAATAGATAATAATATTAGGTAACCCAATTTATATTACAAAAAAATATAACCTAATTATTAAACTCATTTTGTTTAAAGTTCTATGGGATTTTACCCCACTATCAATTATCAAAATCCCCACATTACAGTCTCCTCTTACATGCCATACCCTATATACATTGAGACCACTCTGAAAATATTTTGACATCACAATGAAAGGGTCATCCTTAGTTGAATTTTCATATTATCATTCAGTGGTTTTGGTTGATAATAGAACAATTGACTAATTTTGGTTTACAGGATTGGAAAAAACAATAATTGTACTACATATGATTCCATAATAAATAGTTTGTATTTATACCATTCCTTAATGAAATAAACTTTAATAAATACCAATTAATATATTTTAACTACACTCCTATCATCAACCCACTCACATTGAAAAATCAACACTTGAAATTTTGTATAATATGAATCCCATATTTATTTAATGAATCAAAATTATGACATATTCATATAAATTGAATTTCTCTCCTTAGTACCAGATACATGTTTCACTTCATCAATAAGTGTAACTGAACTATATTGAATGGTATTCGTATTCATTTGTATAGAATGTATAAAAATTAATTACATAACCATTAAAATATAATACATGAACACTTGGTCCTTTGGATAGCCATTGAATTCATTATAAAATTGAATCCAGATT
This sequence comes from Viscum album, assembly GCA_963277665.1. Lineage (NCBI taxonomy): Eukaryota > Viridiplantae > Streptophyta > Magnoliopsida > Santalales > Viscaceae > Viscum > Viscum album. The sequence goes on along the minus strand of OY728166.1, from coordinate 156,950,272 downwards.
TGTAGTTGACTCCTTAAAAATATGATCTCAAAACCATCCTATAAACCTTTGATTATGTGTATTTCATATGAAATATTCCACCCTTGATGGATTCAAATTCATAAGAATTACTTTGTGGGTTTCAATATATGGAACACACTCTAAACTGTTGTGAAAAATGTTAATGTGATTCTTCTCCCACTATATAATAGTAATTGTAAAAACAACCATTTCATAAATTACTTTACCCACAAGCTACTCAGTGTGACAAGATTTTGATAGACCAATGATTTCCACATTAGACAGTTAGTCGGTATAGAATTCAATGGATTCCTCAACAATATATTTCTTCACAATAAAAGCTTTTAAATGACTTTGATTTTATATTTAACCTTTCAAAATATTCATATACCATTAAATGGGGTACATCCTTCTATAATGTATAGCACTAAATAGTTAAATATATCTTACCAAGGGAACTATAAAGTGAAACATCATATCAAAGAATGTAAATAGGAATAACATCTCTAATTAATATAATATGAGAAACATTTCCATCTCTCTAGTTGGAAATTTTATCAGTTCTATAAATTTTATGTAAATAGCTTTGAGAAAGAAAAATATCTTGGTAAATGTATGAAGTAAATTCTTGGGAAAATGAAATATAAAGATACAAGAATTATATCTTGCATAAAAATATGAAATTAATATGTTTTCAGAACCTTTATCATTAAATCTGTCATTGTCATTATAAAATTTATATTTTATGAACACCCATTTGGAACCTTTAAATCATTCAAGAAGTTTGAAAACTGAGATATATATATATATATATATATATATATTTCCTAGAAAGAGTGTAACTAGTTGGAATAATAAATTACAATTTTCACTATTCACTAGCATTAACTCTTCCCATATCCCCATGTCAGTCATCTCCCACCTAGTCTTAATTCCATCTTATTTTTTCTGAGTGCATTTAGTAACATTCTAATGACACTATCACGTTCATTTTTTTTTCTACATGCATAAAATTAACAAAATACCTATGAAAAAAATTCTTATATGGTAATTAAAAAAACCAATATATTTTTACAGCCGGTTTTTAAAAGTTTTTTCAAAAACAAAAAAATGGTTTACCAAAATTAGTGTCTATATATTTAACTTTGTCAAATAGTTGACCACATATTTGGGGAGATAGTGGTGTAACTTTTTATGAACTCCCATCAAATAATGTCATCTGAGATTGGTACTTAGATCACCATGGCAGATTTATGTGATGTCTTTTAAACATAGGGTTCAATGAATGTTTCAACCTAAATGACTCTATAACTTTTTCACAAATGGGACAACCTTGAGTACCATTATTTACATATTCTAAAAAATTTCCATAATTAGTAAATCAATTTATCATCCTGTGCAAGATGAATCTCAGCATGAAAACATTATTTTTGTAATCATCACACAATATAACACCTAAATCCCAGAATAATTTCAAATATTCAATCAATGGAGAAATATAATCATTAATATCATTGCCTAGTTTTTTTGGTCCTAATATAAGAATATAAAACATAATGTATTTTATTTTCACGTATAACTATGGTGGGAAGTATTAATATACCAACATAATCGGCCATGTACTAGGAATTATACTTTGAAAACCAACTAGATTCACTCCATCTGAAGATAGTGAACGAAAAAGTTTTCTTAACTAATTTTCAAATTCGAGATACACATGATCAATTTTTTTCCATTAAAGATAGTCTTTAGAGTGAAGAAGTTTTCCATATTTATTTATTTTATATTTATGCCATATCAATTTCCTTACATTATCCTGACTTCCATATAAGAACATAAACCTCATTATTATTGGAATGTACCATACAAATTTTATAGGATGTGGTTCATCATTTTTGTATCATGAACCACCACTCTTTGGGAATTTTATAAGTGATGTGTGGTCCTTCAAAAATAGTATACATTCATTTTAACATTATTTTTTCTTCCAAAGTTCATACCCATTAAACTTATCATTTTTTTAGTTTCATATATTCAGTAAGGAAGGTCACTATCTTATGGGAAAATATCACTCAACAGAGAAAGTAGTCCAGTAAAACTAGAGTCACTCCATCCATTTACAATTTTTAAATTATATAGATTTATTATTTCTAACTATACAATATATTTAGTAAAACAATTATATAATGTTGTATTCTAAAAACTCTTCAACTTCTCATCAGTTTAGGAAAATCAAAACGTTCATCTTCAACTATCATTTTTATTTCCTCAATATGATCTTCATCACAATTCACACCAATTATCATATTCTCGATACAATAATTTTTTTTATTTTTTACACTTATAATCATATCATATGATCCATAAAATGCACTGTTATCCTAGTCACTAGATAAATTCAGTTTTCCCCATGTTTAGTAAATTATTGTTAGCTTTGATCTATTATATGATATATTTAGTGTTCTTACAACCTATATGAAATAATTAGTCTTTAATAAAAGCAGTACAAACAAGGATAAAGGATTTTAGAAGGTTCATATGAATGATATTTTTGAAAATTTATGAACTCATTCACACCATCCTCATACTCTTTTGTCATATGATTGTAATCAATAAAATTTTTATTCATATCCATCTTATTTGATTCGGTGGTATTAATATTTAATAAAATAAATAAATACACCAAAAATATGAGAATGGAACATATAAAACTTAATTCTTAAATAATCATTTATGCTACACAAAGTCACTTTTCTAGGAAAATAAGATCCAAATTATCTGCATTGGGATTGGTTTGTAGTGGTTGGAATCAATGAAGGGAAGGAATGTGTGATGTATATAAATATACACATAATATAATTGAATTTTTAACTACTAAAAAACATAGTGATCAAGGAGTAATCTCGATTTACTTTTTTAGGTGGGAGTACCATATGTGGGAATAGATTATCTTAGCAAGATAGTTAGTGTTTCAATGATAGGATGCTTAGGGGTCAAAGTGTTTCCTGTAATATTGGTAGAGTATGAGGTTTCCAACCTCTAATACCAATTGTAGGATCAAAATAATGTTGCAGATTCTCAATATACAAGAGGGGGGGGGGGTGAATTGTACACTTTACAAATTCCCTTAAACAAAGAATGATCTATGTTTAACAAAGTTAACTAGGAGAATTCACAACACCTCTAATCACCAATGAAAGATTGAGACAAAGTATGAAGTTACAAACTTCTAGTTCTATGCACTTTCTTAAATCTGGAAAGTGATTCTGAAAACAAGTTTCCGAAATATGGATTCAGAAATGAAACTTAATCAAAGTTCTACAATATGAGATTCTACCTTAAAGCGTAAAGAATCTAACTAAGTCAGAGTACAAGTGTAAGGAAATATAATAATATTATACTTTCTTTACAATACAAAAAGCAATGAAAAAATGAGTAGTAAAACTAAAAGTAAAAAGATATAAATCTTTTAACCCAAAGAGAAGGGTATCCAAAAACCTTGGATAAAGGTCCCTGGATTTATACTTTCAAGAAAGTATGTCTTACCCACACCAGGGTAAGCCCTCAATACGAAGATCAGAGTCTCTGTCTTGCTATCCTTGCAAGCCCTCAACTTTAAGGTAGTTGGAACCTCTGTCTTCCTCAGCAAGGAAGCCCTCGAACTTCAAGGAAGTCGAAACCTCTGTCTTCCTATCCTTGGAAGCCCTCAAATGTAATCACCAACATTTGGAGTCGCACGAATAAATCTGAGCGATTAGTTCAGTATGTACAAAGCACGAAAAGATTCTCTCTCTAGAAATAAGCTTAACAGTGTGTGGTCTCTAGAGTGATCAAATTCTTGTTGATCACTTTCAAATGAGCTCCTAGTTATAGGCTCAGTTGGAATGGTCAGCTCCCTTCTTCAACGGTCATATTTTCCTTAAAATTCAGAGGGACCTGTACAAGTGTCACTAAACCAATGGTTTGTTAGAAATAGAATGGACGACATCGTATTATAACAAAAAATGCATAACTGAAAGCACAAAATTGTTTTATAATGAAACAAGTGTAATCATAAGAAAAACTAGAATTCATAATGTAGGAAAATAATAGTTCAGAGTCAAACCAAAATGGAATTCAGAGTCTATAAAAAAAATTTCGGATTCTGTTTTATAGGAATTCAGAACCTGAATTCTGTAGAAATATGAGGTCTAAATTTCTAAGGAAATTCAGAGTCTGGTTTCACCAGAGTTCAGAATCTGAACTTACAAAGTTTAGAGTCGAACTAATAAAATTTTGTATCCAGAATTCGGAGTCGAACTATATGAGAGTTCATATCCAAAATTCGGAGTCGAACTATATGAGAGTTCATATCCAGAATTCAGAGTCAAACTATATGAGCGTTCATATCCAGAATTCAGAATGGAACTTCATTAGAGTTCGTATCCAGAATTCGGAATGGAACTTCATTAGATTTCATATCCAGAATTCGGAATGGAACTTCATTAGAGTTCGTATCCAGAATTCGGATCCTAAACAGAATGCTTCATATCTTAGCATTATATGATTCTGAGGTTTTGGATATGAATCCGATTTTTATAATTAAGAAAAAAAATATTTCTATGTATAAGGAAACCTAGGTTAGGTTAAATTTCCTTAAGGAAAGGAAAATTTCCTTAGGGAAGTAAAATATGGATTTTCTTAAGTATAAGGTGTTTGTGATTTTCAAAACAAGATTGAATGGAAAAGTAATAAGGAAAACCTTATTGACTCAATAATCTCCCCCTTTTTGGAAAGCACAAACATCCTTACGAAAAAGAATATAAGGACTTTGAAAATTACATTAGACTTTGAAATTAAAACTTATCTCCCTTTGTTCATGGATGATGGTGAATACAACTAACTCCCCCTTAGGCATTGAATCTATAAGGATTGTATTATGAATTTCTGAAGTGGAGTTTTCATTATCATGGGAATGCAAAACTTCGTGATGAGAAACTCCCCCTTACTTTAAGGATATTTCACTTAGAAAATTTTCCTTTCTCCATTTTAAAATTTTTCATTCTCCCCTTTTGAGTAGTTCTTTTTCCTTCTCCCCCTTTGTGATATTCAAAAATAATTGAAGGGAATGGAGAGAAAAAAAGTACCTGAAACATTAGTACATAACAAGACAAGATAGGATGAAGCAAAAAAAATCATTAGAGTTGAGAAAATTTTTACAAGGAAAGGAAAATACAAAAAAAGATAGGAGTGGGTTTATTTGTCTTCCTTTTCCTTCGGGATCAGCTTCTTCAAAAAGGTTTTCAGTTTCTTCAAATCTCTTTGATCTTCGTTAGCTTGCCTCTCCTAAGCTTTTATCCTTTCATCTTGAGCTTTCAAAGCTTCTCCTGAGCCTTGATGGCTTATTCATGCATTTTTACTAACCCATATTGCTTTAAAAGACTTTTCTCAAGATCAATCCTAAGATCTCTATCCCTTATAAAATTTTGAGGAAGAGAGTTGGCCTTATCATTTAGTTCCTTCACTTGTTGACTCTGAGAACATTTCTCAATGATCAGCTCATCCTAAAGATTCTTAATCTTGTTATCCTCCTTGTCAAAAGTATCTTTTACCTCATTATGAAAATTATCATACTCAGCCATTTCTTCTTCAACTTTATTAGACCACAAAGCGATTTTGCTGCATGACTTCCTGTGCACATCATAATTGATAAGAAAACATCTATGGTCAGCCTCAATCTTTATACACTTATCACCACCATGGATAAGGATTATAGCTTCTGATTCAAGCTATGCTAGATCATCTGGCATCTGAAATCTATAGTTGGAAATACCGGAATGGTATCCACCAACTTCTTCATAGATTCCACCACAAAAATCATGACCACGATCTGATGACTCCGAATCAGATAACTTTCTTGGAGATTTCTCTTCCTCAACTAGCTTACTTCTAGATGAACACCCAACCTATTTCATTCTAATGATATCTTTTATTTGTGTATCCATGAGAACTTTCTTTCCTTTTTCAGCTTTCAGAATGGGTTGATCATCTAGAGATTCCTCCTCACTTTCTGATAATTGAACAATCTAGTCTTCATATGGTTTCTCCTTTTCTTCCCCTTCTTCAAGGAAATTCTTCTCATAAAATTCTTCCATATCAGATAAAACATTTTTCTTATCTTCTTCTTGCTTATTATCATCCTTGCTACTTTCTTTCTCAACTACCTTTCCTGGAGGGAATAATTTTTGCGGATTCCGCTTTTTATTGATAGTCTTATACTTTCTTGATCAAGTCATCCAGATCATCACTTCATTCTTCTTCTTCTTCTTCTTCCCCTATTTCTTCTTCTACTTCTTCAGCAACTATTTTCTCTACTTCTTCTAAAAATTCTTTACCCTTAATCTTTTTCAGAGTGGATTACCTCTTTCCAGGGGTTTCAGGTAAAGATTGAACATCAAAGGTTTCCAGAAATGGGAATCTTCTCAGAGGTTAACTCTGTTGCTTTAAAAAGAGATTGAACAATATACCCTTCTGACATATTCTTCTTCAACTTCTTTTCTAACTCATCAGCAGCTCTTTCCCTTAATGCCTTAGCCTCAGTAGGGTCCAGTCCGAACTGTGGATCCCCTTCTTTTCTTTTCTCATTGTCTTCCCTCTACATAGCAGCCACTTCATCTGGGTAAGCTTTCTGTTTTTTCATATTGGGAGGTGCGGATTGGGTTTCCTTAGATTTGGGGGTTTTGTCATCACCAACCACTTCATTAAGCTTCCTCTTCTTAGAGACTTTCTTTACTGGTTCAGCATGTTCCACATTCTTCGGAATGACTTCAGCCTCTCCCTCTGGCAAGCTATAAAATTCACCAGTTTCCTTAGAAAAAGGCATATTCATTCTTTTGAACGTATTATCACTGACAAGCATAATCTTGCAATTCTGAACTTTAGACTTACAATAAACCTTGAAATAATCTAAGCACCGAACTATAAACTTTGATAATAAGGTAGGGTACATAATTATTTGAGCTCTCAAGTTACCATCCTTGATATTCTTGATAGTCACAAGGACATGCCTCATCAAATTTATTTTTCATAGATTCACCAAGAAATATATGAAATATATGTCACATTTCTATAGGGTATCTTTATCACCCTTTCTCAAAACCAAAAATCCCTGTACCCAAAGCTGAAGAATCTGATTATTAGGAGAAAGATGAGAAATCTTTGCTGTCTTGACTTCAGCAAGTCCAAGACATTGTAAGGCCTTAACCTTAACAAAACTTCCTTGAGCATCCATGAGTTTGTGTGAACAAAATTCTGCTTCTTCTTCATATGCTAGCCCCACCAAGCTTGCCGCCTTGGTGTAAGTAAGTTTATAAGTCTTTCCATAATACTTGAAAGAAAACTTTTCTCTTCCATCTTCCTCATAAAAACTTGTTAACTCATAAAATTATACTAGTAACTCTAGATAAACAGCATCCTGATATCCTGCCTTGAAAACAAATGCACCTTCCCAACCATTCAACTTGATATTCTTGGTGATGATAGAATCATACATGTAGAAGTTCGGATGGACCAGTATTTCTCTATAGAATTTCCATTTTGAAATTGGCTTTGAGGTAGACATATCTTGGGAAGTAGCTTCAATAGACATTCGGAATGAAAAGTTCTGGAAGATTCAGAATGAGCTTAACAAAGATGAGAAAAATCCTTAAGAAGAGAGTTAGGGCTTTAGGACGTGAAAGCTTTGAAAAACTGATGTGGGATGACCATCAGGGGTCTCCTTTATATAGGCGCTGAGAAGACAATTTAGTTTCCATGGTTGATCAAACGGTTGAGATACATTGAGATTTGATCTGACGGTTGAGATACAAACCACAAGAAAAACATGACTTTGATCTTTTGAGGTTTTTAAGAAAAATCAAAATTGAAGAAAATTAGAAACTAAAAAACTTTTAAAATTAAGGAAACTACCAGAAAAAAAAATTGACTATGAAAAATTGACTAAAGAAGTCATAACTTTCGGATTTTCTAGAAGGATTGTTCGTAATACGTGATTTTCTTCTTGATGAAAATTCGAAAAAAATATTACTACGAAAAACTCAGTAAAAAAAACATGAATACGAAAAAAAAATCATTACGACAAAAATATCAGTACGAAAATCTCATTACGAAAATATCCAGTATGAAAATTTCATTACGAAAATTTCCAGTACGAAAATTTCATTACAAAAATTTCCAGTACAAAAATTTCATTAGGAAAATTTCTAGTACCAAAATTTCATTACAAAAATTTTCAGTGCGAAAATCTCATTACCAAAATTCTCAGTACGAAAACTTCATTTCCGGAAATTTCTATTATGAAAATTTCAGCTCTGAAAATTTCCATTATGAAAATTTTTGTTACAAAAGTTTGAAAAAACTGACTACGAAAATTTTTATTATGATAACATGAAAATGTACTCCCCCTATGAAAAGGAGTTTGTTACTGTAAGGATAATTGTTCAACAAGAAGTTAATGAAGAAATATTAACTTATGGTTATCATCCCTAAATTCTGTTTAATGTATTCAAATCTATTGGAGGATAAAGATTTTATGAAAATGTTAGAATGTTGATCTTGCATTCTGATAAACTGAAGAATGATATCTCCTTTGAGTGTGTGATCCCTAAGAAAGTGATGTCTAATGTCTATGTGTTTTGCACGAGAATGATGTGCAGGGTTTTTAATAAGGGAAATGGAACTTGTGTTATCACACAAAATTTGAGTTTTAGTAAAACTCAATCCATAGTCTGTGAGTGTGTGTTGCATCCACAACACTTGAGCACAACAACTTCCAGCTGCTACATATTCAGCTTCCGTAGTGGGGAGTGATACAAAGTGTTGCTTCTTGCATGACCAAGAAAATTATGAATCTCCTAATAAATGACAAGTTTCGGATGTACTTTTTCTATCCATTATACATCCACCAAATTCAGCATCCGAAAAGATTTTTAAAACAAAGTCATTTCCAGAAGTATAAAACAATCCTAGATCCATGGTTCCCTTTAAGTAGCGAGAAATTCTTTTCACTGCCTTTAAATGAGATTCCTTAGGATTGGATTGATATCTTGCACATAAGCATACAGAGAACATCAAGTCTAGTTGAATAGATATCATGTAAAGTAGGATTCCTATCATACCTCTAAAAGTTGTTTGATCTACTAGTTTCCCAACTTCATCAAGATCAAGTGTGTTTTAAGTACCAATAGGAGTACTTATACTCTTAGTGCTGTCATAACCATACTATTTAAGAAGATCATTAATATACTTATGTTGGGATATGTAGATTATTTCTGGTTTTTGAGAAATTTGAAAACCAAGAAAAAATGTTAACTCACCCATCATACTCATTTCAAACTCAGATTTCATTAGATTCGTAAAGGAATCAGTTAAAGATTGATGAGTTGAACCAAATATAATGTCATCAACATAAATTTGAACAATAAATTTTTTTTTCTTATCTTTCATTATAGAGAGTTTTCGATCTACATTTCCCTTGACATAGTTATTTTGAAGCAAAAATCCTGCAAGTCTATCATACCAAGCTCGTGGGGCTTGTTTAAGACCATACAAGGCTTTGTTAAGTCTAAAAACGTGATCAGGATGATTTTTATCTTCAAAGCCAGGAGGTTGTTCAACAAAAACTTCCTCTTGAACATAATAGTTAAGAAAAGATCATTTTACATCCATTTGAAAGTGTTTAAAATTGAAGAATGATGCAAAGGCAAGTAAGATATTAATAGATTCAAGTATAGCTACTGGAGCATAGGTTTCTTCATAGTATATTCCCTCTTGCTGATTATAGACTTTAGAAACTAGTCTAGTTTTATTTCTAATAATGACTCCATTTTCATCACACTTGTTTCTGAAGACCCATTTTAATCTAATAATAGAGGTTTCCTTAGGTCTTTAAACCAAGGTCCAAACTTTATTCCTTTCGAATTCATTTAGTTTATCTTGCATGGCTTTGATCCAATCATCATCACCTAAATATTCATCAGTGCTTTTTGTTTCTAATTGGGAAAGGAATGCTAGATGTTTTACTTCATTTTTTCAAGGAACTTCTAGTCCTTACTGGTTGATTTATATCACCAATGACACTATCACTGAGATGTTTCTTAAGAAACACCTGACTTGGGTTTTGTAAATCTTGTTCATCAACATAGGGTAGAAAATCTTATGGGGTAAATGTTTCAGAGGTATCTTCTCAAACATTTTCCTTATCAGAAGGATCTTCTAACAAAGGTTGATAACCAGTTTTTGAAAACACATCTGAGGATGTAGGTTGGGATGGTTTAAAAACCAAAGGATCAAATTCATCAAATTTTACATGCACTGTTTCCTCAACAGTACAAGTGTTTTTATTGAAAACTCTATAAGCCTTAGAAGTTGTGGAGTAGCCTAAGAAAATTCCATCATCGGATTTTGGTGCAAATTTGTGTATATTATCTTTAGTATTCAGAATTAATACCTTGCAACCAAAAACCTTGAAGTAGGAAAGTCTAGGTTTTCTACCATTCCATAACTCGTAAGGAGTTTTATTAAGAAAAGGTTTAATCAAAACTCGATTTATAGTATAACAAGCAGTACTTACAGCTTCAACCCAAAAATGACTAGCTATAGAATATTAACTCATCATGGTTCTAATTATCTCTTGAATAATTCTATTTGTTCTTTCAACTACACCATTTTGTTGAGGAGTTCTCGGTGCTAAAAAGTTGTGAGTAATACCTTTTCTACTACAAAAAGTTTCAAAATCAGAATTTTGTAATTCTCCTCCATGATCTCTATGAATAGTTTTTAATGGAAGGTTTTTCTAATTTTTAACTTGGGATCTAAAAATTTTGAAATAAGAAAAAGATTCAGACTTCATTGCTAGAAAATAGACCCATGTAAATCTAGTGTAATAATCAACTAGAACAAAAACATAGTATTTGCCTCCAATGCTTCCAGTTTGTGTTGGAAAAAAAAGATCCATGTGAACCAACTATAATGCATCAGTTGTTGAGACTTCACCAATTGATTTAAAACTAGATTTATGTTTCTTTCCATATTGACAAGGATCACAAACTTTAGAAAAATTGAATCTAAGATCCAGTAGATCCTTAACTAGTCTCTTCTTAGAGAGTTTACATAAGTTCCTAAGGTTTCAGTGACCTAGTCTTCTATGCCATAATAAATAATGATCTTACATTGCACTTAGGAAAGGTAAGTAATGGCTCCTAAGGTCTTCTAAGTTAAAAGTTTAAACATAATATTACCTATTGGCAGAAAGAATAAACTCTTCCTTGGAATTGTGTACTAAGCAATTATCATTTATAAAATTCACAAGGTATCCTTCATCACATAATTGACTTATGCTAATGAGGTTTTGATTAAGACCCTTTACAAATAAAACATTTGAAATCAAAGTTTTACCAAGAAGAACAATATTACCTATACCAACAATTTCTCCCTGAGAATTATTTCTGAAAGTTACTTTTCCTCCTTTCATCTTGACAATCTTTTCAAAATAGCCTTTGTTACCAGTCATGTGCTGGGAATATCCACTATACATGTACCAAGTATTGTTGTGGGTACATCCTTTATCTTTCTGAAAATAAGAAAAGAGTTAGACTTTTAGAATCCAAACTTGTTTGGATTCGAGATTTTCAGATAACAAAATTTTGGGTACCCACATCTTCTTAGAAAAGTAAGCCTTATAAAATCCTAGAGATTGAGTTTTGTTTAAAGAAATTTTTTTTCCCAGTGACCACCACATTGAAACTTGGTACAAAATGGGGCCCTTTGAGGAACCAGGTAGTTGTTACTAAAATTTGGTTTTGCATGGGTATAACCAAATCCGGACTTGTTTCTTAAAGGTCGTATTTGTGAATACATCTTATCAAAATTTTCTTTACCTAAGGTAAAGTTAGAAAGAAATTTATTCAAGGAAAATATTTCAGATTTGAGTTTTATAACCAAGTTTTTATCTTCAAAATCATTAGGTTTGGAACTAGATCTAGGCTCGAAAACACTTTTCTTAGAAATTACCTTTTCTAGATCTTTAGAAAGTTTATTCTTCTCAGAATTTACTTCCTCAAGACTTTTTGAAATACTTGAAATCACCATTTTTATTTTCAAGATATTTAGAAAGATTTTTTATTTCCTTAGTAATAATAATATTCATAGAGTTTTCCTTATCAAGTTATTTATTGAGTTTTGAATTCTCAACCTCAATAAGTTCTGGAAACCTAGAAACATCTTCATAGGTAGGTAAATTATTTTCCTCATAAGAAGAGGATTCTTCATTAGAAGAGTTATAATATTTATTATCATTATAATTTAAAGAAACATTGGTCAATGATTCAGAATTGTGAACCTTAGCCATAAATCAATGATTGTTAATAGGTAATCTGGCTATAAGACCACAATTCTTATGTCCAAGCAATTCATAATCAGAAGATTCATCTAAAGTGTCACCACCACTGGCACTCCAAGTATCACTAGCTTTCAGAACATTCATAGATTTAGCTTTATAATACTTCTTCCTATTCCTTTCTGAATGCCTCTCTTTTATTTCTTTCTTCTTGATCAAAGGCCAATCAGGTTGTATGTGTCCACTTCTCTTGTATTCATAGCATGTGACATATGAATCTTTCTTATCTTTCCTTTCCTTCTTCTTATACCTGGATTGAAAATTTCTTTGACCAGCTATCTTGTTCATTCTTCGAGCAATATTTTCTAACTAATTCTCTGATACTTCACCTTCACTAGATTCAGATTGGATAGTAACCTTCTTAGACTTGGATCTAGTTACTCTCTCAGGAGTCTTTGCTTTCATGTGATTTGATGTTGTAGTAAAAGAAACGGTATCATTCCCATTCTTCTTTTTGATATTTTCAGCATCTCTCTTCATCCTTGTTTCATGTTGAACAAGAGTTACAAATAGCTCATATAAGGAAATTTGAGTAACCTTCCTATTCTCATCAATAGCTGTTCTATTTGATTCCCACTCATTGAGCATAATATCAATAATCTTATCTACAAGAGCTTTATCATTAAGAGATTTCTATCCCATAGAATTTAGACTATTCAAAATTGTCATAAACCTCTATTTTACTTTACAAATGGATTCACCATAAGGAAAATTGAAACCATGATATTCGCCTCTAAGCATATCTCTTCTTGCCTCAATCACTTTAGATGTACCAAAATGAGTAACTTCATGTTTCTTCCATATAAACATTGCTATTTCACATAATGAAATTTGGCTATATATGTTCCTAGTCATTGAACATAGTATAGTATTGCATACCTTATAGTTTAATTGATAATCATGCTTCTCTTGGTTTGTAAAAGAACTAACTTCCTTATCAGGAATTTTTTATCCACTGGTAATAATAACAAAGTTATCTACCCCAGTATTGATAAAAAAAGTCTTCATTCGATCTGTCCAATACTCATAATCATTACCATCAAAAACTAGTGGTCTTTTAGGGTTTAGGTTGTCGATTGAACCAACGTTCATTCCTATCATCTTAAATAAAACTTTCTACACAAAAACTTGTTAATAACAAAATTTCGGATTCAAGTAAAGTATTCCTAAGTAAGGAGAATATAGAACAAAGAAAAAAAGCTGAGCAAGGGAAAAATTATATGTTAGTATAAGTATTTCAGAGACCTACTCTGGTACCAAATGTAATATTGGTATAGAGTATGAGGTTTCCAACCTCTGATACCAAATGTAGGATCGAAATAATGTTGTAGATGCTCAATATACAAGGGGGGGGGGGTGAATTGTACACTTTACAAATTTACTTAAACAAAGAAAGATCTAAGATTAACAAAGTTAAACTAAGAAAATTCACAACACCTCTAATCACCAATGAAAGATTGGGACAAAGTATGAAGTTACAAACTTCTAGTTCTATGCACTTGCTTAAATCTAGAAAGTGATTCCGAAAACAAGTTCTGGAAATATGGATCCAGAAATGAAACTTAATCAATGTTTTACAATATGAGATTCTACCTTAAATCATATAGAATCTAACTAAGTTAGAGTACAAGTGTAAGGAAATATAAGAAGATTATACTTTCCTTACAATACGAAAAGCAGCGGAAAAACGTGTAGTAAAACTACAAGTAACAAGATATAAATATTTTAACCCAAAGAGAAGGGTATCCAACAACCTTAGATAATGGTCCCTTGATTTATACTTTCAAGAAAGTCTGTCTTACCCACAACAGGGTAATCCCTCAATACGAAGATCAGAGTCTCTGTCTTGCTATCCCCGCATGCCCTTAACTTCAAGGTATTTGGAACCTTTTTCTTCCTCAGCAAGGAATCCCTCAAACATCAAGGAATTTTGCACCTCTATCTTATTATCCCCAGAATCCCTCGAATGTAATCACCAACATTCAGAGTCGCATAAAGCAATATGAACAAGCAGTTCAGTATGTACAAAGCATGAAAATATTCTCTCTCTAGAAATCACCTTAACATCGTGTGGTCTCTAGAGTGATCAACTTCTTGTTGAGATCTTTCAAATGAGCTCCTATTTATAGGCTCGATTGGAATAGTCGGATACCTCCTCCGATGGTAATATTTTCCTTAAAATTTGGAGGGACCTATTCACGTGTCACTAAACCAATGGTTTGTTAGAAACAGAATGGAAGACATCGTTTTATAACAAAACATGTGTAACTGAAATCAAGACATTGTTTTATATTGAAATAAGTGAAAGCATAAGTAAAACTAGAATTTGAAATGTAGGAAAATAATAGTTCGGAGTCTAACCAAAATGGAATTCGTAGTCTATAAAAAAATGTTCAGATTCTGTTTTATAGGAATTCAGAACCTAAATTCTGTAGAAATCCAGATTCTGAATTTCTTAGGAAATTCAGAGTCTGGTTTCATCAGAGTTCATAATCTGAACATACAAAGTTCGTAGTTGAACTGATAAAAGTTCATATCCAGAATTTGGAGTCGAACTATATGAGAGTTCGTATCCAGAATTCGGAGTCGTACTATATGAGAGTTCGTATCCAGAATTCATAGTTGAACTATATGAGAGTTTATATCCATAATTCAGAATGGAACTTCATTAGAGTTCGTATCCAAAATTCGGAATGGAACATCATTAGATTTCATATCTAGAATTCGGAATGGAACTTCATTAGAGTTCATATCCAGAATTTGTAATGGAACTTCATTAGAGTTCGTATCTAGAATTTGGATCCAAACCAGAATGCTTCATATCTTTGCATTATATGATTTCGAGGTTTTGGTTATGAATCCGACTTTTATACTTAAGAAAAAAAATATTGCTATGTATAAGGAAATATAGGTTAGGGTAAATTTCCTTAAGGAAAGTAAAATTTCCTGAGGGAAGTAAAATATGGATTTGCTTAAGTATAAGGTGTTTGAGATTTTCAAAATAAGAAGGAATGGAAAAATCATAAGGAAAACTTTATTGACTCAATAGTTCTTTTTTCAGATGATTAAAACATTGATAAGGATCAATCACATTGCCTTTAGAATCCAATATTTGAATAAATTCTTTAATTTAAATCTAGTAAACCACATTTATCAAGATAGGGTTCTCAAGATATTTGTAAAACCAAAAAAATCATATTGGTGTTTCAAAAATGCTTCAAATTTAAACAATTCACATTGCTGGGAGGAAGCCTTAAAGAAAAGAAATGAAAAATTTATAAACATATATAATCCATCATAAACTTCTTGACATATATTTTAAGGAGTGTTTTAAAATGAAGAGGAAATTAGTAATATAACATTCCAATAAATTTATTAAAATGTTGATATATTTTACTTTTCACTACCAATTTTAAAATTTTTACATAAAAGGAAAGTGAAAATGAATATAATATAACAAGAATTTTACATAAGAAGATAAGTAAAAAGTATGGAAAACTAAATTTAAACTCATAGATAATGTATTATAATTTTTAAAAACATTAAAATCATAGATTTATTCTCTAAATTATATGATGAGGAAACTCGTGATTATGATATTGAAGTTGAAACATTAAGTAAATCATAGGTAGGTTTATTGATTTAAAAAGTGAATGATGATGAGATCCATAATGGTAAAGATAATTTGTATGAAAATGATGAAAAATAAGAAATTATGAGTTCTTAGTGGGTTTATAATATTTTCATTGAAATGAAAATATTAAAAGAAATGGGGTTCTATTTTTTTTCTAATGGATGAAAATGGAAAGAATTGTTTTTTTTAATCCATGAGAGTAAGAAGGAAACCTATAACCTAGATTCTTATCCCTTGAATTTAGAGTCTGATCTAATTCATCACTCTAATATTAACTTGTAGTGTAGAAGTAGTGGGAAATTTTGGGTGGCCAACACCTGTCAGTTATGAAATTTCAGGTATGACAAGTATTAGTAACCTGAAATTCTATACTCCTTAAAAATGATAAGGTGAACTAGCTGTTATGAGTGGGTTCCCTAGAACCAACTCCTTTATATACTTTAATTACCATTATATATGTAAAGTTTGATATATACATGTGTTTATTATTACCAAGATAGTGTTAATAAATTTTAATTCACTATTTACATGGTAATGTACTTAGAATAACTATTGTATCAAAAGGTTATAGCAGTTCAAAACTATAGTGAGAACCTTGAGATACTATGATAGTAATCTTAAATATATATGTCATATGGTCTAGATATATAATATTTATAGGACACAAGTTTCATATGACCATCAAGTGTTGGGGGCTTATAGGCATTAAGACTTATTCTCATGAAGTTTGTAATTATTGATCTCGAGTACATGAGATCATGATGACTAAACTACTAATAGGAACACCACATGTTTCATATGTTATTGGTTGGTCCTGTCTATGAACATGTTTACTGTTCTATATAATTGAGACTATTATCAATGTGTACCATTTGATCATGTAATTTTATGACTAGAAAAAACCATGACATTGAAGTCATGGAGAGGTTTCTTGTGTTGGTTGGGTCATCAGTGGTATGTCATTAGTTAAATAATCAATATAAAATTTTTCTATTATAATTTCAGGAAGAGATATTTAAACACATGGCTGATTGTCACCTATCGACCGATCAAAGATCCAATGCTCTACTAATGTGTATAGAAGCACTCATGTCGAATCCTCAGTGATGATAGTTTTTTTAATAGTAAATTGTTTTTAGTTGATTGTTTATTTGATTGGGGGGTTTGTTTGCAGAGCTTATGAAATAATTTATGGATGATTTTTGATTTAGAAAATTGATAAATATTGGGGGTTAGTTCATCATTAGGTAGTTATGATTTTGAAATCATTGAGCCTTGCTTTATATTTCATTAAATTAACACCCACTTCACAAGATAACGTTGATTGGAATTCCTAAGTGTTAAGGATTGAATCCAAGCCTTAGAATAACTTAAGGTTCTAATATCAATCAGATCATATTGATGGTGGTGTATTTATGGTTCCTATAATCCATGGAAACCACATGTTAAAAAAACAAGTCATTAATCCATGACATGTTAAGTCCAATATACACAATGTTAATTCAAAGAATATTCATCGAGCAAATACTCTCAATCACTTAACATACATAAAAATTGAATCACCCTTATAATAGATTTACTCATCCATTTGGGTGTTTAATAATCTGGTTATAATGATTAAGATGATAAATTAAGAAGAGAAGAAGAATAAAGGGATAAGAAAAGAGTGGTGCGTCGACACACACACACGAACAATGATGATAATTAAAAATGAACTTTTTATTGAATGAAAAAGCAAAGGAAGGGAAGGGGATTCAACTGTATTTAAAATATTTTAAGAAAATTAATATTAAAATACAGAAGGTGTATGATAATAAGAGATATTGAAGAAGAAACTTGCATTAACATTGAATTACAAAACACAAACATACAAGATTACAAATGGAGAACAACACAAAAGTGAAAGGAAGAAAAGAGAGGAGGACGTGTTTCTCAAGTGAAAACATGAGTATGTAAGGCCCTCCAAATATTTTTTCAAGTATTCTTCTATTCCAATTGATTATCTTCTCTCCTGAAATTCCAACCCCTTTGAAGGAGAGGAGGGGGATGTATTTATAGCCCAAGGAAGTGGACTGTTTGCATTCCCAATTTGTCCCTCCACATGGATCGATGATTTGGACATTAAAACAGTAGAATATAGAGATATCTCCTTCCTCAAAGTTGAATATAATATTTTTTTCCGACCTCTCTCAAAATTTAGAGTTATTTGGACCTATGGAGCCAACGTTATGACCGGTTGATTAAACAATTTTAATCTGTCCATTTCAATCCAATATTTTTGAAGTCCAAAATGTGAAAGAGTTTTTAAATAGGAATATTCCTTCAAAGCCGAATTATTTCTTCAACAAAGTCAGAAACCTATATCTGTTATTTCACACTACAAAATCTCATCTTGATTTGGTGATTACATCATGAGATATGTCATGAATAATGTCTAGATTTTAATTCCCGTCCAGAATGGTGGTCTGGACTTCAAGGCCTTAGTTGGGCCCCTTTTTCTTGTAGTTGGGCCTGAAAATTTTTATACATGATTCCTTTGGATAATATAGAATATATTATGGAGTTTCATAAAATTTTGTCTCCGGGATTTAGACAAGTAACTCAATCATCATTGATGGTCCAGTTTTATCACAAATTCTTTGGGTGTTATTGTGTTGACCATATGAGCCTTCAAATGGTAGAATTGGACCATGATTCCTTCTATTGATATTTGAGAAATTAAATAAGGAATCCTAAAAAACTAGAGACACACAATTTGAATCAGTATAGTGCGAGGTATAAATAAAATAGTAAACTGACTCAATTGAACTACTTCTAAAATTGCTCAAAAATTATACTTAGTATTAAAACATTAATATTTCACACAAATTATGCACATTTAATATAAAACAAGTAAAGGGAGTATATAATAAGTCATGAATATATTAATAACATCAACTCCACCACACATAGTCTTGTGCATGTCCTCATGTGAAAAAAATATAAAAACATAACAAAATCATTTTCACTCACCAACAAATATTAAAATTTTGTTTTCTCCAATTGAGGGAGGTTTAGACTATTTCACTCATCCATTTTGAATTCCAGAAAAAGTTGTTACAGAAAAAATGTTCCAAAAATAATTCATTTTTTCATGCTGAAATTTAGAAATGGAAAATTTGGACACTCAAAACTCACGCCTCTCAAGATGATAAAATTTATTTGTGGAGGTTCACTAATTCACCAACCAAAAGTGAAAATCTTAGAGTTTTAAAGAGATCTCAGCTTCCAAAAAACATCCAAAGTTCACAAGAATCAAGAGGTATTTTTAAGGGGGTTTTCTGTGGCTATGGGATGGTAGAAATATAATATCCAAGAGAGAGAAGAAGAGGGTTAAAACACCAACATAAAAAAAGCAATGCACATTGTTTTGAAATAAAACATGGAAGGAAATGAAAACACATATTTATAAGGTAATGATTGTGTGAAGAAAGGCACAATAGAGGAAGAAAATTTTAAGGGGATGAGAAGATGAAATATTTACAATCCATGAAACTTCTCCCAAAGACATAATAATATAATTCAAGTGTTTTTTTTTTCTTTTTTTTTTCTCTTTTTTCAAAAGTTGAACTTGGAAAATATCTCACACTCATATACCAACCAATGATTGATCTCCTCACGACACTAATTGTAATAGTAATAACAAGATCAAAGGCTGATAAATAGTAATTTTTGACCTACCCAAGACACAACTAATTCTTATTTTCATTTTTTTTATTTTTTTTTATTTTTTTGAACACTTTTCAATTGTACATGATAAACATATATACATTCCCAAACCCCACTGAAGGTAAAAATCTCTCCCACACTTAAAATGATGCTTTCCATCAAGCATAAGATAATATAGTGACATAAACAAAGGGTACCCAAAATGAAATCCATTCCCCCACACTTAAATTTCAAAAAATTATGCAAAGAAAATCCATGTTGATATTGGATGGGATAAAGAATTGGACTTGTAATCTGGCTATAAAAGAAAAGGTATTCATATGATCTAAGGGGATTTAAAAAAGAGGATTAATGTAAGGTTATTTTGGGGATATTTTCTATTATAATTATCATGGGGTTTAGAAAATGTCTCTATCATATTAATGCACACTAAAGTAGGAAATTCAGATCGAAGGTCCACAAACTCAAGACTCACAAATGGGGGTGAAAACATACATTTTAAAAAGATGGCCATAGGTGGCCTTGAAATGAAATCAAATATTGTTCCTCATGGTTGGGGAAAATCATTTTCCAAATCAAAAATTGATCATTAAAAATGTGTTGGTTTTGACACAAAATTCTTTATCCAAAGTCCTGATGAAAATACAAAATTTCTGAGATAAAAACATTCTTGTTGACTCCCCAAAAAGGTTGGACAAAATTTCAAAACTCGATGGTGAGTAAGCATGACTCTTGATTTTTTTTATTATGATTCCTTTTATTTGTTTTTTAGATTGTTTTAGTTTTTAATTGAGACACACTCACACAAAAGAGAAAGATAAAAATAAAGGGTTTGAAAAAGAAAGTGGTAAAAAAAATGAAAGACAGAGGAAGAAGAAGAAATAGGTAGAGGGAGGAAGATAGAGAGATAGATAGTTAAAGAGAAATAGGTGCCCCTAGTTTGGAATTGGTGGGTTTCCATCTCCATCTAGTGGTTGGTTGACTGCAGAAGTTGGGGATCCAATAGAAGTCGATGTTGATCCAGGATTGTGTATCCTATCATGGTGATGCTTTAACCAATGTCCATTAACCATGAATGTCCTATTAGAAGAGGGGTCTTGGACTTACACTGCACCAAACGGGTAAACATTAGTAATAACAAAAGGACCTTCCCAACGAGAATTAAGCTTACCGGGGTGAAGCCGAAATCAATAATTAAAGAGCATTACCTTATCACATTCATGGAATACCTTTATCAGGATGTGTTTATCATGGAGTGGCTTGGATTTTTATTTGTAGAGATTTCAATTATAATAAGAATCAAGTCGAAGCTCCTCTAGTTCAGCCAATTGCAACAATCTTTCTTCATTAGATTTTTCAAGATCAAAATTACAAGTTTTCACTTCCCAAAATGACTTATGTTGGATTTCAACTGGCAAATGACATGCTTTACCAAAAACTAGCCTAAAAGGAGACATCCCAATGGGTGTTTTATAGGCAGTTCGATAAGCCCAAAGTGCTTCACCAAGTATTTTAGGCCAGTCTTTTCTAGTGAGTTTTACAATTCTCTCAAGAACTCTTTTCACTTCTCTATTAGAAAGTTCAGCCATGCCATTTGTTTGGGGGTGATATGCAGATGAAGTTTTATGTATAACCTTATTCTTTTTTAAAAGAGATTCCATGGGTTTATTACAAAAATGGGTTCTTATGTTACTTATCATGGCATGAGGTGTGCCAAATCAGTGGAATATGTGTGTCTTTAAGAACTCACTAACAGTATACGAATCATCCTTTCTAGTGGGTTTGGCCTCAACCCAGCTAAAGATATAATCAAACGCAAGAATAATGTATGAGAATCCGTTGGAAGGGAGAAATGGTCCCATTAAATCGATGACCGAAACATCAAAAACTCACAAAAAATTAATGGTTTTTGGGTAATTTCATTTCTCTTTGAAATTGTGCCAAAATTTTGGTAAGTGGGACATGATTGATAGAACTCATGTGAGTCCTTGAAGAGTGAAGGCCAAAAGAATCCAGAGTCTAGAACCTTTCTGGAGGTCCTTTGTGGTCCAAAGTGGCCACCACCAGGAATTTAGTGATAGAATTATAAGATAGAATAATGTTCATTTTCATCGACACATCTCCTTATTACCATGTCAGCCCCAGTTTTCCAAAGTTTATTTTCTTCCCAAAAATAGTATTTAGAATCACTTTTCAACTTCATTTTTTTTCTTCTGAAAAATATTCAGGAAAAACACCAGAAACCAAGTAATTTACAATTGGGTCATACCATGGTATTTTTGGAGTGAGAGATGAAATGTGATCAAAGGGGAATTCAGGATCGATGATTTGATAATGAGAATAATTAGAAATTCTACTCATGTGATCAGCCACATGGTTTTCTTTTCCTAGTCTATATTTTATTTCAAGGTCAAACTCTTGGAGCATTAGGATCAATCTTATTACCCTCGGTTTGGAATCACTTTTCTTGAGTAATAACTTTATAGAAGAATGGTCTATGATGATGATGATGTTGGCACCTAAGAGATAGGACCAGAATTTATCTATAGAAAAAACAACTGCTAAAAGTTCTTTTTCAGTGACAATGTAGTGAGATTGAGTTTCATCCAATTTTTTGAGGAATAATAGATTACATGAGTAATATTATCTCTTATTTGACAAAGAACAACCAAAAGGCTCTATCAGAAGCATCACACATCAACTCTAAGGGTAAGGACCAATATGGGGGTTGGATTATTGAGGCGGATGTTAGAGCAGTTTTGAGTTCAACAAAGGCTCTCTTGCAAACCTCATCGAAATGGAAAGTGACATCATTTTGGAGAAATCGAGTGAGTGGGAGGGAAATCCTACTGAAGTTATAGATGAATATCTGATAGTAACTGGCATGACCAAGGAATGAACGGATGTCTCAAACAGAAGTGGGTTGAGGAAGTGATTGGATCACTTCAATTTTGGAGGGATCGACTTTAATACCATCTTTTGAAACTATGTGACCTAGAACAATCCCATTTGCAACCATGAAGTGACATTTTTCAAAATTTAACACAAGGTTACACCTGACACACTTTTGAAGGACTAGAGAGAGTGAATTCAAGAAAGATTCAAATGACTCACCATAAATGGTAAATTCATCCATGAATACTTCCATGCAGTGTTCAATGAATTCAGAAAAAATACTCATCATACACCTATAGAATGTTGTAGGAGCATTGAAAAGCCCAAATTCCATTCTATTATATGCATATGTTCCAAAGGGGTATTTGAAAGTAGTCTTTTCTTGGTCCTGAGGTACAATTGGGATTTGGAAGTAGCCGGTGTATCCATCAGGAAAGTAATAGTGTGACTTTCTAGCTAATCGTTCTAGCATTTGATCAAGGAATGGAAGAGGGTAGTGATCTTTTCTTGTTTCAACATTCAATTTCCTATAGTCGATGCACACACACCATTTTTTCTTCACTCGAGTTGCGACTACCTCACCATGTTCATCTGTGAAAAAAAATTTCCCACCCTTCTTAGGTACAACTTGAATTGGACTAACCCATTCAATATTAGAAATTGGATAGATAATACATCTTGAAGAAGCTTGGTGATCTCTTCCATAAATACCTCAAGTATGAGTGGATTGATTCTTCTTTGTGATTGTCTAATTCCTTTGGATGATTCCTCAAGATGGATGTGATGCATGCAAAGAGTAGTGTTGATTCTTGGTATGTCATCTAGGTTCCAACCTAAGGCCTTTTAGTTTTCCTCTAACACTTGAACAAGTTTGGACTCCTCAGTTTTGGTAAGTGAAGTAGAGATAATGACAGGATAGGAGTGATCATGGAAAAGGAATGCATATTTCAGCTGTTCAGGAATAGGTTTTAGATCAGTATCATTTCTAATTTGTGGGTTAGACATATCAGGGATGGATGAAGGGACTTCAGTTCCTTCAGATTCATTTTCCTTAATACTTTCCAAGGTGGAGTAGTAGAGATCAGAGTTAATGTGGGATTCAAGAGTGTTTTCATGTTACTTTAGATTGAAGAAGTCTATGAATGAGAGGTCCACATGAACTTCAGCATTTATGAATTGGTTAATCATATTGTAGATTCCACAAGATCCTTTATCATCAAAACAGGATAAACATGATGGAATGAGGTTCAATTGACTCTTAGAAGTGTCCTTGGAAGCATGGATTGAGAATGCATAGCAATCCTCAGATGGGTATCACATGGCTTGTAAAATGTTGAATTTGACTAGTTGGTCACCAAATTCCATGGATAAGATGCCTGAATGAACATCAATTTTGGTTCTAGCAGTAATGAGGAATGGTCTTCTTAGAATTAGGGGAGATCGAGAAGAGTTCATCTCACCTTCCATGTCAAGGACGTAGAAATCAGCTAGGAAGACAATATCATTAACACGAACAAGGACTTCCCCAATTATACCCTCATGACTAGTAGTACTTCGATTGGCTAACTAAATTACGACACTTGTTGGATGTAAGGGACCTAGATCAAGGTTAGAGAAGATGTATGTGGGTATGACATTAATTGAGTCTCCTAAGTCTATGAGTGAATCAATGAAGTTAGAACTTCCAATTTGGAATGGAATTGTAAAGGTCCCTAGATATTTTCACTTTATGGGAATAGAATGCTGGGTGTAAACATTTTAAAAGGTCCTAAGTTTCCTCTTGTGGATGCACAATTCCTTGAGAAACTTCAAATACTTAAAAATTTGTTTTATGGCATCTAAGAGAAGAATGTTGAATTCAACATGTCTAAACATGTCAAAAATTTCAGGATTAGGTTCAAATGACTTCTTTGGCTTAGAGACAACCTGTGGAAAATGAATTGGATTCCTATGCAGAATGGAATGAGGTGAGGGAATGGATTCAGATTCCATTTCAAGTTTCTTTTTATTTTCATTTTCTAGGTCAAAATTCAAATGAGGGTTAGAGGACTTATCTTGAGGAATAGAAATTTTCTTTCCCGATATAAGTGCAATTTCCCTTACATTACCCTTGGGGTTGGGTAATGGTTGAGCAGGGAGTTTGGAAGAATTGGATGGTTACTGTTGACTAAGGTGGGATGCAAGTTGACCAATTTGGGTTTCAATGTTCTTGAGGCTAGAATGGGTGAAAGAGGCAAGATCTTCCATTGCACTATCCCATGGTTTCTTAAAAGAAAAGTCTTGTCCCGAATTGGGATTACTTTGATTTTGGTTCTTGGGAAAGTGATTGTATTGGTTTTGGAATTGGGAAGGCTCACTAGGAGAATGGAATCCAGGAGGAGGGTTGTTCCTTTGAGGTTGATGAAGAAAAGGATAAGGTTGTTGGAAGTTACCAACACCTTGACCATATTAGAATTGGTTTGGGTTTTGAGGAGGAAATTGACGAGGATGAGATATGGATTACCATATCTATGGAATTGGTTATAGGAAGAAGAGAAGGGCTCAGAGTGAGGTTCGTTGAAGTTTCTATCAAACTGACCTGATAGTTGAGGATTGGTGCTCCGCTGAGCATATGCTGCATTGAGCTCCATTGGTCCAGATGAATAGGATTGATCCTCTTGAAGTTGTGAACATGTGTCAGTTGGATGAGATGGAGATTGGTAGATTCCACAGTTTTTGATAGGTCTAGGAAACATTGATTGTGGAGAAGATGAGGTTGGGGATTTGGATTCCACAACCAGTTACCGCACAATACCTACAAGTTCACTCATCCACTCGGTCATCTTATTAGGCTCAATTGATTGATTATCTTGGGATTTTTTGACTTGAGAATGTGCTCTAGTATGGAATTGTTGTGTGTTTGCAGCCATGCTACTTATGAGATCTCTTGTAGCTGCGGAGTTTTATCAACAAGAGCACCGCCACTTGCGGCATCAATGAGAGTTCTCTCTATAGACAATAACCCCTCATATAAGTATTGGATCAAGAGTTGATTATGAATTTGGTGATGTTGGAAGGTTGTAATAAGATTTTTGAACCTCTCCCAGTATTCATGGAGTGATTCACTTGGGAACTGGAAGATACCAGTTATTTCCTTTCTGATAGAATTAGTACGAGAAGCAGGAAATAATTTCTCTAAGAAGAGTCTCTACATGTCATTCCATGTGGTTATGGAACCATGAGGTAGGTAGTAAATCCATGACATAGTAGTGTCAGCTATGGAGAAAGGGAATTCTCTAAGTTTTATTTTTTTCTTCCGAAACCCATTGAGGCTTCATGGCAGAGCACACCACTTGGAACTCTTTAAGGTGGAGATTTGGATCCTCCCCGGCTAGCCCGTGGAAATGAGGGAGAAGATGAATCAAACCCAATTTGAGTTCAAAGTCATCTTCATCATTTGGATATTGAATACCAATAGGTTGGTAATTAATACCAGGGGTGGAAAATTCTTTTAGTGTTTGTTCCGTAGGATTGGCCATATCTAATTCAACTGGTTTGATGATGAATGGGTCTTGAATAATTTGATTTTCTCTTATGTTCCTCCTAAGTTGGCAAAGTGTTCACTCAATTTCAGGGTCAAACAAATCTGAGGGACTTCTTGGAAGGATACAGGGCATTTAGAGGGATGTTTTAAGGAAAAAGAAGATGGGGTTTTCTTTGTGGTTTTTCTTTTTATGATTTTTATAAGAAGACGGGGTTTTCTTTGTGTTTTTTTCATTTTTTTTCTATAAATTTTGTTTTTTTACAATAACCAGAAACTAATGACTACTTAAAGCACCATCCCCAGCAACAAATCCATTTGAAATTCATGGCATATTATCTCCAATCTACCGGTCAAATATCCAATTCTCTACTAATGTGTATAGCAGCACTCGAGTCAAATCCTCGGCGATGATACTTTTTTTAATAGTCAATTGTTTTTAGTTGATTGTTTTTTTGATGGGGTGTTTCTTTGCAGATCTTATGATATAATTTAGGGATGATATTTGATTTAAAAAATTAATAATTATTGGGATGAGTTCATCATTAGGTAGTTAATCTTGTGAAATCATTGAGCCTTGCTTTATATTGAATTAAATTAACACCCACTTCACAAGATAACATTGATAGGAATTACTAAGTGTTGAGGCTTAATTCCAAGACTTAGCTTAACATAAGGTTCTAATATCAATAATATCTTGTTGATGGTTGTGTATTTATGGTTCCAATAATCCATGGAAACCACACGTTAAACAAAAGAAGTAATTAATCCATGACATGTTAAGTCCAACTTACACAATGTTAATTCAAAGAATATTCATCGATAAAATACTCTCAATCACTTAACATCCCTAAATTTTGAATCGCCCCAAAAATAGATTTACTCAACCATTTGAGTTTTTAATAATCTGTTTATATGATTATGATGATAAATTAAGAATAGAATAAAAACAAAGGGATAAGAAAAGAGTGGTGCATTGACACACAAACACGAACAATGATGATAATTAAAAATGAACTTTTGATTGAATGAAGAAGAAAAGGAAGGGAAGTGGATTCAACTGTATTTAAACTATTTCAAGAACAAAAATATTAAACTAAAGAAGGTGTATGAGAATAAGAGATATTGAAGAAGAAACTTGCATTAAAACAGAAACTTATAATATTACAAACGGAGAACAATACAAAAGTGAAAGGAAACAAAGAGAGGAGTAATGTTATCTCAAGTGAAAACTTGAGTATGGAAGTTCCTTCCAAGATTTATTGAAGGCTTTTGTCGTGCTAATTGATTCCCCACTTTTCTACAATGCCAACCCCTCTGAAGGAGAGGATGGGGATGTATTTATAGCCCAATGAAGTGGGCTGTTTTCATTCCCAACCTGTCCCCCCACTTGGCTTGATGATTTGGACATCCAGACATCCAAATATCGAGATATCTCATTCTTAAAAGTTGAATATAATATTGTTGGTCTACCTCTCTCAAAATTTGGATTCATTTGGACGTATGGATCCAAAGTTATGGCCGGTTGATTAAAACATTTTAATCTGTCTATTTCAATCCAATCTTTTTCATGTCCAAAATGTGAAAGGGTCTTTGAATAGGAAGATGCCTTCAAAGCCAGATGATTTCTTCAACAACATCTGTCGCCTATATCTCCTATTTCACACTAAAAAATATCATCTCAATTTCATGAATACATCATGAGATATGCCATGAATAGTGTCCAGATTTTAATTCCCATCCAGAATGGTGGGATGGATTTTAAGACATCAGTTGGGCCCCTTTTTCTTGTAGTGGGACCTGAACATTTTTATCCATGATTCCTTTGGATAATATAGAACATATGGTGGATTTTCATAAAATTTGGGCTCCAGGATTCAGACCAGTAACTCAATCATCATTGATGGTCCAGTTTCATCACAAATTCTTTGGGTCTTCTTGTGTTGACCATATGAGCCTTCAAATGGAAGAATTGGCCAATGATTACTCCTAATGATATGTGATAAATTCAATAAGGAATCCTAAAAAATAAGAACCATAAAATTTTAATCAGTAGGGAGATAGTTATAAATAAAATACTAAACTGACTCAATTGGACTACTTCTAAAAATGCTCAAAAATTATACTTAGTATTAAAACATTAATATATCACACAAATTGTGCACATTTAAAATAAAATAAGTAAAGGGAGTATATAATAAGTCATGAAAATATTAATAACATCAGATATAATGATGGTCCAGGTTATCCATAATGGTAGTACCTTCATAAAATCCATGGTCATGGTACAAGAAGGTAATTCCATCATATAAAGTCATGAAATATATAGATTAACAAAATGATGATGACACAAGTATGCATCATGCTTTATGAGATATCATAATAAAAAAAGATTATATTACACAGAACATGTTCATAGGAGTTATTAATAGTTATGAAATTCATTATATCATTTGGGTCCATGATGGGTTTTTAGACTCTACTCTTGTTTTGTTGGTTAGAGTCACTATTATCTAGATAAGGTCCTAGAGGGTCACACACTAAGTGTATCCACAAGATCCAACTATTTTAATAAATAGTAGTTTAAGAATAAATGGGCCCCATATGTGGGGGATGGTGAATGTATGAGTGTGATCGATTGTAATTAAAAATAATTCAATTATATTATTCAAGTTTAGAATATTGATATTTGAATTTATTTATCATTGTATTCACAAGTTCTTTGATCATAAAAGGGAATACAACAAAATATATTTTTTTCGAATGAACATTGTCACGAACCGTCCTCTGGGCCCATGCCGTGACTACCCCAAGCCCACCTTCCCTAGTCCAGGGGCTGGTGACTAGCACCAAATGTGTAAATCCTGATAAAAAGGGAAGTCATTGCCTTTATAATGTAAACAAAAACCACAGAGTAAGCAAGATGAAGTAAACACTAAGTAAACTAGGTACAAAAGTAAGTGATGGAAAGTAAATGGGCCAGGATACAAACCCAACTGAAAGTAAAGTACAATTGAAAGAAAGTACAGCAACTGAAAAGTAAAGCAGCAATGCTGAGCCGTCCACTGGAAATCCCACCTGAAGGGTGGGTATAGATGGCCTCCTCAGCTCCTCGGGTCCAGCTGTCCGCTCTGTGTATGCCCCGCCCAGTGGTCCACCTCCAGGTACTGACTTGCTCCACAAGCCTCATCCACGATTAGAGCTGTTCGTCGTCTGCATCCAACACAATGTAGTGCGGGCATAGCCCATGAAGGGGTGAGTATATTCTAATCAGTAGGGACCCCGAGACCCCAAAAGGTCTCCCAGAATACACAGAGGATAATCCACAAAGGAAAGATACAATCACAAGTAATAACCAAATCTACTTAGGTATATGCCCATACATATACCTAAGTCATCAATTCCAATTCGACTTCAACATCTGATCCCAAGTTCGATCTAGTCCCCACAGGATAGCACAATCCAATCCGTAAAGGATAACTCAACCCAATCCACACAGGATACCAAAACAATCATATCAAGGACAATGATTGAAAGTCAAGACTCAGCTCCCATAGGTATACTTCTTCATAAGATGATAGAGATGATTAGATGTAGCCACTGATTTTTCTAAGCTGTCGGACCCACGTAGGATACAAGACCAGCTAAGCTGTCGGACCCACAAAGGATACAAGACCAGCCACTCTGCCGAACCCACGTAGGATACAAGTACAGAGTCAAATACTGTTGGACCCACGTAGGATACAACAACAGTAGTCACGTACTGCCAGACCCACATAGGATACAAGAACAATAGTCATCACCGTCGAACCCACGGAGGATTCCAATACGGTCGTCGTCACTGGCAAACCCACACAGGATCCCAGTACAGTCGTCATTGTCGTCGTAGTCACAGCCAGCTCTAGGGTTCCCGCACACAGCATGCTTGATTCCAGGAGGGTCCGCTCCACGAGCCAAGGGGTTCAATACAACAACTGACACGTAGTCCAGAGTTGATGTAACCCAAAGTTCCGTCTCGAAAAAAGGAACTCAACGTGACAGACGGCGCGTCAATCGGACGCCCGGTCTGAGAGTTATTGGCCTTTTCGTCCCAGGGGCCCAGTTGGTTTTTAAGTCAAAACCAACCCAACCATACTCCAACTGCATCCAAACCCTGAGTGGAGTGATCCAAAAGAACCGTCTCACTAAGAGAAAACCAACAAAGGCGACAAAACGTCAATCAGACGTCCGAAGCTCAAGTTATAAGCATTTTCGCTCTGAGGGCTAGGTTGGTTTCGTGTTCAAACCAACCTGGCCGTAACCAAAGTTCTCCGAAACCTTGAGTGTAATATACTGAAATGACTGTCTCGATCCAAGGACCACGTCGCAACTGACTATGCATCGATCGGAGGTCCGTAGCTCAAGTTATGGGCGTTTGAACGGATCTGTCTGAAATCAGGGGGTTTGGGCCCGGTCCGACCCGACCCAATACCCCCTGGGTCGGCCCGAACTGGGTCGACCCGACCCAGTTCCGGCCCAGTTGGGCACGACCCAGCCCAGCTGGCATGGCCCGGCCCGGTGCTGGGGTTCGACCCGGTGCGGGCGGTCCGGCCCAGTGCGGCCAGTCCGGCCTGGGTGCCCGCGCGCTGAGCGGACGGGGGGGGGGGGGGGTGCGCTGCCCCCCCTTTCCTCGAAACGGTGGACCTGAGGGTCCGCCCTGTACTGACCGAGGGTTCAATCCCCCGGTTTTCTCAGATCTGACTGGCCGTAACAGCCGGCCGGTTGCGCCGCGCGGGATCTGTTGGTCCTGCCTCCTGAGCGCCGACAGCCGACGATTCTCTCCGCCCTCCCCTACTCCACCGTGGCCAAAGGCCGTGGCCTTGGTCCGACTGGCACGACGCGATGGCCCCGCGCCCCTCCACCACAGCGCACCCCGGCCGCGACCCTCCATGGTTCTCCGGCGCGGCGCGACGGCGCTGCACCCCTCCACCACTGCCCCGCTCCGGCTGCAGCCTCTTTCGGCATCAAAGGAGCGGCGCGACGGCACCACGCTCCTTCACTGTCATGATATTCCTCATTCCCGTGTGGTGTCGTTGCACCGCGCCACCTTCTTCCCAAGCCGCAATGGTGAACATCAACAAAGGGGGAGGATGATCGGCCGTGTTCGTGCGGTCCGACCTCCCCCTGTTAATTTGATAACAGGTGGCCAAAAATTTAACGATGAACGCAAAGAATAATCACATCGTAAAAACACACCCCTACCTCAAGAAGTTGTCACACAAAGATCGTCACGGAAAAATGGTGTCTTGAGGGTGGTTCGAAGATGGCGTTGGCGAGCATCCAAGAAGAGGATGTCATCCCACACCGGCTGCAGAGAAGAGAGAGATCGACACGTCATCTCTCCTTGGTGCTCCGGCGTTCTTTGTGTTCTTAAACGAGGAAGAAGATGTCCTTCAAGACCGCAAGAGTTCCCTCCTCTATTCCACACAATGAAAACCAGAAACAATAAAATATGACCTTGTCTTATTTTATTCACACACACACATTACAACATTAATTTGAAATTCAAAAGATCTCATTAAATTAATTAACATAATTTAAGAGCATTTAACAATCCAATTAATTGCGAGAGTTGACATGTCATTAAATTGGGGAAGTGGGTGAGTTAAAAAAAATAAATTGCAAGAGGGAGGTTTAATGGAATTGATCGGGTGGGGCACGTGTGGGCCCTAATTCACTAATATCCTACCAAGTAGAGTTAGGATTTAGTGGGTCCCACTACAACTTCCATGCATAGGTTATAACTACTTAGAATAGAAATAAAAATAGTAGCACAATTTTTTTTTCACTCTTCAGTTAACCCATTTATTTAATAACGTCACCCGAGCAAACGCAACTCCAGGAAAGGTGTTCCTAAGCCAAAACCGGCACTGCGGTTTCATCAGTGTCCTCAGATTTCGATTCCGAGCACTAGTTCAAAAGTTAGAAAAAACCCACTCGCTCGTTCACTGAACATACCCGAGCTAAACTTCGAATATTGATTCTAGGCACACCTGGCCTCGGAATAAAGTGCCGTCAGAAATAGCGTACTCGTAAAATCCCAAAGAAATTAACAAAAAAATTTTGTTGAAATTTATAGGTCTTCACATTACTCCCACCTAAGGGCTCTACGTCCCCGTAAAGATACATCACAAACTAGGTGAACAAATGAGGGTACTGCGCACACATCTGGGCCTCTCGCTCCCAAGTGCTCTCCTAGAGGATTTCGTGATGCCACCTGATGCGCACTAGAGGAATCGACCGACCACGCAGGACCCGCTCCTGTCAATGATCGATCTCCATCGGGACCTCCTCAAAATTCTCTCCATCATCAATGTCCAGCTCCCCATGGTCAATGATATGCATCGGGTCGTGCACGTTTCTCCTCTACTAAGATATGTGGAAGACGTCGTGCATCTGGTGCAACTGCGGTGGTAGAGACAGGCGATAAGACACCTCGCCTATCCTACCGAGGACCTAGAATGGTCCGATGAATCACAAAGATAACTTGGCGCCTCGACCAAATCTCCATAATCCACAACGAGGTGGGACCCATAAGAAAACGTGGTCGCCATCCTCAAACTCCAGTGGTCTCCACCTCCTATTAGCATAAGACTTCTGTCAGCTCTAAGCTGTCCTCATCCACTCCAGGATGACCTGGACCATCTCTGGTCCCACAAGTGCTAACTCCCCAGGGTCAGTCCAGCACAGAGGTGATCTGTAAGGTCGACCGTACAATGCCTCGTATGGTTCCATCCCGATGGTGGAGTGGTAGCTATTGTTGTACGCAAACTCCACCAAGGATGGGTGATCCTCCCAGTCGCGAATAAAGCTGAGGACACACGCATAGAGCATGTCCTCGAGAGTCTGAATGGTCCTCTCCGTCTGACCATCCGTATGAGGGTGAAAGGTAGTGCTCAAACACAGTTGCGTCCCAAATGCCCCCTGCAACCCCTTCCAATGCCGGGAAGTAAAGCGAGCATCTCGATCGGAGATGATAGATGATGGAACACCATGAAGCCATACGATCTCCTGAACGTAGAGGCGTCCCAAGCTCTCCACTGAGCCCTTCTCTTTGATTGGTAAAAAGTGGACCGACTTGGTGAGTGGGTCGACAATCACCCAAATGGAGTCATGACCTCTGGGAGTACATGGAAGTCCAGTCATGCAATCCATAGATATCCCATCCCACTTCCACTTCGGGACATCCAAGGGTTGTACCAAGCCTGCTGGTACCTGGTGCTCCGCCTTCACCTGCTGGAAAGTGAGACATCGAGAAACTAACTCTGCCACAACCTTCTTCATACCCGGTCACCAGTGCTGTCGTCTGAGATCCTGGTACATCTTCACCACTCCTGGATGTACCGCTAAAGGGGAGGTGTGAAACTCTCTTAACACCTCCTCCTGTAAAGCAATCAGAACCATGGTACGTCCTCTGAAAAGGATGATGTGCTCTCCTCTCATATAGAATCCATCAGGTGCTTGTCCTGAGGATATCTGTGCACGCCGCGTCTCACAGTCAACGTCCCCACACTGTGCCTCTCTGACCCTTTGTAGTAGTGGAGGAGTGACTGTGAGTGACTGAAGAAAGGCTGCTCCATCTCTATCCATGAAGGATATCTGCAAAGCGGCTAGCTGCTCTGTCTCCTCCCCAAGTAGCTAAATGCCCATCCTACTACTAAGAGAATTAGCTACTACGTTCCCCTTTCCAGGAGTATAGACTATTTCAAAGTCAAAGTCCTGGAGGAACTCAAGCCATTTCCACTGTCTCAGGTTCAGGTCCTTCTGCGAGAAGATGTACTTGAGACTCTGGTGGTCAGAATAGACTGTAAAACGCTCGCCCATCAGATAGTACCGCCACATCTTCAGAGCGAAGACCACTGCTTATTACTCTAGGTCATGGGTAGTGTAGTTCTGCTCATACTGCCTCAACAGCCATGATCCAAAGGGTGATCACTGCCCGCTCCTGCATCAGGACACACTCGAGTCCGGTCCCTAATGCATCGCAGTAGACTACGTACCCTACTCCCTCCTCCGGTAGCCTCAAGATGGGTGCACTGGTCAATCTCTGGCTCAGCTCCTGGAAGATCTACTAACATCTGTCTGACCAAACGAAGGGTTTCCCCTTCTTCGTCAAAGCTGAATGCGGTGCCACAACTCTAGAGAAGTCGGGAACAAATCTCCGGTAGTACCCAGCTAGACCCAAGAATCTCCACACTTCTGTCACGCTCCTGGGTGGCTCCCAAGCTAACACTACCTCGATCTTCGTAGGATCTACTGCAAATCCTGCCTCAGAGATGACGTATCCCATGAAGTGGACCTCACATATCCAGAACTGACACTTCGAGAGCTTACCATAAAGCTGGTGCTCTCATAGTGTGTCCAGTACAAACCGCAAGTGGTAGGCGTGCTCCTCCTTAGTGGTCGAGTATATAAATATGTCGTCAATGAAGATTATGACAAATCGATCGAGGTAAGGCTGAAATATCCTTTTCATGAGACTCATGAATACTTTTGGAGTGTCGGTTACGTCAAACTTCATAACCAAGAATTCATAGTGGCCATTCTGACATCTTTAAGGCCATCTTCTGCACATCCTCTTCTCAAACTCTGAGCTGATGATAGCCTGACCTGAGGTCTATCTTCGAGAATCACCACGCTCCCTTGAGCTGATCGAAGAGGTCGTCAATCCTTGGTAGTGGATACTTGTTCATTATAGTCACCTGGTTCAGGCGATGGTAATTGACACACAGTCAAAAGCTGCAGTCTGCCTTCTTGGTGAACAATATCAGGGATGCCCAGAGTGAAACACTGGGTCGAATGAATCCCTTTCCCTGCAAGTCCTCCAGCTATACCCGTAGCTCTCGAAGCTCAGTGGGAGCCATCCGATATGCCGGAGTATATATCAGGGCTGTCCTGGGGTAAATGTCAATATAGAAGTCTACATCTCTGCGAGGAGGTAGTATTGGAACGTCGTCAAGAAAAACGTCCGCATACTGATCCACCACTACAGGAAAACTCGGACTCCGCACGTCAACTGCTCCTAGGATGAGGCTAGCCAACTGGTGAGTGATGGGTTGTCCTCTCCTCTATGTGAGTCCATCCTGCGTTGGAAAGGCTCCCTTCTCGCCGGTGAAGGTGAACCTGCTCCCATTGGTGCGAACACACCACACCTTGCGCCTAATACAGTCGATCTGAGCGTGGACTCTAGATAACCAATCCATGTCCAAGATGACATCGTAAGGCCTCGACACCACTACAAGAAGATCCCAGCCGAAGTTCTCGCCTCCTAGAGTAAGCTCACACTGTCGGCACTAGTGAGTAATCATCGAGTCTACTCTCGTAGGAGTCTCTAGCCGTAAGGATTGAGCCAACGACTCCATCAGAATCTCCGAGCTCCAAAAAAGGGTAGAGAAAATGAAATAATGACTCACTCCAGTGTCTATAAGAACTGTATCAAGGGTGGAGTAGAAACAGATAGTACTTTGAATCATCTCTGGCGCACCGTGGTCGTAGGCCTCCGCTGCCTGAAGCTGAGCCTGCTTATGTCCACCAGCTCCCTGTGGTTGGGGTGGACCTCCTGGTGGTGGTGATGGTAGAGTCTCAAAGTATCACCCACCACCTAATTCTCGGCTAGCTCCTCTGCCTCATCCACCTGCTCCCTGTGGACCACCATGGTCGACCCTATGCCTCTGCCTGGGTGGTCCCTCAACCGTCTGATGCACCTCTGCACAGCGGGTCGAGCAGTCACGAGCCATGTGGCCCTGCCCGCCGCATGCATAGTATTGTCTTCTCCTTGTAAGACTGGCTCTGCGTCGTGTGCCCCGAACCTATGAGCCAGTGTCCTGAGGTCGTCCGCCTGATGGTCTGGTCCGGCTGGACCCCTATGACATCTGTCGACTGCTAGCTGCAGAAGACTCAACTACATGCAGTCCTGTGGTAGGTCTCGCTGCTGGTGTAGGCTCAGCTAGAAATCTCTCTACGAGAAGGGCTCGCTCCAGTACTCCTGCCTGCGTCGGAATGCTGAGAGAGATCATCGATGCCCTGATCTTCTGCCTTAGTCCCTGCTCGAAGGTCTGGGCCCAGAATAATGGGTCTCGTACCATGTCTGTAGAGTAGCATGAGAGATTAGTAAAACTTGCTGAGAACTGGGCTACCATCATACTGCCCTGCCGTAGTTGTAGTTGCTCCAGGATGCACACCGCATGGAGGGTGACTAGGACGAACTTCGAGCGAAAGAGGCTCTCAAAGTCCAACCAAAGGAGAGATGCCTCATCGTGCACCTAGAGCATCAGGCTCCACAATCTTCCTACTGCCACATGCAGGAGACTCGTTGCAAGGATCACCATGAGGTCAACTGGTGTCCCCACTAACATGAAAACTCACACAACAGCCTCCATCCAATCCTCGGATGCTTGAGGGTTCATCTCCCCGTGGAACCTGGGCGGTCTCTAACGCTGAAACTCGTGCAGTGCACTAAGACGACGTGCACCCTCAACGGCTGGAGCTGGTGGAATCAGTGGATTGATGGGTAGAGGTACCGCCGGTGCCTCTACTGTAATAGGGCCCTACATTGAGGCCTCATCGCTTGGTGGGCTGTCGTCTCATAAAAAGCTCGGAACCCTAACTGGCTACCGTCGTGGGGCCATCCTGAAAAAAAACTGGTGTGCCACGATCAATACAGTATACCTGGTGAGCTCACACATAGAAATCGCAAAGAATTATTTTTAAAGACACATGCAATCAGTGTTTTCATGCACTAAGTCAGAAATCAGAAGTCCTGGTCCTGGTGTACGGATACGTTGGCCGCCGCACCAACACTGGACTCCCTAGACAGATAACCACACTCAATACCATTAACACTATTTCCTCACATAGAATAAAGATCATAGTCCTACGTTCTGTGGTAGAACCGAACTCCTCTAATACCAATTTGTCACGACCCATCCTCGGGGCCCGTGCCGTGACTACCCCAAGCCCGCCTTCCATAGGCCAGGGGCTGGTGACTAGCACCAAAGGTGTAAATCCAGATAAAAAGGGAAGGCATTGCCTTTATAAAGTAAAAAAACACCACATAGTAAGCAAAGGGAAGTAAACACCAAGTAAACTGGGTACAAAAGTAAGTGCTGGAAAGTAAATGGGCCAGAATACAAACCCAACTGAAAGTAAAGTA
Source organism: Viscum album (assembly GCA_963277665.1). Classification (NCBI taxonomy): domain Eukaryota; kingdom Viridiplantae; phylum Streptophyta; class Magnoliopsida; order Santalales; family Viscaceae; genus Viscum; species Viscum album. The sequence goes on along the minus strand of OY728166.1, from coordinate 156,912,891 downwards.
CAACTGAAAGAAAGTACAACAACTAAAAATTAAAGCAGCAACGCCGAGCCATCCACTGGAAATCCCACCTGAAGGTGGGTAAAGATAGCCTCCTCAGCTCCTCGGGTCCAGCCGTCCGCTCCGTGTACGTCCCGCCCAGTGGTCCACCTCCAGGTACTGACTTGCTCCATAAGCCTCAACCACGATCAGTGCTGTCCGTCGTCTGCATCCAACATAACGTAGTGCGGGCATAGCCCGTGAATGGGTGAGTATACGCTACTCAGTGGGGACCCTGAGACCCCCGAAGGTATCCCAGAATCCACAAAGGATAATCCACAATAGAAAGATACAATCACAAGTAACAACCAACAATACTTAGGTATATTCCCATACATATACCTAATTCATCAATTCCAGTTCGGCTTCAACATCCAAGCCCAAGATTGATCTATTCCACAAAGGATAGAACAATCCAATCCACACAGGATAACACAACACAATCCACACTAGATAGCAAAACAATCATATCAAGGACAATGATTGAAAGTCAAGACTAAGCTCACACATGTATACTTCTTTGTAAGACGATAGAGATGATCAGATGTAGCCACTGATTCATCTAAGTTGTCGGACCAACGTAGGATACAAGACCAGCTAAGCTGTCGGACCCACAAAGGATACAAGACCATCCACTCTGCCAGACCCACGTAGGATACAAGTACAGAGTCAAATACTGTCGGACCCACATAGGATACAAGAATAGTAGTCACGTACTGTCAGACCCACATAGGATACAAGAAGAGTAGTCATTGCCGTCGAACCCACAGAGGATTCCAGTATGGTCTTTATCACTGCCGAACCCACGGAGGATCCCAGTACAGTCGTCATTGTCGTCGCAGTCACAGCCAGCTCTAGGGTTCCCGCACATAGCATGCTCGATTTCAGGAGGGTCCGCTCCACGAGCCAAGGGGTCGATACATCAACTGACACGTAGTCCGAATTTGATGTATCCGAAAGTTCTGTCTCGACAAAAGGAACTCAACGTGACAGACATAGCGTCAATCATACACCCGGTCTGAGAGTTATTGGCCTTTTCATCCCAGGGTCTTGGTTGGTTTTTAAGACAAAACCAACCCGACCGTACTCAAAATGCATCCAAATCCCAATAGGAGTGATCCAAAGGAACCATATCACTCTGATGAAACCAATAAAGTCGATGGAACGCCAATCAGACATCCAAAGCTCAAGTTATAATTGTTTCCGCTCTGAGGGCCCGGTTGGTTTCATGTTCGAACGAACCCGGCCATACCCAAAGTTCTCTAAAACCTTGAGTTTAATATACCTAAAAGACCGTATATATCCAAGGATCATGTCCCAACTAACAGTGCATCGATCGGAGGTCCGTATCCCAAGTTATGTGCGTTTGAACAGATATGTCCGAAATCAGGGGGTTTGGGCCCGATCCGACCAAGTTGGGCACTACCCAGCCTGGCTGGCGCGGCCCAGTGCTGTTGTCCGGCCCTGCGTGGGCGGCCCGACCCGGGTGGTCGGGTCCGGTGCAGCCGGTCCGGACTAGGCGCCCGCGCGCTGAGTAGACGCGGGGGGGGGGGGGGGGGGGGGGGGTGCTATGCCCCCTTGCCTCGAAACGGCGGACCCAAGGGTCCACCCTGTGCTGATAGGGGGTTCAATCCCCTAGTTTTCTCAGATCCGGTCAGCCGTAACGGTCGACCGAAGGTTCCTACCACCCTCCCCTGCTCTACCGCGGCGCGACGGCGCCGTACCCCTCCGCCGTAGCCCTCCTCCATGGCCTCGCTCCGGCTGCGGCCTCTTTCGGCCTCAATGGCACGGCGCGACGGTGCCACACTCCTTCGCTGCGGTGATATTCCTCTTTCTCGGGCGGCGCAATTGCACCGTGCCGCCTTCGTCCAAAACCGCAACGGTGAACATCAACAAAGGGGGAGGAGGATCGGCCGTGTTTGTGTGGTCCGACCTCCTCATGTTAAATTGATAATAGGTGGCCAAAAATTTAACAATGAACGCAAGGAATAATCACATCGTAAAAACAAACCCTTACCTAAAGAAATTATCGCACAAAGATCATCGTAGAAAAACGTCGTCACTAGGGTGGTTCGAAAACAGCATTTGCGAGCATCCAAGAAGAGGATGTCATCCCACACTGGCTGCAGAGAAGGGAGAGATCGACACGTCGTCTCTCCTTGGTGCTCCGACGTTCTTCATGTTCTCCAATGAGGAAGAAGATGTCCTTCAAGACCGCAAGAGTTCTCTCCTATATTCTACACAACGAAAACCACCAACAATAAAATAAGACCTTGTCTTATTTTATTCACACACACACATGTCGACATTAATTTGAAATTCAAAATATCTCATTCAATTAATTAACCTAATTGAATAGCATTTAACAATCCAATTAATTGCGAGAGTTGACAAGTCATTAAATCGGGGAAGTGGGTGAGTTACAAAAATAAATTTCAAGAGGGAGGATTAATGGAATTGAAGGGGTGGAGCTCGTGTGGGCCCCACTTCACTAATATCCTACCATGTGGAGTTAGGATGTAGTGGGTTCCACTCCAAATTCCATGCATATGTTATAACTACTTAGAATAGAAATAAAAATTGTAGCACAAATTATTATTTCAATCTTCAGTTAACCCATTTATTTAATAACCTCAACCGTGAAAATGAAACTCCAGGAAAGGTGTTCCTAAGAAAAAACTAGCGCTGCGGTTTCATCGGTTTCCTCAGATTTCAATTCTGAGCACTGGTTCAAAGGTTAGAAAAACCCTCTCACACGTTCACTAAATGTACCCGAGCTAAAATTCAGAAATTTATTCTAGGTACACCGAGCCTCAGAATCAAGTTCCGTTAGAAACTGCGTACTCGTAAAATCCCAAAGAAATTAAAAAAAAATTTCCTTGAAATTTACAGGTCTTTACAAACATAGGGTGTTCAAGGATCATATTATTTGAGGAGATTATGAGCGGATTTTAGGGTTCATATTTTTTCACTCAATGTTTTATAGTGTTATAAGTGAGTGATAAAATAATTGTGACATTTATGACAAGTTTATTAAGTTACAAGCGTGCACAAAGGTCTAAAATAAATGTTATTATTTTTAGGGGACAAAGTGAAATTTTATAAAGTATAACTTAGTTGTAAAATCTCATTTTATCCCATGTAATAGATAAATACACTATTTTGATGAATTTAGTGAGATAATATCTCATATTCTATCCTATAAACTTCTTATATAGATATTATAAAGGAACAAAATGGTTATATTGGTCCGACATTCTTGATTGAGTCTGTATTCTTTACATGATCGATTATATGTTGTAAAGCACTTTGATTTCATACACTAGTATATGGGAAATGTAGATCAGAAATCCAAGATCAATTTCAAAACTATGGAAAATATAGAGGATTCCTAGAATGGGACCTTCAAGTCATGACACATCAATGGTGAGTTAATCAAACCAGTGACTTCAAAAAAACAAGGCACTATTTTTCACTTTCATTCAATTTTATTTTTCATTCTTAAAATGAAGTACACCTCATCCTTTAAGAAATTAATGAAAGGGGTTATTTGTATTCAATGTTTTTAACATGAATCCAAAACCAAAAAAAAATTAAATTTCATGTGTGTCACACTTCTGCTACACCCCGAGTTCCTTCAATTGGTATTAGATCAAACATGTAATTATTTAGGTCAACAAATTTGAACTTTCAATTATATTTTCTCTGATTCGAAAAAATATTTTTTATATGATATCAATGTAACTAATGACACATCTATCTGAGTTTGTATAAACATGATATGGGTGATTGAAGATTGATGGGTTTTTTTGTAAAACAATTTGATGAAAATTAAAGTTTTATTTTTTTTCTTCACTTCAATGGATATCAGTCTGACATATTTTTAGCTAGATAATGATGTGACTACATTATGTTTTAGCCAAATATACTAAAATCCAGTTGTGTTATTTCATTGAAAAAACAAATTTCTTTGGAAGCTTGATTTAGTTACCAAAAATAAAAAATGACAAAGATTTACTTGGAATCTTGTTCAAGGATTCCCTTGGAAGCATTCTTTTGTTTAATAAAAATAAATAAATAGAAAAAAATATTCCCTTGGAAGATTTTTTTTTGTAAAAAAATATCAAATATTCCCTTGGAATCTTTATTTTATTTAAAATATATCCATTAAATGGATTCCCAACTCGACTTGGGTTAGACTGGTATAATATAGATTCAACCAACCAGATCCATCACTATCCCAAATATTAATTTCAATGGATCTTATTTATGTCTAAATGAACATGAAAAATTATGAAAAAGTTTTAGAAATTAAATTTGATTGTTTGGAATTTAATATTATTATTTTTGGTTGAACGGGATACAACAATAATTAATTAAAATTACTTTAATGTAAGATAAAGCCTTAAAAACACCCATGAGTTGAATTTTAGAAAATTTAATTTTTCTTATGAAATATAATTTCATGTTGACAGATCATGATCTGTGGCTGACTCGTGAATGTTTAGTTTATTATTTATTTAATGTTACTATTCTGTTTACTTTTATTAAATTTAATAATTATTTTATTTTGATGATATGAACCTTGTACCTCCATTTTTATTTGTATAAGGGTATTCATGTCCATATTTATGTGATAAAATGTAATTTCTCACCACGAGTTCCCCAAATATCAGAATAGTTCACGGTGACACAGTTCGACTTGAGAGATTGTGTAAATCAAATAAGTTAACTGAATTGGAGTTATAGGAACTATAATTTAATTCATGTATTTATTTAAGGAATTCCCCTACGATATCAGTTGATCAATTAGTCCCACAATGGATTTACCAATAGTTAAAAATTCATGATCATTCCATTTTTAATTTATTGATTTTATCATGTGATTGGTTTATTATTTTGTGAATGTGTATTTATTATGTTGGATCATAGAGTATAACATTAAACAAGCATGGATAGATAAAATAAACATATGTGGTAAATTATATCTATTTTAATTAATGGATATGTTTTGAGTTCCATCACAGAGAACAATCATGTTAAATAGAAAGGTATTGCATTCTCTAATTTCGACTTACCAAATCCATCATATAAAATATTAAGTCATTATATGCATTCCATATCTTTAATATGGACACAAAAAATTGTTCTAGGTGATCAATATCCCTACCTTTGGATGAATCATACTACTGGGGAGTTATTATGAGAGTTGTGGATTGAATTATCTAAAATTGGAAGCAAAGGAATAGACAAAGCTATCTTGTTGAAACTTTAGAGGGAACGCATTGAGAAGTGAAAAGTAATTCTTTACAAGAGATGGGATACCACTAAACATATTAAGGAGTTGTGAGTTAATGCTGTTGTCTAATGAAAATCCTACCTTAGACCGTCAGTGAAATAGTGATTCCATTTCTCAGGATATTAAGATAGGATTAAGGATCCATTCTATAATAATTCTAAAGAGAATTAGTATTTCAAATTTAGAATTTGAGGGATACTTGGATTTGATAAAATAGTGGGAGGAATTTAAACATAATAACATGAAAATGTATACTAGTAATCAATATAAAGTAATAATCTATTATGTTTAATTTTTGTAGATAAAAATGGTGATCACTAATACCAATAGATCAATTTCACTGTGGTCAATATTGGAAAAATAGAATATATTGACCAACCATAACTTCCAGGAGTTGTACATGTGATTTCATAATTTACTACCCCAAGAGAAGAAGTTTTATGTTCCATAATCCCCATTTCTTACTAAACTCTCTTAGGTATAAATCAAGTAGGGTAAAGATAAATATAAGAAGTGTATGGATGATGTACTAGATGTTCAGTGATTCATGTTATCATCTATTTCTAGTGAGTTGAATAAAATGCATGGGGACACAGATTCTTTCCAAATGTTGTCTTATCTCAAAGAGTTGTACAAGGAGAGATATAAAAAAAAAGTATATGAGATATCAAGTGCTCTATATAGATGCAATATAGTAGAGGGAAATAAATATTTACCTCGTGTAATAATGATGATCAGGTACATTGAGAGGCTTGAGTCCCTTTTGTTCAAACAGAACCAACATATATAAAATGATCTCATTATTCCATCTTTAACACAAATATTATTGAATTTAATTGTTAATTATAATATGAATAAAATTAATAATTCACTCCAAAATTTACTGTATTTAGTTCTCTAAGAAGATAAGGATATAATGAATTCCAACTTCTTATCCATTATGGTGAACAAGAGGAGGAAAGGAATGGATATAGTTTTAAGGGATAAGTTTAAGTCAAATACATTAATACAAAATCTTTTAAATAATTAAATGATACCAAAGGATAGTAATGAGAAGTATTTAGTCTTATTTTCATGTGGAAAGAATGTCCACTGGAAGAATAATTTCACAACTTTGAAGAAGAAGTAAGTTTACACTTCTGATTTAGGTATATTTATCATTGAATGCAATATTTTAATTTATGTAGGTCGATTATTGAAAATTGAATGTAGATCTCACATTTATATTAAAATATAGGAACCATGTAGAGTTAGGATAAACGAAAAAGGTGAAGTGGATCATCGATTAGAAAATTGTGTGGGACAATAATCATTAGTAGTGGGAGATTATCATATTTCTTTTTATAGTGGGATATTTATTATAATAAATGATTGTTATTATGTATCATATTTTACCAGAAACATAATATTAGGGTTGAGTTTAGAAACTGTGGTATTTTATTTCAATTTTTTAAATAGACGTTTTCTTATGTATAAGGATAACATATATTATGGAATAAATCCTATTAACAATGGAATGTATAAACATGAACTAGAAGATCCATTCTTGGTAATCAATGAAAAATATAGTGAGAATGATTCATATATTACATTCCTATAGAAATTTAGGCTAGGAAATGTAAATGAGATGTGTTTATGAAAACTCAATAAATAAGGGTATTTAGAATACCTAGAGTTAAAACCCTTGGGTGTATATCATGCTTTTTTATAAGGTGAAATTAAAAAATCACCTTTTAGTGGAAGAGACAAAGAACTATTGAAATTGGTTCATACTAATGTATGTGGTCCATTTATAGTAGTGTAAAGGGGTGGTTTTTCTTACTTCATTACTTTTACCGATGACTATAGTAGATATGGATATATCTACTTAATGAGTTATAAGTCATATTTCTTTGGAATGTTTAAGGAATATCAGAATTAAGTATACAATCAACTTGGTAAGAAGATTAAGAAACTCCACATAGAACATGGTGGAGAATATATTAACCAAAATTTCATCAATCATTTATAAGAGTGTAGGATAATTTCCCAACTCACTCCTCCTTATACACAATAGTGGAGTGGTTTTAGTGAAAGGAGGAATCAAAACTTTCTTGACATGGTTAGATCTGTGATGTTTCATGTAATTCTACCATTATCCTTTTTGGGATATACACTTTATACTACGACATATGAACTAAATCATGTACCAACTAAAATAGTAGATGGTATTCAATTTGTGTTCTGGTATGAAAATAAATAAAATTTTTACACATTTTTGTATTGGGATGAAAGGCTTTTATCAATACTATACCTAGTGATAAACTATCTTATCAGAGCATAAAGTGCATTTTATATGTTATTCTAAAGATAAAAAAGGATATTACCTATATAATCCTTTATATATAAAGGTTATTATAGAAAGAAATTATAACATCATATAATTAGAACACATTTCCAATGGAAATTAAGGGATAAATATTGACTTTGATGAAGTTGATGCTCTAGATTCACAAGAGTTGGTATGGGAACAATCTCCACTAGAGACAGTGGGAATGAAAGATGTTCATGAGAAAAAAGTACTACATATGTCTTATATAAAGGTTAGAGGACCAGAGAGATGTGGTTTTCTTATCACCATGTAAGGTGAAACATTACTAATAGGGAACAATAAACCTATCACCTACAAGGAATCGGTATATGAAAATGATGAAGCTAAATGTAAATAAGCCATGAATTCTTAAATGGAGTCTATACACCAAAATAAAGTTTGGATTTTGGTAGAACCACTAGTAGATGTAAATCCCATTCGGTGTAAATGGGTATTCAAGAAAAATATGGAAATGGATATTCATGTAATCACTTATAAGGTAGAACTAGTTGTGAAGGGTTAAATGCAATGTCAAGGAATCTACTATGATGAAACCTTATCTCCAATCACAATGCTAAAGTCAATCAGAATATTAACTATAATTGAAGCCTTCTGTGATTATGAAATTTGGAAAATGGATGTCTAAACTGATTTTCTAAATGGGATGTTAGTTAAATATGTTTACACGACAAACCCCCAAGGGTTCATTATGTTAAAGAGTGCCAATAAAGTGTGAAATATATTAAGATCCATTTATGGATTGAATCAAGAATCTTGATCATTAAATATTTGTTTTGATAAGGCTATAAGAGAATTTAGTTTAATTATTAATGAAAGAGATAAATGTTTCTATAAAAAGGTTAGTGTATGTTCCATTGTTATCCTAGTATTATATTTTTATGACATATTATTAATGTGAAATGAATTTAAAGTCTCACAGTTAGTGAATACTTGGTTAAATGAATGATTTTCTATTAAATAATTATGTAAAGAAGATTATATTATATGGATCAATATATATAAAGAGATATTTGAGAGACTAATTAGGCTAATTAAATGTGAAAATATTGAAAAGGCACTCATAAGGTACAATATAGAACAATATAAGATTGGATTGTTTCCACTGTCACATGGAATTAATCTCTCCAAGAAGATGTGTCCATAAAAATAGAAGAATATTTAAATAATGATAAAAATACCTTATACTTAAGAAGTGGTATCAATCATGCATGTCAAACTATGTTCAAGTACTGATGTTTCTTTTTCATTAAGCATGGTGGGAAGTTATTAATCCAAACTAGGAGAGTTGCATTGGGAAGATGAAAAAAACAATCATAGAGTACTTGAGACATACAAATAATATGTTTATGGTGTATAGAGGAGTTGAGGGGCTAGTTATGGGGGGATATAATTATTATACCTTATAGAAAAATCATGATGATCTAAAATCATAGTCATGATTTTTCTTTTTCTTGGATTGTGGTGCAGTGAGTAGTAGGATATCTAAGTAGTCTGTGGTTGTCGATTCTATAATAGAATATGAATATATAGTGGATTTTGATATATCTAATGAAGTAATTTTAATACACATCATTGTCTTATAGTTTTTAATTGTACCTAGAAGTTCATATCCAATTACAGTATACTGTGATAACATTATGGATTTGGTTCCACCAAGGATCCCATGCCACACTAGAGAAAAACTACATTATTTGGAAGTTTCATCTCTTGAGATATTTTACCCAAAGAGGTGAAGTCATGATTATTAGAGTAACCATAGAGGATAACATAGAAGACCCCCTGAATAAATCCATATCTCAATAGAATCCTGATTCTAATGTGAGAGAAAATGGGTTTAGAATTCTTATTAGTTGGCTTTAGTGAATGTGGGAGTGTTGTGAGTGGGTTCCCTAGAACTAACTCCATTATGTACTTTAATTATCATTAAAATTATAATTTTTGATATATAAATATGTTTAATCTTACCATAATATTGTTGATACTTCTTCATCCACAATTTACATGGTAATTTCCTTAGAATCCATGTCATATCAATATGTTATAGTAGTTCACAACTATAATGAGAACCTCAATAAACTATAACAGTAATCATAATGTTATATGTCATATATTATAGATACATAATACTAATAAGAAACATATGATTTATATCTATTAGGTGCTATTGGATCAGAACCATTGAGACATCTTCTCATAAATTTAACACTTGATGATGTTGAGTAGATGATATCATGAGGACTAACATACCAAAAGAAGCACTACATGTTTCAGGTGTCATTGGATTTTACTATCTATGAACATGTGCATTGGTCTATGAACATGAGATTGTTATAAATGTGTACCATTTTATCACATATTTTGACACATGAAAAAACACATGGAATTGAAGTTGTAGCGACGTAGGTTGTGTTGGGTGCGTCATTGGTGGAATGAAATTGGTTAAATTATCAAGATAGAATTTGTTGTTTCTGAATTGAGGAAGTGATATCTAAAGGGACCATGTCGACCAGGATGGAAGTACCTTTATTAAATACATGGACATGTTATAAGAAAGTTTTTACATACAACAATGTCATCAAATTTAAAAATAAAAAAAAGGATAATGACACATGTGTACATTCTACTTTATAAGATATCACGAGATAAAGATATTATGTTACACAGAAAATGTTCATTTGAGGTAGTCATAGGTATGAAATTCCTAATCTCTTTAGGGGATATGATGGGTTTTTAGACTCTTATATTGGTTTTTGGGTTGAAATCATTAATATCGAGATAATAACTTAGAGTGTTACACACTAAGTGTATCCACAAGTTCCACCTATTCTAATGAATATGAGTTTAGGAAGAAGTGATTACAAAGTTCTAGAGACGATGAACCTATGAGTATGATTGATCACAAGAAAAATGATTCAATTATATTATTAATGTTTAGAAAAATGATGATTAAATTTATTTCTAAATGTATTTAGAAGTTTTTTGATCATTAAAGTGAATATAGGATATTATTATTTATTGAATGAACATAAAAAGTTTAGAGATCATTAAATTATTTGGGGGTGATTAGGGGTTATTTTAATGGTTCATATTTTATCACGTGATATTTTATTGTGTTACAAGTGAGTGATATAATATTCTTGACCTTTATGACAAGTTTATTAAGTCATACACGGGTGAAAATGTCTAAAATGATGGTAATTACTTTCCAATGACAATATTTTTTGGAAAGTATAAAAAGGTATAAAATCATGGGTTTTACCTTTAATAGTGGGATAAAACATTTTTAAGAATTTAGTTATAGAATATCTCATATATTATCCCCTAAATTTATTATAGAGATTTTATGATGGAACAAGAAAGTCGGATTGCTCTCACTTTCTTGATCGAGCCCACGTTCTCACACGATCGAAGGGATGTCGTAAATCTCTTTGATTTCCCACTTTACAACCTAGGAAATGTACATTGATGATTCAAGATATGTGATTAATGTGTGTAAATTATAGAGGATGCCTATTTTGGTGAATTTGATACATGAAGTGTCGATAGTTATCAAATCAAATAGATGACTTAAAATGAAAAAGGTACCATTTAGGCTTTCATTCTATTTTATTTTTTTGGATTAAATTAAATTACACACATTCCATTAAGTAACTCATGCATGGAGTTTTGTGAATTCAATGTTTTCAAAATGGATACCAATAAAAAAAATTAAATTACATGTGTTTCATACTTCTGCTCTGCCCCAGGTTCTGTCAGCAGGTGATAGCCAAGTCGTGAGTGCTGGTTGTGTCATATATGTTATGAGTGAGGGAGGTGAAACATATTTAAAATCATTATAGAAAATTAAAAATACCCTAAGATGAATAAGAAATGAAGAAATATTTAACGGTAGATAATAAGTCACATTCTATATGATTTAAATGTGTTGATTCATTTGAGAGAGATCAAGGGAGAGAGAGGTAGAGCTTATGGTGGTGAGGGAGAGTATTAGAGAGGGAGAGAAGTGATGAGGGATGAAAAGTGGTGGACAATGAGGTAGAGCAATAGTGAGAGAGAGCGACAACAAGGGTGAGCGACGACGATAAGGTTCAAGTTCCACGAGAGCTTGAACGATGCAAGGGAATATGATTAGTTAGGGTTAAATTTATTAGACAGTGAAGGGTTTTATCATCAATACAAAATAAGTGCTGACAGAATCTCTCTTTATCTAGACTAGAAAAGTGCCCATAAATATTTAATAATATAATTAATATAATTAAAAAATCTAAATGTATATAATTATAAATAAATATAATGTTATATATTTATAAATAAATATTAATATAATTGTAAATATATTTAAAGAATTATAAATATGTTTTTATAAATATAATTATAAATAAATAAAAATATATATAATTATAAACATACTAAAATAATTATAAATATGTATTTATAAATATAATTTTAAATATATATTTACAATTATAATTATAAATAAGTATATTTATAAATATTTATATACAATTATAAACATATTTATATAATTATATATATATTTATTAATATATTAATTGATATAATTATAAATTTTAAAAGTATATTTATTATAATTTTATAATTAATTTGATACATAATTATTTATTTATAACTATATATATAGTTTTAATATATATATATATATAATTATATATGTAATACCAATTTGAGGTTGTTTTGTGATGCACCCTCATCTCATGTCATTGGTGTTCCTTTTAAAGAAAATGAGGATGAGGTTCATATGGGATCTCATCCAGATATGAGTGGCATTGACAATTTGTTGAATGTTGACACCTAATCATTGGGCATGAATTAGGTTGGCAGTCAACTACTTCATACCTCACATCAGGTGAGTAAGAATGTATCATATGATACTGAGTATGGAATGTATTTTGGTGATTAAATTAGAGATGATTTTTTGAATGCTGGTAACTGAAAGGGAAAATATTTTTTGGGGGGTTTTTTTCCACAAAAAAACTCAGAGGGATTTTGTCTCCCTTTCCGCTCTTTCTACTTGGACTTTTATGCAGGGGTGGAAAGTGTTCAAGAAAAAGAACCAGCTGATGCGTCCGCTTTAGAGAAAGCATAATAGTCTGATATATGAGGGATGATTGAATGGAATTATTATCCATCAGATGTTTTTGATAAAAAAATACCATAAAAAATGAAATCATGGAAGTGAACAAGGTTTAAAATCCTTATATCGAGGTAGAAACAAGATATCTGGATATTGGTGGTATGCCTATAGGGAATGATGGTTTGTTGTAGGAATATTTTCGTGATGTGGGTAGGTTGGTAGGGGAGATGATGGTCACTCCAAGGTATCATACAAGATATCAATAAAATTAAATGGTTCTTGGTCGAAGCCAAGATCTTGAATCCAAGGTCCAGACCCAAAGTGCTGTTAAAACTCTTCTTAAGGAATTTTCCACCCCTAACAAATGGGTGACCTCTCTAAAAACACTACATTAAACTCTATTAAAAATGTATTTACATAGTTTTACATATTAAACATGTATAATATAAGGGAGTTCATTCATGAATATTTTAGATATGTCCATGGATCTATTCAAGTTGAAGGTCAATTCTCAGGCACTGAGGGTGTCATGGAAATGACATGTCCAATTGGAGATGTCAATCCTTGACCATAGGAGGACCCCATCCCATCAGATAGAATTAATGATACTCAAGTGGATGTTGTACCATAGAAACAACCCGAAACCTGGGGGAGGGGTCTTCATCCACGAGGCAGATGTGGTGGCCTCTCCCAAAGATAGAAACTCATGTTTACTAGGTCATGATTTGTTTATATTTGGAGTAGTGGCTTGTCACTAACTTTCATTTGTCATCATCTCTTGTATTTTATTCTATTTTTTCATTAAATTTTGGTACTATGGGCTACAACACATGGTTCATGCCATCTTGGTATATATATATAAATATTTATTTTCAAATATTATTTTTAACATTATTAAAAAATATACAATAATAAATGAATTAATATTATAAATGAATAAATAAAATTAAATAAAGTACTATTTTTTATTAAGTTAATTCATAACATTTATGTGAATTAAAGACACCTAAAAAACAAAGTAAAATGAATAAATAGATGATATTAATTATATAAATAACAAAATTATTAAAAATGAATTATATTGACTATTCAACAATATTAATAATTAAAATAAATAAAAATGTAATCAAATTAAATTAAACACATAAAAATATTCACGATTAATATATTAAAATAAATTTCTATTAAAAATGAATAAATGTTAAAAATGATTAAATACAGAAAATACTAAAAATAGAGAGATATAAAAAAGTAATAAATAATATTAAATTAATAAATAGACTTCTGTATTCACATGCATGTACACATAAGACATCCATATGTACACATATACATCCACACACACACACATGAAAATATGCAAACACACATATACATACATTAACATATACACATCTACTATTATAAATATATGTATGTATTTAAATTATTTAATATCGATATCAATATATATTTAAATAATTATATTCATTTATATATTTAATAATTGTTTAAATAAAATATTAATATATTTTATTTTATTTAATTATATAATCATTGATTAAATTAATGTATATATATACTATTAATTTTTTTTGAAAAATATAAATTTGATAATTTTATATATATAAAATTATGATGACATGATACATATTTCATTTAAAGTTATGTAAATCAAATTTATATATTATATTTACATATATATATACTTATTTTTATATAAATCTTAATTTAAAAATAAAATTAATTATATATAAATTAAATTACTCACTATGACCTTTATGAGTGCTAATAAAGTGCTAATAAAGGTGTCACTTTTATCAACATAAAAAACACTGATAAATGGGGGAATTTTATCAACTCTAGAAAAAAGAATTGAAAAAAGGTACCATATTATCAATGCATTCTTAGTGATGACAAAAGTTAACTTAATTAGTGTTTTTAGAGAGCTCTGATAAAATTCCCCTCTTTATCAGTGTTTTTTGTCAATCACTAATAAAGTAAAATAATGAATATCATAAAATCAATGTATTTTTAACTTAATTTGTTATTCATATAGTTCCACTAGTGAAAAAAGAATTAAAATCAAATATTGAGGTGATGTGTGGAGAGTTTCATAATACTTAGTGGTTGTTGAGTAGAGGGGGTAATTAGTTTATGCAGGTACTCCTGATTTTATGAAGATCACTATTATGGGGGAGTTAGGTGTTATTTATTATAGTCTTGTTCAGTAGGGCAGTGTTGAAACATGTAAGACAATGACTTTGGCATTGGAATTTCTTTTGCTGGGGGTGCTTTTCGGTTTCCATCAAAGATGAAAAAAAGGGATGTTATATTTTCTACAGAGGATAATGGTTGGTGTGATACCAACTAGTGTATGATCCAACTGAGTTCATTGGAATTCATATTCTTCTTTGAAGGGATGAAGGGGGAGATTTATGGGGTTCAACCTAGTTTTTGGGGAACTTATCCGATTTGGAGGTATTGTTTTTAAGATATTTATTTTATATCTATATTTACGATGAGATCTCTTTTAAAAGAAAAGATATATAGGAATAGTTATATTTTTATATATATATTTGAAAAAGATATGGGGATTTTGAGGGCCTATAAAAAAGGAAGATACATCACTTACGGTTTGAAGCATATACAAGGGTGGCGATTTTTGGGTGTGGGCATCAATGATTAACGATAAATCAATTTTTTCAATGTGGTGCTGCAACGACACTACATGTATGATTTTGAACTTTTTTGGGTGACATATTATCATGGGAAATTATCTGATATTGGAAAGAGGTGTATTATGGTGTGAATTTTCACACAATTTTTTCTATGCCGTATTTTCCAATTTAAGGTTCATGCTTCTAATTGATTTTGTACAATCTAAATAATAGTGGAATTTTCAGAATTTACACACAGATTTTTATCCACCGCATTGGAGAGATTATCCAAATTAAATATATGTGTACCAATTTAATTCGATACTTTATATTTTTATTCATTTACATTGGAAATTATAAAAATGTTTTTGTCTAAATTGAGTTGTTATCCTAGAACCAATCTGTTTTCTCTCTAACAAAAAGACTGTAGTGGGAGAGAGAACATCCAACTAAGGCTTCAGGGTTAGGAGTGGTCAGTTGGAGAGAGGAGAGTGGTGGAAAAGAGTTTTTTAATGGAGTAAATAAGGATGTATGTGGGATGATTCTAGAGTGAGTGTAAATAAACCCAAGGCTATAAATATTAGAAAATAAAAGTGACTGGGTGGAGGGAGTGGATCTAGAAGAAGAGCACTCAGTTGGTGGGAAAAAATTAAAGATGAAGGCGACACATGTAATTTAGGGAACCCAAAACCACTATAGATCAGACCCTTAATAGAGTAAAAAGGGGGATTTAATAATTCTAAAAATAATTTTTTTCTTTTGAACCATTAAAATGGGTACCCCTTTATCAGTGCAAGAAAAAAACTGATAAAGGTGGTCCTTTATTAGTACTAAAAAAATAATTGATATAGGTGGTCTTTTATGAGATCTTGTTTAGCACAGATAAAATACCACCTATATCAGCACTGTTTCTAGTCTATATAAAGACCCCATTGCTATAATGTTCTATTTAAATTATAGCACACTACAACAAATACTCCTACATGAAAATTCATATTTTAACTGACATAAAATTTATATCACAAATAAAAATATATATATTATATATATTTAAATAAATGTTTTTGACAATTACATTAGAAATTAATATCACATACGTTCAAAAATATCAATGTTTCCTTTCCATTAGAAACTATGACCCATCTTAAAAAATCACAATCATAGTATCGATTGTTGAACAAACCCCCCAACTCATGAAAATGAATCCACCTATATAAGAAATTAATTATTAGGTTAAGAATTCTATAAATAAATAAATAATAAATAAATATGAATCAATACAATAATAAAATACAAAATTTAAACTGATAATGGACACTTTGTGTCATACCGAACACACCATCTATCATATTGAGGTGTGACTATTTTATACACATACAAAATGACTTATGGATCATTTTCCTAAAGTATCAAATCAATATGAATATTTTTCCTTGTTTTGAGTATGTCACATGTCTTTTTTTTATAAAATTTAATTTTTTAACAAAAAAACACTTGGAGTCATACTGATTACATCATGCAATAGATTGAGGAGAGGTTGATTCCTACATGTCACAAATGACATATGTATCATTTTACTAAAGTAAAAAAATAATTTTAATGAATTTGATTAGTTTTGAATATGTCAATTGTGTTTTTTACTAAACTATCATTTTAAATGGAAAACACACAATTTGAGTCATATCAGTCACATCATGTTTTTTTTGATGTGAGAGTGATTACTACACTTCAAAAATGACTTAAGAATAATTTTATTAAATTATCATGATAATCCGATCATGTTTTTATCATTTTTCAGTGAGGGACATGTGTTTTGAACTAAAATGTAAATTTTAAATTGATAATAGAGATATTGAGTCTTACTGGGAACACCATGTATCAGAATGAAGTGAGGTTGATTCGTATACATCAAAAATGACTGATGTATTGTATTAAAAAATTAATAAAAACAATCCATATGTGTTTTATATTTTTTTGGGTATGTCATTTTTCTTTTTTACAAAAAATTAAATTTTAAATAAAAAGACACAATTAGAGTCATACTCGTAACATCATGTGTTATATTGAGGTGTGGCTGATTCCAACACATTAAAAAATAATTATGTATAAATTCCCAAAAAAATCAAAAAATATGAATTTATTTTCTCTATTTTTAGAGTGTCACTTTTATTTTTTACTAAAATGTCCATTTTGAATAGAAATACGCACTTGGAGTCAAAACGATCACACTATGCATTAGATTGAGGAATTACTGATTCGTAAAGATTATAAATGACTTATGGATTATTTTCATAAAGTAAAAAAATATTATTAATGTGTTTTATCAGTTTTGTGCATGTCATTTGCGTTTTTTACTAAAATGTCATTTTAAATTGAAAACACACACCTTGAGACATATCAGTCACATTGTGTATCAGTTTGACATGAGATTGATTCTTATAGGCCACAAATGAAATATGATAAATTATGATAAATTTTCAAGAAAATCAAAGTGTGAATTATTGGTTTTAAGTGAGTGGCATGCGTTTTGAACTAAAATGTAAATTTGAAAGTCAAAATGGACATTTAGGGTCATACTGGGAACACCATATATCAGTATAGGTACATTGATTTTTATGCCCATTTTTTATTTTTAGAAATAATTTGATGTTTTATAAATTAATTTTTTTTGAATAAATGTGATTAATATACATATTGTTATGAAATTTATTACTAGTCACAATGTACTTGAAATATGTCTTCAAAAAAAAAAACTAATAAACCCATCCCTTTCTTGTTGGTTTATCAAGTGTTCATAAATATTTGGAGGGTGTAGATTTATTTTCCCTTCATCACCATTGAGATGAAACTTCATTATAATTATGAAAAATCATCTATGATCCATTCCAATGGGAATTAATTAAAATTTCTTTTGGGAGACATCTATTATAAATGCACTTTACAAGAGATAATGAAGATTAATTAAAAATTTTATTTCTTTAGTAAAATAAATTAATAATATCATATTTTACCATAGTATCTACCAAAATAAGTGAATTAATCATAAACACAACATTTTTCAATGAATCTACATCGATCATCAATCGAATGTGAGTGGTGAGCCCAATGTTACTATTGAACATAGACTTGTTGGGGTTAACAAGTCAGATGCATGTATTCCATTACACCTTTAATTTAATGCCTTTGTTTCTCACCATAATAATTATTATTAACAATATCATTCTACCATGCTACTATTTTTTGGGAAATCATTTTTTCACTATGAACTATTTCCTATGCTTCAACCTCATCAATATCTCATTCTTCCAGATTGGTAGAATCAGAATGCGCATAAGGTTATTGGTCCTCTATATTGGGAGCTCTAATATGTTGATAAACCTATTGTTCCTAGGGATTGGGATAATTATCATTTTCATAATTCATTATCTACATAAGTGGTTGAATATTTAATTTAGATTATGAAAATTCAATAGTAAACAGATAATATTATTAGTTAACATAATGTATATTACAAAAAAATAAAACCTGATTATTGAAATCTATTTTTTTAAAGGATGAAGGGATCTTAACTCACTATAAAGTATCCAAATACCTTCATTTTGGTCTCATATGGCATACAAGACCCTTTCTACATTGGTACCTCCAAAAAAATGGATGTGATATCTCAATAAAAGGGTCAAACTTAGTTGAATCGACATCTGACCCTTCAATGGGTTTTGTAAATAATAAAACAATTGACCAATTTTAGTTTAGGGGATCTGAAAAATAAAATACTTGTACTATCTATGATTTGATTATAAATGATTTTTCATTGTACCCTTATTTACTAGAATCCACATTCGTGAATCCCAATGCATCTATTTTAACAACACTCCTATTTTCAACACATAAGAATTGAAAAATCAACCTGTATAATGTTGTATAATCCAACTCCCGTATTTGTTTGATGATGAAAAAGTATGACATATTCACATAAATTGGATTTATATCCTTAGTACCATATATATGCAACGTTTTAGCCACAAGTGTAACTGCACTATTTTTCATGGTACTATGTTCATCATGTTTATTTTTATAGAATTTATAAACATTAATTAGATAACCATTATAAGATAATACATTCACAGTTAGTCCTATGGATTTCCATCAATGTTTTTCTGAAATTGAATATGTTTTTTTATCTAAATCCTTAATAATATGTCCTCAAAACCATCTTATAGACTATTGATTATGTGTATTTGATATCCATACTTCATCACTTGATAGATTTAAATTCCTAATATTTTCTTAGTGGATTTAAAAATATGGGGAAACCTATAAGTTGTTCTGAAAAACATAAAGTTGATCCTACTCTTGAATTGTAATAGCGATTATGGTGACATCTATTCTATAAATTTCTTCAACCACAAGCCTCCCGGTGTGAAAATATTTTGGTAGACCAATGCTTTCCACATTGGACATATAGTCAGTATATAACTCAACTGCTTCATCAACAATACAACACTTTTTAATTCAACCTTTTAGCCAACTTATAGATTTTTATATACCCTTTCAAAATAATCATATAATTTTCAATGGGGAACATCTACCTATGTTATAAAGGACCACATAGTCGAATATCGCTTTCCAAGTGAATCATCAAGTAAACCATCATATCAATGAATTTAGGTGGGAAGAACATCTATTTTTTTCATAATAGGATAAACATTTACATTTACATAGTTTAAAATTACAATGGGTCTATAAATTTGATTAATATAGAATTGAAAAAGAAAAAGAAATTGTTTAATGTATGAAATACATTCTTGAGAAAAATAGAATGTAAATCTATAAGAATTAGATTATGCATCAAAACATAAAAGTAATGTGATTTCATACCTTTTATCTTGAATTCAGTCCTTCATATGATATTATTGATATTCAATGAATACCCCTCTAGAAGTTTTACACCATTAAAGAAGTTGAAAAACTGATATATATTTTTTCTTGAAAGAGTGTAGCAGTTTAAGGAAGAAAAGTTTGTTTTTTACCCTTCAATGGTGCCAAACCTTCTTGTATTTCCATGTCAACCATGTCCAACATAACCTGAATTCCATCCATTTGTTTTTCCAAGTGTATTTAGTAACATTCCAATGAAACTATCACATATATATATTTTTTCATAAGCATGACATCAGGAAAATTATTGACATTAAAACAATTCCAATATGACAATTCAAACAAATTAATTTATTTTTATAAGATATTATAATAATGTATTTTTAAAAATGGCTTACCAAAATACGTATCCATATTTTTTAATTTCTAAAAAAGTTGATCACTTATTTTTGGATACGGTACTTTGCATTTTTTGAAACTCCCATTGAATGATTTCAAACAAGACCGATACTTATTTCACCAGGGTATAAATCTGTGATGTCCTAGAAATATAGACTTTGATAAATGTTTTAACCTAATTAAATGTGTACCTTGTTAACAAATTGGACACCCTTGAGTTCATTTAATGCTATATCCTGAAATGTTTCAATATGTAAGAAAGTTATATATCATTCCACACAACATGGATCTCAATGTAAAATATTAATTTGTGTAATAATTATAAAACATAAAACCTAAATCCCATAATGATTTTGAATCTCCAATTAATGGAGAAAAATAAACATCAATATTATTACCATGTTGTATTGGTCCTGATATAAGTAGAGATGATATAATTTATTTTTCATTTCATGCATAACCATAATGGAAAGATATAATTTACAAACATAACTGATGATTTATTGTGAGTACTACTTTGAAAACTAAAAGGTTTCACTCCATCAGTAGATAGCACAAGGAAAATGTTTCACATCGTTATTCCAAATTTAGGGAAATGATGATCAATTATCTTCAACCAAGGAGAGTATGTCTGGTGAAGAAGTTTCCCATATTAATTTATTGTATCATCATGCCACTTAAATTTTTTAATAGTCTTATTACTTCCATATAGGTTCCTAAACCATGGAATGATTGTGAATTACCTTAAAAAATTCATAAGACTCGATTAATTATTTCTGTACAAGAAGCACCACACATTGGTCAGTTTTTAAGTAACTTTTAGTCCTTGAGAAATAGTATAAATTCATTTGGATATGCATTCATTCATTCAAAGGTCAAACCCATTGAACATAGAATTATTTTATCACCAATGTTCTTCAAGGAAGATCACTATATTCTTGGAGCATATTATTCAAGAGATCAAGTAGTTTAGTAAAACTAGCGTCACTTCACCCATTTTTGATTTTAAACTATATAACATTAGTATGGCTAAAAATACTGTATATTTAGTAAAACTAACATACAATGGTGACTTTTCATAACTCTTTAAATCCATAAATTTGTTGGACAATCACGAAGTTCATTTCCAACTATCATTTTCATTTTCTCAATATGATCTTTATCATAATTCACACCTATAATCACATCCTCGATATGATCTTCATCATTATCAACAATTTTTTTCATTTCAAATGATCCAAAAAACACAGTCTTATCCCAATCAGTAGAGACATTATGTTTTCCCCCATCTTTAGTCCCACAATTATAACTTTAATATATTCCATGATAGCTCAAGTGTTATTCTTACTCCTCTAGACTAATTAGTCTTGAATAAGAACATCATACACACAGACAATAGATTTGAGAAGGGTCATGTGCATGATATTTTGAAAACATGACGAAATATTCAACCCCATACTCATACTCTTTTGTCATATGATTGGAATCCATAAATTTTGGATTCATATCCGTCCTATTTGATTCGGTAATATTAACATTTAAAAAAATAAACAAATCATAAGAACCATTTCATAAAATATCATATTATGATTAAAATATTATTGTAAGGTAATATAATTAATGGTTATGATTTTGAATACATAAATTAGTTTATTAATTCTTATTATTTTACTAATGTGGGTTATCATTTATCATTTATATATTATATGAACCAAATATACCATCTCTTGTACTAATTTGGGTCCCAAGAGAGATCACTCATCTATCAAAACCCAACATAGAGGTGATCATCATGTTACCTTTAAAAACAAATATGTTTGAGGTGGGAGATGGTTCACAAGTGATCACATACCTTGATTTTAATATATCATTACAATTTAAAGACAAAAAATAAGATAAACGTTAAACTAAGACAAATATATTAATAAAAATTTTAAAATTTTAAAAATTGTTTAAAAAAAAGTGATTTCACAAATTTCTTAAAATCATTTACATAATCCATATATTTATTTACATGAAAAATATAAATGTTAAGTTTTTACAATATATTATAAATTATAAAACATTAAAATTAAAAGGAAAATTTTTAATAATCATATTTATATATATTTACAATTTCTAATATATATGTATATATAATTTGTAATTATAGATATTTAAATTGAATTGATTTTATAAAAAATATTATTAATCAATAATTATAATTTAAAAATATTATTTTTCATATAAATTAATAAATATTTTTTTTAAAGTATATTGATAATTATATTAATTTATAATTATATTCATAAATAATTATATTTATACATAAAAAGATTTAGAATATACATTACTTAAAATAAATTAACTAACAATTTATGTATAATAATAATAAATAATATTTTTAAAAAATTAAATTATCAAAAGTATAAATATAAGTTTATTTTATAAATTCCTTTCAATATCTAGTGTTTCATTTTTCAATTAATGATATATATATATGACCGTATTTATTCACATATAGATGTGTCTGTGTTTGTGTGTAAAGAACCGCATGACATGTGTGTGTGTGTGTGATAAATGAATTCAACACACACATGTGTATATCCAATTATATACAATTCATGAAATATTAATTTTATTGTAATTTATATATAAAATAAATAGAAATGAATTATTACTATATAAATATTCTTATAATAGTTGATATTGTAACATAAGTATTAATAATAACTTATTATGTATTAATATATTAGATATTAGTTGTATTATACATAATTTGTTTTCACATATGCGTGTGTGCAACCGAATAACCAAAGGACATGGATGCCTATGGGTGTAATAGGTGAACTCAACACATATATGTCTATAATATTAATTTTATTTTAATTTCTAAATAAAATAAATTAAATATTTTTCTAATATTTAAAAAACATATATTAATTAATATTATTATTGTTAGGATCGACAAGGCATTCAACGAAAAGATACCATAAGTGGGGGTTGACTAGGGTATGAAACTTTTCCAACTTAAACACTTTTCCCTTAAACTCTCATTGTGCAAGATGATCTTCAATTCATTATTAGTACCCTTATGTTATTTTTTGGATGAAGATGATTTTATCTTTAACCACCTCTATTCTTTATCCCTTTAAACATATTATTCAATGATGCTTAACCCACACACATCTACTATGTTAGAAAAAATGTAAAAGAGCATACAAAAATAATACAATTATTTTTGTTTGGTTCACCTATACTGGGATAATGCATAGAGAATACAATTGATAATGTGATGATGCAACAAAATCCACTAACAAAAAACTAAAATATACATATAATTATATATTAAAACATAGGTTGCAATAGATTTTTCAAGAAATGTTGTTGAAGGAGTAGGGGTGACCAATAATTATCAGTGGAAAAATGTCAGGTATAATAAGTGTCAATCACCCGAATTTTCACACTCCTTCCAAAGGTGTGAGGGAATTGACATGAAATTCAAATCCTTTAGTAAAAAAATTAAAAATACCAAATAAAAAACTAAAAAAATTATTCCATTTATAGTGGATGTCAATTCATCCAAGAGAGAGTGAAGGAGAGAAAGAGAAATCACATGGCAACAGTAGAGATTGGAAGCCCGCAGTAGTAGGGAGGGAGGGTGCCAACAATGGTGGATAGGGGGGAGAGTGGTGGGGATGATGGTAGGGTGGGAGAGGTATGATAATGAAAATAGGAATGGATAGATTCAACAATCGAGGGAGGGAGAGAGGAAAGGTTGGAAGAGTGACGATGAGGGAGGGAGAGTAGAGGCGATGGAGAGCAGCAGCGGGGGAGGGAGAGTGGTGATGGCATGCAATGACAAGAAGAGAGATTGACAAAGAGGGAGAGCGGTGATGAGGGAGGGAGAGAAGCGATGAGGTTTCACTTTCATGAGAGCATGAAGGAATGACAGAATTGTGGTCATTTAGGGTTAAATTTATAAAGTGGCATAATGTTTTTATCAGCGCTTCCAAAAAAGCGATGATAAAGAGAACTTTTATTAGAAAAAAAATAAAAAACGCCAAAAAAATCTCTCTTTATCAGTGCTTTTGTAGCACTGATAAATGTTTATTAAAATTATTAGTATAGTTATAAATAAATATAACTATTAATAAATTTAATAATATATATTTAAAAATATTTGAATATAATTATAAATCTATTTGTACAATTATATATATTTATAAAATTATTAATATAATAAATATATTAAATGTATTTAATATTTGAATATATTTATTATATTTTTATAATTATTTAAATAAATACATATATATATATATACACACATATTTATATATATTTATAATTCTAATTACAAATAAATATAATTATAAATATTTTTATATAATTATGAATATATTTGAAAAATTATAATAAATATATTTATTTTTTAAATATATTTATTATAATTGTATAATTATTAAAATATGTATCTATTTATTTATAATTATAATTATAAATAAATAAATTTAAAAATAATTTATATATAATTATAAATATATTTATATAAATATATTTGTTTATTAATATATAATTATAATTATAATAAATATATTTATTAGAATTTTATAATTGTTTAAATAAAAAAATAAATAAACAAATATAATTATTTATAATTTCATAATTTTTTTTATAAAATTATACATATTTATGATTTTATCATTAAATATTTTAAATAAAAAATTACTAAAGAATTCATTTAAATAGATTAATTATATAAATTTTAAACATATTTTGAATGTTAAAACTCAAAAAAAAATTATTCATATAAATTACAAAAAATTGAAAATATTACATGTATAGTAAATAAATATATGTATAATAAATATTACCAAAGGATTAAATATTTTTTAACATTCTTAATGAATATATAATAATAAATGAATAAATAAAATTAAAATAATTACAAAAATATTAAAAATTTAATTGTTAACATTTACGTGAATTACAAGCATAAATATATACACATACATAGTTACACACACACATACAAACACACACACACACACACATACACATATATGCATTCAGTTATACATGTACATATATTTTATGTTATTTAATATTAATATAAATATATATCTAAATAAATATATTCATTTATATATTATATAATTGTTTAAATAAAATATTAATATATTTATTTATTTTAATTATATACACATTTTTTAATTAATGTAAGTAAATAAACTATCAAACATTTTTTGTAATATAAATTTGATAATTTTATATATATTTAATTTTGAAAGTAAGATTCATTTTTTTATTAAAAGTTATATAAATCATATTTATATATTATATTTACATATATACAATAATTGTAATATAAATATTATTTTAAAATATATATTTATATATTTATATATTTATAATTATAATTATAGATAAATATATTTATACATATTGGTATATAATTATAAATATATTTATATAAGTTTATAAAGAAAGTGTGAACCATGGGGTATACCCATGATCCCTAAATTTATTAAAAATAAAAGTATAATAGAGAACAAAGGGAGATGGAGAGTTAAACAAGTCACAGATAATCCACAAAAATTAGAAAATTCATCTCTAGAGTTGGCCACCGTCCCATGAATCTCAGATGATGGTCCCTCCTCCATGTTTTTAGCTCTTCGCATGCTCCGTCTTCCACTTGAGTATCACCATCCGGTGGGGATAAATCCTTAGGACGTTGAGGAAATATTTCAATAGGGATAGTCCCATGAACATTTCTAAATTTTTCATAGAACACCTCCTTATTGTTAAATCTGTTTAGAATATCAAGCAGCCTAAAACAATTATTGCTAGAGTCCATCAGAGAAAGATCCTTCATGATAGACTTTCTTTTGGAATCGCTGGTAGTAGCAACTTCTGTGGTGGAGTCTGATCCCTCAATTGCATTGGTAGCAATTCCAAAAACATACTGCTTCTGGGGTTGACCTCTCACTAGAGCTTCAACATCGAGCTTTTTCTTACCTTTGTGAATTGAAGAAATTAATTTATCCTTCCACAATTGTAAATCCACTGATTCTTTAGCACAAATTTCACCCTCAGAGATATTTATAGAGAGACTCTTTCCATCATTAGAAGCCTCATCCACTACTTTAACCCATGTTTTGCTATCATTTCCATGTACATCTGAGACCACAACATAATACTGGTTGCACTGCCCTTTTTTCTTACCACCAACCTACCCATCTTGAATTTGTAGAGTTTCCAACTGCCCATCAGCAGCGCGATCATCACCCGCAGCCACATCTTGAACCACCCTATTCTAGAAGGTTGACCCCTCAAGGTAATCTCCTACACCAAACCTGGAAAATACTGAGCATCCTTAGATGAAGTATTATCTAGCCTTTATATATATATATATATATTAATATATAAGTATATATAAATATATATAAAATAAATATATTTATTATAATTTTATAATTATTTCAATATATATATTTATATATCTAATTACAAATAAATATATTTGTAATTTGTTCATATAATTATAAATTAATAAATATATTTATTCTTTAAATATATTTATTATAATTTTATAATTATTTAAATATATATATTGTTTTATAATTATAATTTTAAATAAATTTTTATAATTTTTTTAAATATATTTATATAAATATAATTATTTATATAATTATATATAATTATATAATTATATATACATTTATTAATATAAAAATATATATAATTATAAATATAATAAATATATTTATTATTTAAATATATTTATTATAATTTTATAATTAATTAATTAATTAATTAATTAAATATTTATTTATAATTATATAAATGTTTTTTTACCGGAACGATTCAACCATGGATTTGGAGACCAAACCCCTGAGCCCAAATTTATTAATGAAAAATAATGTATACAAAAAAGTAATGTGAAAGGTTGAGCCAATATATATATTAATATATCATATTTATATTAATTATATACATGCATTTTTTAATAAATTGATATAGATAAACATTATTTTTTGAATATAAATATTAAAATTATATATATATTAATAATACTTTTTATTAAATTTTTGTATCAACACTAAGAATTATGGTGATAAAGATCCACATTTATCAGTGCTAAAAAAAGTAATGATAAAGGGAACATCTTTAATAGTATTGTTTTAGGATTAATAAAGGTTATCTTTATAAGCACTTCATATTTAGCCCTCATAAAAGATGTTTCTAGATAAGACACGATATGTGATAGTGAAAAATTTACATAAGTTTTGAATATGTATCCATCAATAATTATGGTTCATTATATTTATCATATTTTCACTTGAAAATATGTTACCCAAGGATTAAAAAAATTATGGGAAGGTTTTGGGAAAATTCAATGAAAAAATCATGTATAAAAAAAATATTTTAAGTAAATAAATTATATTATGAATTGTGTGTGTGTGTATATTTATAATGCGATATATAAATATTCACTACCATGTATATATATGTCTGGAATTTTCTTTTATCTGGTGAAATTCCAAATTATTCCATATTTATGATTCTAAATGGTAAAATTAAATAATTGAAATCATGGGAATGTAATAATATTTATATTAATTAAATATTATTTAATATAATTAATAAGTTTGAAGAGTAATTTTGGGGAGGGTAGAGTCATGATATCAGGTTTTTCAAAAAAATAAAAGAAATGGTGAATAAAAACATCCAATTAATGAAAAAAAACCTCATCGACGATGCATGGTAAGTTAAAGTAACATAATATTGGTGGGACCAAATTTCATAGTAATAATCAATTGGATATGGGTTGGGGAAGATTTATAATGAGTGTTATGACCTGCAGTGTTGGTGAGGAAATGAAACACGATGACAGTCCATTCAAGTTCACATAGACTTGCAATTTGAGTCTTCACGTCTTTCTGCATATGTGTGTTTTCCTGTTTCTTTATTACATTGTATCCCCCTTCCTAGATCATTTTTAATATAAGGTAGGTAAGGGGTGGTTCTCTATATATATGGTGTGCACAATAGGTGTTGCACATTGCAACTATGGCTATGCGCTCTCGGCTGGTTGCGATAGTGGAGAGATGAGAGGTTGTGAAGATGGGAGATGCCCCTTCGGATGATGAAGATGATCCCAATATGAAGGCACTTCCCAACCCCACTGTTCGTGTTCCTTCATCATTTAAATTTAATAATGAATGAATCCTGTTAAACTTCTTGATAATTAGACTTATAAATTAATTGTAATAATAATAATAATTACTAACTAAATATTAATTTAATTAATTAGATACACTAGATATCATTATTACAATTTAAAAAAAATACAGAAATAAGTAATTAATATATTTAAGAATATTATTTATTAGTAAAAAATATCTATAGGTAGAAATTAATAATGAATTTTGAAATATATTATTTTTTACTTATTATAACATATAATATTAATTTTTTATTTTTAATTCTTAATTAAAACTAGTAATTATGTTTTATAATTATTAATATATGATTAATATATTAATAAATATATAATATAATATATTAATATATACTTTAAATATTAGTTATTAAATATTCTATTATTAACTGGTTTTACTATAGAATATTCGATACAATCAGAGATATCCAAGAATTGAATTAAAGGCCTTGGGACCACACATTCAATTCACCATTGAGGATGAAAAAGAAGCTCTATTAAACACCCTCAATAGTGAGGTATTCTACCAGGT
The DNA here is from genome assembly GCA_963277665.1 of Viscum album. Classification (NCBI taxonomy): domain Eukaryota; kingdom Viridiplantae; phylum Streptophyta; class Magnoliopsida; order Santalales; family Viscaceae; genus Viscum; species Viscum album. Next base: position 156,883,436 of record OY728166.1, on the reverse strand, counting down.
TTTCACAAACTAGGTCCTTTAGAAACTAGGTTGCCCAGGCCAGAAGACTCATAAAGTCATTACCAAGTCTGACCTGAGAAAACCTGTTCATGACATCTATATAGGTACCACATTGGACTGTGGTTAGACCCATGATTGTGGCCACTTAAAACCTATGTCCAAATATCATATAATATGATTAGAAAATTTTTATTATTAATTATATATATTAATATAACAATTAATAATATATAAATATTAATAACAACTATTTACATTGTTAAAATAATAACTAGTTATATATTTAATAATATAATTATAACTATATAAGTAATTAATTAAAATATTTAATAATATAATTACTAGTACATAAGTAATTGAAAAATAATGCATATAGAAGAGGAAACATTGACCTCTATAGGGAGATCCTGGGGTTGTGGCTCTTTTGCGATAAGATGTGGAGGAGAATTTGACAAATCATATTGGACACACTCCTCATGTGCCATATCAACATGTGGCTCATCCATAACAGTATCATAACCCTTTGTCACATCTACATCAGGATCATCAACCTCCACATCGCCTGACACATCAATGAAAATTCCATGATAAATCTAATCCATATGAAGAAGTAACATTGTCAATGTGACATGAAAATAGACCTATTCAAATGTTCCTCTCTTTATGGTGTCAAATATGTGAATCATATGTGTGATATGAGCACCTTGGAAAAAAATAACGTGGTTAACTAAAGTTAAAAAGAAACCTATTAAAATGTTTAAGGAAGAATTATTATCAACTAATGATAGCCTTATATGTGTCACTTAAGATATATTAATGTGGTCATGCAGAACTAGGGCCAATAATCCAACTAATATGATTCATGCATGCATATAGTGCCTGCACCTAATAATCGAGACTCATGGAATTTGTCTCACATATCAATATAGAATGCATATTATCTCCTACAGTATAAGTATTGTTTCCCTAATATCATCAATGAATGAAGTGAATGAAACTAACTGGGTGGTGCGGGGATGGGTTGATGGAAGCTGAACTGACTTATAACCCTGTCAATGTGGTGTCACTCGACAATTTCAAAATGAATATCATCATCCTCATGGGGCGTCCTATAAAATGTCCTTAGGAAATGGTACACACATTTGTGGTGAAAACAAAGAGATATAATATCATTCCCATATATTAATAATAATAATTCATTCTAAAATATTCATCTTATCAATATGGCATGCACTACACAACACTCTGTATTTTCAAGAAAGACATGAAGACCCCCAAATGTACCACCCTATCTAGTCCATGTCCTCAAGTAATGGTATAACAACACCGCTATTTATTACACAATTAAACATGATTTCTTAGATAAAATTCACTTAAGAAAAATATATGGATCGATAGGTCTAGTGTCTTAGAAAATTTGGAACATTACATAACAACAAAGAACATTAAACCCAACATCTTTATTGAAAACTTATTTTTCATGACCACAACATTCTTTCATACTTAGCATTGAATGGGATAACCTTAGGACATGCCTATGAAAAGGGTGAGATATAAACATCATTAAGGGATTAAAAAAATCATAACATGAAGAATATAGTATCTGTTAGGAAATAGGAATATCAATGGAGCACAAGAGAAACATGGACAGAAAGGCATGATATAGCATGATTATCATAACATGGAAATGTGGAAAAAACATTTAACATGATATTAGTATGACCCAACGTTCATTGCACATGGAGAATGAGTAAAAACTCATTGAACATGAATTATTATGAGTAAACCCTCATTGCTCTGGATGTATCCTGATACTAATCTTTACCCAATGCATTGGAGTGCTATCAGGGCACACCATTCTTAATCATTTTATTTCATGCATAAGTGTGCCACAAGGATCATACATCATGGAATCATTCTACATCACCATTTATTCCATGATAAAGGAATGTGGAATATAAACATGAAAATATATAATCAATAAGTAAATGTGCATAAAGGTGAATACCCTTGATAGATAAATGGACATGGTATTCACTACACAATGACTTTGACTTGGAAAATCGCGGTGCTAATTTGGCTAAATAATGGCGTGACATAAGAATTCATAAAAAAAATTGATGAGAGAGAAATGGGTATCTCATCATATTTACATGAAATAGATAGTAAAGGGGTCATATAGATACATGTCCCAACATATGTAATGGAATTTAGATGCATAATATAAAATAATTACTTGAATTTAAATGAGGAGAGAGAAACCACTTACAGAATTTTGGCATGGTAACAACTGTACATGAGAGACATTAATGAGAGAGAAATGGGTATATTGTGATTAAAAAATAAGTAGGTAAGTATAGTGTATGTTAAAAAGCATACCCAAATTTTTTTAATTGAAAATAAAATGGAATAACAATATAAATAAATTTGGAAAAAAATGAGAAAGGATGAAATCCTTTACTTGGATGTGTGATCCCAAAGGTTTGGAAGAGGCTTGGGAGGGGCTTCTTGGGATATTAGGGAGAATTAGGAGGATTATAGTGAGTGTATGGAAGGTTTTGGTAATGCTAAAAATATTTTGAGTGATGGGAAATGGGATATTGATTGGGTTTATATATGAAAGGAGAGGGAATTCATTATTATTTAGGTTTTGGACACCACACATTACACTAATAAAAACCACAAACCATACCATGGTTTTGGCCCATGTTTTTTTCCAATGTGGAGTTGAAAAAATTATTTTATAATTCAAATGGAAGAAATTATTAAAATATTAGGCTTGCTTATGTGGAGGTGAGTCACACTTTCAAGGAAATCATTTTAAAATGTTAAAATGTTTTATAAGTCTTGGAGGGTACAGTATGGATTTGTAAAATAAATAAAACAAACATAAAATCACATTATTTTAAAGGTAAAACATATTTTGTCAGAAAAAACCATTTATATCATTTTATTACATCACCATTGGGTCATTAGGATTTCATAAAACACATTATATATTTAAACAGTATTTAATTTTTACCCAAGAATTCGACTATATCAGAAAATTATGAAAATTTAACCATTGGATAATTTCGACAACATAATTACAAAAATAATATTCATTTTATCTAAATAGTTTTCAAAATATGTGAATTTTTACTTTTAAAATAAAAAATGACATTTATAAAAAATTCATGGGTTTTGAAAAAAATAGCTTTCAAACCTTAACAAAAATTACAATTGTATTCCTAAAAATTGTATGATCATTTATATTTAATAAAACATAATTTATCAAAAAAACATTTATGAAAAAATTATTTAATTTAAAAATCCATTAATTCATCAAAATAGATCTCTTAATTAAATATTAAATATAAATACTATTTGTTCTTTAAAAACTATTTACAAAGTAACAATAATAAAATGACTGTATATTATTTATTCTACAGAAAAATAATGCACTTAATCATAGTGGTAGTGTATTGTTACATAAATCATTATAAAACTCGCATATGACCTATGGGTAAGGTGTGTGATGGTGACATACTCTTGGGGTGGCTCAAATAACATCTCTCGGGTGGTAATCTCAATCAACTTCCACTTCTCTCGTAGGAGGTTCTTTTCAAGATTAATGTTTTGAATATAGACTTGTGCTTGGTCAAGTGAGAATCCCATTGATTCCATATCATTTTTGAGTTATGAAAAATGGGCTTCGTAGGAATTAATTCTACTAGACGAGGCCATTACTTCCTTTTTCTGAGTAAATTGGATTGGTTAAAGCTCAATATTTATACTAATAATGTGATCACTATTCAATGACTATATTAACAATGATAAAAATTATAAATGGTATTTTGAAATCAAAAAACATAAAACCAAGGAAGTTCATATCTTTTATATAACCATTTTACATAATAATACATATAATCAGATCAAGAAGAATTTTCATTAGTAAAAGTTTGGGTCATTACAATATCACCCCCTTAAGAATTTTCTCCCTCGAAATTTCCTTTTACCACAATAAAATAGATGAGGGTAAATCTTCAACATCACTTCCTCTGATTCCAATGTTTCTTCTTCAAACATGTGGTTTCACCACAACACCTTTATAAGGGGAATTGTCTTATTTCGTAGAATTTTTTCCCTATGATCTAATATATTCACTATATTATCTTTATAAGAGAGATAATTCTACAATGATACCACCATTGGATTGAGTACATGCGAAGGGTTAAGTATGTACTTCCTCACGGGTACTTCAGACATGTTTGGTGGGAGTTCTAGTCGATAGGCCAGTGCTCCAATGCGAAGAAGGATCTCAAAAGGGCCGATGTTCCTTGGAATAAGCTTTATCTACTTCCAAAATCTCATAACTCTCTTCCATGGTGATATGAAAAGGAGTAACATGTCTCGAACATCAAACTCTAGGTTTTATTGATGATTATTTTCATAGTTATTTTGTAAAATCTGAGTAGCTTTAATGTGCTGCTAGATGGTATTAACCTTCTCCACCATTTCTTCGACCATTTCTGACATATTAATCTTCACTCCCCATCTTCATCCCAACATGCCTGTGTTCTACACCTCTTCCCATAAAGGTATTCATTATGAGCCATTCAAATTCTTGAGTAAAAACTATTATTGTAAGAGAACTAAACCCGAGGAATATGTTTATCCCATTATCTTTTTAAGTCCATTAAGAATGCTCTCAACATGTTCTCAAGTGTTTGTATAGTTCGCTCAGATTGGCCATCAGTTTGAGGATCATAAACAGTACTGAAGTTCAACTTAGTATTTAGAGCATGTGAGAGACTCTTCCAGAACCTAAATGTGTATATCGATTGGATACAATTGATAGTGGTACTCCATGCTTCTTTATCACTTATTTGATGTAATACTGTGCCAATAGATCCAATGAGAAATCCTCTCAAACTGAAATGAAGTGTAAAGTATTTGTAAGATGATCCACAACAAACCAGATAGCATTGTTTCCTTTGGATTTCTTTGGAAGTCTAGTGACAAAGTCCATGGTGATGTTCTTCCATTTCCATGTTGGTATGGGTAATGGTTGCATCATCCCATTAGACTTCTGCCTCTCATCATTCACTTGCTGACATACCAGGCACTTTGATGTATACTTAGTGATCTCATTCTTCATGTTATCCCACCGATAATGATCTCAGATATCTCGATATATCTTTGTGTTTCCTAGGTGAATGGAGAAATTCTAACTACGTGAATCATCCCAAAGTTCATTATTTAACTCTATATTATTTAGAAAACATCGTCTTGATCCATATCTCATAATTCTTTCTTCATTAACATTGAAATCTAATGATTTCTCTTTTCTGATAGTTTCCACTTTCTTTTTAATTCCCACATCATTCTTTTCATCATCCTTTAAACATTCCAAAAGAGATGGTTGAGCAATAATTTGTGAAAGGATTGATGATGTTCCCTTATTTATGATTCCCATGTCCATCATCGACAATTATAATAAGATTTTATCCTTTTTAATTATAACTAATGATATTGTTGATGGATCATTTATAATTAGAGAATACACCACCTTGTTTTCTTTCCTAGGGTGGTAATGGATTGATCAGTCATAGTATTAGATCAGATCTAACCATCTTTATTTGGCACATGTTCAACTCTTTCTGTGTGAATATATACTTGAGGATTTTTTGATTCGTGAATATTTCACACTTCTCCCCAAAGAGGTAATGTTGCCAAATTTTTAAAATTTATATTACTACAGCCAAATCCAGATCTTGTGTTGGATAGTTTTTATCATTAAATTTCAATCACTTGAAGCATAGAAAATGAATTTTTTTAATTTTCATCAACACACAATCCATACCCTTCTTTGAAGCATCACTGAAAACCACAAAAAGTTATCCACTTGTGGGTATTATGAGAGCATGCACAATGATACGCCTCTTTTTCAACTCCTCGAATCTATATTTGCATTAATCACTCCTAGAAAACTTGAATCCATTCCGAGTTAACTTGGTAAGAAGTTTTGAAAATCGTGAGAAATTTCTCACAAATTAGCAATAATATCCAGATAACTTGAGAAATCTACAGATATCCGTCACCGATGTAGTCATTGAAAATCCCTCAATTTCTTCTATCGTGGAGGGATCCACAAATATCCCATTGATTGTGATGATATGACCCAAGAATGAGACTTTCTTCAACCATAAATCACATCTACTGTAATTTTCATAGATATTATCCTTTCACAAGGTCTCTAGTATAGTTCTTAGATGCTCCTCATGCACCTCCTTGGTTTTTTAGTAAATTAGAATACCGTCTATAAATACTAACTCAAATTTGTCGAGGTAATATCTATAAACTCTATTAATCAAGTCCACTAAGATTTATAGAGTATTAGTGAGTCTGAAAGGCATTACTATGAATTCATAGTGCCCTTACCTTGTAAAAAAAGCAATCATGTGGATATCCTTCTTCTTCACCCTTACTTGGTAATATCTCGACCAAATATCCAAATTGGATAAGTATTGTGCTCCACGTACCTGATTGAACAAGTCATCAATTTTTGGAAGATAATACTTGTTCTTTATCATGATTTTGTTGAGCTCACGATAATCAATGCAACGGTGCATTGCTCTACCCTTCTTCTTGGGGAAGAGGACCTGTGCACCCCATGGTGAAGCACTTGGGTATATAAACCCTTTATCCATATTATCTTGTAGTTATTTCTTTATATCCTCAAGATCTACAACAACCATTCTATACAATGTCTTGGATATTGCGAATTCCCCATGTATAAGATCAATTGAGAATTCAACCTCTCTTCTAGGAGGAAGGCCATGAAATTCATCAGGAAACACGTTAGCGAATTACATCACAAAACAAATGTCTTCAAGGATGGTTTCTTCCCTAGAATCAACCATCTTATCAAGATACGCGTCCTCATAGGGTAGTAATATCCAAGATTGATATGACAGTGCTAAAGAATATTCATCCTCTTCCTTTAACTTGTATAGAATCAGTGGTTGATTTTCCATATAGAGTTTGATTTCCCTCTCATGACAATTTATTTTGGATATATATAGGGAAAGCCAACCTATGCCAAGAATTGACTCAAATTTCACTAGAGGGAGTATAAAGAGGTTCACCGGGAAGTTCAATCAATAAATTCTAATAGAGGAGGGGGTATATTTATAGAATGAAATGATTTCCCCATTTTCCGTTCTCTTCGACATCTCTACTTCCATGATTTCTGGTGGTGTTGGTATTATTCTACTAAACTTTAAGGATATAAAAGAAAGCATAGAACCAAAATCAAAAAGTAATTTCTCAATTATTGAATTAATAACTAGAGTACTCATCACCACATTGTTGTTGGGGTTCTATTTGTAAGTAGTGATGAAAAAAGATCTCCCTTGCTTCCTTGGTTGTTTTTGGTTGCCTCTAAAAACCCTTTTCTTAGAGAACTAGTTTGGAAAGGTCCATGGTTCATGGAATTTGAAGAAATTAACAATACATTAAGGGTTGAATAGATCATTACTCTCCTCTATCACAGTAATGGGGTTTTATTTTTGGTATTTAATAGAAAGGTGTCATTCTATTCCATAGCTAAAGAATTTCCTCATCCCCTTCTATCAATTTCTGAGGTGCTTCTTTTCGCATCTTTGGAAATCAGGGGGCTGGAATTTCTTAGCATTATTGGATTTATCCATCGAACTACCAGTATTGAAGTCCACCTTACACTTATTATCCACATGATACCCTAAAGATTATCCGATCTCTATTTCATCTTTGAGGGAATATCGAACAATTTCCTCATAGCTCTCGAAGTCACGAATCCCTAGGGCTTTCTATAGGATAGGTTTTATCCCAAAAAAGAAGAATTCAACCATGAATTCAGGGGTAATGAAAAAGCTAGAGGCATATCATACAAGCCTTGTTATGTTTTCCTCGCACGTTCTAATGGATTTGTCATCTTTTTTCATGAGGGTAAGGAAGTCCCTTTCTATATTAAGTCGTAGTTTGTGGGGAAAATATTTATTGATATTTTTTCCATAAATCCTTCTATTCCAACATCTCGATCTCCTCCTCAGGATTTGTAGTTTTGATCAATTTCCACCATTGATCAACTTCACCCTCCATATGATAAGTATCCATAATTACCTTCTCTTGTTCAGAACATTGAAGGATGGAGAAAATATTCTCAATGGAGTTGATCCATTTTTCAGATATTGATGGATCTAATGATCCATTTAAAGTAAGAAGACTTTTTCTCATGAAGCTCTCGATTGCTGGTTATTCTTTCTTAGGGGGGGGGGAGGGTTGAACATTACTCTTTATCCATGTTTCTATTCAAAACTTGAGTTAACTGAGAGAGTATCATGATAAAGTTTGTGATTATCGCTCTCATTAGATTGTGTATCTCATTATAACAGTCATCAAATTGATATTCACATTAGTTGTTAGCCCAAGTCCTCCTATTTCTAGCCATTGGATGGAATAAAAGGAATGTTATCAATAACACATACAGGGGAATCCAATTGGAAAAAGTTATAAGTTATAAATTACATTTATTTCTTTAACGTATCTATTTTATCCATGATAAACTTCCCAACATATATTCTTAGGGCCATTTTTTTAATTCCCTTAATAATGGTTAATACTAAGATTATGAATTTACCAATTTATATCCCTCGGGAGTGTCATAACCAAGAGTGTATCAAGGAACATTTTGACGCACTAGTTTCCGTTCGAGTCTATCTCAAAGCATTGTTTTTTGGTTTTACCCCTAGAAACATCTATACCAAAGCTGCCTCTACTTGTTCGTATCAATACGTGGATGTATTTTCTTTATAAAAAACTTAATGAATACTATCCAAAATTTAGGGATGTTTTTATCATACTTAGTCTTATTCCTATGGATTTCACTAGGGTCTTCTAATCCTAATCCTCAAAATAACTATTCATATCCTTTGATACCAACTATAACAACACCGATCTTTATTACACACTTAAACATGATTTATTACATAAACTTGAACTTAAGAAAAATATGACGATAGATAGGTCTAGTGTCTTGGGAAATTAGGAACATTTAATAACAACTTATAACATAAAACCCAACATCTTTATTGAAAACATATTTTACATGACCACAACATTCCTTCGTACTTAGCATTACATGGGATAACATCAGGGCATGCATAAGAAAAGGTTGAGAAATAAATCCTAATAAGGGAGTAAAAAAGGAATAACGAGAAGAATATATTACATGTTATAAAATAGACATATCAATGGAGAAAAATAGAAACATGAACATAAACGAATTATATAGCATTATTATCATAACATGGAAATGTGGCAACAACATTTAACATGATATTAGCCTGAGCCAAGGCTCATTGCACATGGAGCATGAGTAAACCTTCATTAAACATGAATTTTCATGAGTAAAACCTTATTTCACTTGAATTTTCATGAGTAAATCATCATTTCACTTGACATATCATGATACTAATCTTTACCCAATGCATTGAAGTGATATCAGGTCCCACCCTTTATAAACATTTCATTTCATTCATAAGTGTTCCACATAGTTATTACAACATGGATTCGTTAAACATAATAATTTATTCCACGAAAAATAGATGTGTAAAACATAAATGTATTTCCTCTATAAAAAATTACATTTTCATAAAGGTTAATAACCATGATATAGAAATGGGTATGGTAGTCACTTAGACAATTATTTTGGCATGGAAATTTTGGTGTAACTTTGGCAGTATAACAATGTAAAATAGAAATCGTAAAATGGGTTGATGAGAGTGAAAGAGGTATCTCATAATTTATATATGAATTGGATAGTAATGGGGTCATGGCGCATAAGATACCAACATATGTAATTTAATTTAGATTTATAATATAAAATAATTTCTTGAATGTTAATGAGAAGAGAGAAATCCCTTATGAAATTTCAGCATGGTAAAAGGTGTAAATGGGAGGAATTAATGAGAGAGAAAGAGGTCTATCATAATTAAAACATACGGAGGAAAGTATGGGAGATGTGATAAATCATACCCCAACATTTTTAATTGAAAATAAAAGGGCATAACAACATAAATATTTTTGGACAAAAATGAGAAAGGACGAAATCCCTTACATGGAAGTGTGATCCCAAAGGCTTGGGAGAGGCTTGAGAGGGGATTCATGGGATATTGGGGTACATTAGGAGGATTTTAGAGATAGGAGGGAATGTGTTGGTCGATCTATACATGTTTTTAGTGAATAGTAATGAGAGATAGAGTGGGTTTATATAGGAAATGAGAGGAAATTCTTTATTATTTAGGTTTTGGACACCACACATTAAACTAATCAAAACATCAAACCAACCCATGGTTTTTGCCCGTGATTTTTTCCAATGTGGAGTGGAAACCATTATATTATAAATAGGATTTAATAACTTATTAAAATATTAGGCTTTATTAGGTGGAGGTGAGTCACACTCTTAAGGAAATAATTTTATAATGTTAAATTTTTTTATAAGTCTTGGAGGGTCCACTAAGGATTTGTAAAATAAATCAAACAAAAACAAATCACATTATTTTAAAGGTAAAATATATATTGTCCTAAAATACCATGTATAGTATTTTATTACATCACCATTGGGTCATTATGATGTCATAAAACACATTATATATTTAAACGGTATTTAATTTTTATGAAAAAATTTGATTGTCATAGAAAATTATGAAAAATTCACCATTGGATAATTCCGATGTCCTAATTCAAAAAAATATATTAATTTTATATAAATAGTTTTCTAAATATGTGAATTTTTTTACTTTTAAAATTAAAACAAACATTTAGAAAAAATTCATGGGTTTTTGAAAATAATATTTTATTAAAATATTATTTAATTTAAAAATCCATTAATTCATCAAAATATATCTCTTAATTAAATATTATTTAAAAATACTATTTGTGCATAAAAAACTATTTACAAAGTAACAATAATAAAATAGATGTACATTTTTTATTCTATACAAAACTTATGCCCACAATAATAGTGCTAGGGTCTTGTTACATAACCCATTATAAAACCTGCATATGACCTAAGGGTAAGGTGTGTGATGGTGACAGAATTTTGGGGTGGCTCAAATAACATCGATTGGGTTGTAATCTCTATCAACATCCAATTCTCCTGTAGGTGGTTCCGTTCAAGATTAACACGTTAATTCTTAGCTTGCGCTTGGTCAAGAGTGAAGTCTAGTGACACCACTCCTTTCAAAGCTTTGAAAAATGGGCTTTGTAAGGAGAAATTCTAGTAGATGAGCCCATCGCTTCCTTTTTCCGAGTAAATTGGATTTGTTAGAGCCCTATATTTATAATAATCATGTGATCACTGCTCAATGAATATATTTGCAATGATAACAAATTTTAATTGTATTTTAAAATCCAAAAAACATAAAACCAAAGAAGTGTATATATTTTATATAACCAGTTTACATAATACTTAATTTAATTAGATCAACAGGAATTTTCATTAGTAAAAGTTTGGGTTGTTACAAATGGTAAATACATTAGATGAAAAAATTTAGTAGAATTATTGATGAATATATTTCCACCAATAAGTCTCAAAATATATGTGCGTGAAAATATGAAAACATTGATATCATGAGTATTGTCTAAAAAATGGTTAAAGTGCTCCTCTATCCATGCCAGGAATAAATGAAGGCAAAAAATAGACCTACCATCATCATTAACCTCAACTCATAGAAGAATCTAAACTAAATCAAACCTATCATCACTAACTTGCCTAATCGCATCCATACCCTTAATAGAAAGGCCTAAATTAAGAGACACATCTTTTATAGTGATCATCATCTATCCCTATGATAGTTGAAAAGTATATGTATTTAGCCTTCATCTCTATACAAGGTAACCAATTAGCTAGTGATCTATGAAGTCAAAATCACACATCACTACACTATAGAAACCTGCACTCCAAATGTGTGAGATGATGACAAGATGGGGTGTAGCATGATGGAAGTAATGAGACCTATGCATGTAAAGAGAAGGAACATGACTCCCTCAAAGACAAGATGATAAATTTTCATGTCTTGGAAGGTGATAAAATGAGCACCCACTATATATATATATATTTTATAAAGTCATAATTTAATGTCCCGTACTTAGTTCCACTAAACTGGTGTCTCAACCTGAGTCATTATGTGACCTCCACTACTAGAATTTATAGCTATACCCATGAACCTATACCAATGGTTTTTCCTAAAATGTTGGTATAAATCCCTTTATAGAGATCCTACACCAACATTTTTGGAAACAAAATTGGTATATGTTTCTATTAGAGACTTTATAACAATAGTTTTGGACAAAACCATTAGTATATATCCCTTATAGAGACCTTATACAAATAGTTTTTTCAAATCCATTGGTATAGTTCCCTTGTAGATACCCTATACCAACAGTTGGAAAACCATGTGTATATAAACCCCTATAAATAACATATTTCAATATTATTTCTCAAACCGTTGGTATAAATCAATTGTAAAGAACTTATACCCACATTTTTTTTCCAAAACAGTTTGTTTAGTTATCAAAAATTTGGGTACCTATACCAATAGTTTTGAGAAAATCTAGTATAGGTCTATACCAATGGTTTTGTGAACCATTGGTATATGAACCCATATTTTATCTAGATTAATTTTTAAAATAACATTAAATACCTAAATATTTAAATAATTGAAATTATATAAAAAATTATAAAATTATTTTCACAAGATTTATCGTATTATAGTGGTCAAGTCATCATAATATTAATTGGAGGTACTGGGATAAAAAAATGATAGATTTTGTTTTTTTACATTACCTATATCAATGGTTTTTCAAAACCGTTGGCATTGGTTTTTCATTTGAACTATAAAAATAGTTTCACAAAACTATTAATATAGGATTACACCAACACCAAAATGTCCAACACCCCTCTAAACCATTTTTATAGGCAATACCAATGGATTTTAGACCTGAAACCTATTCCAAATTATTTCTATATTAATTTTTTCTAGTAGTGCTCATGCATGCCTTTAAATATGCCAAAGGGTACCGACTATTAGTTAAGATTTAATGAAACATATGGGGAGACTATAACCTCTTTAACAGAGTAAACCAATAGTTAAAATCATAATAAACATCAACGTGTAATAATAATCCAAAACAAAACGTCACATAACCAACTCCTAAACTCGGTAAGTACAACAATCCAATGTAATGAGTATGTCATGCCATGGGAGTTTAGTGTTACAAACAGAGACCAAAATAAATTCCCCAATGAAAACCCCCACAATGGGTCCTAATAGCATGTTGGGTTTCCTCATTCATGCTTAAAACTAGGTCAACCATCTAATATAGGTCCCTTTCCCAATTCAAAACTTGCAAACATGAAGTCAGTTTGGATAACCAACGATGGACCGAGTAGGGTGTGAGTAAAACATAATAGTACACCACCGATAATTTCTAAAACAGTAACCATTCTAATAATTTTTTAGAAGAAAATATAAGAAATAAAAAATATAAATAAGTAAAAATGTTTTTAATTTACCAGTTTTTAATTATCCATATAGGATCTTCATTACCATAGTGGAACTAAGACTCCAAACCTACTTCGACCTACACCAAAAGTCAGAACCATATACTATATTGAGTATGAAACATTACATATCATATAAATTCTTTAATCAATTAAATATTATAATTATACCTTAGATAATCAATCAATATACCCACATTATGTCTATACTAGAGGGGCTTGGATGATCATTCCAATTCTCAAACAATACAACACATCGATGGGGCCTAGAGAACTAGTCTAGTCCAAACAAATGATCAGGAGTCTCAATTATATATCCCAAACATACCTTGAGCATGTTTTCCTAGGGTTCATCATTAGTGAACTTTTATCAATAAACAACAAAAAGGGTTCAACTTTTCATTTAATAACACCACCATGGTTTATTACATCCAATACATTTATCTAAAAAACATAACTATCCCATTTTACCTTTCATTCATAACCAAAACCATTAAAAATACTATAATACCATTTAACAACATGGAAATTTTCCCCTTTAACCATTTATTACTTTTCCCCTTAATTTTCTCAAATCTATTTAACTTTCTAAGATATTTCAAAAATACCTTTAGGCCATGTTAACATGATAAACATGATTACATCCAATTTAATATCATAAAACGTTATCTAATTGTTCAAAAACTCAATTTACATTTTCAAGGGAGTGTCACACCCCATGGGTGGCATTAGTCTTAGTCTACTCATCATCAAATAGATTCAATGGGGTCTATTAAAGGTCTAACACATCATTTAAATTCCCAATTTATCATTACCTAAGCAAGAATCAGTTTAACAATGCAAGGGAAAAAATTCACAAACCATATAAAAATGAATAAAAATCAGTACTATGAGAAATAACTTATAGACTACCTACGCCAAGGTTGTAGAAAAATGATTTCTCAACCTTGTCCCTTGATTCTATATCAAACAACCATTAACCCCCAATCTAATAATTTGTGGAAGAATGTAGGGTTTATGAGATTTAGAGAAAGAGAAAACAACCAATCATGGTTCTTCTAAAAAATAGAAGAAAATGGACTCATTTACTCACTCAGGGCTTCAATTCTCACTATATGAAACTCCAAATGCCTATAAATCTAAGTAGATTAATCCTTGTAAGAGGGTAGAGATCTTGGTTCACACCCAATTCTTCTAGGGAATAAATGATGTGGAAATGGGTAAATTTTTTAAAAAGGTTGGGAGAGAAAAAAGAAAATTTCTATAATTTTTAAAAGGTGAATGGTTTAGTCATATGGTTGGAAAAACCCTACACTAACCACGAAGCCCCTATTTCTATGAGGGGTACCATGTTCGATAGTTTTCTATGGAGGCCACATAGTTTTACCAACCATAAAGAGTTCATGTAGTTGTCTCTTTCAGCGGACACATGGTTTTCACCAAACCCTTGCATGGTTTACAAACCAAACACCTACCTTATTTAGGGTGCACAGATCTAGTACATAGTTAGTATTAATTATACACCATGAACTTTGTGGAAACGTTTTCCCCTTTTCATGTCCTAAACCCCTAGGAAACTATTAATACCTTTCAAACTCCCAAGAGGAATTCTATTAATCAATTAAAATAGAGTTAAACCAAATATAAAATGAAAAATTACTTTATAAAATTTCAAGATCTTCCAACCTTCCAACCTTATAACTTCTTATCCTTGATATTACCTTCCAAGCATCATTAAGCTTCTAAGGTAAAAAGGTTGGGTCATTGGGATCACATAGAAGCTTACCACTCTCATGTTTCTTCCCTAAAAGTTACGTGATACCATATATCTTGGTCAAAAAGCACAACGTTACCCCCATATAATTTTCTCACTATGGTCCACAACATGAACTAGATGTTCTTAAAAGGTTGCATCGACCTAAACTCATAATCTTTAATATCAATCACACAGGAAGGGTTGGGGTGATACTTTATAAACTATAATAAATAAAATCATCATGTATAGCACTATAACTTTATTGAAGATCCAATCTGTTCAAAACTGGTTTTATCCTCTCCATAATCTTTAACAACCATACATACTTGGGTTCCAACTAACCTTTTTTTTCTGAATCTATTAGTGAAATAATATTGGAGACACCTGAAGAAATACATGGTCACAAAATATAAAATCAAGAGGTCGATGGAATCAATAAAATTTTTACTTTTTCCTACTCTGTGGAATTTCCATATTCTTCTATATCATATAAAACTTATCCCTCATTCTCATTCTTCTATCTAACATAATGGTGATCAACAAGGAATACAATAGTGTTTCTTTTATGGTTTCATCTGGATAGTCCCATTATAACTGTTGTCATAGGAGAACTTAATAATATTTAAGTGTTTATCCAATGTTATACTAAAATCTAGGATACATGCAATCAAAATGTTCTCTAACAATTTGATAGTATGATTTGATTTCCTATCCATCTATGAGTTAAAATTTATACTTAACAAAAGCTTATAACCATGCACATTCTTCAAAAATTTCTTGAAGTGAGATGTAAAACAAGGGTCCCTATCCAAAATAATGCTTTGGGGAATCCCATTCAAACACACTATCTCTCTAACACAAGAGTTGTTTAACTGATAAATGGTGAATGTCTACCTAAATGGTAATAAATGTGCCACATTTTTGAATTGATACTAAACCACCCATGTTTCGCCACTATTCTAAGAATTCCTTAGAAACCCCTACAATAAATCCATCGTAACATCATCCCACTTTCATTTCGGAATGGGTAATGCCTATAATATCCTAACACTCCATTAATGTTTATCCTTCACTCACTGACATATCTATTATCTCACAACAGAACATTAGATCTCATTCTCTATTTCTGACCACAGATATTGTTTATTAAGGTCACAATACAATATTTTCAAACTAGGGTGAACCAATTACATTGAAAAATCAAAGCCACCCATTAGATCCTCATTCATACAATTTGGAACAATAACAAGAACATGAACACATATGATCTCATCATCATCGATGGTCTAGTTAGGAGGTATCTCTATAGCATCAAATCTATACCCAAATGATAGACACTGATAATCCTTATAGAGTTTCATATTGATATGGATATTAAGAGAATGGTAAATGGATAAGGAATTTTTTTTATCTTTTTTATCTTGCCTCTTGAATGCCTATATGCATCTCAGTGAACAAATCGATCATTTTACACTCAAAACTAGACTCCTAGGTAGCCCTTGTTTCTGTCTTCTAGCACAATGCAACATGAAAACTATTCCCTTTTCCTATTGTGAATTAAAGCTAAAAATAAAAAGGATACATTTACTCAATCCATATATTCTGTTGAATATTAAAATCAAACTAGAAAAATATGAATTTGAGGCTCCTATGATCCGTAAAAACAATAAACTTTTCACCCAGAAGATAATTCCAACAAAACATAAATGCATAAACCACTACACCCAACTCAATATATTTAGTAGGATAATACTATTTGTGGGGCCTCAACTACCATGATCCATATGTGATGATTTAATATCCTTTAATCAGTACTACACGAATTTCAATTCCATATGAATTGAAAAATAATGTATTCTCTCCACCGATTTTGGGTAAGATTAGAATTGGTGTGGTTGTCAAATTCCTCTTTAGATCTAGGAAGGGATTCTCATGTGCTCTTGACCATTCAAACTTTACACACTTCTTCATCAAGACCAATAGTGGAAATTCTAGGAAAGATAAGTATATGTTGAACCTTATATTGTAACCCTTCATTCCAAAAAAATATTCATTAGCAAAACCATTATTGGGTCGATCCCATGAAACAACTGCTTCAACCTTATCTAGGTCCAATCAAACTCCTTATTATAAGAATATTTGACCCAAGAGATGTACATTTTTGATCCATAAATCAAACTTAGGTAGCGTGACTTGTAGTTAATTCTATCCTAGTGTCCTAAGGATGATTTAAAGATGATTGGTATGATCCTCATGAGTCTACGAGTACACTAATATGTCATCAATAAAAACAACCATAATCTAATCCAAGTACAAGTGTAATATTAACTTCATCAAAGATATAAATATAGTAGGATAGTTTGATTTCCCAAATAGAATTACTACAAACTCATAAAAACCATACATTCTTATGAAAGTATTCTATGGTATATCAGAGTGTCTTAACCTCCACTTATGATACACTAATCTCAAATCAATCTCGATGAATACACATTCACCCTTTAGCTGGAAAAAACGATCATCGATGCATGATAGAGGACACTAGTTCTTAATAATAATCATATTCAATATCTGGTAATCAACACACAAACTCAGTGTCCCATATACCTTATTATAAAATAAAACCATATATCCCAAAAGAAACATATTTATATAGATAAACCATATATCCTACAATTATTTTATACAAGTATTTATCTCTTGAAACTCTTCTAGTTCCTTTGTATTTTTTGGAATAGAAATTGGATCATCTCTTGGTACAATATGAATTATTAACTCAACCTATTTCTCAAGTGTAAGCGTTGAACAATCCTTAGGAAACAAATCCAAGAACTCGTCCAATATAAAAGGGAAGACACTATTTTTTCACTCCATCATGAATACGAATAATACTTTCAACTTAGGATTTTATATCACTCAAATTAAAGTGGACTAGACCTCCACACCCCACTTGGATATTAAATTTTCTATGATGAACATACACATCACCCTAAGGAGAAGTGAAACCCACTCTCCTGTTGCAACAATCAATGTAATCCTAGAATTTAACCAACCAGTCTATTCCTAATATCATGTTGAAACACAATCCCTTGACCGTGAATAGGTCCCAAAGAAGTTAGAGCCCACCAATATTAAGGACACACTCCTTACATCACTAAATAACCTTCCTTCTTACCCCTAATGCATTGTATATTAACATAACCACATAAATAAAATCCACCCATAGAACCAAAACATTAAAAAACGTAGTGGATATAAAAGAGTTATAAGTCACTATATCAAGAAAATAATTTTCAAGAGTAAAAGCTACATGAATCGTACATCAGACTATAGATGGTCCATCCTCGCTGACTTATGGAGTAAGTTGCAATACATACAACTGTTATATCCCCTACCCAAGGATCATGTCTGAGTCCCATGCACTGCACATACCTTCTAATACAAATGATAATATTATGATTTATCCTATCCTCTGCCTTGACCATTAAGATTATTAAAGATTCAACTACTTAACCGAAATGGGGTAGAAGATTTCCTTTCAGTGCACTATATCGGACTAGTTCCCCTATCACCACCTATCAATCACGGGTTTCTATAGACACTCTATACATGCCCCATCCTACCCAAATATCTACACTTTAGTTTTGGTAATGTTTACTAGCCATGAATGTGACCAGGTCTACCACACTGAAAGAAGAAAAATCGATCACTACCCTGAGGGGATTATCCTCTCCATTGGATACACTATCCACTAATTCCTTGGTGAAAATTCTCATCATGAATCTTCTTAATATCCTAGTATATACCACCAGATCACTTATTTGGAACCATTTCCCCACTAGAATCATCCTTTAGGTTCCCCTTAGAAATGATAGCCTAGTTCACAAGCATAACAAACTTCTATAAATATAATATATTCACTTGATACGTGATTCAACATTTATGTCCATCCTAAAAATGTTAGGCCTTAGATAATTCATGTCCCATCAGTGTCAGAAATAAAAACAAAAAATTATAGAACCAGATAGAATAATCCATCACTGAAATAGTTCTTTAAGTCAACCACATAAAATCCATAACTCTCTCCTATATTAGGGTCTCTAGGTAAAAGTTCTCTAAAGATACTACTGGAATTACTTCTATGTCCTAACCTTTGTGTGCTCATCATGGAGCAGAATATCACACTGACACTTCCCTAAACATTAAAATATATATTCCACAATCTTGAATATTTTATCTAAAGCAGTCTATAAGTGATCTAGTATATTATGGATAAACTCAATCTTTAACTATACTTCCTCAGGTTCACCCTCTCTAGAAAACATTAGAAGGTGTTTCAGTTGAACCTCCCTAATAAGATCAAACATACTCTGAGATGTTTTCCTTGTGTCTTTCTCCATAGACTATATAAAATGAGTGGAGCCATCAAGAAACTTCTCTTATACCAAATTTCCTAGAACCAAAGGGGGATCTTATCCTACTATTGGAGGTGAATTATAATCTATTTATGTATGTACCTCTAATGGTAAAAACAACTATGTTGGCAGATTTTTTTAATTCCAAGAACATGTTTCATGACACATAAAGGAAATAGATTTTTATTTTTATTTTTATATTGCCCCCACGCTCTTTTGTGTGTTCCTAACATGATACATGTATCATGAATACTTATGTTTATAAAATTATGCATTTATATATAATCTAATACCATGAATACCCATATTCAAAATACAATTGAACAATAACACCACACAATAAGTGTATCACCCAAGGTGAAATAACATCCAACAGTCAAAACAAACATCATGAATAGAAATCCCACATTGGGAACTTGGGTTTCCCCTATACATAGGTTAGTTACACCCATTCAAAAGCTCATTAATAAGGAGAGACACATCCTAGTGTCCTATTTACCTTTACAAATAGTAAATCAACAAACAAATCTCTAATAACACATTGTAACTTCCCATCCCAAGTGGCACTAAAGCGGTTCCCTGTGCTGGGTCATTATATGCAGTCAAGCGCACCACCCCATACACCAGAAACTGAAAACTAGAAACAATTATCTAATAAAAACCATGGCGAGAATATACCCTCTTTACCATAGTAAACCAATAATATAAATAATAATAAACATCAACATTAAATAATAATAAAAAACAAAACATCACATAACCAACTCCCAAATGGGGTAAGTTCCACAATCTAATATAATGATTATGTCATTTCATGAGTCTAAAGTTACAATCAAAGACCAAAATAAATATGAAAATGAAAAACCATCGAAAAAGTCTTGATAAAATGTCCAGTCCCCTTATCTATGCCCCACACCAAGTCATTGATTTAATATAGGGTCCTTTCCCTTATCATAACTTGGAAACCTGGAGTGTGATCAGGTACACAATTATTTCCCAACCATGGTGTGAGTAAAAATCATTAGAAAACCACCAATGGTGTCTACTATAATATCCAGTCTAATAATAGTGTATGAGGAAGTATAAATATGAAATGAACAAGGCAATGAAGTAAATAGGTTTTTAATTAAACAATTATCAATTACCCTTATAGGAACTCGATTCCTATAATGGAACCAAATAACCAAACCTACTTTGGACCATGACAAAATTCTAAACTAGATACTATATAGAGTTTAACAATTTATATCTTATGGGTTTTCCTTAATCTATTTAATTAATTCATTTTACCATGGAGAATCAATCCAGGTATCCACATCATGTCCATACCATAGGAGCTCAGAGCATCATTCTAATGCCCAAACCATAAAATACCTCTGTGGGGACTATAGATTCAGTCAATACTAAACCAAATATAGGGATTATAAGTATGAAATCACAACCATACCTCAATAATGTTTCCATAGGGTTCATAATAAATGGCCTTTTATCGATCAATGACAATAAGGGTTCACCTTTTCATTTAATAACATTACCATGGTTTGTTACATCTAATAAATTTATCTCAAACCCATAACTATCCATTTTAACATTCATTAATAATCACAACCATTAAACATAACTTTATAATATTTAACAACATGTACATGTACCACTTTAACCATTTATCATTTTCCCCCTTTATTATCTCAGATCCATTTAACTTTCCAAGTTACGATGAAAAACCATTTATTCCATGTTAACTTTATAAAGAAGATTAAAATTAGTTTAGTTTCCTAAATCCTTTTAATCATTATTCAAAAAAAAAATCCATGTTCAAGGGATAGGAACACCCATTGGGTGGCCTTAGGCCTATTATACTCATTGTTAAAGGATTCAATAAGTTTTGTGAAAGGTCCAACGATTTATTCAGACACCCAATTTATCATTCTCTAACCATTAATATGTTTTGAAGCATAATGAAACAATTTAAAAAATCATATGCAGATGAATAAACATCAAGGATATGGAAAATAACTTATAAACCACCTACCTAATCTTGTAGACAAACTATTTCTCAAAATCGGCCCTTGATTCTATCTAAAATAACCTCTAACATGTAAGATAAAAATTTGTTGAAAAAATTAGTGTTTATGGGCATTGGAAGAAGAGAAAACCACCAATCATGGATATTCAATAAAATAGAAGTAATGGTACTTATATACTAAGTAACATATTTTATTCACACTATAAGACACTTTGTAAACCTAATAATCGAAGGAGATTGATCAATGGAGTATGGGAGAGCTCTTGGTTTACGCACAAGGAAAATTAGGGAGAAATAATGAGGAAATTGGGTAAAATTTGTATAACGGTCAGGGAAGAAATGGGAGTTTCTCCTATTTTTAAAAGGCACATATTATGTCTATATAGTTTTCTAAACTAGGAACCAAACATGTGGTACCCTCTATCAGAGAGGGGGCCTAGGTCACATGATTTTTTATGGATCCCACATGATTTTCCATACTATGAAGACGCAATGCTATTGGATTTTTCAAAGGCCACATAGTTTGCACGATCCCCTTGTAGAGTTTCGAAACAATGCACATCCCTTCTCCATGGTTCATGGTTATGGTACATGGGTAGAAAAAAGCATCCTTCAACCATTCCCCACTATTGGATAAACTCATTTCCCCCCTTTTCAAGTCCTGAAACCCCATGAAACTCCCAAGGCCTTTTCTAATCCTAGGAGTAATTCCATTTACCAATTTAAAAGGAGTTAAAACAAAGATAAAAAAAAACATAACTCATTAAAAATTTAGATATTACACATTAAAATTTATTTTTAGTACAATAAATTTTATTAAAAACATTTTTAATAAATAAAAGTTGGAAAATGATGTACGTAGTTAGCATTAATAATATAACCCATTGAATTTTTTTTCAGATAAAAAGGGATGGTAAAGTGATTTATTTTATGTAAAAAATATAGAAAATTTTGTGACAATAATTATATTTTTTTTTAATGTTATATAATGTCTCACACACTAAAAGTGAACAAGATTCAATCTATGGAACAAGTTATGTTTTTTGATGATTATTTTTTTGGATTTTTAAGAATAATTAATACACGAAAAATGCCACTCTATGTGGTATTACTTAACCATATTTTTCAATGAACATTTAGTTTCAAATTATATTCTAACAAAAAAAGTGTTACCAGTTTCAATTGACGTGTTACATAAAATTACTTGGAATTCAGTACATGGTGTAATGTCACCCCAATTAAACTCATATGAAAGTGACATTCTATCCACCAAGGAAGTCAATAAGTGATGTTTCTTACCACTCACAGGTTCTTACCTATATTTAAAGAGAACCTAAAAAGGTTTATTGAAAACATCTTACTCACCTACATCATCTCCCACCACATCATCAAATACTTCTAATTAGTGAAAGTCTTAGTCATAAAACCATTATTATCAATAATTATGCCTCCTAAATTTATATTCATATTCTAATAATTTTCTTTATAATTTGTTTTCATTACTGAATTCACATGAGAATAAAATGAATGTTAATTTTGTGAGGGATTGAACATAATAGATGTACCATAAAGGGTTCTATGGCTGTAGGTATGCTATCATCAAAAATAGAAATATTGATGTATAATTCCACAAGACCATTACTTCAATGTTTCTTAAAATAGTGATAATTATTCCACAAAAAAAATTCATAAAAAAGATAATAATTAGTGTTCCATAGAATATTAACATATTAAATATTTAATTATTTTATTTAAGTAATTACTTTACGAGCCCTCATCTTTTTGAGACTATCAATCTTTTTATAAACTTCTTTAAATTCTACACATTAAAAAATTTAACCACTTTTTATGGTGGAAAAATATATTTAAATCCATGATCATTATAAATTACTTCACCATTGTTGTATATAGGCACAAAAACGATTTTCTAGAAGGAAATTTTTTTAAATCATTATATATATCTCTAGAGAATCATGAAATGATTAAAATTTTTAATCATATAGAATTTAAAATTGAAAGCTTGATATTTATAGTGTTTCTATGGATTGGTTTATCATTAATCTATAAACTAACCAAATTCTAGGGGGAAATACTAGAACCTTCATTTACTTAGATATTAGAAAATTTTAATATACTTTTATCCATTGTGTATAAATCCACCATCAAACATCACCACCTCCTGAAAAACATCCTTTCATTATTATAACACTCACATGAAAGTGAGTCTTTATATGGGTTTGTGATATATAATATTTTACAATTGACAAGTAGAATCTTACTTTAATAGAGAAGTGGATGAAATGAATGTTATTAATGAGGAAATAAAATGATATTATTGGAAATTATATAACCACATACAAAATAATTTCACGTTCAATTACAATCATACATTAGTAAATCATCTCAAGATAAATTATCACTCAATAATCATTCCATTTTAGGGTATTTATTAAGTTCGACATATAGTAAGTATGCAGTAATAATATTTTTATAAATAATTATACATATCACTATATATTTATGTAAGTAATCATATAAGTTAAATAAAATATTAACATTATTCATATTAAAAATAAAAAATATATATATGTATTTCTAACTAATTATTTAAATAATAAATAATAACTTTTTCTACTTTTAATTAATGATTATAATAAAATATTATAAATTTACTTATATGATAAATAATATATATATATTAAAATTAAAATTAACATTTTTAAATAACAATGACTTGATCTTGAGACCCAATCCATGGATTAATTCATCAATAATCAATAAAACAACCAAATCCTTGTATGAAACTCCTAGGGCCTCCATTGTATGAGATTTCAAAATCTTCCAATCTCCTTTAATTCATGGTGTATAAATCAGGTTGTAAACATCAAAGCCTCATTTGAAGCCTCCTTTTATTACAAAATTAGTCACATGTAAAATGTGGGTTCTAGGGGATTGGAATATAATATATTTGATAGTTGATACACATACCCTTACATTTTTAAAGAGTGGGATGACACAAAAATCGTAAATGAAATACTAAATTGCAATTATTAAAAATTATATAACCAAATACTAAATAATTATGACATAAAATTTGAATCATAGATTTGACAGTAA
Organism: Viscum album; assembly: GCA_963277665.1. NCBI lineage: Eukaryota > Viridiplantae > Streptophyta > Magnoliopsida > Santalales > Viscaceae > Viscum > Viscum album. The sequence continues at coordinate 156,858,534 of OY728166.1, read as the reverse complement.
TCTGAACACCAGACATCACTCAACACTCTTACCGAGTATTTTTATGAAAATTATTATATTCTTTATATAGTAAATATATATTAATTATAATTATAGAATATAATCATATATATAACTAAAAATATTTGAAATTAATGATATATATATATTATTCAATTAATGATAATATTTTATATAGTTAATATATTAAGTGTGTATACATATTATTCAATTAGCGATAAGAATTTATATAGTAAATACATAATTATAATAGTTTTAAAAATGATTATAAATATTTCTAATCTACTATGAAAATAATATTATATATAAATTATTCAATTCACTACCTATTTTAAATTTAAATATGATAATTTTTATAATATATTTAATAATATTCAAATAAAGTTGAAAATATCATTTATAAAATATTATTAATAAAATATTATTTAAAAAATATTTATTTTGAATCATTTTTTTCTATCTATTGATCCAATAATATAATGTAAATTTATTTTAATTTAAATAAAATAAATAATATTACACACACACAGATATAATCAAATTTAATTAATAATATTATGTATTATAATTATAAAATTTTTTTTTGATGAATTATAATTTCTATATATAAATAATATTATTTTATACATAATAAATCATAATATTATATGTATATAATGTTTTTTATGAAAATATTATTAATATTGAATTTGTAATGTAATTAAAGAAAATAATATTATTTACATTTATTTAACCAATAATGCATTTCAACCACATTTTAATTTAAATATAATAAATAAATTTATATATATACTTTTTTATATGAAATTAAAATTTTCAAAATATAAATACTTTCATATTATATTTAATTACATACAATATTTATTATTTATAATTAAATTTTTCTTAAAAGTTATTATTAATTGTAATTTTTTAATTTCATTAGAAATAATAATACTATTAATATACATAACGAAAAATATATTATTAATTTAATTAAATTTATATATTATAAATAATATAAAAAATTGATAATTATATTAAAATACTGTGATTTTTTTTCAAAATATTATTAGTGAATCTGTTTTTCTAAAATATCTACATATACTAATTTTATTTAGCAATGCATATGTTATCATTTTTAACGTATATATAATATATAATATAATATTTAAATATAAATTTATTCAGATAAAATTAATATTATTCTAAATTAAAATTGCCCATATACATTTTTATAAGCAATTATATTTTTATAATTATAAATAATGTTATTTTAAACTCAGTTACTCAACATAATTTTAATTATCCAGACATCATATTTATATTTCTTAAATCATTCAACATAATCTAAATCATAAAAATAATATATAATTTAAATCATACATTCATATAGTTATGAAATTTAAATAAATAAATCATGCAATAATTTTAATAACAAATTTAGAATAATAATATTTTTAAAAATTAATTTTACCTTCCTAAAGGCCACAAATATTAAATTGAGAAACAAAGAAACCAATTTTCCAAAGCTCTATGAAAAAATTGGAGGGGTAAAATAGGAGAAATTAGAGGTGGTTACCTTTTTATAATTTTCTTTCAGTGTGAATCATGAACCCCATACAAGCTTCCTATTTTTGAGTTTCACGTGAAATTTGAAAGGGGCTTACAATTCTAATTTGGAAAAAAAGAACCATGAACCCCATTCATAATTCCTCATGATAGGGAAGAAATACAAGAATTTCCTTGATAGTATCACATGAAAACCATCAAGTAGGACCTTGAGTTCATTGGAAATTCATATCCACTGGTAGTTCAGTACAATTCAATTACAAACTACCAGATCTTCAACATCATTTTCAGAGCATCAGAATTACGAATTTAACCAGAACCCTAATCATCGATCAAGATATGAATCACACATACAATAAATTATTAAAATATAGAAAATAAAAAACAAATTCTATATCCGGTTGATAATTTATTTCTACATCCACATAGAATAGTACTGATACTTTTTTGTCCCTAGATGTGAAAGTGTTAAAAACACTATAGATTTGTAAGAAAGAATTATACATTTTTAATTCGGTTAATGTATAGTACTTTAGATCATCCTCCTCCATAGTTGTTCCCACCTCTTTTATAGAGGACCCTTTTTTGACAAATAGATAACACTAACATCTGACATTTATAGTCATCCATCCATTAACTTCTTTATTCAGTTATGTCTTCCACCAACTCAACCAACCAAACTGGTAGACTATTCATCAGGCCCCCAAACTAGTCTAAAAAATATCCATCATAAGTCTACTAATATATGATGATATGATCTATACTCTAAAGATTTTGGATTCCACTATTCTAACAATGTCAAAGAGAGGTATCAGAGGCTGAACATTTGATAAGCGATCCGCCAAAGTCTGAATATCTGAGGAATTGATGAAACCTTATTCTTCCCAAAAATCTCACACATGAATGTTTCTTCCAGAAACCTCATTGACATCGTCCAAAACATTGGGGAAACCAACTTATTTTATTTTTATTATAATTTTCCCCATCATTATCTTATTTATTTGAGTCCCATTGAGGAATAATGATACTCTAGATTTCGTGGACTGAAACCTTTTTGAATATGCCTGTAAGATTATTCTTCTCTATGATCTTCTATATCTCAAACAATTTTTCCTCAAGTATATTCTATAATAAATAGAATTTTGGGTTAATGTGTTTCATTCTAGCGTGAAAAAATAAATTAATTGTAAGGTTTATAGCACTCTAACTTTAACAGAATAAAATTTCCCCTCTTAATGTTTTTCTATGTTCCTTAAGTAAGTACATTAAGCAAACCTACTATATCATAGATTATGTAGCTAAAAAATACTCATAATCCATTATACAACAATTCACCACTAGTTGTATCCATGAATTCTAGTTTATTTCCATTACACTAAATGTGAATAAAAAACTCATTGTGCTTTCCCTAGAGTCATAATCACTAGTAAAATTTAAAAAAAAATATTTACATAGGTATATCTTTCCTATAGCACAATGTTATAGTTTTCTATTCTTGTAGGTATCATATGATCCAATTCACAGCTTCTCAGTGCTTCTTCCAAGGATTTTACCTGAATAAACCTTTAATTCCCACTAAAACGGTAATTTCAAGCTATGAAGAAACCCTCACATACATCATGATTCCAATAGATGAGGCATACAATAATTTTCCCATATATTAGACCTCATATTATAATAGTTGTTAATGTGCCTTGGATAAAATAAAGTTTCCATAAATTTAATTTTGATTATATTTACATCTGTTAATTTCAAACCATTCAATGATCTTGTAGATTTACCCTTAGTAGGATAACACTATATTATCAATTTTTAGATCCATTTCTATCCTCATTGATATGGTTTTATTTTCTTGAAAAAGATACTTTAAAGAGATAACATTTTCATTATTTTTTATCTATTTTTGAATGATTTATCGTTGGAAAATTTTTCCGTTTGACCTGATTTGCATCGTTTTTGTATTTTTAGTGGATTTTGGACTTAATTGTGAAAATTATTTAATTCTGGAAATTTACCAGTTCTTTGCATGTTCTATATTTCAAGCATATATTTTACAATTTTGATCACAATAGAGTTATTCCTTTTTTATAGGATTTCCATGCTCACGATATTCAATTGTTTCTTCTGGACCTATGTCCAATTCGACACAAAATGGACCTGAAAAATAAATCAAGTGGATGAAGTTTTCTACTTTACAGAATGGACCCCACCTTAGTTATTGAAGAATATAACTGCCTACATAACTCTAAATGAATTTATTCTATCTGGAATATAAATATTACTCCACTATTTATTTCCATATTAAATTTCATAAAGAACTTATTTCATTAACGCATCCATTGCATGAACCAAAGTGGAGGTTGTTGAGAAGTTTCCTCTGGCATAAAACTTCTTCATTAGTAATCCGAGATAACTTTCTGAAAATTGACCAAATATACTAAGAGTTTGTGGGAGAATGAAAAAGAGAGATGGAAACAACATTTATGAAGGAACCTACCCAATATTCAGAAAATTATGATGCCAAATTAACATGAACTTTCTAAAGAGATAATCTGGAGGGAAAATCTTTTACCCCTCAACCATATTTATATGAGTGTCCACATCCATTAAAAGGTTGAAGAAGGTGAAAGAGAGGATGTGATGGAGTATTGGAGTCTTGAATTTCTGTGAACTTTCTCTTTCCCTTTATCTTTATTCCATTATGCTCTCTTCTCCCCCTTTTAACCCGATTACCCTTCACATGGAGGGGTAAAGCCTTTGAGTGATTTGGGAAGGGAGAGTTCCAATTTTTTAATGTCAGAGTCTTGAACATAAATCTAAAACTCCATTTTTTCAATTAAATGATTTCTATTTTTAGTGGTTCCCAATTCTCTTAATGTGATCATGTTTTGGGTTTTCGGGTGTTCATTTTTTATAGCTTTGGTTGAAGAACTTTTAACTCCCTCCGCCTAGTGTAATTTTTCTCGATCGGGCATATTGTGTAAGGTGGTGAGTGTCTAGAAATTTTTGTCACATGTGTGAAAATAGTGAATAATTTTGATATATCTAATTATAAAAAATTAATAATCAGGACATTCCTTAGTTTTTAGGAATTTTTTAAGAAATTACATGCACATAGGAGTGGGTTCTATTGTTTTCTTTCACCAAGGGTGATTGATAACTTCATTGAGATTTATTTCAATTATTATTCAATAAAAAGACAGTGTGAATGATTTTTATGATGATTATGAAATTGAAAAAGTATATCCTATAATAGCCTCATCACCCTCTTCATCCAATTGTGTTCAAAAATTATTTTTAATTGCTTTCATTATTTTTTAAAATCAATCAATTTCAAAAACAACTTCAACTCGTTTCTCAATTTTCAGGTGACAGCTTGATTGTTGTACATTAGTCTATAGAGAAAACCTTGGTTGACTACTATAATTCATTTTAACTTAGGAATTATTAGATTTTTTCACATCCTAGGAAAAACATGTTTCAAAATGTGGCACCGTTTCTAGGGAGATAGTGCCAACATTTTTTTTATTTTTCTCACTTTCTTTTCTCTTCAAAATTGCATGACAAGAAGCTCAAACACTGAACCATTCACCATAGAACCAGAAATTGAAATAACTTTGTGTAATAGACTTAGAAACCTTAATTTAAAATATGAATTGGATGAAATTTATCTTTAATACTGAAGTGAAACTTAAAGTGTTCACTCTGATCCAGTCATCATGGATGGAAATCAAAATGTAACCCTTAGTGACATTTTTTCAGATTATTATTTAATAAAAACAATAAAATTGCCATTCCGGTGTTACAAAATGATTTTTAAGATGACACCTAACATGAATCCATTACTGAAAAAGCATCATGGATTGATAGGTTAAGATTCAGACAAACATATTAATGAGTTCACACATGTTTGCTCAACTTTCAGACACCATGGAGTAGCTGAGGAACAAGTAAAGTGGTAGGTGTTCCCATTTTCATTGGAAGGATCTGCCAAAGAATGATTTTATTCTCTAAAAATAGGAGATGTGAATCATTATAATGACATGGTAAGATGCTTTATGGAACAATTATTCCCCAAATCCATAAGCACATCCATAAGAAATGAGATCTATTCCATCAAACAATCATATGGAGAAACCCTTTACGGGTACTGGGAAATATTTAAAAATATATGTGGTAACTGCATGCATCAGGATATTGAGGATAATAAGTTTATTATATTCTTATATAAAATTTTACTAGAAAATGAATGAAACCTTCTTGATGCATCATAAGGAGGTGCAATGATTGACAAGTCACGAGAAGAAGTTAAGGGATTAATTGGGAATATTTCATAGAACTGACAATAGTTTGATATAAGAGGTACTAACACAAGAGGTATTCCTGTGGTAAATAATTTTTTTCCATCACCTTTCTGTAAAAATAAGATTGATGATATATCCAGTTTGGTGTGACAGGTGGCCTTGAAATAGGTGGGTGAACAACAATCACCAGCTAAAGTATTTGGTTTATGCTCATCAAATATTCATTTCAATGACTAATGTGCTAATATATAGTGAATGGAAACTTGTGCAGTATCCTTTCAACCATGTTAGTTCCAAAAAAAATCAATGATGTAGAGATCCTAACAAAGTTAAATATGGATTTGGAAATCAAAATAATCAAACTAGAACCCCATTCCCACAACAATTCCAAAACCCACCACCATTTCAAAAAAAATAATTCCTATAACCTTCAATCTTACCACCATCCACCCACTTTCCAAAGAACCTATACGAAACTATAAACTAGTGCAGAACCCCCCAATTCAGAACCCACAATAGATATCAAATATTGGGGGTCCAAAAGAAACCATAAAATATTTTTCCAAAAATTTATAAATTCTCATGGACTTCTTAACCAAAAATATTAGGAAAATAACTTACCACAAAATCACAAACCCAAAAGAGAATTTTAATATAATAACAACAAGAAGTGGAAAATAACACTCACCAGTAGAACCCCATGAACCTGAAACAAGACCACATGAGTGGAGGGAGATTGAAGTGTAAAATTCTAAAAAATCTATGAAAATAAAATGTGAAGAAGAGAAAAAATAGGAGAATAAGAAGGATTGAATGGGGAATAAGAGACAAGAAACACCATTTAAAATTCAACAAATGGATCTGAATTAATTTCCCCAACCATTTACATCAAAGATCATTTAAACAAAGATATTGTAGGAATAAGAACTTCAAAAAAAATTATAGACACTTTCTAGAAAGTGGGAATTAATATCCTACTTCTTGAAGCCCACAAAAAATTCCAAATTATGCTAAAATTTTGAAGGATATTTTCACCAATAAGAGAATACATTAAAGGAATGAAAAGATCAACTTGGGAAAAATTGTATCATCCCTTATCACACCATAGTATCCAACCAGATGTCAAGATCCCGAAACTTTTTCCATTCAATGAACCATTGGTAGTTTAAATTTCTCTAATGATTTTTGTGATCTAGGGGATTCAATTATTGTATTAACTCACTCAGTATAAACTTTTTTTTAGATGAGAGACATGAATCCCACAATAGTGGTGGTACAACTTGCAAATAGATCCACAATCTTTGTAACAAGAGTTTTGGAGCACATCCATGTAAAAGTATAAGATATCTTATTCCCATGGCCAGCTGACTTATATGTGCTTAATAAGGAAGAATATAGGATCTTGTCACACTTACCCATCATTTTGAGGAGAAATTTCTTGATGACATCCAAAAACATCATCAATGTCTGTGAAGGGACACTCACCATGTATTTTGAAGATAGCACTGTCCACTACAATATTTTTGAATCCATGAGGCACCCATCAGATGATCACTCACTATTTACACTCTCCTATGAATTTGGTATCAAACCCATTGAATAATCATGTATGTTACATGAATTTTTATCCTTAGGAGATACTTCTTCCATTGAAAATTTCATTTAACATGTTGATTCCCAAAATGCTATAGATTTTGATTTCATGTGGGAGGAAGAGGTAATATTTAATTTCCATGATGATTTGTTAATTGTTGAAGAAGATGATATGATTTATTGTGTGTAGTATTTCTAAACATTAGTAGTGGGGAATTTGAGTTTAATTTAATATCTTAAGAATCCCCATGATCTTGAATTAAAACCAATCCCCACTGATTTAAAATATGTGTACCTTATAGAGGGAGAGAAATTACTAGTGATAATTTCTAATAATCTATTTGAAACCCAAGAAAAATCATTTATTGAGCTTTTTAGAGGAAATTTACGATCAATATGGTAGATATTAGGTGATATCCCTTGAATAAATCCAAAAATATTCTCACATAGAAATTTTCTTGAGGAAGATTTCAAACCTTTAAAATATTCCCAAATGAGGCTAAATGCCACCTTGGTGAAGGTTATGAAGAGTATATAGAGAAGATCCTATAAGTTGGGATAATCTATCCCATTTTAGATTCACAATGGGTTAGCCTAATTAATTTAGTTTTAAAAAATGGTCTAATCACTATGACTAATAAAAAGAATGAATTAATCCGTATGAGAATTTAGAATAACTGGAGAGTGTGCATTGATTTTAGGAAGTTGAATCAGGTCACATAAAAAGATCATTTTCCCATTCCCTTTATTTATTAAATGTTAGATATATTTGTAGGGAGAACTCATTATTGATTTTTGGATGAATTTTTAAGTTATTCCAAGTACCCATTACTCTAGGGGATCAAGATAAGACAACCTTTACATGTAACTTCAACACTTTTTCATATAAAAGGATGCCCTTTTGATTATTTAATGATTCAATTACATTTCATAGGTGCATTTTAATTATATTTAATGATCCCAATGAATATTTATTAGAGGTTTTCATAGAAAATTGCACAGTTTTTGGAAATTATTTTGACAATTGTTTGGAAAATATAGAAAAACTTTTGAAAACCTTCATTGAAAAAAATCTCATTTTAAATTTGGAAAAGTGTAATTTCATGGTTGAGAGAGGAATTTTCCTTGGTCATGTCATTTCCAAAAATGGAATTGAAGTTGATAAATCAACAAATGAAGAGATAAATTTTTTTCCATTCCCAAGTTGTGTGAAGCATGTTAGATCATTTTTAGGAAATGTATAATTATATACGATGATTATCAAAGATTTATGTAAGCTTAATCTCCCACTCTAAATTTATTTTTAAAGATGTTAATTTGGATTTCAATGGTGCATTTAGGGAATCCTTGGATGATTTGAAGAGGATATTGATTACACCACCCATGATACATCTACCAAATTGGGAAGAACCATTTGAGCTACTTTATGATGATTCCAATCAAGTAGTTGGAGTAGTCCTTTATCATAGAATTGAGAGATTTAAACAAGTTATTTCCTATGAATCAATAACCTTGGACGCATTTCAATTCAATTAAAAAACCACATAAAATAGTTTTAAGCATTTTTTTCTTTAAAATTATTTAGATCATATATTCTAAGAATAAAAGTTACTATGTTTTCTGATCATGTGACACTTAAGTACTTGATGAAGAAGGATGAATCTAAACCAAGGTTAGTGAGATGGATGTTATTATTGTAGGATTTCAAAATAGAAATAAATGACAAGATGTGATATGAGAACCAAGTTTTTTATCATTTAATTTGACTACCCAACACTACTGAAGTTTAAATTCTAAAAAAAGAACCATTGAATGATCACCTTCTAGGAGAGCAGTTGTACTTGGTTGAAGGAGAAGTGCCTTGGTATGCTGAAATAGTCAATTATCTGGTAACATCTCAGTTCCCATATCATTTAAATTCTCACCAAATTCACAAACTAAAATCCTAATCTGGATATTTCATTTGTTATGATCCATTTCTTTGGAATATTTTCAATGACCAAGTGATAAGAAGATGTTTTCCTGAGAGTGAAAGTGTTTCTTCCTTTGATTTTTTTCATACTTTATCTTATAGAGGATAATATAGAAATCAAAGGATATCATGAAATGTTTTATAATATAGAATTTATAGGCCTACCATTTTTAAATATGCACATGAATTTTGAAAAATGTTTAAAAATGTCAGTTTTTAGGAAACATTTAAAAGAGACAAGTAATTCTCTAATAGCCAAATAATTTTTGTGAGATTTTTGATGTAAGAGGGAGAGATTTTATGGGCCCTTACCCAATGTCATTTGGAAATTATTATATATTTCTTTTGGTTAATTTTGTTTCCTAATGGGAGGATGAAAAATCCACTAGGACTGACGATGCTAAATTTGTTTGTGATTTTGTCAGGGCTAACATATTTTTTTACGTTTGGAGTGCCTAGAGCCTTCATTAGTGATAAAGGGACTCACTTTTTCAATAGTATAATGGATTATTTTCTAAATAGGTATGGGTTTCATCATAAACCATCAACTCCCTATCACCCATAGACAAATGGTCACGCTAAAGTGTCCAACAAGGAAATCAAACGAATTTTGGAAAATATTTTTAATCCAAATGTGTAAAATTGGAAACAAAGGTTGGAAGAAAATTTATGGTATTACATTATAGTATATAAGACCTTGATTGGAATGAGTCCCTATAGGATTATTTACAGGAAAAGTTGTCACCTACCCTTGGAATTGGAGAATAAGGCATATTGGGCAGTTCAAAAGTTGAATTTGTATATTGAAATTATTTGGAAAGAGAGAAAACTAAAGTTATAGGAGCTGGAGAAAATTATAAGGGAAGAGTTTGAGAATTCTAGGATTTACAAAGAGAGAACAATAATGGATCATGAAAATATGATCCAATTGAAAGACTTCCATTTCAGAGACAAAGTGTTATTATTCAACTCAAGACTTAAGAAGATGCTATGTAAACTTCATTACATATGGGAGGGTCCATTTATGGTTACTAATTCATATCCTTTTAGTACTGTGAATATTGTGATGGATAGATAGTAGGATCCATTCACTGATAATGGAAACAGGCTTAAGAAGTTCCATGGGATTGTTTTATCAGATCTTGTGGAGGAGATCAAACTCCTACAAATTGTCTATCAAAAAAAGACACCAGGTCATACCTCTCCTTTAAAATTTATTACTATGATTCCATTAAAAATTTAATTCCCTATTACATCCATTTTAATTCATTTAGTACACCACATCATTTAAGTGTTTGGGAGGGAACCTTTGAAGTTTAGGATTTTTATTTGTTTCTTTCTTATTTTTATTTCAAAAAAAATTGTGTGTTTTTTAAATTGTTGTGTGTTGTAAAACTTTTGAGCTTAAATAATTATCATTGTAATTTTGGAAACCCATGTCAATGAGTGAAAAATTTTATTCCATGAAACTGAGCTTAAATGAATTCTTAAAATGACTTTGTTTTAAGGAAAAATATTTTGGGAATTTTATGAAAAGTACTCTAATTTTTGAATCACATGCCACATATGACTTTATTTATCTTTGGAATAAATTTTCTATAAGTATTATGAACCATTGTTTTAAAATTATTTTCATTGACCTCACTTCTTGAGAGAACCAAACCATTCATACTTTAGGAAGAATTTGATTTATTCCTTAAAAAACATGTGGGTTTGAGGTACTTGTGTTTTAAATGATTGAGAAATTTCATTGTTTTTAAGCCCTATTTTAAAAATAATCCACTTAATTATGTCCTAAATTGTAAAATTAATCTTTCTAGACCTTATAATACATGTATATACTATTATGTTATCCACATTACAAGCCAATTTTCCCTATCTAACGGGCTCTTGAAGTGAAATTTCATGATCTAGTTGAATATAAGTGCGTGTGTGTGTGGGGGGGGGGGTGTATTTTATTGATATACCTATTATAGTGATACATTGGGTGGAAAATAAAATGGTGAAAATATGTGTTTTATTCTAAAATAGTTTTATTAAAATATGTTCCTTTTATGGAGCTTTCATGATAAGAGAAGAAATGCCTTTCTGGAGCTTCTAATGGAGGAAGAAAGTTGAGCCTTTTCTGAAGCTTTAAAGGAAAATCATTCATGATATGATTGAAATTTTTTCTTCTAAAATGACGAATTGTGTGAACATTCCTTGAGTCTTCATGATTATGGAGATGATTTTCTACTAAGTGGATTTCGGAGGAGACCATACTTGAGTGGAAATTAGAATTTTGCAATTTTCCTTCAAAAAAATCAAAGCTCTCCTCATTAGGCCTCATAATTTTTCACCTAAAAATATTACAAAACGCAACACAAATAATAAACCTATAAATTCCTAATGATAAATTCATTTCATTGAATCACTTATGGTGGATATTTAGGAATTTATAAAGCTTATGGTGACTCTTTCATTGGTATGGATGAGAAAAGCTTTGTTAAAAATTTACATTCGTGAGATGAGAGAAAATTAACATGAGGTAGGTATATTGTGTGAATGGGAGGATAAAGGAAGAGGTAAAATATTGAATTATTTTAATGGAGAACTTGGAATAATGATTTTTGGTTAGGCATGATATCCTTTGATTTCTTAGTATTAAATTGGTGGATCTCATTGGCATGTGTTTTGAATTTTCTTTGACTTGATTTTGAATTTTTTGGGATTAAAAGTGATACGTGTGAGTGAATTAATAGAGAAAATATTTTCATTATTTTTCATGTGTGTTTTTTTGATTTAACCCTGACCAATTAATTAATTTGGGCTGATTTACATCATTTTAGTATTTTTAGGGGAATTTGGCCTTAATAGTGAATTTTTTTTTATTCTAGAAATTTATTAGTGTATTGGATCTTCGGTATTTTGGAAATATCCTTTATAATTTTGTTCCAAAAATATTAATTACTTTTTTTAGGATATCTTTACTCATGGGATTTAACTTTTTCTTCTAGACCTAGGTCCAATTCAACCCACAATGGCCCTGAAAAATAAATCATGTGGACAATGTTTGGTGGATGATAGAATAAACAACACCTCAGTTATTGAAGTATATCTCAGCCTACATATCTCCAAATGAAATTATAATGTCTATAATATAAATAAGGCTCTTAAAATCATGTCCAAATTAAATTTCATAATGTATTTTTTTCATTAATACATCCATTACATGTGATAAAGTGGAGGTAGTTGATAAGTACCCTTGGGTAGAAAAAGTCTTCATCAGTAATCTAGGGATGAATCTTTTTACACATGTTCAAATCTACTAGTATTTTTCCGCATCCACAAGATGGAGGAAAACAAATTTTTTTAAGTAACATACCCTATATTCATAAATTTATTATGCGAAATTGACTCAATCCTTCATAGGAGTGAATTTTGAGAGGAAGGTTTCCACCCCTCAACCCTATTTATATGAGTGTCCACTTCCATTCAAGGGTTGAAAAAGGTGAAAGAGGGGATGTGTTGGAGTATTGGAGTCTTGAATTGATGTTTATTTTCTATTTTATTTTTTATTAGTTCTATTATTCAATCTTCTTCCCCTGTTAACTCTATTACCCTTCACATAGAGGGGTAAAGCCTTTGAGTTATCAGGGAAGAGGGAGTTTGACTTTTGTAATGTCGGAGTCATGAACTTAAATGTAAAAATCTATTTTTTATATGAAATTTTATATATTTTTAGTGGCTCCCAATTCATTTAATTTGGTATTTTTTTGGGTTTTTGTGTATTCATTGTTTATATCTTTGGTTGAATAAATTTTAACACCCTCTACCTAGTGCAATTTTTCTCGATCGAGAATATTGTGTTAAGTGGTGAGTGTCTAGAGATATTTGGCATGTGTATTGAACTAGTGAATAATTTATATATTTACAAGGATCCATAATTCCTAATTTGTATTTCCTTTTTTTTAGGAATTGTTTATGAACTTCCATGCACATAAGAGTGAGTTCAATTGTTTTCTTCAACCAAGGGTGATTGATAACTCAATTGAGGAGTCTTTTATTTATTATTCAATAGGAAGATAGAGTGAATATATTTTATGGTGTTGATGAAATTGAAAAAGGAGATCATACCCTAACCACATCACTCTCTTCATCCACATGTGTTCAAACATTATTTTTATTTTCATTATTTCTTTTTAAAATCATAAAATTTCAAAAAAAAATTCCACTTCATTATCAATTTTATGGTGACAGCTTGATTGATGCGCATTAATCAATATAGAAAACCAAGCTTGACCATTGTACTAAATTTTAACTTATGAATTGTTAGTTTCTTTCACAACCTATGACATTCACCTGTAAAAACTTGGCATCATTACCAGGGAGGTAGTGCCATTTTTTCATTTTCTCTCTTTCTTTTCTCTTAAAAATTATATGAATAGAATCTTAAACACTAAAACGTTCCCTATAGATCCTGAAATTTAAAGAACCTTTTTTGAATATCCTTATAAACCTTAATTAGAAATCTGAAAATGAGGATATTTCTTTTTAATACCCATGTTAAACTTCAAGCATTCACTTCAAGCCTATCATCATGGATGGAAATCAAAACCTAAACCTTAGAGACTTTGTGCACTGAAATTCCTTAAAAAACAATAAAATTGACATTATAGTGTTAAAAAATGATTTGATATGAAACATAACATGATTATATTACTTCTAAAGTTTCATGGCATGGTAGGTGAAGATCCAAACCAATATATTAAAGAGTTCACCCGTGTCTGCTCAACTTTCAAACTCTATAGAGTAGCTAAAGAACAATTAATGTGGAAGACGTTCCCATTTTAATTGGATGGAGCTTCCAAATAATATAAGTATGGTATACAACTAGTATATATAAATTATTTTAATGACATTGTAAGATACTTCATGCAATGATTCTTCCCTACCTCTAGAAGCACAACCAATAGAAAAGAGATCTATGCCATCAGAAAATCATATAGAGAAACCCTTTTCTAGTATTGGAGAAGATTTGAAAAGATACGTGTCATCTGCTCGCATCATATAATTTAGTATCATCGCTTTATTTCCTTAATCTATCAAGGATTACTGGATAATTTCAGAAACCTTCCTGATGCATCATGAAGAGGTGAATTGATTGACAAGTCACCATAAGAAGCTAAGGGCTTAATTGAGATTATTTCACAAAACTCACAATAGTTTGGTAGAAGAGGTACTAGAACAAGAGGTATTAATGAGGTAAGAACTTCTTATCCATCACCTTTCTATGAAACTAATATTGATGAGATAGCCAGTTCTGATGACTACTTTGATGTTTGTTTTTCTTGGACCTGTGGTCACTTTTGATCATTTTCTCTCAAGGATTTTTCCCTTCTTGTAATGGGTTCCTCTTTCCCATTCTTTAAAGAGAGTTTTCTTGTTCAATAAATGGGGCTTGAACCTAAAACATTTATAAAAAAAGGAAGAATAGTGCCTAATAATGTTCAATGTGGATTTGGAAATCATTAGAATCAAGCTAGACCCCCCATTCTAGCAAACATTCTAAAACCCACAACCTTTTAAAAAAAATAAAATCTATAACCTTCCTTATTAACACCAACCACCCACCCACTTTCTAAATACCCTATGAGAAACCATAAACCATTTCACAACCCCTAATTTAGAAGCAAAAACAAGTATCTGAGATTGAGGGGATAAAAGACACCATAAAATATTTTACCAATAAGTTCAACACAACGACCCAATTATTTTCAATGGGAATTATTTTCTAATAAATATGTAATATAATCACATGAAATCAAAAAACAATGAACTACTAAGTACTATGTGACCTCTAAAATAATTTTGTCACTTCTGTGATTTGAAATTTGAAAATATGACATACACGATTGTGATCATTAAGTTATTTGAAGTCTAATATGACCAACTTATTTTTTAGTGAATACTAACATACCCTTGTGAATAGTAATGTTACCCTTATGAATATTTACATACCCAAATTAATAGTAACCCACATATGATAGTATATAAATAATATTTAAGTGGAAGTATGATGGACCAATATTTTGGAATAAGTACATAAATGTTTTAAAACTGTTTTTTAGAATAAATTATGATTTTCGTAAAATATTAAATTAATCATATTTAGAAAATTATTTTTGAAAAATGGATTTCATTTTTGGATTCTACATGTCAAAAAATTGTTAGGTTTTTTTGTATTTTTTTTGTAATACTTGATTTTTTAGTGAATAGTAAAATACATTAATTTAATGTATATATACATTATAAGATAAACAGACTATTCCTAGAATAATGGATGATGTCACCACCCATGATTCAAATTAACATGTCCCATTTACTATTTTTGGTCATGTAATAATCCCTATTATTGGTCTTTAGGGAAATTAATAATCTAATGATTAAAAGATTATGAAAACCCTCCCCTCTTCCACTATAACCCCCCTCACTCCCATTTCTCTTCAGTCCTCTCAAGACTTGTGACATGCCATTATTCTACCCAAATATCTTCCCAATCCTCCTACCCACGTCAGAAATACCCTATTATCCTCAAAATACCAAATCTTATCCTCTTAAGTGGCTCTCAATGGAGTTAAACTAAAGAGGTAGATTCTTCATTCCAATTATTTTATTTCTTTTAAGTTATTTTCTTTTCTTGTTTCTTTCCTCACCTCCCTTCACACAAATGTTATAGTAACTCCATTATAATAAATGTATAGGAATGTGATTATTATAATGGGATAATTAATTATCTTCTCTCTTTTACCCATATTTTATTTGAAAGAAACAGAAACACCATTTGAGATGTGTTAATTTAGCACAATCAAGGATGACGTGTAATCAATTTCCATTACCATTTTAAATTATAGTCATGAAACAATTTTCATTGTTAAAAAATAAAATAATAATTTTATTATGACTCATCTATGGTTATATAATCCTTTTGTAAACAATGTTTCTGTATATAAAACATAATGTGTTCATTGTGGTCAAAAACTGCCAATTAACCCAAAACGATGTCACTAAAGTTTTATATAATGATTCAACATCACTTCAAGAAACCAAATTATGTTTTCAAACATGTAGCCTTATGGATTTTTAGTAATAAAATATAACTTCAATTATGTGAAACCACCTTCATCATACATGTTTATCCTAACATGAATATAAATGAATCGATCATTAAAACCAAGTAAGCAAACAAGCCCAAACAATGAAATTGAACATTTTAACCAATAAAAAAGGTATCAAATGAACTTAAAAAGTTCCTAATAAATATTTTAAATATATAATAGGTTCTAAAATTATTAACTAATAAACCTATGTTTTTATTCAGTTCATTAATAACAAGTGGATAGTACCACATAACTTAAGGTAAGGGATTCTCTCCACTCCTCTTTTATTCAAGAATGTCCTCTATGTTATGCCATTTTTTGTGTAACTAATATTGATGGGGTATGATTACACACCTCCACAATGGTATACTCATGATGTATAAAATATTATAAATCCATTTATCTCTTGTGAATCCCTCTAAAGTACACCTAATGTCATGCCGATAATCTGTAAGAAATTCTACTTGAACCGTCTTTATTCATTCAGGTTCTTCCATATTTCTTTTTAACGAAATGAAGTTGTATTTTATTTTTATGTAAAACTTATAAATTATGTTTATATTCTCAAAAATCATGTTCAAAGATCCACCCATCATTCTCTTATGGGCATATACATGGTTTTATGTGATCCCCTCCTTGATACTTCCTAGTAAGAAAACTCGTTTTAAGGGAACTTCCAAAATTTTTACCCAATTTCAAGTGCTCTCTATAATCTATTTAAAGAATCCATTTTCTTTATAAAATAAATCTATTTATTATTAAAACATTCTTAGTTCACTTCTGGTTTTATATAAAATATTGTTTTCTTTTCCATTTTAAAACCTCTTTAGTGTTTTCCTTAAAACCGCACAAAAATGTTTTAATGACAAGAATTTCCAAAATACACTTCTTACACATTTTAAATTATGTTTTAAATCACTTAACATGCTATATGACTATTTTACCTTATTAATTTCCATGTATGTTTTAATTCTTTTCTCTCATGGACAGTTTTATGATACACCCATTCAATATGATTTATGTCATAAATGCGATACCCATTTATCTCCATGGGATCCCTTACATTTACGTATGATTGATTAGGTATTATTATTTACGTGGAAAACATATTCATGAACATGTTAATACGGGTTCACCCAGATAGAACTCCAATTAATTTGGTAAAGTTTAGTATGATAATATGTAATGTGTGATGGTCTTGGCGGTTATCCATGGATTGTGCTACTATGGGAAACAGTCTTGTTGGTTATCCTTAACTCATACTAAAGTCATGTTTTAAATTGCTTCCACATTTATATGATTCCATGTTTATATGAATCCATTTTTATATGTTATTATCTCTTATGTTACATTCCTTTTTATTTATTTATTTCATGTTCCTAACCCATGAGCTTTGGATTTATTCTTATTCTTATTCCCTTACTGGGATTTTAGCTCATCCCTTTATTCATGTTATCCCTAGGTTATCCTACTAAGATGTATGAGAACAATTTAAGTTAGGGTCTCTTTATGAATACTAAATAATGAAATGTTTTATTTAGATCCATGTTTTCATTTTTATGTGCCTACTCTTCCAAGACACTAGACTTCATGATCCTTGGCTTGTAATCTGATGTATAATTATGCTTAAAATCATGTAATGTTATATGTTAAAGGATATGGTTGATATAGTTTGTATCAGATGATGGTTTAGTCATTTTTGAAGATTAGTAATGGAGAACCTTAGTGAGAACCTTAAGGATGAGACAAAGTATAAGAAAACACCCCTATGTGTTGGTAAGTATAGAGTAAGTGGTTTATCAATAAAATACATCCCACTCTCAATAAAATTAGGCAAAGGAGGCTCTGGTACAGATGTACCTAGGAGTGAAAACTTTGACAAGGAATTTCGGGCATGACCCGAGGTATCCTGGTACACAACAATGATCATTGATGCACTATTGGTATTGAAACTCTAGGTAGATATGATATGGTAAATTAATGATCTTAGTACAAACCATTATTAATGGAACAAAAAAATCCCATAAGAATAGAAGTTACAAAATAGATCGAGGATAACCTAGATTTAAAACTATGGAATAAAATGTTAGGATATACTCTCCTTTACAAGTGTATCTTCTTATGTTCAAAGTTCCATTTTTATGCTCAATAGCTATGTATTAAAGCCCTATAATTTTAGGTTCTTTTTCTTAGTTAATGGAGGGAAATATAAGAACACGTTCCAACAACCAATGTGATAATAAATTTAGTGATTCCCTTAATGAAATGCCTAATATGATGGAAATGGGTGCCCAAAACCTCATGAAAGTACTTGCTCACCTAGCTCATGTTATGAATAATAACTTGAATCATGTGGAACCCCTCCTCCTCAAATAAACGATAAATTTATGTAGAGTCTTTATGTGACCAAGGGATCTAATGTTTAGAGGATCTTCTTATCCACTCTTTGTGAAGTAGTGGATTACTTCCATTGAAAATATATTCTCGGTCCTCTAGTTCTTGGAAGAAGAGAAAGTTGTACCAGCAATTTATCATTTTTGAGGGGGAAGCTGATCAATGGTGGATAGTAAAAAAAATAGAAATACCCAAGAGTAAATCGATTCCATGGATTTGAAGAATTCAAGAGGATTTGTTTCAACAAATATTTTCCTCAAACCCTCCATCTCAATATGGAATGAGAGTTCTTCAGTCTCAAGCTGAATGAAGATGATCCCACTATGGCGTATTAAGAAAACTTTACAAGGCTTGCAAGCTATGCCTCTGGCTTTATCCTGAAAACTAAAATCAAGGTTTATCACTTCTTTAGCGGGCTAAAGATGAGTCTATGAAAGGTGTTGGTGATCTGAGACTTTGACAATTATGAGGGTATTGTCTATTGTGCCCTCAAGGTGGAAATGTAGATTGAAGACTCTCAATGGTATCATGGGCCTAGTGACAAGAAGTGAAAAAATAGAGAACCACATGGGTGGTTGAAAAAACATATCCCATGATATAATGACGCATGAATATACCATTTGTAAAAGTTGTGGGAAGAAGAATCCTAGGAACTATCTAAAGGGAACCTGGAATTACTTCAAATGTGAAAAGCTAGGACATATGGCCAAGAACCATCAAAGTGATAAGAAAAACCCTAGTAATGTGGAAGAAGAAAGAAAGTTTCAGACCAACTCTTAGCCATTGGTTATGTGTTACAACTACAAGGGGCACATACATTATGTGAACAATTTCTATAATCTGAGGGTTGTTCGAGCCAATCAAAACCAAACACCACGACAACAAGGAAGGGATTATGCTATAATTACTACTAAGGTGGAGCCATTCAAAAATGTGGTGACAAGTATGGTAGTTATTCATTCAAGAATAGAAAAAGTATATTCGATTATGGTTCTATGCATTCTTTCATATCTTGCAAGTTTAGTAGAACTATTGAAACACCACCTCAAAATTTGAAGGAAAAGTTATCTATGAGAAAAACGAATGGAGAAATTATTGTGTCTATGGATTATAACTCTTCCCTAGTTAACATTTTTGGACTGAACCTCCAAAAACATCTCATTGTACATCCATCAGTGGAGTTTCATGTTTTCTCAGGAATGAATTGGCTATCTTTATACATAGCCAAAATCAACTGCCGGGAAAGGGAGATCATTCTTCACATCCCTAAGAATCTTCCAATTTATTACAAGTATAAGAAGGAAGATGAATCTCCTTTAGAATCATCATTTCAAGTGTGTATATCAATGCCTTATGAGAAATCATATCTAGCTCAAATGATTGAGACAAAGGAGAGAATCATGCTTTAAGACATGCCTATAGTGAGGGATTACACTAATGTCTTCCATAAAGAGTTTCATAGTCTTCCTCCTGATCGAGAGGTTGAGTTATCAATTGAACTTATTCTTAGATATATGCATATATCAAATACACATTATATAATGCACATCGTTGAATTGGAAGAGATAATGAATCAGTAATAGTAGAATCTAGAGATGCGTTTTATATGCCCGAGTGTATCACCATGGGGTGCGCCAGTCCTCTTCATTAAGAAGAAGGATGGATTAATGAGTCTCTGCATTGATTATCTCAAGCTCAATAAAATCATGATAAAGAACAAGTATCCCCTACCATGGATAGATGACTTGGTCATTCATCTTTGTGGGTCTAGTAATTTCTCATTAGGTGGAACTTCGGTCCAGATATCACCAACTACATGTGTGGAAGGAAGAAATTCCCAAGACTGCATTTCGAATGAGTTCTGGACACTATGAGTTCATAGTGATGCCCTTTGGACTCACTAATGCTCCAGAAATTTTGAGGGATTTAATAATTATAGACTTTAGAGATTACCTCAAAAAACTTGTGGTAGTCTTTATTGACGATATTTTGATATACTCCATGAGAAAGGATGAACAGGAAGAGCATTTGAATATTGTATTAATGAAATTACGAAGAGATATGTTGTATGTAAAGTATAGTAAATGTGTGTTATGGATAGAGGAAGTATCATTCTTAGGGAATTTTATCACCAAAAAGGGATATCTATGGACCCTTCCAAGATAAAGGCAATTGAAGAGTGGCCCAGGATAACATCTGTAACAGAGATTCGTAGCATTCTGGGTTTAGCTGGGTATTATTGATGATTTGTGAAGAACTTTTCATGATTGTTGAACCCAATGACCATGTTGAAAAGAAATGGAGTAAAGCTTGTCTGGACTTAGTAATGTGAAGACTATTTCAAGGATTTGAAAAAAGGCTTATCACTACACTAATACACGCACTCCCAATAAGTAGAAAAATCTTTATGGTGTACAATGAATCTTTAAAGAAAGGATTAGGCTGTGTGATGATGAAAAATAATAATTTGATAGCCAAATCCTCATGTAATCTAAAAATCCATGAGAAAAACTATCTTACACATGATATGGAGTTGGCGGCTGTGATATTTGCATTGAAAATCTGGCGGCATTATCTCTATGGGGAGAAGTTTGAGATATTTAATGATCACAAGAGTATCAAATATATATTCACACAAAAATATAATAATATTATCCATTGAAGATAGATATATCTCATTAATGATTATGACTACTCAATCCACTACCATCCCGGTAAGGCAAACAAGGTGGAGGATGCTCTAAGTAGAAAGGATCCTACATCTTTATCATTGATGAGAATTGAAAAGGATATGATCTTATTAGATTTGATGAGGATGGACATGGGAATCATTAAGGGAGGAAAATCATCAATCCTTTCTCAAATGATTTCTAAACCATCTCTCATGGAGAAAATAAAGGATGCTTAAATAAAAGATGTGGAAATTCTAAAAAGGGTGGAAGCTATCAGAAATGGGAAATCCTCAGAGTTCAAGATTGATGAAGAAGGAGTTATATGATTTGGGTCACGATTATGTGTACCATATAATCTAGAGATAAATAAGGAGATTTTGAATGATGCACATAGATCAACCTTCTCTATTAACACAGGTAGAAAAAAGATGTTTCGATATCTCTGAGAAAACCTTTGGTGGGAAAATATGAAATGGAAGATTGCTGAATATACATCAAAGTGCCTGGTATGTCAAAAAGTGAAGTCTGAGAGGCAAAAGTCTAATGGGATAATGCATCCACTACTCATACAAACATGGAAGTGGGAGAAAATTATAATAGACTTGGTCACTGGACATTAAAAGTACATCTAGAGGAAACAATGATATATGGGTCATTTTGGAACGTCTTACAAAGACAAATCACTTTATCACAATTCGAGATGACTTCTCATTGGATCAATTTGCACAAATATACATCAAATAAGTGGTAAATTTTCATGGAGTAAAACTATCTATTGTATCCGATCGTGATCCTAGATTCACCTTGATGTTCTAGAAAAGTCTCCAACATACTCTAAGCGTTGAACTCAAATTAAGTACAACCTATCATCATCAAACTGATGGCCAATCTGAGAGAACTATTTAGAAACTAGAAGATATGAAGAGATCATGTTATATGGACATCAAAGGATGATATGACCAACATCATCCACCAGTTGAATTATCCTACAATAACTGTTTCCACTTGAGCATCTGAATGGAACCATATGAAGACCTTTTTGGGAAAAGGTGCAGAACACCGGCGTGTTGGGATGAAGTCGGTGAGCATAAGCTGCTAAGACCTGAAAATGTCGAAAAAAGTGGAGAAGGTGTTAGGTCCACAAGGCTGAATAACCTGAGAGGGGGGGGGGGGGGGGGTGAATCATGGTATGACTAATTTAGAATTAAAGCCCATTCTGATGTTGTTTCACTATTAAGAAAAACAATCTTCTCTCTATTTCATGTTGCACAGTATATAAACAGAAAGTAATGTAAGCACAGGAGACAACAATTTTTACTTGGTTCACCGCTAAGGGATACATCCAAGGAGCATACGCCGACAGGTTTTCAGTCGTACCCAATTCCACTAAAATTCACCAGCTGTGGATTACAAGGTTCAGGCACAGTCACTTTATCCCAGGCTCACTGCCTTTACAAGGTTTAGGGTTAGCTCACTACTTTCCCAAGGGTCACTCCCTATTTCTCTCTCTTTGGATCACTACCGATAGAGAGGATGACATTCTACCTCTTCCTTTTCTCATTGATCCAGAAAGGATCCACTCACAGTTTATAGACTTTAACGTCTCTTCATTTGAATGAAAGAATGCATCTTCCTCTATATGTAGATGCTCTTTTTAAGTCCAACTTTTACCCGTAGATGAATCTCTCTTTGCCCCAAAGGTATCGGGAAATCGTCCAGCTTTCACACAGCCCTGAATAACTGTCGTGAATCAACCTTACTTGGAACGCAAGTCTAATCTGGCGCGCTAGTATCGGCGTGCAAGTTATAACTGGCGCGCAAGTCTACCTCAACCACTTGCATGACACAATCTTCTACAACTCCAAACTTGTGCGACTCACTGCCCTTTACGCCCAAATCAATATTGGTGCGCAACTAAAAACAACCACACTTATTCAAAACAGGCATGCAAGTCCTACTTGCGTGACCCACCACCACTTGTGCAACCACCACAACTTCACGATGAGAGCTCTGATTTTCTCTAAGTCTTTAACTCTGTAGAAAATGAGGAGGGTTGGTCCTGTATTCATAGGTGTTTGAACAACCTGCGCGATGACGCCCAAGTCTCCCCTCGACACGCAAGTTTCGACACGCAAGTCTTCTGTCCCCCTAGACACTTGCGTGATAAACTTAATAACTTGGGTGCCCCTTCTTCCTTTTCCATATTTTGATGATCTGATCGCTAAGGAAAAATGACTCTCACGTTTCCAATCCTTCTAGGCATCAGTGCACAAGTCCTTCCTCGGTGCGCAAGTCACCTGTGTGACCTACCCAATACTTGCATGACACTCTTTCCTTTGCCATATTTTGATCTTCTGATCTTGAAAAACATTGGGCGCACAAGTTTCCTCTCCTTCAAGAACTTGGCGTGCATTTCCCTTTGAGAAAAAACACTTTTCTTCATTTGTCGTTTTTCAGGACCAAAAATTTGGCAAACACTGGAAAACGGTGCCACCTTGTATCTATTCTTTTTGTACCACCTCCAAATCATCCATTCCTTTATAGACGTTCTTGAATCAAACACAGATCATTGACCATAGATCTTTAACTCTACATTCCACCATGAAATCTCCTTTTTCCACAAATTTGAATATCCTGGTTTTCTTTGTCAATAATCACAGTACATTTGTCCACTTTTTGAACAAACATAATCACCTCAAAAATGATTCAATGATACCTTGAGGGATTTTTCCCAAACAATATCCCCCTTGGGTTTTGTTGAAAACTCTTCCATAAAAATATACATCGTTGAACCTTCAGCTACTATTCACCTATTACGATTCCGATGGAAATCAAGGATTTACTCAACACATACTCTAATCCCACATGAGCAATGCTCGGTGTGAGAAACAAGAGTAAATGAAAAGTTCATCAATGAATCACTTCAACTCTGACATCCACTGTTGACTCCAAACTGATACCAATTTTTTCCAAACCGATACCAATTTTTGGAAATATTCTTCCAACACCACTCTTATGATTTTATCACGATCCTCAGCTGTCATGATATCTATTCTTTGATCAATCACTTCTAGCATCGTCTGATTTAATACGCTCCCCCTTTCTCATTTCTCCCCCTCTCTGGCAGCTCCACCTATCAGCTTCTCCCCAAATCAATTATTATTTTCAAATTTCCACACTGTCTCCTCCTTGAACAATCAATATTTTCTCCCCCTTTGTTAATGAACACAAAGGTCACTCCTTTGCAGTCCATAATAGTGTAGAGAACACATATCACCACATTAGGGAAAAAAATCATACCTTGGGGAGAGGGGGTGGGGGTTTCAACATTCACACTCTTTCAAGTGCGGGGAGTCGACTGAACACCCTGATCCAGTTGATTTCTCTCAAAAGCTTACTTGGGTAAGGCCTTTATTAGAATATCAGCAACTATAGCTCTGTAGGCACATACTCCAACTTCAAGATTCCTCGCTTAACCTTCTCCTTGATAAAATGATAATTGATCTCAATGTTCTTTGTCCTTTAATGATGAATTGGATTTTTTCTAAGATCGATAGCACTTGAGTTATCACACTTGATTCCGATCAAAGGCTTCACTTCAACTCCCATATCTTCAAGCTCCTGCTTCATCCACAATAATTGTGTGCATGCTTGAGTGGCCTCAATATACCTAGCTTCTATGGTGCTCAATGAAATGCAATCCTGCTTCTTGCTAATCCAAGAAATACACAATCCACTAAGATAGAATGCACCTCCTGATGTTGATTTTCTATCATCTGCTGACCCGGACCAATCTGTATCTGTGTAACCGATTAACACTGATTGAGCTTTGTCATTATATATCAGACCAAAATCCACGATGCCTTTGATATACCGAAGTAATATTTTCACTGAAAGCATATGGCTTTCCTTGGGATTACTCTGATATCTCGCTGCTTGGAATGTGGTGAAAACAATATCAGGCCTTGTCGTGGTCAATTATAAAAAACTTCAAATGATTTTCCTGTATTCTATGATATTAACTGCCTTGGCATCCTCATCTTTTGATAATTTCATCCTTGTAGAAACCATAGTTTTCATATCCTTGGAATTCTCCATGCCAAACATTCTCAAAACATCCTTGTCATATTTGGATTGAGAAATTAATGTTCCATTCCTTCCTTGTGTCACCTGTAGAACAAGGAAAAATGTTATCTCTCCAATCATTGACATTTCAAACTCACTTTTCATGAATTTAGAAAACTGTCTGCACTAAGCTTTATCTGATCCACCAAATATTATGTCATCGACATACACCAACACCATCATTCTTTGATTACTGTTATTGCTGAAATATAGATTGTAATCAACTCTCCCATGCTGGAAAACGAGCTTCTTCAAGTACAGATCAAGCCTTGAGTACCATTCTCTTGGTGTTTGTTTCATCCCATACAACGCCTTCTTCCTCCTGCAAACTTTGTTCTCATCCTCATGAATGAGAAAAACATATAGCTACTCAATATACACCTACTCTTCCAGAACTCCATTCAAGAATGCAGATTTGACATCCCTCTGGAACACATTGAACTTTCTTTACACTGCTATGGAAAAAAATAATCTGATTATCTCCAGCCTAGCAACCGGTGCAAATATCTCATCAACATCTATTCCCTCTATCTGGGAGTATCCCTTGTACACTAGCCGTGATTTGTTCCGAATTACTGTGCCTTCTTTATTCATCTTGTTGCGATTGACCCATTTAGTCCCGATGAAATTCTTGTCTACTGGCCTCGAAACAGTCTCCCATGTCTGGTTCTTCTCAATCTGATCAAGCTCTTCATTCATAGCCTGAACCCAGTTTTCGTCTTCAGATGCATCAATTTTTTTTTTTGGCTCCACCTGAGATAAAAACGATGTTTGCTGTAATGATTTCATTCTTCTTGTCTGAACTGAAGCTGTCTGATCACCAATGATATTCTGCTTATCAATTTCAGCTCAAATTTTTGGCTTCCTTGAAGATACAGACTTTGTTTCCTCTTGATCATCATAAGTATCTTCTTAGGAGTTAGCTTCTTCCACTTCTACTCCCCCTGTGTTTCTTACCTCCTTGTCACTTTCATCCAAAAATAGGTCACTAGGTTGTTGAATATTCTGTTCATTTTCAAATATTGTGACATCATTGCTCTCAACAATTTTTCCTAGCCTTTTGTTGAAGCATTTATATGCTTTGAGTTTTCCTAAGTAGCCTAGGAATATTCCCTCATCTCCTCATTACTCAAAATTCTAGTGATTTTATTTTTTGAGAATGAAGAACTTACTCCCAAAGATTCGAAAGTATTTCAGCATTGGCTTCTTTCCATACCACATTTCATACAGATTCTTCCCTTGCTTTTGACACAACAAAGACCTGTTCGAAATATAGATCAATGTCAAAACTGCTTCCTTCCAAAATTTCTCTCGTAGGTCCTTTTCAATAAGAAATTTTCTATCCATGTTGTTGATGATATGATTTCTCCTTTCAACAACTCCATTTTGTTGGGGAGTTTTCACTGATGAAACATGATGCCTTATCCCATGTTTCTTGAGATAGTCTCCCACTTGACAGTTTGTGAATTATGTATCGTTATCTGTACGAAACTTCTAAATTTTATACCTAAGAATCCTTTCTGATTCCCTCATATATTTCTTGATAAAACTGAACACTTCTATCTTATGGGTAATGACAAATACCCAAGCCATTTTTCTATAATCATCAACGAAAAGGACATAGTACCTTTTCCCATTTATGGATCGTGGTGAGATAGGTCAACATACATCAGCGTGCACCAATTCAAGAACTATGGTTGATTTATATTCATTTAGCCTATATGTATTTTTTATGATCTTCCCTTGTTGAAAAACATCTCATGTATGAGTACGATCACGTGATAGTTTGGGAAGGTCTCTAGCAACATCACATTTTACCAGATCTTCCATAGATGGTTGGCATAGGTGACCAAGTCGCTTATGCCACAACTAGTTTTCTTCCTCTCTAGATAAAAGGCACATATCTTCTTCCCCACTTACAAGGTAAAGATTTCCCTTTGTCCTTTTTCCTTATATAACAACTGCTCCATCTTTTTCTTTCACAACACACATATTCTTGGTAAATTAGATAGATTGCCCAGAGTCACATAGTTGACTGAAACAAAGTATGTTATGACAAAGACCCTCTACTACCAATACATCAGCACATCTCATTCCTTTTTCCCCAAATTTGGAATTTTCGTAACCAAATATCTTCAGCCCTTCATCATTTCCGACATTGAGAACTCATTCTTTCTCATATTTTATGCCTGTAATGATATCCTTGTACCCTGTCATATGGGATGTGAAACCACTATCAAGGATCGCTATTCATGAAAGATCTAAAGCTTTAAGGGAAATTTCCACAACTACTACCTTTTATTCCTTTTTCTTTTTGATCCATGTCTTTGACTTCATACTCGGTGTGGTTTGGAGAACATGATCTTCCCTATAGTGTGATGGACCAACATCATCTTGAAATGATGCAAATCTATTATGCTCTTTTAACTCACCTTTTGGTTAATTGATCTACTACTTGAAAACATTTTTATTTTGTTTTGGCACATTCCTATGTATGGTTGAAGTGCATTACCTAGCCATGTGACCAAATCCTCCACACAAGAAATAGTGTCCTTCAAAATATGTTCTGGAGAACCGTTCTCTATTTGACTGCCCCCTTTGTTCATGTTCCCTTCGATATCTCTGGGATATGGAACACACATACTGTGAATGTCCCATCTTCCCGCAACAATAACACCTGTTATATGGTGCATTCCTTCATGGTACTTCAGCACTACGAGTTTCCCCATGGGATCTTTGAATTTTCTGATTCAGTATTGTGCCTAAATCAACCTTCAATCTTGGGACTGGTGCTTGCGGTCTAACTTCAATTGTCAATGATTTTAGTTTTTGATTAAGCCCTGAAATAACCTTAACATCTGAGCTCAATTGCTGCTTCTTCCCTGCTGAACTACTAGGACCCTCTTTCATCTTTTTAGTCTTCATAATAACCTATTTTCCCAATAATGTGTTAGGAATCAAAGGTTTTTCTTGGTCTTTGAATTTTCTCTATAGACCGACAACTTCCTCTTCAAGATCTTCGATATACTTGATGTGATATTTCAATTTTCCATTCAAGCCATCGATATCCCTTTTTATTATTCAATCTTGAGCTTATGCTCATCAACCTTTTCTGTGCACTCTGGCCTCGAATAATTAAGGTTTTCTATTTCTTATACTAGCTCATACTTATCTTCTTCCTTCTATCGCATGTAGAGTTTGGAATCATGTAACACCTTGTTGGCTTTCCTAGTTTTTTCTCTCCAAATATCTATCTCTTCAAGATATTATTGTAATTCAACTTCCATGTCAAATATCTCTTAAATTTATTCTTATTCTTCATCAGCATCCGTTTCTTCCTTTTCTTGAGCACTACTGACAATAGCCACCATTGCATTTTGTCCATGATCTTTACAATTTTCAAAATCATCAACCTCCTCAGTCTCAGACTCATCTGAACTGCCTATTTCTTGTGAAATAAGATTCTTCTTCTTGAAGAAATTTCTCTTGAACTGCTTCTTCCCTTTCACATAGGCTGAAGATTTCTTCTTGGGATTTTCAACTTCATCTTCATCATTTTCTTCTTGAAACTTTTTGGGACATCTTGCAGCAAGATGACCAACTTTTCCACATCTAAAGCAATAAAGTGGAAGTTTCTTTTTATAATTTCCTTTTCCTCTTGGAGGATTTGAGGAATGGAATGACATAACCTCATCTGTCTCTTCTTATTCCTGATAATCTTCAACGGTGAGCTTCTTCATGGACTTAAATGCCATCTCTTTGGATTTCCCCTTTTCCACACCCTCATTATCATATTTCCTC
Source organism: Viscum album (assembly GCA_963277665.1). Lineage (NCBI taxonomy): Eukaryota > Viridiplantae > Streptophyta > Magnoliopsida > Santalales > Viscaceae > Viscum > Viscum album. Next base: position 156,828,983 of record OY728166.1, on the reverse strand, counting down.
ATCTCATATACAACCAAGGTATTATGAAAATTGTCCAGTGTGAACTCTTTGGGATCTTTATCTTATAGTACTGAAACTTTCGGATTGAACTGGGGTGGAAGCTTCCTCAAGATGCACTTTACGATCTTTATTTCTTTTAATTACTTCACCAAGTCTTCATATATCTTCCACAAGAATATTTACCATGTCAAAGAATTCATCAATAGAATCATTTGGGTTCATCTTCATATCTTCATACTTATTCCACCGCACTTGCATCTTTGCCTCTCTGAACTTTGTATCTCCTTCATATACATTCAATAATTTTTTCCACATGGCATGTGACATTTTTCATGACATCACCTTTGTATAGATGGGATTGGAAAGGGACCCCCCTAAGGCATTGATTACTTTGGCATCAACATCCAACTCTCTATGCTCAGCTTCTGATAATGCACCACTGTTAATATCAACTATGATACCATGCATAGCTGCTGGAAACACATCCATTCCCAAAGATCAGAAATAGTGTTGCATTCGATTCTTCTATATCTGAAAATTACATATGTTGAAGATTGGAATACCTTTATGATTAGTGACCTCCATTAAGAGAATAACAAATATAAACCTTTCGCTCTAATACCAATTGTTAGGTCCACAAGGAGGAATACCATGAGAGGGGGGGGGGGTGAATCGGGGTATGACTAATTTAGAATTAAAGACCATTCTGATCTTGTTTCACTATTAAGAAAAACACTCTTCTCTCTCTTTCCTGCTGCATAATATAAACAGAAAGTAAAGCAAGCACATGACAGAACAATTTTTACTTGGTTCACCACTAAGGGCTATGTCCAAGGAGCATACGCTGATAGGTTGTTGGTCGTACCAAATTCCACTAAACTTCACTAGCTGTGGATTACAAGGTTCGGGCACAATCACTCTTTCCCAGGTTCACTACCTTTACAAGGTTTAGGGACATCTCACTTCTTTCCCAAGGGTCACTCCCTATTTCTATCTCTTTGTCTCACTACTGATGGAGAGGATCACCTTCTTTCTCTTCCTTTTCTCACCGCTCCAGAAAGGATCCACTCACAGTTTATAGACATGTAGGTCTCTCAATTTTCATGAAAGAATGCATCTTCCTTTGTGTGTAGATGCTCTGTTGAAGTCCAAATTTCACCCGTAGATGAATATCTCTTTTCACCGAAGGTATCAGGCAATCTTCCAGCTTCCATGGAGCCCTGAATAACTGTCGTGAATCAACCTTACTTGGCATGCAAGTCTAATACGACACACAATTATCGGCGCGCAAGTTATAACTGGCATGCAAGTCTACCTCAACCACTTGCACGACACAATCTTCTGCAACTCCAAACTTGTGTGACTCACTTCCCTTTACGACCAAATCAATATTGTCATGCAACTAACAACAACCGCACTTCTTCAAAATGGGTGCGCAAGTCCTACTTGTGTGACCCAGCACCACTTGCGCGACCACCACACCTGCACGACGAGAGATTTGATTTTCTCTAAGTCATGAACTCTGTAGAAAATGAGGAGGTGTGGTCCTGTATTTATAGGCATTTGAACAACCTACACAACAGTGCCCAAGTCTCCCCTTGGTGCGCATGTCTCAGCGCGCAAGTCTTCTTTCCCCCTAGACACTTGTGCGACCAACTTAATAACTTCAGCGCCCCTTCTTCCTTTGCCATATTTTGATGATCTGATCACTAAGGAAAAATGACACACAAGTTTCCAATCCTTCTAGGCATCGTCGCACAAGTCCTTCCTCAGTGCACAAGTCACTTGTGTGACCTACCCAATACCTGCGCGACCATCTTTACTTTGCCATATTTTGGCCTTCTGATCTTGAAAAACATTAGGCATGAATGTTTCCTCTCCTTCAAGACCTCGGTGCACATTTCCATTTCACAAAAATCACTTTTCTTTATTTGTCGATTTTCAGGCCCAAAAATTTGGAAAACACTGGAAAATGACGCCACCTTGTATCTATTATTTTTGTACCATCTCCAGATCATCCATTCCTTTATCAAAGTTCTTGAATCAAACACAGATCGTTGACCACATCTCTTGAACTCAACATTCCACCATGAAATATCCTTTTTCAAAAAATTTGTATGTCATGGTTTTCTTTGTCAGCAATCACAGCACAGTTGCCCACTTTTTCAACAAACACAATCAGCTCAAGAATGCTTCAATAATACCTTGAAGGATTTTTTCCCAATAGAAGGTAAAAATAATTAAATAGCATATCAAGGCACCCCAAAGTCGATAGAATAGTTATACAGATAGTCATTTATGATCCCTTGAGTTTAAAGTTTGAGATATGGTATTTCAATGCATATCTCCGTGGAAGATGGTCATGAAGTTAGGGAAGAAAGGGAAGCTATGTCCCAGGTACATCGACCCCTTCGAGATACTTGATCAAGTCAAAGATGTGGCCCATCGACTGGCACATCCACCTACCATGTCAAAAGTACCTGATGTCTTTCAGGTATACCTCTTAAGGAAGTATATACCAGATCATTCACATGTACTCTTTTTTTAGGTGGTTTAGTTGGAGGATGTTCTTTCTTATGAGGAGAAGACAGTGAAGATCTTGGATCTTATAGATAATTTTCTAATAAACAAGATTACTCATCTAGTTAAGGTACTAAGGTGGAACCATAAGTACTAAGAGGTAACATGGGAATTGGAGGGGGCAATAAAGGAAAAGTACCCACACCTGTTTATGGCCTAGAATGTAAAATGATATTTTAAGGGTAAAATTTCATAAGGTGGAAGAATGTAATGACCCAATGTTTTTCAATGGAAGTTACTTTCTTATAAACATGTCATATAATCACATGAAATCACAACACAATGAACTACTATGCACTATGTGATCTCTAAAAAAAGTTTTTCACTTCTGTGATTTGAATTTCAAAAATCTGACATACACGTTTGCGATCTGTAAGTTATTTGGAGTCTAATATGAAAACATAATTTTTGGTGAATAGTAACATAACATTATGAATAGTAATGATACCCTTATGAATAGTAAGGTAGCATAATGAATAGTAACCTTACCTATGATAGTATATAAATAATATTTAAGTGAAGGTATGATGTACCAATATTTGGGAATAAGTAAATAAATTTTTTAAAAATGTTTTTAGAATAAATTATGATTTTAATTAAATATTAAATTAATCATATTTAGAATATTATTTTTTAAAAATGGATTTCATTTATGGATTCTACATATCAAAAAAGTGTTAGGGTGAATTTTTGGATTTTTTTTGAAATACATGATTTTTTAGTGAATAGTAAAATACATTAATTCATCGTATATATACATTACAATCTAAATAGACTATACCTAGAATCAGGGATGATTTCACCACCCTTGGTTCAAATTCACATGACCCATTTAATTATTTTGGTTATGGAATCATCACTATTGTTTGTCTTGAGGGAAATTAATAAACTAATGATTAAAAAATTATGAAAACCCTCCTCTCCTCCACTATAAAACCCCCCTCACTCCATCTTCTCTTCACTCTTCTCAAGCCTTGTGCCTTGCCATTATTCTACCCAAATATCTCCCAAGATCCTTCCCCATGTCTAACATCCTCAAGTCTCTTAGAAATACCAAATCCTCTTATCTTAAGAGGCTGTCAAAGGAGTTAAACTCAATAGGTAGATTCTTCTTTCCAATTCTTTTATTTCTTTTAAGTTCTTTTATTTTCTTGTTTTTTTCCTCAACTCCCTTCACCTAAATGGTATGTTAACTCTTGTAGCATAAATTTATAGGAATAATATTATGATAATGGGATAATTTTTTATCTTCCCCCCTTTCCCAATATTTTATTTGAAAGAAATGGAAACACTGTTTGTGATGTGTTTATTTAGCACAATTAAGATGAAGGGTTATAAATTTCCGTTAACATCTTCAATTCAGTCCATGAAACCATTTTCATGGTTGAAACAAACCATAATATATGTATCATTCCTCATCTATGGTTCTATAATCCTTTTGAAAACATTTTTTTGGATTATAAAACAAAATGTGTTCTTTGTGGTCAAAAGCCACCAATTAACCCAAAAGGATGTCACTAATGTTTTATACAATGATTATACTTCACATCAAGTAACTAAATTAATTTTTTAACCATGTAACATTATGGATGTTCAGTAATAAAATTTTACTTCAATTCTAGATAGCCACCTTCATCATACATGTTTATCCGAACATTAATATAAGTGAACCAATCATTAAAACCAAGTAAGAAAACAGACCCGAACAATGAAATTGAACTTTTTAACCAATCCAAAAGGTCTTAAATGAACATAAAAAGGTTATAATAAATCTTTTACATATATAATAGTTTATGGAATTATTAATTAATATACCTAATTTTTTTATTCAGGTCATTAATAACAAGTAGAGAACACAACCGGACTTAAGGTTAGGCATCCTCTCCATCCCACTTTTAATCAAGATTGTCCTATATGTTATCCCCTTTTATGTATAATTAATAGTGATGGTGTATGATAAAACACCTCTCCTGTACTATACTCATGATTTATAAAATATGATAAATCCTTTTCTCTCTTGTTAATCCCACTTAAGTACACCAAATATCTTGCTGAGAATCTATAAGGAATTCTACCCGAACCGCCTTTATTCCTTCAAGTTCATCTATCATTATTTTTAACCAAATTAAGTTATATTTTATTTTTATGTACAACTTATAAATGCTGTTTATATTCTCCAAAATCATATTTCATGATCCAACCCTCATTATCTTATGGGGATATACATGCTTTTAAGTGATTCCATCCTCGGTACATCCCATTAAGCAAACTCGTTTTAAGGGAACTTCCTAAATTTTTACCCAATTTAAAGTGCACTATGTACTATATTTTAATTCAAAATTTTCTTTATAAAATCAGTATTTTTATTATTAAAAAATTCTTAGTTCACTTTAGGTTTTATATAAAATATTGTACCCTTTTCTATTTTAAAATCCCTTTAGTGTTTTCCTTAAAACTGTAGTAAATTATTTTAATGCTAAGAATTTACTAAACACTCTTATTACATGTTGTCACTTCTTTTTTACGTCACTTACCATGCTATATGACTATTTTACCATATAAATTTCCATGTATGTTTTAATTCCTTTTCTCTCATGGAAACTTTTATGATACACCCATCCATTATTCTTTATGTCATGAATATGATACCCATTTGTCCCCAGGGGTTCCATTATGTTTATGTATGATCGATTATGTATGATTATTTATGTAGAAGTCATATTCATGACCATTTTAAGATGGGTTCACCTAGATAAAACTCCAATGCATTGGGTAATGTTAAGTTTCATGATATTTTATGTTTGACAGTCTTGGCGGTGAGCCTTGGCTTGTTCTACTACGGGAAACGATCTTGGAAGTTAGCCTTGACTCATAATAAAGTCATGTTTTGAGTTTCTACCACATTTATATGATTCCATTTTTATATGAATCCATGTTCATATGCTATGATCCTTTATGTAACATTCCTTTTTATTTATTTATGTCATGTTCCTAACCCATGTGCTATGGACATATTCTTATTCTTATTCCCTTACTGGGATTTTATCTCATCCCTTTGTTCATGTTATCCCTAGGTTATCCCATGAAGATGTATGTGAACAATGGAAGTTAGGTTATCTTTATGAAGACTAAATAATGAAATGTTTTATTTTGTTCCATGTTTTCAGTTTTATGTGCCTAGTCTTCCAAGACACTAGACTTCACGATCCTGGGCTTATACTCTGATGTATAATTTTTCTTAAAATAATGTATTGTTATATGTAAAAGGCTATGGTATCTATATTTAAAATTCTCATGAAATTCCTGAAAAAAAAATCCTAGGAAAATCCCTTACCAAATAATTGCAAACCCAAAATATAATGATATCAAGATAACAAAAATAAGTTAAGAAGAACTCTCTCCACCATCATCCCATGAACCCGAAACAAGACCACTTGAGTGTAGGGAGAATGAATTGGTAAATTATGAAAATTCTTATGAAAATGCACCATGAAGAAGAGAATAAAGAGGAGAAAGAGAAGGCTAGACTAAAAAAGAATAGAAAAAAATAAAATTTTAAATTCAACAAAGGGAGAAGAAATACTTATGCCCACCATTTACATCAATGATGATTGAAACAAAGAGATTTCTGGAAGAAACAATTCAAAAATAAATTCTAGACACCGTCTAAAAAGTGGAAATTAATATCCCACTTCATGAATCACTCAAAAAAATTCCAAATTATGTGAATTTTTTTATATATCTCTTAACCAAGAAGAGGAAACTTCAAGGGATTGAAAGGATCATCTTGGGAAGAAGCTTCTTAAACCCTTATCACACCACAATATCTAACCCAATGTTAAGATCCAAGGAAGTATTCCATTCCATGAACCATTAATTATTTTAATTCCTATAATGATTTTTGTGATTTAATTACTTCAATTTATGTATTGTATCACTCATTATACACTTATTTTTAGATGATAGACATAAATCCCACCAGAGTGGTTGTCCATCTTGCAAACAGATCCACATTCTTCCCAGTAGGAGTTCTGGAGGATGTCCTTTTTAAAGTCAAAGATCTCTTATTACCATCTGTCTTATATGTAATGAATATAGAAGAAGATAGGATCCCATCACACTCACCCATATTTTTGGGGATAATTTTCTTAAAGATGTCCAAAACCATCATAAATGTCCATGAAGGGGCATAAACCATGGATTTTGGATATATCTTTGTCCACATTAATTTTCTTGAATCCATGAGGCACCCATCAGATGATCACTCACTCTTTGAACTCTCCCATAATGTTGGTATTAAACCCTTTTACGAATCCAGTATGTGGCATGAATTATTTTCCTTAATAGATACTTCATCCATTGAAAATATTATTAAACATGTGGATGCCCAGAATATTAGAGATTCTGATTTCATGTGGGTGGAAGAGGTAATATATGATTTTCTTGATAATTTTTTAAATGATGAAGAAGATGATATGATTTCATGTGTATAGGATATCCAAACATTGAAGGTGGGGAACATGAGTTTATTTTTATATCAGGAGTTTCCCCCTGATCTGGAATTAAAACCACTCCCCATTGATTTGATATATGTTTACTTTTGGGAGAGAGAGAAATTACTAGTGAAAATTGTTAATAATCTATCTAAAACCCAAGAAAAAATATTGATTGATATTTAGAGATAAAATTTACAAGAAATATAGTGGGGATTAGGTGATATACCTAGATTAAAACTAAAAATATTATCACATATAATTTTTACTGAGGAAGATTTGAAACCTGTTAGATAGCCCCAAAAAAGGCTGAATCCATTCTTGACGGAGGTTGCGAAGAAGGATATCGAGAAGAACTTGGAATATGGAATCATCTATCCCATTTTATATTATAAATGGGTTAACCCAATTCATATATTTCCAAAAAAACTAGCCTAACCAATATAAGGAAGGAATGGAATGAATTAATCCCTGTGAGAATTCAGAATAGTTAGAGTGTGCATTGATGTTAGGAAATTGAATCAAGTCACCTGAAAATATCACTTCCCCATTCCCTAAAATGATCATATGTTATGATGATTTTAAGGGAAAACTCATTATTTCTTAGTGGATTCATTTTCAGGTAATTTAGAAGCACCCATTGCTCTTAAGGATCTAGAAAAGACAAACTTTACATGTCCATTCAACACTTTTTATATAAAAGTATACAATTTGTATTATGTAATACTCCAGGTAAATTTTATAGTTGCATTGTATGTATATTTTTTATCACATTAAAGATTTCTTGGAGGTTTTATTGGATGATTTCATAGTTTTTGGAAACAATTTTGACCATTTTTTAAAAAATCAAAAAATTTGTTAAAACCTGCAATGAAAAGAATCTTGATTTAAATTTTGAAAAGTGTCATTTCATGTTTGAGATAGAGATTTTCCTTGGTAATTTCAATTACAAAAAGGATATTAATGCTGATAGATCAAAAATATAGGTGATAAATTCTTTTCCTTACCCAACTTGTGTAAATCATGTTAGGTCATTTTTAGGATATGCATGATTCTACAGTAGGTTTTTAAATATTTTATTATGATTTATATCCCCCTCTCTAGATTTCTTTTGAAAGAAGATGATTTTGATTTCAATGCTTCATATAGGGAAGCCTTTGATGATTTGAATAGGACATTGATTAATCCATATGTGATGCAACCAAAAAATATGGAAGAACCATTCAAGCTACATTGTGATACTTCCAGCCCCGAAGTTGGAGCATTACTTTATCAGTGAATTGAGGGAAGGACATAGGTATCCTATGATGAAAGAACCTTGGATGAAGCACAATTCAATTACAAAACCACATAAAACGATTTTTTGTAGTTTTTCCTTAGAAATAATTAGATTATATCTTCTTGGAACTAAAGTCACTATGTTTTCTAAACATGCAGCTCTTTAGTGCTTGATGGAGATAGATGAAGATAAACCGGGGATATTAAGATGGATTTTACTACTAATGAAGTTCAACATAGAAATCAAGGACAATAAGGGATATGTGAACCAATTTTATGATCACTTAATAAGACTTCTCAATACCGTTGAAGCTAAAATTCCAGAAAAAGAACCATTGAATTATCACCTTCCAGGAGAGCAGTTGTACATGGTTGAAGGAGAAGTGCCTTCATGTGATGAAATGGTCAATTATGTGGTAACATATCAGTCCTCATATCATTTCAATTCTCACCAAATTCACAAAATAAAATCTTAATCTAGATATTACATTTGGGATGCCCATTTTTTTGGAATATTTGCAATGACCAAGTGATAAGAAACTGTTTTCTTGAGAGTGAAATAGTTTTTGTCTTTGAGTTTTGTCACACATTAGCTTATAGATACCACTTTGGAAATCAAATGAAAACAGGAATGTTATATTATGTAGAACTTATTGTCCCACCCTTTTTAAGGATTCTCATGAATTTTGAAAAGTGTAAAAAGTTTCAGTTTTCAGAAAAAATTTCAAAGAAACAAGAAATTCCCCAACGACCACTTGATTTTTGTTAGATTTTTGAGGTCTGGATGATAGATATTATGGGCCATTTCCCAATTTCATTTGGAAATTATTATATATTTCTTGTAGTTGATTATGTTTCCAAATTCATGGAATAAAAATCCACCAGGATTGACGATTCTACTGTTGTTTTTTATTTTTTCAGAGCTAACATATTTTGTAGGTTTGGAGTGCCTAGACCATCATCAATTATCAATAGCCTCACTTTTTCAATTGAATAATGGAGTATTTTCTAAAGAATTACAAGGTGAATCATATACCCTCAACCCCCTTTCACCCACAAATAAGTGGTCAAGATTAAGTGTCCAATAGGTAAATCCAAGTAATTTTGGAGAAGACTATTAATCCAAATAAGAAGGATTGGAGCTAAATGATGGATGAAACTTTATGGGATTATAGTAAAGCTTAAAATACCCCTAATAAAATGAGTCCATATTGGATGATTATGGGAAATTTTGTCACCTACCCATGGAATTGGAGCATAAGGCATATTGGGTAGTTCAGAAGATTAATTTGGATCTTTAAAGTGCTGGGATAGAGAGATGATTTCAGTTACAGGAGTTAGAGGAAATTAGATGGTAAGTTTTTTGAAAATTCTATGATTTACAAAGAGAGAACAAGAGTGGATAATGATAAGATGATCCAATTGAATGACTTATATCCTGGAGATAATGTTCTATTATTTAACTTAATACTCAAGATGATTATAGGTAATATTCATTATAGATTGGATGGTTTATTTATAGTTACTCACGTATATCCATTCAGTGTTGTGTAGATTATGAAGGATGGAGAGAAGGATCTATTAACTGATAATGGAAATAGGATGAAGAAATTCCATGGGACCATTCCATCAGATCCTACGGAGGAGATCATACTCCTCCAACCTATCTATCAATAAAGGCCACTAGGTTGTACCTTTACTTTACACTTTTTTCTTATTGTGATTCCATTTCAAATTTTCTTACATGTTACATCCATTTTAAATAATTTAGGGCACTACATTATTTATGTTTGGGGAGGGAACCTTTTTAATTTAGGATTTTCATTCGTTGTTTTCCTTTATTTTTTTCAAAAAAATATTTTTTGGTGGATTTTCAAATTTTTTAATGTTTATTTTTTTATTTTTAGTGCGTTTTTAAAACATTTGAACTAAAATGATCATAGTTGTTATTTTTGAAACCCATTTAAATGATTGAAACATTATATTCAATGAAATTGATCTAAAATAAAAACTAAAAATGACTTTGTTTCAAGTTCAAATCTTTTGGGAATTTTATGAAAAGTACCCTGATTTCTGAATCCCATTCCACATCTCACTATCTTTATCTTTGAAATTATTTTCTAGTGAGGATTAAAAACCATTGTTTTAAAAGTATTTTCAATCATCTCACTTCTTTAGAGAACCAAATCATGCATGCATTAACCATAATTTGATTTATTCATTTCAAAACATGAGGGTTTGAGGTACTTGGGTTTTAAATGATTTATTAATTTCATTGGTTTTTAAGACACATTTTCAAACGAATCCTTTTAATTATGGTCTATCATGTAAATTTAATCCTTTCAGACCATAGAATACTAAATTTCCTATTAGGTTAGCCACATTAAAATCCAATTTTCCCTATCCAACCTGCTCTTGAAGTAAAATTGCATGATTTAGTTGACCTTAAGTGTGGGGGAAGATTTCTTGTATTGTGATACCTCATTTGGTGATACTTTGAGTGGAAAATCAAATGTTTAAAAGTTGTTTCTTATGATTGAAAAATATTATTCTGTTGAAAGTTGTGCCTTTGCAGGATCTTTCATGATTAGAGAAACCATGCCTTTCCAGAGCTTCTAATAGAGGAAGAAAGATGTTACTTCTCTAGATCTTTAAAAAAAATCATGTTTGAGATGATTGAAATTTTTTATACTAAAATGATGAATTTTGTGAACATTCATTTAGTTTTTATGATGATGGAGATTATTTTCTACTAAGGGGAGTGAGGAGGAGACCATACTTGAGTGCAAATTAGAATTGTTCAATTTTTCTTCAAATAGATCCAATCCCTCCTCATTTAGAATTAGAATTTTTCACATCAAAATATTACCAACAGAAATCCATAGAACAACCCTAAAAAGTCCCTGGGATAAATTAATTTCCTTGTCTCACATCATATGGATATTTAGGAATTTATAAAGCTTATGGTGACTCTTGTATTGGTTTGGATGGGAAATGATTTGATAAAAATTAACATTTGTGAGATGAGAGAAAATTCAAGGGAGGTAGGTGTATTATGTTCATGGGAGGAGAAATGAAGAGGGAAAATATTTAATGATATAAATAGAGAACATCTAATAATGTTTTTTGATGAGGAGTGATATCCTATGGTTTCTTGGTATTAAATTGGTGGATCTCATTGGAATGTGCTTTGAATATGCTTTGATTTGATTTTGACTTGTCTGAGAGTCCATGTGATAAGTGTGGGGGAATTGATAGAGATACCATTTTTATTATTTTTCATGTGTTTTTTTAATGATTTAACCCCTTAAAATTAATCAATTTGTTCTGATTTTCATCATTTTAGTTATTTTAGTGGATTTTTGGCTTAATTGTGAAAATTGTTTTATTCTAGAAATTTCATAGTTTTCTGAATCTTATATATTTCAGGAATATCATTTAGAATTTTGATCTAAATCGAGTGATTAATTTTTAGGATTTACTTTATGGTGGGATTTAACATTTTACTATATATATAGGACCAATTAGACACATCATGGCCCAAATAAATAAATCAAGTGGACAAAGTTTACTGACCGACTGAATGGACCCCACCTCAGTTATTGAAGCATATCTCAGCCTATATAACTCCAAATTAAGTTATTACAACTTTAATAAAAATTAAACTCCATGAATCAGGTAAAAATTAAATTCCATAAAGAAATTACTTCATTAAGGGACCCATTTCACCCACCAAAGTGGAGGTAGTTGAGGAGTCTCCTCAGGAAGAAAAATTATTCTTCAGTAATCTAGGGATAACTTTTCCGAAACTTCAGAAAATTTAATAAGATTTTGTGGCCGCATGAGAAAGAGAGATAGTAAAAAATTTAATAAAGGAACGTACCAAATATTTAGAAATTTATGATAGTAAATTGACTCAAACTTTTAGAGGATAGAATATAGAGGGAATATTTTCCACTCCTCAACCATATTTATATGAGTGTCCACTTCTATTAAAGGGTTCAAGAAGGTGAAAGAGGGGTTGTGATGGAGGATTGGAGTATTACATTTTTTTTATTTTATCATTTCTTTTTTATTAGTTCTATTATGAAATCTTCTTCCCATTTTAATTCTATTACCCTTCACATGGAGGGGTAAATCCTTTGAGTGATCGGGGAAGGGGGAGTTTCACTTTTGCATTGTCAGAGTCTTGAACTTAACTGTTAAAATCCATTTTTAATTAAATTATTTCTATTTTTAGGGGTTTCCAATTCTTATAACGTGATTTTGTTTTGGGTTTTAGTGTATTCATTATTTATATCTTTGGTTGATTAACTTTTAACTCCCTCCGCTTAGTGGAATTTGTCTCGATTGAGCAAATTATTATAAGTGGAGAGTGTCTAGGGATTGTTGACATGTGTGTGGAAGTAGTGAATCATTTCAAGATTTATAAGGACAAAAAATTCCCAATCAGGACATTCCTTAGTTGTTTTGTAATTTTTTATGAACTTCCATGAACATAGGAGTAGGTTTCATTGTTTTATTCAACCAAGGGTGATTGATAACTCTATTGAGGAGTATTTCATTTATCATTCAATAGGAAGATAGGGTGAATGATTTATATGATGATTATGAAATTGAAAAATTATATCCTACCCTAAACCCATCAATCTCTTCATCCACTTATGTTCAAACTTTATTTTCAATTGATTTCCTTCGTTTTGAAATCAAACAATTTCAAAAACAACTTCCACTTATTTCTCAATTTTAAGGAAAAAACTTTATTATTGTGCATTAATCTATAGATAAAACATTTTTTACCACTATAATTCATTTTAAATTAGTAATTATTAGCTTTTTTTCACACCCCATTATAGGCACATTTCAATACTTTATTCAAAATCTTCTAGAAAACATATTATTCAACTCATTAATATAATGAATTTTTGGGATTTCTAGGAACATTTCATCTAGGTAATGTAATATAATTATGTATGTTGAATCAATTTAGGAATTCCAATAATAACAGAAATCATAGTTACTCATCATGAAACCTTCATCCTTCATAAAATGATCAAACAATTAGTTCAATTGTTGAGGTGCTTATTTCAATCCATATAGCCTTCTCTTTAGTTTACAAACAAGTACCTCATTTTAATATTCTTCAAACCACATGGACTATATCATATATATATATCCTCCTATAAATCACCATGGAGTGATTTAGTATTCACATACATATAAAAAATTCGCTTTTATTAAGTCAAGATTACTTTTAGTCATGTTCAAATCATTCACAGGACTTTCCACCGACTGACCTTCTATTATCCTCAAGCTAAACAAATACCTCATCCAGAATTTTTTTTGAAGACAATAATTTTTTTGAATATCAGTTCTAGGACTTCTATAAGTGTAGTTTAAGACTTCTTATCCTAAATATTAAAGACAATATGCCATTCCAACTTCATCCTTACTAAGCCTAATAATTTTCTATCCAACCTTTCCCATTATCCTTTCCCCATCTTGTTAGGCCTCTCACCCAATAGAAGTTTAAGATCCTTTTGGAATATATTTTCTTATATTTTTATCCACTAGATACCAAATTTTGATTAATTGAATATAATAATACAAAACTTCCCTTAACCCAGTTTCATATATTCCAATGGTTGAAATAGACTAAATTTTAGTATGACTTTTAGAAAATTGATAAAAGTAATTGATTTTCTAAGTGTGACCATCCATGTATCCCTTTGATAAAACCTTTTAGGGAAGAAGGGCATTCTTCATCATGAAAAACATATATGAAATACCATTAATTTTGAACATGAGTTAACTGAATGTTTTTATCCACTAGTAGTTCATCATATAGTAATTTCAAAGTACCAGATCTTCCACATTAGTCTTAGAACACCATGATTAGGATGTCAAGTAGAACCCTAATCATAACTCAAAAGATGCATCAAATCCACACAAATAAGCATTAACAAATTATAAAGAAATAACATATCTTTTATGTGGTTCATACTTTCTTCCTACGTCATTGATAGAACACTTCTAATTATTTTTTATTACAAGAATTTATTGTTTTACAAATACTATATATTAATAATCCAATGTTACTCTTTTGTTATCTCAGTTACTATATAGTATATCATATCAACTGCCATAAAAACTGGTCACACCTCTTTTATAGAGGCTCATTACTCGTTAAATAAGAAATATTGACCTCTGAAACTTGTAGTTATCCATCCATTGACTTGTTCCTTATATTGAGGCTTCCACTAACTTAACTGAACAAGTTGGTACACTATTCAGCACACCTAATAACCATTTTTCAAAACATTAGCATGACGTTTTCAAACATCAAATGATTTGAACATTATAATAAAGGTTCTTGTTTCCACTATTTTGAAAAGGATGAAGTGAGATACTAAAGACTGGACTTCTGATGAGAAATAATCTGAATTCTAAACATCCAAAGAGAAAACATCCGATGAATGGAAGAAAAATCCACAATCCCAACACCTCACCAAAGGAAGATTCATGAATGGGGTTCACACATCTTCAATCCCATTTTAAAAAATATACATAAACCCTTCTTATTTATAAAAATTACTAATTCCAAAAACTAAATAAAAAAACTCATTATTTAGGCTGTCTACAAAATCTATTTACACATTTCAAAAATACGACATCATGTTCATACTTGAATTTTATTAAAATAAAACTATTAATAATGAATATTTTTATTTTTTGAATTATATAAATATAATTTATTATAGTTAACGTATTTAAAAAAATTACATTTATTATAATGATGAATATTATTATATATTTTTTCAAATATGGACTAATACATTGTTGTAATTGGTAGGGATAAATATTAATTATTGTTTTGAAAGTTATAATTTTTGAAAATATTAAATAATCATTGTTATGATTAATTTAAAACTTCTACTATCAAATCATATAAATAGTATAGTGAATTATTTAAAGTATCATTCAATATAAAAATTACATGATAAACTTATCATCTCAAATGAATTTATAATGAGGACTTTTTTCTCAATTTATCTTCTTAGATTCTTGAGAGAGACACCTTTCTGAAACATAAAAAATTAACCTTATTATAATTAATAATTTTCTCTAGACATTGAAATGAAACATATTTTAAAAAAAATCAAAAAAAAAATTAATGACAAAGAGGGCCTTATTTAATACAAATTTCGAGACATAACAGAAAAACATAGATAAAAAAATAATGATGTTAAATATGTGAAAATGAAATTTAAAATAAAAAATAATTTTAAAAATTTATAACGCCAATAAATAATTTTATTAAATATAAACTAGTAATAATTAAAGAAATTCTAGTAATTTTGTTTTTAAACAAAAAATTCTATTTAATAACTAGATAAAATAATTCTATTTAGTTTTTTTATTATTTGTTAAATAATTTTATCAAATTTATAAAAAATTTTTTATAAAATTCTTGAACACTAAACATGTCACATTTAAAATATTATTTTAATTATAGTTTTTGTTGCGATATAGAGGGGATAATACTAATGCAAATATAGTGGAAGAAATTTAGAAAAAAAAATTAATCCACAAAATATTCCCATTCATATTAGCTATAATAAATAAGTGAATAATTATTCATCATTTCTTTATCAATCTGAATCTATAAAAACACTTCCACATGGGCTTGATAATGATCATAGAGTAGAACTCAACAAAATTCTTACTCTAAGGGTTCCCATTGGCTATGAAAATATTCCAATTCTTTGGAACAATCATCTCTTCCTTAGAGTTTTCTGAATCTTTGGAGTAAATGAGAAATAGAATCAGGGCATGGGAGCTTTAACATAGATGAGTTTCAACAAACTAATCACAGTGTCACAAAACAATCCACAAACCAAGAACCAATTTATATAGTACATATATTGGTACTTTTTGAAAATAGAACATTCATCTTGTTAAGTGGAAGGTTTATATATGTTTTGTTACATTCAACTATTATAAATATCAGTCATGTAAAAAAATTGGTGTTTACATCGAGTTTTTATATGGTTTTAATGTTAGTTTTATAGGAGAGATTATAAGTGATTTAGTAAATATATTTTTAACTTTGGTTATTAAAACAAATGTTAAAATCCATATTTCTGAAACTATTAATACTTTTGATGTTAATTTTTTTTAATAACTAACAAAAAAAAAATCTATTTTCGATTTTTTTAAAAACATTTATTGCCATATGTTTCTATCAACATCAATTTTAAGAAAATAATATCGGAAGTACTGATTATATATATATATACATATATCTAGATAATGATTACGTCCATGGATGAAGAAAAAATCAATAAAATTAGAAAATTTTAAAAGCTGAAAGAAATTAGGACATTGGGACGTAATGATTCAATTTAATTTTGATCCATTTTTTGGGGCTATTTGAATTAAATTTATTTTTAGGAAATATTTCATGAGATATCTGAAGCTCTGACTTGTAAGGCATTTTCAAATCCATCTTGTGTATATAATGTGAATGATTTTCATTTTTCACCTTTTCTAAAGAATTATTCTTCATCATAAAATGAAGAATCATTGAAATGTATTTTTATTAAGGAAATTAATTATAAATAAATGAAATAATTGGCTAATAATTATAAATAGTATAAAAAATATCTATCAAAGAATAAGTGGAAGGAATATGTGAATAAAAAAAGGAGTAGACCGTAAATGAGTAAATATGAAGTTCGAAAACTTATATATGACCTTTGTAAAAGTTTTCCATGTCATTATAAACAATAGGAAGGACTTGAAAATTTAAAGGGCCATTGTAAAGAAATAGAAACCTCCTTTTTCATGTTCAAATATTTTACTTAATATGATTTTTGTTTTCAATAACTAATGTTAAAAATCATAGTCACAACAGTTTTAACAACAATTATATAATAAAAAACATTAAAATGTAATTTTAACATTTTCTATTAATTAAATGATGTCAAAATGACCACTAAAAAAGTTTTTTTACATTTTAGAAATACTCGTCATGAAGTTTTTTAACATTTATTATTTAATAAATGATGTTAAAACTCTGATAAAAAGGAATTTTTTTCTACTAATATAAGATCTTAATTTATTATTAAGTATATATGTTTCACACAATAAAGTAGGAATTTTGAACTCCTTATATTATTATCTTATGATGAAAAAACTAAATATGATAGCTTAAAGTTAGAGATAAAGAGAGAGGTTGTATCATGAATTATCATATAAAATTTATAGTTCCATGCATATCACCACATTGTGATATAAAATTCCATGTCATGGTCTTTAATTTATTTAAATTTTCAAAAAATATCTCACTTGTACTAAAGTGTCATAGACTTAGCACACTATTAACTTATAAAACAAATATTTAACAACATCTGAAACCATAACCAAAACTAATTCTAGAAACCTTTAAAACTACTTTTAAAAAAACTATTATTTATATTCACCACATGATATATCATATGTAATAATTTGTAAAAATCCATCCAAAAATTCCTTCAAATATCATCCAAAACAATTTTGGGGAAGCTCTCCATGTTTCATGTTAACAATTTATAACAGAACTTAATCTTGATATACACAATCACAAAATGTGACCCCATAGGCCTTTGTAGAAATAAAAAAAAACATGAATTCTCTAATTCATAACTATAAGCAAATATTGACATCTAGTAAAGCTTATATAACAACTCTAACTCCATCTACATAGAGTTGGAAGTCCTTTTATTACATTTTAATCATCCAAAATAATACTTTCAGTAGTGTATGTAAACTAGATATTACATTATTATCAAAATAAATTAAAAATATAAATTACATTATAAAAACACAAAAAAATATTATTCCTCTATTTATTATCCTTAGATCATACATAGAATTATTCATGGTTTCCTATGGAAAATGGGAAACATAATAAATTTTGATCACATATACTTAGTAAGGGGTGTCAATTAGTGAAACATATCATGACTTAAAAAATATAGAAGGAATAAATAGTTTGATTATTATATATAAATTAAAAAAAACATAAAATATCCATGTATGTGATATAAAGGAGAATAAAACAATCACATAGATAATAATGATAAAGATTATAATGATTAAATGTAAAATATCAGAAATCAAAAACATACCTCCAAGGAAATTTTCTGAGTCCTTTTACATAAATGGAGAGGAATATTCCAAATACCAAAAATAGTTTGTTTCATGATACCTATCAATTCATCCAGAAGCTATATAATTCTATGCCCCACTTATCACTTAATAATTTTTGTGTATTCATTGTATGAAATGAATGAATAGAAAATACAACACATAATGTTTCCTAAGGAACCTCTTACATCAACATGGCTACGTAATCAATATTTATCCATATTGGAATAATAGGGTATCCAAACAATATAGGGTAAATTATATAAAATTATATCAATATTAGAAAACCAAAGAAACATTGGATAATTTATAAAATATATATTGGAGAAAAAGAACATGTACAAAGAATAAAAATATAATGAAAAGATAATTTAGGGTTTCTATGGATCAAATGTCACCTTTTTAAGGAAGAAAAAGTTATTGGAAACCCAAAATGTGGTGTCCAGAACCGGGTTCCACTAAACGGTGCCCCGAGATGGCTGGACACATGCCCTCAAATGCACCTCCTTGTACGCTAGAGGGTGCTGACTAGCAATGAGGATATGGTAAGTCAGTATTGGGGAGACTATATCCTATTTTATTTGAATCTAAACACCAAAAAAGTGAACAAAAATAACCAACTGTGGAAGCATATAAATAACTAGAATAATACCATGGCATATAATAGTCAAAACCAGAAAATAAAATACTCAACAAGAAAGTAAGACATTCTATGACAATTCACGTGTCAAGTTTATACAATGAATCCAAAAGTAAAGACACAAAGACTCTCAAGAGGGTCCTGAACCATGTCCAGTTCCCTCTCCCATACACCAATCCCAAACATCAACCTATCCCAGGGCCTTGCCCTTATCCTTTCCTACAACAACAAAATATACACATGTTCCAATTAGGAAGCTCGAATAGGGTGTGAGTACAACTCAGTAGGCCACCACCAACGATGTCTAAAATGAGTCTAGTCAAAAGATAGTCTATGCAGTTTTTATAAAGAAAGAAATACAATGAATAATTAAACAGTTATCACATTGTCATTTAATTTTTAAATCATCACATTAGGCCTATTTGCATTTCATGTTTCCCATTTGTGTCATTATTTTTTTATTATTAATCATTTGGTGTAGGTCATCATGCCGAGCACCCAAAATCTCATTATGTGTAGGTCACCATTCCTATCACTCTATATCTCATTTGGTGTAGGTCATGATGCCTAGCACCCCATAATCTCAATCTTGAATAACTATTGAGGATGAACTCCATGTCTATGTCCCAAATTCTTATCAATCTCAAAGTCCATTTCAAGCACCACAAAAATCTCATCCATTTAATAATTCTTTAATTCACAAGAATTTGCCACATCATTCCATTACTAATCCAAAAATTAGTTAAAAATTTCAAAGGCCATTAGTTAACCCAAAAATTTACTAAGCATATAAATAATTAATTAATTAATCAATTAATTAGTTAATAAATACAATTCTATTTCCCTAATTAGTTCTTTACAATTAATAATATATATCAAATCTAAACTTTTCATAATTAATTTTCACAATTAATTTTATTTGATCAACATCATGAAACATAATTAATTCTCATAATTAATTATCTTTGGTCAACATCATAGAACATAATTGATTCTACCAATTAATTATCTTATATAGCCAAACATCATTTCATAATTAATTCCCACCAATTAATTATCTTAACACAACCTATTCGATATCTCAATTAAAATATCTCAACCCATAAAAAATCTACAAAATATATAATTGGGTAACACCCCCTTCATTTGTTCCATGATTAAATTATCAATTAATCACAAAGGCAAACACAATTCAATTCCACTGTCCTAATTACTCTAATTTTGGAAATCAATTATCAAGGGAAGAAATAAAATCATAAAATCACATACACATATCAAAATCACGACTATGGGAGTTTGATTTAGACTACCTACCTTGGTTTTTATGGATGTTAGCCCAGTAGAAATCTCCAAAATTTGAGTAGCACAACGTTGTCGATCAAGCTTCGGATCTAAATCCCTAAACCAATGTTAATAACAAAGGTATAATGATCTTGAAAATATATATCTGGATCTACAATCCTAAATACAGATCTCATATCATAAGTTTAGATCCAAGGAAATGGTAGATATGTTCTATAAAAAGATCAAGGAACGATAGAGGAATGAATGAGAGAAGAAATGGGATGAAATTCACTTACCAAGAAGAGAGAGGATCTTCAATACAGGATTCTGATCTCAATGGAATGTGTTCGAATCATCTTTTAATACCTCCAGAAGGCTCTGGGAACACCTCAAATTTGTCTATCTCGATCCAATATAGAAATATGGGAGTCTCAGGGGGTTAGGGTGGTTTTAAAATTAATTTTCAGATATTAAATTTTATAGGAATGGTTTCTTGGTAAAGGAACATGGTTTGGTCAAACCATGCACCAACCGTGCGGACCCCTCTATCCATATTTACACGATTCACATGGTTTAGTTGCATGGTTCTTCAAACCATGTGAAAACCATATTGACCTCTCTATTGGAATGGTTTAGCCACACATTTTTTCAAACCATGCACAAACCGTGCATAGCCCACTGTCCATTATTTTTTCTTAAATTGTCACCCAAACGCACCACAATCCACTACTCCAAAATAAGGGTACTTAAAAACATAAAAAGTACCTGAAAATGTGCCCGTGATGACTCTAAAAAAGGCAGGGATCTTCAAATATCCCCATATTATAAGAACTTGTACTCTAGCTGAACTCTTGAGATTCTCAATGATTCTAAGAAAAAAAGAAGGATCCGTTGATCCCTTATGTGTAGTTCCCATTCCCAAGTTTCCTCTTGTACAATTCCATGTTTCCACAACACATGAACTAACATCAAAATCTTTCCCCATAACACTTTCTCATTGTGACCCATCACACATATAAGATTCTACTCAAAGGATGCATTTATCTCTAGGTAAACCTCTTCCACATAAATCACATGAGAAGGGTTAGGGTGATTCTTCTGTAGAAGTAACACAAAGAAAAAATCATGCATACTGCTGAATTTATATGGATGTGAAAATCAGTATGCCACTGGACAGATTCTCTAAAATACCTCAAACAGTCTTAGAAACCTGGTCTTTAACATGCCCTACCTATGTATCCTATAGTGACCCAATCTAGGAGACACTAGAAAGAATACAAGATCACCCTCTGAAAACTCTAGGGTTCATCTCCATCTACCAACATATGACTTCTAAATACTTTGATCCATAGCCATTCGTTTTTGAATCAACTACATCTACTACGATGTCTCTTAAACAAGACTTAGTCTCAACAACTCTGACTTACCCACATCTAACTAATAGAACGGTGATATAAAAGGTGTACCATAAATTGCCTCATATATTTCTATCTGTATAGTTGCATGATAGTAGTTTTTATTGGTGAAATCCACTAAAACCAAGTGATTCTACCAGGAACCACCAAAGTCCAGCACACATGCCCACAACATATCTTCTAACACCTATATGGTATGATCTTAATACACATCTGTCTATGGGTGGAAGTATATAATTAATAGAATCTATGTAATGTAAACCCAACATGAATTGACAAGTAATGCTTGAATATTGATCTGAAACTATAGTCCATGATACCCCATAGAGATGAACTATCTCCCATACATACAGTTCTCACAACTATTCTACTATAAAAGTTTCCCTGATAGGAAAGAAATGTTCTACCTTCATTAGTCGATCGAAAATAACCCCAATAGAATCATTATTTCTAAAATTCTTTTGAAGTCCAACCACTAAATCGATAGTCACATCGTGAAACATTTATTCCGGAATAGGCAACAGCTTCAATAGGCCTAAAGGTCATTGATGCTCTGCCTTCAACTGCTGATAGGTAAAATATCTAGTTACAAACCCCACTATATCCATTTTCATTCTGGGACAATAATACTGACATCTTAGGTCCGGGTAAAATTTTTTATCCTCAAGATGTACCACCCATTTTGAGGTTTATAATTCTTGCACGAGTTACCCTCGCATACTCATAGGCACACCAACCTTATTTTTCACATAGATGAGCTCATCATCATCTATTATCCTTTCTGAAGGTGTCTCTAAACCTTTGAGGATTTTTCTTTAAGGTAAACACTACAGATCCTCGTACTGCCCATCCTTGATCTATCTAAAGTGTGTAGGATCCATTTCTATAGAAACTAGAGTCATCTTCTCCAGACTACCCTAAACTACCACATGCATTTCTGTTAGTAAGGTCATCATCTTTCTCTCTACACTCAACTCATGTACCAATTGAGTGTGAGTTTTCCTGGTCAAGGAATTAGCCACACAATTCTCATTTTTAGGTATATATTCCAGCTCAAAATAAAAGTACTCCATATACTCTACTCATATTTTCCGTCAGAGATTCATGTCGCGCATTGAAAAGATATACTTCAAGATTTTGTGATCTGTAAGAAACTTTGAACTCTTAACCGAAGAGATAGTGTCTCCAACACTTAAGAGCATAGAACACTACTGATAAATCTAGTTAATGTGCAGGGTAATTCCATTCATGTGGCCTCAACTTCCATGACCTATAAGAAATGACTCGATCCCCTTACATCAACACAACTCTGAGTCTGATCCCAGAAGTTTCACAATACACCTTGTACTCCTTACCCAACTTAGGTAGGATCAAAATTGGTGCTGATTTCAAGCGCTTCTTCAAATACTAGAAACAATTATCACATGATTCCATCCATTTTTTTACCTATTTCTTTTTCAAACCTGAAAGAAGTGGTTCTCATCAGAAAATGTCTTGGATAAACCTCCTATAATAACTAGTTAATCCCAAAAAGCTTCAGATATCAAAACAATTCTTGTGTGGCACCCATAAAACCACTTTCTTTACTTTATTTAGGTCTACTAACACACCTTATTTCAAGATGGTATGCTCCAAAAGTGTACCATGTCCATTCATACCAAAATTTATATAGATTGGCATATAGCTGATGCTCTCTCAGTGTACCCAAGACAATGTCAAGATGTTGGTCAGGGTCGTCAAGAGTCTTAGAGTACAGCAAAATTTCATACACAAAAACAACCACAAAATGATATAAGTATGGTTGAAATATCCTATTCATTACGGACATGAAAACTACTGGAGAAGTTTTCAATGCAAACAGAATTAGAATGAACTCATAAAATCTATACGTACTTCGGAAAGTAGTTCTGTGTATATTAGAATCACTAACTCTCACATGATGACACCCTGATATCAGATCAATCTTTAAGAACACACAAGTACCCCACAGTTGGTCAAATAGATCATAGATACATGTAAGAGGTTACTGGTTCTTCACAACCATTTTATTCAACTTATGGTAATTTTCAGACAAGCATAAACTCCTGTTGGTCTTCTTTTCAAACAATATAGGTGACCCCCTAAGGTGAAGTACATGGATAGATAAACCCTTTATCTTATAACACCTCCAAATGCATTTTGAACTCTTCCAACATAGTCAGTGCCATTCTATAAGGGGGAATAGATACCAGATCAACCCACGACATGAGCTCAATAGTGAATTCTACATCTCTCTCAGGTGGAAACCCAAAAAAGTTTTCAGGAAAGACATCTTGAAACAATTATACTACCAGTGGAAAGATGTCTTGGCTAACACTCCCATAATGTATAAAAAGACTAGAAACGTACGATGTGATCTCTCCCACTTGCTAAGTAATTGGCTTAGCTTAGCCTGCAAGGATATCCAATTCTCCACGAAGAACATACTGGTCACCCTCAGGAGATATGAAGTTCACTCTCTTTTTGTAAAAATCTATGTGGGTTTGGTATGCGACTAGCCAGTCCATACCCATAAAAAGGTCAATGCCCATTATATCAAGGACATAGATATACCAAAGAAAATTATACTTACCAATATATAGTGAACATCCCTTTCAAAAATAGATATCCCTAGACCATGTTAGCCAACAGTGTATCGATATTCATCACCCTACTTACGGACTCCACCTCCAAGATCAAGCCACTAACAATATTTATAGATATAAAAGAATGAGAGGTAAAATTATCAAAAAAGTATGTAGATAAATTTGAAGCAACTAGAATAGTACCTCTCACTGTCTATGGACCAGCCTCACTCTCCATAAGTGTATATTTCACTACATGTGACTGACCTGGCCGTATTCCTTGTGGTGTCATCTGACTCCCCTGAGTAGCACCACTCAACTGATACAGGTTCTCATACCCTGAATCATCACATACACTACCTATACCACATATTTGAGTATAACATAAGATTCCATACCTATGTGGTATAAAAGTCCCCCTTCCCACACTCTTACTCTGAGCAGCTTCTCCCTCTACACCAGCTTGTCACTACTTCCTACAAAACTTTTGTAGGTGCCCCATATTGCTAGAAAACTGGCACTGCACTAGTTTATGAGGAAAATATGTATGATAATGTTCACTCCTACCACAAAGGTGGAAAATCACATGAGTAAGATCCGGTTCCACTGTTCCTTCTGAATTTCCACCCAGATTTCTACTGTCCTGACTAAGCTTCTCATAACGACAATACTTGCTCTTAGAAGGCGCAATCCATGATCATCTAGTGACAGCTAACTGTCAAGTAGTAGAAGCATACTTCTGGTTACCCTCTGAAATGAGTTCCTAATTAACCACTTCTGAGAATTTATTTAGCCTAAATATATTTACCTGGGACTTAAATTCGCACCTAAGCCCATCCTGAAATCGTTTTTCCAAAGAAGCCTCATATGCCACCAAAGATGGAAAAAACACTGTAAATCTATGAAATGTTCACAGTAATCTATTATGGAATATTTTACATGATTATGATGAATAATATATGAATCCTTCTCCTGTCTTAGTTTATCTAGATAAATGTGCTCCTAGAACTTCTCTAGAAATTCCTTCCATAACATATCATTAGTCTGTCTAGGTTGTACCTGAATGTCCCACCATCACTTCACTAAACCCCATAGCATATAAGAATTATATTTGATCGTCCTCTCATCTGAATTCTCCTAATGGTCATGTATCATCTATATGGATTCAATATGGAATTCATCTCCCTCCATTCCACCCTCTCCAGCGAAAGTAGGAGGGTGCTACAATTGAAACACCCTTGTCAACTCAAACATGCTTTTCAGAACCTTCCATGGGTCTCTATCCATGAATTTCATGAAAAAAGCAATGTTCTCTTTGAAATGTTTCCATTTATCCTTAGATTTCATCAATAGATCCTTAAGCTCCCTATCCAGAAGTTTGTTCCAAGCCATACCCCTTGGTCTCTCCCTCAACAAGTGTCGTGGAGGAATATCTCTACAAAGCTAAAAACATGTCTTAGGTATGATAACACAACCATGTAACATTTATGAAAGAGGAGAAACTAACACAACATGTTTCAAAATTTCCTTTACCCCTTTTTCTCACCACATGATAAACACTGAGGACTTATCACTATACTTAACCATTCCACTCCTAGGTCTTGGTTAACAAGGGTATACACATTCTCATTAATTAATTTAACCTTTAATTAATCACATTATCTCCAATTAATTAATTCAAAAATTAATTAATTAATCATACTCACTTCATCAATCAAGGTTCTAATTAGACACCCATTTATTCTCATTTTTAATCATTATTTAAATATCACATCATGGAAAAATACTTGAATTTCAAAAACTTACCCATAACCTATTTTTCCATGAGCTCCTAGAATGTTGCATGTCAGAAATTCCTAAGTGCCTAGAATGATGCATGAATACTCAAATATCGTGCCACTTTAGGCCATGAAACAAAATTAAATAATATTAAAAACAAATATCACATCACACAACAAGTGTGTTACCCTAGGTGAAATAATATCAAACTATAACAATAAAAAACAATCACAACAATACAACCATTAGTACTCGAATTTTCCCCCATACATGGGGTTGCAACTCAAATTCATGAGATCGTTACAAATCCTTGAGTATTCCTAGTCTTCTGTCTACCTTTACCAAAATAGAAATACAAAAGAAGAAGAAGGAAAAGAAAACCCCTCTGATAACACTTTGTGACGTCCCGACCCAGGTTCCACTAAATGATTCCTCGAACTGGTTGTCCAAATGCCCTCATGTGTGCCTCCCCATACGCCAGAGGGTGCCGAATAGTAGTGAGGGTCTGTTAAGTTAGTATTGGGGATACTATACCCTCTTTTATCAGTATCAAAAAACTAAAAAAAGAGAAAAAAATTACCAAGTGCATAAGTGTATCAATAACCAGAATAATACCATGGCATATGATGGTCAAATCCAGAAAATACAATACTCAATTGGAAGGTAAAACATGGTATTAAAATTCATGTTTCAAGTGTCTATAACCCAACCAAAAGTAAATACACAAAGAATCCCAAGTGGTTCCTGAACCACATCTGGTTCCCTCTCCCATTCTCCAATCCTAAACAATAACCTATCCCAGGGCCTTGACCTTATCCTGTACTATAATAAAAAAGTCTACTTAGGTGCTGATCTGGTGGACCAAATAGGGTGTGAGTACAACTAAGTAGGCCACCACGAAAAATGTCTAAAACAAGTTCATTCAATATATAGTGTATTCTATTTTTATGAATCAAAAAATATAATGCATAATTAAACAGTTTTCACATTTTCATTTATTCTTTAAAACATCACATTAGGCCCATTTGAAATTCGTGTTTCCCATTTGAATCATAATTCGTTATTATAATAATTTGGTGTAGATCATCGTTCCTAGTATCTCAAATCTCATTAAGTGTAGTTCTACATTCCGAAAACTCTATATCTCATTCGGTGAAGTTTTTCATTCCTAGAACCCCATAATCTTAAGCATGAATAACTATTGGGGAGGAATTCCCCGTCTAACTCCCAACTTCTAATCAGTCTAGAATGCCATGTCTTGAACCAAAAAAATCTAATTCACTCAATCATTCTTTAATTCAAAAGAATTAGACACATCATTCCATTACCAATCCAACAATTAGTTAAATATTTCAAAGGCCATTAGTTTGCTCAACAATTAACTACTAACATAACCCGTTACGTAATTCATTAATTAATCAATCAATCAACACAATTCTATTTTCATAATTAATTATTCACAATTAATTATCTATATCTAAAATAAAAATTTCATAATTAATTCTCACAATTAATTATCTTTGATCAACATCATGGCACATAATTAATTCTCAAAATTAATTATATTTGTTCAACATCATGGCACATAATTAATTCTCAATATTAATTATCTTACAAATCCAAAAATAATTTCATTATTAATTCCCCAAAAATTAATTATCTTATCATAATCAATTAAATATCCCAATTACAATATATCAACCCATAACAAAACTCCAAAATATCTATTCGGGAAACCCCAAATTTGTTTGTTCCATGATTCAATTATCAATTAATCACTGAGGAAAACACAATTCAATTCCATATTCCCAATTAGTCCAATTTAGAAGATTAATTATCAAGGGAATCAACCAAATAATAAACTCACATTAAAATATCAAAATCATGACTATGGGAGTTCAATTTGGACAACCTATCTCAGTTTTTTTACGAAAGTTAGCCCAGTGGAAATCCCAAAAATCCGAGCGGCACAATGACGTCGATCAACCTTCAATATAAATACATAAATCCAAATTAAGATCAAAGCCATAAAGATATTTAAAATCTATATCTTGATATACAATACTAGATATAGATCTGATATTATAAGTTTATATCCATGGAAACTATAGATATATTACATGAAAAGATCAAGGAACGATAGAGGAAAGTACGTGAGATGCCATAGGATGAAATCTACTTACTCAGAAAAGATTGAATCTTCAATCTTAGCTACCTATCTCAAAAAATAGTGTTTTAATCACCTTGGAATCCCTCTAGAAGGCTCTGGGAACACCAAGAATTTTTCAGGATTGATCCAAGGTCCAAATATGGGAGTCTCAGGGGGGGGTTCTGGTGGTTTCAAAATGTATTTTTGGATACTAAATTCGGCACACACCATTCCCTGTGTAGAGGCGGACAATTAGGTCAAACCGTACACCAAACCTGCAGACTCCTCTGTCCGAGTTTTCACTGTTGGCACATTTTAGTCACATAGTTTGTCAAATCATGTGAAAACCATACGGAGATCACTATTGGCATGATTTAGCTGCAGGGTTTGTCAAACCGTACGCAAACCATGAACAACCCACTGTCCTTTAGTTTTTCTTAAAATTTCACCTAAACGCACCCCAATCCACTACTCTAAAATATGGGTACTTAAAAACAACAAAAATTATCTAAAAATTCTCCCAAGATAACTCTAGAAAAGGCCATGATCTTATAGAAATCTATGCTCTCTATGCTTTGAAACTAAAACCATTCATAATAAAATGAAGAACTAACTATTTTATACCTTATAATGATGTTTTTGTTACTACATATATAATTTATGTTCTTAATGAAGGTCACTAAGAAGAAATCAAAACAGCCATCCCTCTATAGTATATCCATAGGTTTTTTTTAAATAACCCATCACATGGGTGAGACTCTCCTTCTATCTGAAAAAAACCAGTGACTTAATTAATAATAGAGCACTACTAGAAATTTGGGCTATATCCATAGTTTGAAGCCATCGCTATAAGCCCCAAAACCGTGGCTATAGGTTATATCCACAGTTCAATGAACCTTGGCTGGTATTGGTGCGGCTAAAACCCCATATCCATGGTTTTAACCATCGCTAAAATCCTATAGCCATAGTTGGAACCATGGATAATGCCCTATAGCCATGGTTTCAACCATTGCTAAAAGCCTATAACCATAGTTGGAACCATGGATAATGCTCTATAACCATGGTTTCAAACCATGGAAGAAGCTCAAGCCACACATTGCCTATATCCACAGTTTGGATCCTTAGATATAGGTCTTTAGCCATGGTTCAAACTGTGGCTATAGTGATTTAGCCACATTTTGAAACAATGGATAAATCCCTTCCCATTTCACAAACCCACCTACCCCTACCCATCCCCCACCCCTTTTAGTATCCCATCACTCCCCTTCCTGGACATCCCCCCCACACTACCCATGCAGCAACCCCCACCCCTTGCAGTAGCCAACCACTCCCTCTCTTGGGACCCCACCCCCTTGCAGTAGCCCCCACCCAACTTGCAACAGACCCCACCCCCTTGCAGCATCCCACCACTCCCCTTCATAGACATCCCCCATACCCCCTTACAACAACCCCCACCCCACTTGTAGTAGCCTTCCACCCCCTACAGCAGCCCGCCACTCCCCTTACTGGACAACCCCCACACTCCCTTTGAAGCAGCCCCCACCCCCTTGCAGTAGTCCCTGGTAGTAGCCACCCACTCCCCTTCCCGGACAGAACCCCCTAGACATCCCCTTGAACTCCCCCTTGGACACCCCCTGGACCCCCCGGGACTTCCTAGACACCCCCACTGGACACCCCTAAACACCTCCTGGACCCCTGTACACCTCCCCCGGACACCCCTAGAAACCATCCATTAGACCCCCCCCGGACACCCCCTTGGACACCCCCTCGACACCCCCCATAGGACACCCCCATAGGACACCCCCTTGGACCTCCTAGACACCCCCCCTTGGACACCCCTTGGACCCCCATGGACACTCCCCTGGATACCCTCCGCGGGACCCCCCTACCCCCACCCCCTGAACACCACCACCCCTTGGACACCCCTCCCCCTAGACCCCCCACACTGGACACCCCTTGACACCCCACAGGACACCCTCAAACACCCCCAGACACCCCCTTGACACCCCTGGACTCCCCCTGTAAACCCCTTGGACACCCATGGATTCCCCCACTAGACCCCCTGGACCCCTACC
The DNA here is from genome assembly GCA_963277665.1 of Viscum album. Classification (NCBI taxonomy): domain Eukaryota; kingdom Viridiplantae; phylum Streptophyta; class Magnoliopsida; order Santalales; family Viscaceae; genus Viscum; species Viscum album. The sequence goes on along the minus strand of OY728166.1, from coordinate 156,798,496 downwards.
AGTCTCCCCCATTGGAAACCCCCAGACCCCCTGGAATCTCCCCATGGGACCCCCCATATGCTCCCCCACTGGACCCCCTGGATGCCACCTGGACCCCCCTGGATCCCCCCGGACTCCCCCTAGACACCACCTGCACCCCCCAGACACCCCCTGGACTCTCCCACTCGACACCCCCTCCTGGAAACTAAAATTCAGTTACCTATTAAACAACAATATAATTTTGATGATCCTAAATTCTCAAATAACCTAACACAATGAGATTCATATTCTAGGATAACACCATACAGAATCATGAAACAAGACCAATAGATATTTGGATTACATCAAACACTATATATCTCAAATCACTACATGTTGGAAATAAAAAATACTCTATAGAACATAATTTATCATGGACTATACTCTAATGGGTATTATTCTAACTCAAATTCTAAATGCTATACCTCAAATGATATTATGGGACTACAAATATCATTTAGCAGAATTGGATGATTTTTCTCTCACCATTGGTGAGAACCATAAAGTTTACCTCCTAGAAGTAAAACTTTTCTTTCTTATACACACTAAATACCCTTAGAATGAGTGTTATTTAATAACTAAGTCCCACATAGAAAAAAAATGGCTCTCCCTTGAGAAATCTCTCACAGAACCATTAAAAATACAAAATTTTAAACGTTTTATACACCATAAACATAGTAAAGATAAAATTAACATTAATTGAGTAGTTAGATAAAAATTTCTAAGCCTTTGATCCACTCACCATATATTGGGGTATCACTCACCCCTACAATGGTCATTTCCATATCAACCAAACTTGAATTGACATCACAAATCTTTTAGAAGGTATTAAATCTTTATTAATGGTTATACCACTGGGTCTCATCACCATGGAAAGTGAAGACCATACAAAATATAATCCTTAATCAAGATGAAACTCACTTTATCAGTAACCATTACCTGCTGAATTTTATATTCACGTCAATACCGGCTGCAAGTCGTGGAAGAAAATCAATTGCATCACCTATGTTTTTTTGTTGGTTATCTACATAGAATGAATCCCAATAATACATACTAATACAAGTAATAAAAATATACAAATGATCAAAAAGGAAAATCTACCAGGAGGCCAGAAACCAGAAAATTACTTTGAAAATACTGTTTGAATCAATTAAGTATTATGAAACCAGGGAGTGCAATTTTTCTTGGGACACCTCCACCGCATTGGAGTTTAAATTCATGTTTTTTCTCAGTAGTAGAACATTACCTATCACAAATCATAAGAAAGTAATAAAAATTAAAAAATAGTTACATTTTAACCATATACAAGACCAGGCCAACTCAATTGAGTTATATTCATTTGCATATTTTTCGAGACTAATATAATACACTTGATAAGAGGCCAATTCAAGAATAAAATCATGGTTAATTAGGTGTAAAACTATTGTATCTGATGGGAAGAAAAGATAATGTAAAAAATAATGTAATCATTCAATTGAGAAGATATTGAAAATTATAAGAAAAATCAAGATCCTTGGAAATAGATAATTTGGGAGAGGAGGGGTTTATAGATGGCATGGAGACCCCCTGGACACCCCCCCTGAACACCCCTCCCCCTGGATAACCCCCTCCCCCACACCCCACCACTCTCACCCCCCCTCTTGGATAGCCCCATCCCCGAGAACCCCAAGAACCACCACACCCCAACCCCCTCCCCCTGCACCCTACACCCCTTGCACATTGCCCCCCAACCTCCTTCACCCCCCTACATACCCCCTTGCACCCCTCCTGGACTACCCCCTCATGCACAACCCCCACTCCCTGAACATCCACCTTAGACCCCCTTCCCCTCCTCATGCACAACCCCCCCCCCTACAGACACCCTTTCACCACCCTGGATAGCCTCCTACTAGACAACCCCCTGGAACCCCCTAAATCCCAAAATTTCCAACAAACCAGAAGAGAATGAAAAGGTGGAACCAAAACATTAAGGTAAAAAGAAGGTTGAAAACAATATAATTCCTCTAAAAAGTAACAATATTCACCCCTTTTGAAAGAAAATTCAATTTAAAAATGCATTAATTCATGATTTCCAGTCAAACACGCAGAACGACATGTAAAGTAACTCTTTTCAGTAGGATAAGAGACAAATACAATGAATATTTAACATTAAAATATGCATGAAATTTTTTTCTATATTACCAATCTACCCTCATTAATGAATATTTAACATATTTTCACCAAAAAAATAATGAAATATAAATTTCATAATAAACATCAACATACATTAAAGCTCAACATTCAACATATTTCTCCATAAGGAAGAATATTTTCAATAACCATCATAAAAAGATTCTATTCAATAACATCAACATGAAAATTATTCAATAGTTTTAGAAAAAACACTCAACAAGAATAACATCCTAAAATCAAGAATTTAAAAAGAGTTCCAATAAGTGGAAGTATGAATGAATTGTTCTAAACAAGTAAAAACCAAATTAAGTACTTCTATATAATGATATGATGTCGTTTTCTTATTTTTAATGAGCTAACCATCCTCTTATATTTTTCACTCAACCTAGATATTATCCTTGAAGTACCTAAAAAGAAAAAAAATCAACTTCATATTGAATCGTTAATGTTAAACAAAAAATAAAACATTGTCTGTGGTGATAAAGGAGTGGCCATGATGCTCTAACTAAAAGGTGTTTGTTGTAGTGCACTATGGTGAGAAAGGAGTGGCCATGAAAAACAATATTTCCATTGAATCATTCTAACTAATTTGAATGTTGAAATATTATGGTTTATCTATAGATACTTTTTTTGGTTTAAATTTTAATTATGTAAATAGAAGGAAACTTATAGAAATATATAAAATGTATGACAAAGCATGTTGTGAAATAATATCATAAAATATTCATTAAATGGATAAGTTAACTAAATTTCATGACATAGCATGTTATGAAATAATATCATAAAATAAATTAAAGATAATTAATGAAGTATCTATCATTATACTTATAAAATGTAATAAACTTAGTATTTTTATGAAATTAAAACATATCACTACAATTTCGTCTAATGTATGAAGATTCACACCTTATATTTCAAAAATAACAACCTTTACAAAATTATTTTATGCTAGAATATAATCTATAGTTCAAACCATTGATGTTACACATGGTCTCTAAGAGCCGTAGATATTGTAGATAAATGATTGAATGCATTTAGTATCTTCTAAAAGCAACGCTTGCAAGCATTCAATAACTTCTGAAAGAAACACATGGAAATAGAAGAATAATAAATTTAAAGGGAACCAAATATTTTAAGATATTTCTCTTTAAAAGATAAAATAACTTCAAAGTAAAAGGGAAAAGGTCGTAAATTTGTACTCATCATAAACCATGCATTACAAAAAGACAACCCTAAATCATGAAAAATACCAAAATCTCCAAGAAATGTATGATTCCTAATAAAATCACCCACAAACATAATGCACATAAAGATCTGTATATATGGTCACATTAGAATAATTAGAAAAAGAATAACATCAATTACTCCCATTCTACATAATAAGAACCAACAGAACAAAAAAATGAAAGGAATAGATGTTTGAATGATCAAGAAGAGAGTTAACCAATCCATCATTGATTCTTATGACACATACAACGTCAAATCATGCAAACAGTTCACTAAAATCAACCAGAAAGCAGCTTGATTCAAAATAAAAACCAACTGCATGGACTGAGGAAATATAAAATATCATGTCTAGTAGAGCACTGCTTGTGAGGGATGATATAATAACCTTGGTTGTTCTAGGTAATAGAACATGTAAAATATTTTTCATAGACAATACATACCTAGTACAAAATTTCTTAAATAGAAACTTCTTACATGTAACTAACACTATGGATGAAGACAATAAATTAGAAATAGAATATGAATGGGAGAAACTTCCAACTCAAAGAAAGACAAACTCATAACATGAAACTAAACTAAAAGGAAAAGAGTCATAGAACTTAGTTGGTAAGATCAATGATAGAAGTGACTATATCCCCATCGGTAGATTTCAGAGCCATCATGGCCTTGGCCTTGTATACTCCATCCCGTGTCATCACTAACTCAATGTCCTTAGTTTCTAATATCCATGATCGGGATTGCATTAAAAAATTGTAAATGAATATAAATTCGAAACATAGTTATGATATCTGACAATACCCCCCCCCCCCCACGACACACCCTCTGCCCCTCCCCTACACTCCCCTTGCCCCTACCACCAACACACCACCGTACCCCCTGCACACACCCCATACACACCCACACTGCCGACACATCAAAACCACCCTTCCCCCTTCACACCACTAGCACACCCTCTTCCCCCAACCCCCTCCACACCCCCACAATTCCCCCTACCGTACCCCTTCCCACTCCCCTGCACACCCATCCCCCTTCCACCCCTTTCCCGATGCTGCCTCCCATGCACACCCCCTACCCCTCCCCTACACTCTCCCCTACCCCCTTCCACCAGCACACGACCCTTCCCCTACCCCATGAACACCACCTACACACCCACACACCCTACCCTCTTCACTCCCCCGACACACCCCCTTCACCTACCACCTGCACACCCCCACACTGCCCCTACCCTACCCCCTCCACTACACACCCCTACCCCTACCCCTGCCCCCGACACACCCCCTTCCCCTAGCACACCTTGGCCCCCAGCACACCTCCAGCCCCCTGCACACCCACACCCCCACCCATACCCCCTACACACCCCCTCTGCCCCTGCGCCCCTACCCCTACACCCCATACACACCTCCACACCCCTTTCCCCCACAAATAATATACACCACAAAATCTACCAAATAATAACATCATTATATGTTAGAATTAAATGTATAAACCAAGAATAAAATTTAAAAACAAAATGTACCTAAATATTAGTATCACCAAAACCATCACAACCCTTATCATCTCCTTCAAAAACACCGACATCATTATCTCCTCCTCTCAGACCACCACCACCATCAACATCTATATTGGAATATGAACCTAAATCAAAGGTAGGAGTAGAAGAATCCTCATAATCCAAACACAAATAAATGAGAACACATTTAGTTAATAAAAAGATAAAGAGGTTATCACTAAAATCAAAAAATCAATCCATATTTATTTTACTCATAGAAAATCATACAAAATATGAAAATATAGCAATGTCAAGGATTTCAATGGAATTTTAGAGAATAAAACAATGAATTACATATAAAAATTTATGAAATTTATAGTTCGACCATTTCTCCAAACTTTTTTTATTGAAATACAAGGTAATTAATTTCCTATTGGAATTATTAAAAATGGGGAACCCCTCATGAATGAGAAATTCACAGTTCAATTAGCTCATCCAACAAACAAATTTTAGATAGTTTAAATTGTATAAACCTATGCCGTCATTTGGCTATAACAATTCATATTAACAAAGTGATTATAGTCAACTACTCTCATAAACCTCAAAAAAATTGAACATTTTCAAGCCTTGAGTTCCAAGATACGTGTACCTGTTTTAAGCCAAAAAAATAATTTTTAAAAATTCACAATTTATTATCATCATCATTTATTTGAAATCCACATACTTGACCAATTTAAACTTTCTTAAAAAAAACTCCAACGAGAATAGAATACTTTTTATTATATAAATTAGATATACCTTGATATTCTCTATATAAATATAGTAAGAAAAAATTTGATAACCTTAATACAATCAATTAGTGAAAATATTTTATCTATAACCACCCTATAAATCAATGAATATCCCTTTCAAAAAATTTTAACTATGAATTTTATAACATCTCTATTTTTTAAGCATATTTTTGAATACTTGTTTAGTGAATATGATATTTTAATATATTTTTTGTGGAAAAAATTTCTATGTGTCATTATTTTATGTCTAATTTAACTCCCCATTCATATATTTAATCCAATTTTTATCATTGGATTCTTAATAAAATCTTTTTTACTAAAATAAATATAAGAGTGAATTTATTTTAATTCTATACATCCTCCTAGTTTATACTATAATAGATTTGTCTCCCAAAAAGTTCTATTCATCAATATGTTTAGTTCTAGTAAATAAAATAATTCCACAAAAATAAAAAATATCTATATATCCGAAATTTCAATCAAGAATCATCAACATATATCAATAACATGAATTCATGTTCTCCTCATATGATTCAACAATTTTAAAATAAATTAATTTGGTTTAATTAGTTATTTAGATTATGTTTATTCATACAATCATCTTAATGAAGAAAAATTATTACTAATTACACAATATAAAATAATAATAATAATATATATGTTTCCAATACATTACCTCAATTGATGCTTCAAAAAATCACATCATGAGAGTAAGTAATGAAGAATGGTCACACTACCAAGATCATGAAGATGCTTATAATATGTACCAAAAAACTCTTCTTGGCTACAAAACCCAAACAAACCAAATGATAATGAATCCAAATACAATATACTCCATAGGAAGAAAAAAATAAGAAGGAATGGCTAATAAAAGTAGAGATAATCACCTTGGATATCAACGTGATTGATCTCTTGAAGCTGACAAATAAAGAGGAGGGACACAGATTGGGGGAAGATGGAGGAGGAGGGCATCGCCATGAGAGGAGGGTCACAGACCAGGGGCGGATGGAGGAGGAGGGTTCCACCTTGAGAGGGGGTCACAGATTGAGAGGAGGGCCACCGTGTGAGGAGGGTTATCGTGAGGAGGGTTGCTATGTGGAGGGAGCCTCCCTGAAAATAATGTCACCAGGAGGAGGGCGTTTCCATGAGAGGTGGGTCACCATGAGAGGATGGTCACCATGAGGAGGGCCACTGTTGGGGGAGGATGGAAGAGGATCCTGACGCCAGAAGAGGGTCGGCGTGAGGGAGTACAGAATAGGAGCCGGGGAATCAGGACAAATTTCTTAAAAAAACTGAGGACAAATTTTATCCATGATTTTTTAATTATACTGTGGCTAAAAATAGGATATATCCACATACCTATTGTAACACCCCGAGATTTTATGAAAAATATTCTTTTTAATTTAATTAATGTCTTGTGTTGTACGATACACCAAAAGGAGATTGCACAACACGCATCCCTGACTTTCCTTGCATTACACACAATCACGACCTTCCTCGATAGCGTGTGTAGTACACAATACCGAGTTTCACTAAATGAGATATTATTATAATATTATTATGAACTAGCCTTTATGAATAGTAATACCCACTTTTTGAAATTTTATAAATTTTATCTTGCAAAATGGACTTCATTTTTGGATTCAGAATATCAAAATTAGCTTAGGGTAAAATTTTGGTACTTTTCGGATAACTTTCATATTCTGATGAATAATGGAAATTACTAAATTTTAATTATAAACAACTTTTTTAATCGAAATAATTAATTGTGATAAATTATTAATTTGAGTAGTTTTAATGTATATTTATAATATATTTTTACAATTTAATACAATGTTGGTCATTGGATGTAATTTCACATTTAAATCAGACATAAACAAGTGTCAATCTTTTGATAGTTATTATCTCTTAAGAACATGCTATTTGTTTTGACGACATGAACTAATTTTTAAATTAAATAACGCAACCGATATGTTTTTAATTTGGTAAAATAGAAATCATTTTTTAATTAATAATATCAAATATAGATTAGGCCCAATTTTTGGTATTTTTCTGGAAACGTTCATTTTTTGATGAATAGTGAAACCACTAAGTGGTAGTTAAAAAAACTGAATTTTTCATAAAACTTAATTTTACCGCTTCTGTGAGTGGAATTTTGAAATTCTGAGAGAAACGGTTAATATCAATGACTAAAATGTGGTTCAATGAGATGAAAATAATTTTTGGTGAATAGTAACTTTTTACTTTTTTTTATCACGGTTAAAAGTAAATAGGTTAATTAAGGGTAAAATGATATTATTACTACCCTAACACATGTCCTAATTCTATTCAATAAGTGAAATTTGGCCAAAAACAACCTTAGGAATTAAATATGACCATTTAGGCTTACTTGAATTAGATTAGGACATTTATTATTAATTTATTTAAAAAAGTGTTAAAATAGTTAAAATCAATGTTTAATAACTAAATCATTTTTAATATAGGGTTATACATAAGATAAATTAGACTATAAATACTCATTAAAAATATAAAAAGATTTCCTACATAATGGTATTTTATTTATAATTTTTAGACTTAAAATATTTTAATTTATTTATGAAACAATGACGATGTAGTAATTATCATATTAATGAAATATTGACATAATTGACGTTATAAATACCCAAATAAATGTAATTTGAGAGTGTTTATGAATTAAAATAATTTTCTATGTTAATATGGAATGTTATTATTGATTTAATTAACTTTAATAGAACTAATCATTCTGTTATGAGTTTCAAAAAAATCAATTACCAAATAGTGTCAAAATTGACATAAAATAGTTTTTAAAACAAATACTATATTATAAATTGTTATTATATTCCTAAAAATCTACTATTCGGCAAAGATACTTATATCATGATAGGTGTATCATTAATGGACCACTTTTGGGTATCTTGGATGTATATGGTATGTTTATTAACAATATAATGTAAAAATAAAAAGTGACATGGTAATTGTCAATCTAATTAACTAAGAGTTAAAACTAAACGTTAAGGTTAATATAATAACCTAAACTTGTCTAAATATATTGGATGAGATGATTTCTACCCATCCCCACCTTATATTCTAAATAAATCAATTTGGAGCTATTAAAAACCGAATATGACTATATAATAAATTAATATTTTTAGTTATTCCAAAGGTGCCCCTCTCCTCCCTTATAAAAGGGAACCTCCTCCCTCTCTTCCTCACACCACTTTGAGCCTTCAATATCAGACAACCTCTGCCAATTTCTCTTCTAAACTTCCCTAGAAACATCCTAGAGGTCCTGTTCTTCTTCAAAGACCAATGTTAGTGCCCTAAGAGGAGGTCTCAAAGAGGCTCTTCAAAGAAGAGGTAATGTCCGTTACCGATTCTTTCAACTTTATTTCTTCTTCCACTTCTTCTTCTTAGGTTGTTTAATTATGAAGTAATAAAATCAGTATAACTCATATACCTATATGTTATTTTAATTATGAAACAAACCTATTTCACCATCTATCCATCCTATGGAAAACGAAATCACCGTGCGTGCATATGTACAGAATACCGTCTCCACGCCGTGGTGTAATCTATTTTCCACCACCACCTTACTTGGATGAGTATAATGGTGTAAATAATAACAATATATGATTATTGTAATGTGATATTTATTCTGTAATAGTATACATACACTCCAATAAAATTCCACGATCATGGGAACGATATCATCGCTCGTGCGTACGTACGGAATACCGTCTCCACGACGCGATGAGATTCATTCTCAATGATTAACCATTCATAAATGATTATAAAGTATATATAATAAGTAATAATGAAATATATGACATAATAATGATACTGGATTTATATATATATGTATGTCATCTAATTAATTCCATTCAATTCAATGAGGAAACAAAAACAACGTTAATGCGTACGTACGGCCTACCGTCTCCATGAACGGTGTATTTCTTTCCATTTATCGATCTATTATATATATGTATATTCAGAATATATATTATATATAAATCATGTTTTATAATCTATAATTAAGTAATCATGATCTAAGTAATCATATGAATAATTACAAGTCAAAACACGGATGAAAAATGAAACGATTTTACCCAATACGCTCTTTAACATGGAATTTACAAAAGAACGGGTAATATAAAGTCATAAGTGAACCATATATGATATCATAACAATGAATATGATTCTGTAATAAGTCAATGACATTATTTAAATCATTATACAGGAGGTTCGGATATGTACGAAGCATATCAGACCTAAGGTAAGGGATAAATTTTCAATCTCATTTTTTTTCCGAGATTGCTTGTACGTAAGTATTTACTGGGGTTACGTTTATCATCCATGACCATGTTTTCTAAATTTTTTTTCATAAAATGTTAACTATTCTTCCATGAATGTTTAAATTAATTTTTACCCTTTATTGAATTTTTACCACATTGTATGAATGAAATCTTTCCTTTGGTTACCAAATAAGGTACTTTTTTACTTTTCCAACAAAAGTACGAGGAGAATGATATTTTTAACTTATATGGCGTGAACGGATTTTTATGATTTTATAACGCCTCATTTTCAAGAAGCTTCCTCTACAAGATTGAATGATTATTTAAAAAAAACCCTTTTTTTTTAAAATTTCATGGAATTTTGTGAAAAGAAAATGATTTTAAAGAAGAAAGGATATTTTCCTCAAGAATTCATTTCAACTGTTTTGTCAAAACTATTTTACATCTAAGACGGAATTATTTCATATGTGTATATTTCAAGTAATATATCTCTATGATATAAATATTTTCAATTTTCTTATGATGAAATGATATCAAATTTTTATGGATTATCTTATGATGGAATGATGTTTCAGAATCCCATTTTATTATATGGGTTATGGTATGATGTATGATTTATGATTTTGTGGCACACGAAAGAATGATTTCATTATGAGATGGGTGAGACCTATATCCCCCTCCAATGAATTGGGTAAATATTTATATCTCATGAGATAGACATGGCTGGAACAGTAATTTAATCCGGTTCAGTATTACAGGACTGGAACGAGGAGTGAACTCGATTTAGAAAGGGACTTTGTCCACTAAGATGGTCTTGGAAGTAATGCCTTGGCAACTATGGAAATAATTACATGTGCTTAATGGATGCCACAATTACATGTTTTATTCCCATGCTATGTTATCATAATTTATGTTCCATTAGGATCTATGCCATATGTACTTCCATGTTTTAAGTCGTTGCTGAAGATTTTGATGTTTAAACATTATGTTCATGTTTTTAGGTTCAAATGTATATGGTTTGTTTTATTTTATCCATGCTTACCCTTACTGAGCATTTTATCTCACCCTTTTTATGTTTTATTTTCCCCCAGGATTAAAAGAAAGGTTTTAGGTAATGAAACAAAAAGTGTAAGATCTTTATGGGAGATGTTGAAGATCTTTCACCACGATTAGAAGATTAAGTTCCAAGTTTCCAAAGACACTAAACTATTACGGTCCTTGTGTGTCTGTTTTTGTTATGTATTATGTATTCTGAAAAAGTAATGTAATATATATGTACATCAAGCTTCGGGTCTCTACACCTATAAAACTGTGGATATAGGTCCATGTCTATAGATCAAATTTCTAGTAGTGGAGGAAGAATAGTGAGAGCTTTAGGTATGATTGTGAATTATCCAAGAACATACAATAACAATATCTCATGGAAGTGGTACCCTTATATAATCTTCAGGGACACTCCTAAAGTTCCATGACTACATTAATTCATTATAATGAATGAATAAATGGATTAATCCATTTATTCAATCATCATACGAATACATCATTCCACTTAACCATTTCACTATATGAAACAACCAATATTAATGGTAGCCTTTGGTGGAAGAGATATGAATGTTAATACTTTAAAAATTTTATTCCCTTGGAAAGATAGTTTTATGATATATCCATATCATGTTGAATAATATTCCCAAACCAAAAAATACCACATAAATGACCTGAACTTTTATAAATAAAAATCCATTTATGATCGAATTAAATCCCATATTTTTTATTATGGTTATAGAAAACATTGAAATTATTTATTTTATTGGAATATTATATCATATTGGATTTAAAATACCATTAAGCATCATAACCATTGGTAATATATCTATTGAATAACGATCACATGATTAGTGTTAATATAGGGTTTTGATAAATCGAATTGACATAGACAAAGAAAGTGATGGCCTCGAATTGTATGATTGTACCCTATAAATCCCATTTATTATAGTTTCCATGGGTGATAGAATCATTGGAATTTTCCCTTGACCAAACCCAAGACAGTTTCCATTAACTAAATCATGAGTTAAATAATTTACCGGAGAAGTCAAAGCTCATTGAGATATTGTCCCAAATCATGTTCGCCAAACAACCCTATCAAAATATCACCACTGCGCACCTTACCCTTATGAAGTTAGCCGGGGTAATAAATGTATATTTATCAAGACCCTAATAATATTAATATTCATATAGTATTTTCAATTAATTAATGGTGATTTTTATCTCTTATTATTGTAACATTATAAATAATTTTTATTTTTATGATAAAACAACAATTGTATTTTTACGTAATAAAAAATTTTGATTAATACATTCCTTTTTGTTGAATTAATTAATTTTAAGAATTAATTATATTTTGTTAAAATAATAATATCAAATAATTGTTATTAAATAAAAAATGATTCTATAATTTTTATGAGGTCAAATGTAATTGTTTTTAAGGGTTCTAAAGTTGTTATTATAAAAGAAACAAACATTTCTAAATAAATGTTGATCCTTGTTTTAAATGTGAAAATTAAAAAAATTATATTGTTATTCGGAGAAAATTCATACTACTTTTTTAATCCCACATTTAAATTTTACAATGGTGAATTTTTCATTATTTTGAAGAAACAATAAATTTTTGTGGAAAAATTAAATACTGTATAAAATATGGTGTGTATTATGACATAATTAAAAACCAAAAGTGATGTAATAAATGTTATAAGAGGCATAAAAGACCAAATAAATGTTTCATATTTAAAACCATTTTATTTTGAAGTTATTTTATTTATTTTATATATCCATTATTAAACATCCAAAACCTATATTATATTGTAAGGTTTTAAAATAATTTATTTATAAACATGACTCACTTATACCTCACCAAGTGTAATATTTTCTTAGTTTGGACCCAGAACATATAAAATAATTAAAACCAATACTCTATGGAAAAAATATCAAAATCCATGGTAAGGTTTTTGGTTTTGATTAATTTATTATATAGAGTCCAAAACATATGTTTGGGAAATAATAAATAACTACCCTCTCTCTTCCTATATAAACCTACCAAATCCCACATTCCTATTCACTCAAAAACTTTAGATCAAATCCCTAATCTACCATATTCTCTCTGGAGTCATCCCAAGGTTCCCTAATCTCTTTATAACCTCCTACAATTCTTTTGTAACCACCCTGTCAAGATAAGTGACATCCGTCTCTTATTTTCCATTCAAGAACGTTCTTTGTAATTAGAATTTTTAATCACAATTATTAATGTTGTAATAACTTTATAAATATACCTCTACCATCCAATTAATTTCCTAATAATTAGATATCATTTATACCCCATTATTATAGTATTTACCTAATATATTACTATGTTAAAATTTAGTAATGGATTTTCCTCTATTATTTTCCATTTAGGAACCTTTTTGTAATTAGCCTTTTTTATCTTAATTGGTTTCATTTTAATGAATTTATAAATATACCTATATTATAAATTTGATTTTCAAACAATTATATATCATTTATCCCATTTCTTTATTGGATTTACTTAATCCATTATTATTCTGAAATTAGGGGGGATCCTCTCATTCCCCCTTTATCCAAGCACCGTATTTATGTAGTTCATCTTTTTTAAAATTAATAATATTTGGATATAATTTTCCATATCCATATTAATTATATTTTTTATATAAAAATTAGGATATACCCATTTAATTATCATTAAACAGTATTATGAATTTTTAAATACTGCCTCTATGTTTCCAAAATTTATATGTAAATTTTCATGCCAAATGATTATGTATCCGCAACCATTCACACAATGGGTATTAAATTAGATGAACCTATACTTCATTTATTATGTAATTCCATCTATATAGCCCACACTCCATGGAATCGATATTAAAATTGATGAAATACATCCTTATGTTGAATTATATATGTGGCACAATTATGAATGTACATGATATGAAAGAGACATATGTGCTCAAAATTATATAGTTATCAAAGCCAATGCTCAATTCCAAGGTCTTAGAAGCATCATGTGTGCCAATAATATCCAAGGCTGTGGGAAAAGGAATGTTTTATGATGATAAGCATTGTGATGACTTATGTACATGAAACCTATACTTTAGTGTAATGTATGTCGTGTTGTATTTCTATTCATTCCATATTATCATATATCGTATGTTTTCTGTGAATATGGTTTCACCACTCAAAATGATTTGATATCATCTGGAGAAACTTCTATGATTATTATAGAACATGTCAATGTTTGTTTGAATTTTCTTCCTAAAAATATTATCAATATCCCTATAGCAGAATTTGATGTTATCCTAGTAATGTAATTGTTTTCCTTTTATAAATGAAATATTAATTACTGGGATAAGGAATTCACCCTCTGTACCAAGAATCACCCTTCGATTCTATAAAAAAGTGAATATAGGTGGATGAATCTTCTCTGGAATCATCATCTCAATCATGGATATTATTTCCCTATGATAAAGCATATTAGATAAAATGATTGTAACCACAGAAAATATCATCCTTGAAGGAATTCATATTTGAAGAAATAATATGATGTGTTTCTTAATTAATTTCCTAGTATCCCTCTTAAATGAGTGGTTGGGTTATCAATAAAACTTATACCTAGACCAGGTAACATATTTAGGTAATGTCATCACTAGAAAAGGGATATCTATGGAACCTTTAAAGATATAAGTAATTGCAGGATGGATGAGGCCATCATTAGTGAAATATATATGTAGTTTCCTTATTATGGATGGTTATTATAAATTATTTTTAATAAAATTATCACGATTGTCAAGTATATAACCAAGATATCTCAGATGGGATTCATGTTTTTATTAAATACTGAATGCGAAGAGAGCTTCAAGGAGTTAAAAATAAGGCTTATCACTACACCTATACTTACACTACCCACAAGTGGGGAACCTCCTGTGGTATACAAAGATGCTTTGAATAAGGTCGTGGAATACGTATTAAGGTAGAATGAAAATTTACTAGCCTGTATCTTAAGGAAATTGAATTTTCATGAACAGAGCTACCGAATGAATGATATGTATTTGGATTCAATAATCTTGACACTGAAAATATGGTTCCATTATCAATTTGTGGAGAAGTTTTAAATATATACCGACCATAGGAACCTAAAGTATATATTCTCACAGAAAGAGATAAATATGTTCTAGTGATGATCGTTAGAGATAATTAAGGATCATGACTTTTTATAAGTAGAAACGATGTGATAATTTTATCATTGATAAGAATTGGAAAGGATCCATCATTTTTAGGCTTGAAAAATATGTACATGGGAATAAAAAAGGAATGCAAATCATCAATCCTTTCATAAATGATAGTTCATCCATTCCTTATGGAGAAGATGAAGGATGCTTAAAGAGATGATGTGGAAATTTAGAATAAGGATGAAGATATAAGAAATGGGAAACCCTCAATGTTCAAAATTAATGATGGTGTTGTAATATTTGAGTCACAACTATCTATACCATCAGATCCTTATTAAAATAATGATTTGTTGTATGATGCACATATCTTGACTCTTTCCATCTATCTAGAGATCAGAAAATATATCAAGATCTCAAAGATAATTTTTTTTTGGGGTAGTATAAATAAGGAAATCATAGAATATACCTCAAGGTGTCTTGTATGTTAGAAATTAAAGGCAAAAAATAAGAAATAAAAGGGGATGATGTAATAAATACCCATAGCTATATTGAAATGGGAAACAATATCCCTAGATTTTTTCACTAATCTAAAAAATACATATTGAAGGAATAATTCTATATGGGTTGTGGTTGATCATATTTAAAAAATTGCTCACTTCATTGTAATATGAGAGGACTTCTCACTCAATCATCTTTCAAGGATATAGAAGAGGGAAGTGGTGAGGCTTCATGGAACACCACTACTGATTGTATCTGATCGAGACCCAATATTACATCTATGTTCTAATGGAGTCTACTACATGATTTAAATACTGCTTTGAAATTAAGCATGACTTATCACTCTTAAACTAATGTCCTATCTTAGTGTACTATCTAGAAACTAAAGGATATATTGAGAGAATTTTCAATGGAATTCAAAGGTGGATGGAAAAAAATATTCCTCTACGAAATTTCTCAAACAATAATAGTTTCCACTCATGTATAAAAAAGGTTACCTATTAATCCCTTTATGGTAAGAGATTTATTACACCTGTATACCAAGATGAAGTTGGTGAACCCTAACTGCTTGATCCAGAAATGGTCAAGGAAATTGTGGAAAATGTCCTGACCATTCAACAACACTTCTGGGATGTTCAGAGTTGAAAGAGGAGCTATACTGAAAATCATCCAAAAGACCTAGAGTTTGAGGTTGTAGATTAGTGATTAATTTTTATATCTTCATGGAATAAAGTCATGAGATTTGGGAATAATGAAATTCTTAGTCCAATATACATCAACCCCTTTGAGATCATTGATCACATGTGAGTGTTATCCTATCAAATAAAACTACAACCTAACCCATCTGAAGTACTTGAGGTGTTATATATATCCCTCTTAAATAAGTACATACCAAACCACTCACATGTGTTGAATCCAAAGGTGGTATCATTGGAAAATTATGTTTCTTATGAGGATCATCTGATGAATATCTTATATCAGATGTACAAAGTTCAATAAAATAAGACAACACACATAGTCAAAATTTTATGAAAAAACCACAAGTTAAAAGAAACGATGTGGGAATCATAGGAGGTGATGATCTATTAATACCCTAATCTATAATAGTGTATAAAAAAATATTTTAGGGGAATAATTTCTGAAAGTGAGAAGATTGTAACTACCCATACTTTTATAAATAAAATTCCCTTTGAGATCGAATTAAATTCCCTATTATGTAATATGGTGATAGAAAAAATATGTACTTATTTATTTAGAATATTATATCCTATAAGATTTAGAATACCATTAAACATTATAACTATTGATAATACATCAATATAATAGTGATCATATGATTATTATAAATATAATGTTTTGATAAATATAATTGATAAAAACAAAGGAAGTGATAACCTCGACTAGTAGGACCACACCCTATGAAGCCGATTTATTAGAGTTTTAGAGGGATATATCATTACTGAGATTTTACCTTGACCATTCCCAAGATAGTATCTAGCAAAATATTCTTCATAAAAAACATTTATGGGATAATTTCAAGCTCATCAAGATCATGAATAAAACCATGTACACCAAACCACCCCATGATCATCTCACTATTGTGCACCTTACCCTTAGGGTGTTTTCTAATATAATAAATGGATATGTATCAATACCTTAATAATATGAACATGTATATTATATTTTCAATAAAATAATTTTCACATTTAATTCTTATTGTTGTTCATTTATAAATGTTTTTTATTTTTATGATAAAACAAAAATAGTAATTTTTTTAATATAAAATTTCAATTAAGAAATTTATTTTTTATGAATTAATTAATATAGAAAATAAATTATATTTTAATAAAATAATAAAATAAAATAATTTTTATTAAATATTAATTATTATATAAATTTTATGAGGTCAAATGTAAATTCTTGAAGGGGTTGAAGATAGTTATTGTTAAAGAAGATATCATTTCTCAATAAATGTTAATTATTATTTAAAAAGTAAAAATTAAAACATTTAGAGATATATATGGAAAAAATAAATATTATTTTTTTACAATTATAATGTTTAAATTATCTAATGGGGAATTTTTCAAAATTTTATGAGATGATCTAATATTTGCGGAAAAATTAAATACTATATAAAATTCAGTGTGTATTAAGACATCCTAAAAGCCAAAAAGTGATGTAATAAATTCTATAAAATGTATCCAAGACCAAATATACGTTTCCTATTAAAAAAATTGTTTTTAGGTTATTTTATTAATTTTATAAAACCTTTATGAATAATACAAACATATATTATATTTTAAGGTTTTAAAATCCTTTATTTATAAACATGAATCACTTCCACATCAAAAATTATAATATTTTATTGAGTTACACCATAAAATTGTCATATAATGAAAAAAATACTCTTTTATACAAATAAGCTACAAAAACCATGGGAAGATATATGGTTTTGATTACTTAATTATATAGAGACAAAAACCTATGTTTGGGAAATAATAAGGAACTACCCTCTCTCTTCCTATATAAACCCTCCCAATCCCCCAATCAACTTCAATAAAAAACTTTGGATCACAAAATAAAACTCCCCCCATATCTATAGTAATCTCTAGGTAAATATATCTGTCAATAATATCCTCCTAAGATTTTTTAATCACCCTATCAAGGTAAGGGACTTCCCTTTATTCTTTTCCTTTCATGCACCTTATTTGCAATTTGCCTTTTGAATCATAATTGGTCCTGTTTTCATATCATTATAAATATCCATAAAATTTACAATTTCTTTCCTAAAAATGAGATATCTTTTCTCCCCTATCATTATAGAATTTACCTAATCAATTACTATGCCAAAATTTTGTAAGGGATTTTTCTATCCTCTTTTCCATTCAATCACCTTCTTTGTAATTAACATTTAAAATCCTAATGGGTTATTTTTTCATGAATTTATAAATATACCTATACTATCTAATTTATTTTATAATAATAATATATCATTTATCCCCTCAAATTATAGAACATACTTAAGAAAATACTATTCTAATATTTTTTGGGGGATCCTATCTTTCTCCCCTTTATTCAAGAACCTTATTTATGTAATGCATTTTGTTTTCAATTTCATAATATTGGGATATAATTTTACATATCCCTATTACTTCCCTTTTGATATCTAAATTATTAGAGACATATTTCACACTAAATGAACTATTTTATGGATATTTATATACCACTATTATGCTGTTGAAATTTCACATTGATTTTTCATAACAAACGATTGCATCAAGAATATCCACCACCATTTCAACTCAAGGGTATTCACCTAGATGTACATATACATAATTTATTAAGAAATTCCATTTATGTGACCCAAACTCCATGATAATGGGGTTGGAATTGTTGAAATTAATTCTTTGGTTGAATGATCTATGTAGGACACTTATGCATGTACATGATATGAATGTGAAAAGCGTGCCCAAAATTATATAGCAATATAATGTATTGGGTAATGTTTTAGTCTCATGATATATAAATTATGGGATTAGGGAGTGAACATAATCCCTTATGGGACATTTTCCACTATGTTTTGATCTATTTTTGGTTATCATGGACTTATTTTTATGATTTCATGTTTAATGTTTCTCCCAAATTCCAATGTTTCCTTTATGTTATCAAGCAACATCATACCCCATTGTTCATATTGATGATTATCACCCCTTTTATGTACCATTTAAACACATAGTTTCTAATATTTAATACTTTATTCATGTTAGTATTTCTTTATTCACTTACTGGGCTTTATAGACAACCCATTTCTTATGTATGTCCCAAGGTTATCCCATGAAATTTTAATATTCATGGAAAATTATGAGCATGATAAGGAAGTTTTCAATAATTCCAATGTTCCCCTATTTATGTTTTCATGTAATCTACCTAGTTACCCAAATACATAATGTTTCTAAATATTATAGTTTGTATTATGTGTATTCTAATGAAATTAATCATGAATTTATGTGTAATAAATATAAGGTTTATAATATCATATATATTAGTTTCTATATGTCATACCATATGACATATCAAAATCATACACAATGATATTAGAATATATAAATTATATATATGGATTTTTGGAATAACTAAAAAACTCTACCATTATATAATATCCTTATAGACATAGTGTCATTACACCATATATTATATCATATATAATAACATGTGAAATCATATACAAATCTCATTTTATATATCATTCAAAACCCTTTTGGAATGATAACATATATTTGAACTTCTATCACAACCCATGAAATACCTAATGTAAAATCCTTTTTGATAACTCTAAAACATTTTATAGAATCTATATGAGTCAAATTCAATGCCTATTAACTTAACCATAATGCCTGACCCCATGGGACATTATATAATTGAAAAAAATAATTCCTTGAATTCATAAATATATGAAAAGAGCGACCTATAACAAAGAATCTATTCTACTCATAATATGAAGGGTTCTGGCATGATATTCATCAAAAACATATATCTCTATACCTATATCCACCAAGTACATAATATAAAAGTATTAATTATTATATTATAGCCTTCTCCAAGACATCTTGTGAGCATGGGTCAAGTATTATGTCTTTTCCATATAGCTAACTCATATGTTCTAAATTTTCTGAGTATAGACTAACAAGTTCAATGTATACCTCACATTCTATTCACCTCTGTGTACTAGAACATCACATTACCCTCACATGAATATATAAGTGCTTTAGATATACTATCTAGGTATGGTTGTTCACTTCCTTAGTCTATCTCAATTGAGGGGCCAAATGTCAAACTCATAATACAAGAGGGAAAATTCCATCTCGTCAAACCAACAATTGATGAAATGATTAGAAACATACCCAATAAATACTGAATTAACTAGTCCTCAAGTATTTCATAAGAAAGGTATAAAAGTATAATGGTTTTCATAATGGGAATCTTACTAACCATTGGTAATAGAGACTCTAAATGTGAACCATCAACCAGTCATGTACCGAATACATAGTATATGAAAGTACATGTGGTATATACTTAGTAGTTTAACCAATACAAAAATCTCATTTTATGCCTCATGAGTATATTTCGTATCTCAATTCAAGAATCATACTCATACAAATATTAAAATTTCATTAATACCAATAACAATCTATGAAAAATACCAATTACAGACAACTCAATGTCATACATTGAGAGATAAAATATCATCTCACTTCATGATATATATATACACAAACACACAAAAAGAAACACACACACACACTTACAATGAGAATGAATGATAAAGTAGAGATTTAATTTTTTATAACATTATACGTTTAAATTATTAAACTCTTATATGATTAAAAAACTATACATAATCCCATGCAGAGCATATTATATATTTTTGACTGCGATATTAGGCTTATGTTTTCTGCATCTTCAGTGGAGTTTTTACACTCTTTACATCTATATATATTTATTTCCACATCTCTATGTGACCATATTAAAAACCTATGAAGGTTTTGATAGTTTCATGTTTATTTTCAACCTTTTATGTAACGACTATTGGTAAATTCATTAAGAGATCAAATAAATTAATTATTTCAAAATTGATATTTCATATTGCCTAAAATATTAAGATGTGAATAAAGAAGATTAATTGAAGTCCATAAAATATACATATCTTATCTCGAGGAGAATGATGGGTTTTGGAATTGATAATTGAAATCCAATTTAAAAAAATAAGATATTGATTTTTCATATAGAGAATTTTAGTTGACAATTGAAGTATGGAAGGCTTGAGATAGATTTTACATGTTGTAATTTTAATTAGTTTTTACTAAGTTTGTTTGAGACTTTATTAAAAAAATCATTTAACCACAAATAACAAAATGGACCATATCAACCCCACAAATGTGAGGGGAATCCTCAACCACATGGTAGAAGTACCTTATAGAGATTTACAGTGGAGGAGGAACATGAATACGATGGAGTCATACTCAGGTAGACATGGTGGGTGTGCATAATGTATGAATTGTTTAAAAGATGGTTCACAATGATTCAAGTGGAGGTGAACCTCCTCATGTATGTGAGTGTTGTGTGTTTTGGTGATGAACCTGAAGCCGACATGAATGTTTCGAGAAGAAACATGGTTTATTAAGAACTACCGGATTGAGTTATTTTTTGATGTGGGATATGGAAATGTGGGATACTATTCATACTCTTAAAAAGAAACATACAAAACATCTTCTAGATGAACTATTTAATCCAGAACATCCAATCAATTCTACAGTGTCTTCTTTATCCTTGTCCACTCGAGGGTTCTGCATGTGTTGAGATTTCCTCATGAAACATGGTTTGTTTTATCAACCACATAATTTGATTTATATTTTACCATCTTGAAGATACATGCACGATTGATGCATCATGGAAATTTTTTTTCATGAATAAAAAATTCAAACAAAAGTTATTGAAAAGGTAAGTTCATTTTCTAGACCGGTGATAGTATTTTTCTAATGTTTTATAAGGTGTTTTGATATGCATGAAGAGGTGAGTTGGTGTGTGTTGTAGAAAGGTAGTTCACAAAGGTTATCTACGATAGTAGAGTATGTTGGTAAATATGTAGCTATAAATATCACCTAAAGATATATTTTACCATCTATCAATTAATATAACCAAGGGATAACATTGAGAAAACCAATGTAGAGGTAAATAAAAACACTCAGATTTCATGTGTAGTATTCCACACCATGTTTTACTATGAATTTACCATTGAAACCACATGAGGATTGGTATATTCTATGAACATATTCTTGCATAAAAATATATTAAAAATTTTCAGTGAGTAGATAAAGAAAATATTCCAAAACTCATAAACATTTTGAGTTCTATGCACATGAAGAAAAGAAGCTAAGACAATAAAATTTCACAAAGTGGAAAGTCACATGAACTCTAGTTTTCACAAGAATATACCACATAAATTGAAGGTGTTTTTAAGAACATAAACTCATCAATAATTAGTAATAATAAATTTATAAAGAACCTGATTATTTCAAGGGTTTTATAAGTGATATATGATGGGAGTTGAAAAAGAGTGTATACTGAAGTACAAATAGTGTGAATCAATTAAAATAGTCATTTGTGCGAAGCAATACAATGATATTTAGAAAAAAGGACTCTAGAATCACTAATAAAGTGAAGTATAATATTTTTACTGAGGATTATAGAGGAATATTAGTTTTGGGTGACATTAGTATCATGGAATATTTTTAATATTTATCAATGTTTTAGCGTTGTGTTTATAATTTGGTGAGAACCATTATAATTATATTTCTTAGGAGACATTATATTAGTATGATACATTACTTACCCACTTGTAATTGTTGGTTGTTTTTGTCAATAATGACTAGTTTAGATCATACGATCCATTACAAGGATGTAGTAACCCATATTGGGGGATAATATTTTAAAAATCTAATTTTTCAATGGGATTGGACTCTAATAACTCACAAAGGTTAATTTTGAAGAAAAGAAATTCTAAAATGATGGTATCACTTATTCAACCACCACTTCTAAGTGGTATAACCTATTATTGTATACTACAATTGGTATCAACGAAATTTTCCAATATAGGATCCTTATCAAAGTAGTGATGGATAATTTTAATTTAGTAAATAACCTAGGTTTTCTAATCCTTGATGATATGAAATTTCATGAATGGAAGAACTGAATGTTTCCTTACTTTTTATCACGCGGGTTATAGGTTTGTGATTCATTACATGTAGGGTTTAATATTCTTGGGAAAGATTCACTTAGGTTATTTAGAGACAAAAGAAATATTGAAGTCAACAAGAAATATAGAAATTAAATTTTATTCACTATGTTTATGGGAATCATAACATTTAAAGAGATATAGGAAAACTTGAAAGATATATGAAGAGAATTTCAAGATCAAATAAGTTAAATTGAAAAATTGTATGATTATATTTTAAGATATCAGAATGATAGTGGGTGATATTGTGGATGACTATTTTACTAGAGTTAATGAAATTGTTAGTCTTATCAGAGGGTTTGGAGTAAATATTGAGGATTCTATGATTAGAATGAAATAATGGGAATAATTATAGATATATTTGACCTAAAGATATCAGAATTAAAATAAAAGTAAAAAATATCTCTTATTGAGTTTTACAATATCATACTCATTTTTTAGATGAGGAGGGATCTAGTTATCAAAGAAAATGCTAAATAAGAAATGTATTTCATGACCATGTGTAAACTAAACCCTAAGAAAGAAGAATATGAATACTCTTGTGAATCCAAAGATGAATAATTCATGGATTTTGAGTGTAATAAAATAATGTATCTCATATCAAGAGACATACAAAAGGTCAAAGGAAACTAAAAAGTTAAAAGTTCACTAAAATGTTACAATTGTGGAGGAATCCCACATTTTATAGTTAATTACCTAAAGAATAAAAGTGTTGAATATAAAGATGATCATAACGATGAAATACCTAAAGAAATAAATAGGTTAAAATTTCAAATGGGGATAAAAAATAATCTTAGAATAAGAAAACATTTCAAGGAAATAAAATATGAATTTTAGTTGCCAAAGAAGAGCAATAATGCTCTCCCTCAGGTAGTTTTTCTATAAAAGTGGTTATTAAAAAACATAGAACCTTTATAGATCAAGTTTAGAAGTCAGATGAATCTTCATATAGTGGTGAATAATATGGCGATGTTTCTTACATTTAACATATATTGAAATAAGAACTTTATACATTTCATAAAAAATACAAAAACCAAGAAATAAATCATACCATTGAATAAAGAGACTGAAAAGAAGAATAAAGTAAAAAAATAATTTATTAAAATAGAACATTGTAAAATTGATGAGTTAAAAATCTTAAGAAAAAGTAGTAGATAAAGAGAAAATGATCAAATAGATTGATGAAAAACAAGATTTACTAGATTAATAATTGAATAAGTCATAGTTAGAGTGTCTTTAAGAAGAAAATTATCCGAAGAGGGTCAGTGAGGATTTTAAAAATTCTATATAAGTTAAATTAGAAACATCTTAGTGACATGATAATGTTTTACTGACTTAAAATTAACTTTTTTATTATGAAATAACAATTGAGGAAAAAGTGAGAAACCACAATATCCAAACATTACATAAGACCTAAGTCAATACTACGGGATCTACCCCTTCCTAGTAAATACAACTAGATGACAAGACTTCACCATTGCATGACCACTCAGATAGCTGTCCCATGAAGAGTTGCACATGCCTGGTACCGATAGAAAATCCATACCCTCTCGAACTACCAAATCCAAATGGTATGAAAAGAGATAGCTTCGTGCTCTGGACTTCATCTGAAGCAGACCCCTCTATTATGACGAATAGAAACACACCTAAAATTCAACGGAAAGCCAAGAAGAATCATCACCAAAGAAGGTGGGACTAGTGAAATGAATTCTTGTTGTCAACCACTCTAAGCATTGTAGCGCAAATAAGAACTGAAATTGCATCATCAAGAGCTAGGAAATGAAAATTACAACTTATTGATCTTGAATCCAACATAACTAAACATGGTCATAGAAAAAGGGACAGGGTCCAAAGTCATAGAATCATCCAAAAAACAGCTGAATCATACACAAACATCATGACCTCAATAAGGATTAGGTGCAAAACACCAATCATGCTAGAACCCGTAGAAAACCAGATCCCCGAGTAGAAACTCCAAGTAAAAAAAATTGTAGAACCCAATCCGACCCACGAACATCAGCAACAAAATCTGAAATCAGACAACGAAGGCAACAAAGGAAGATAAAAAAACATCCCCAAAATGCCGGACACAATAGCTTTAGAGATCATTAGAAAGGCCCCACAAAATAACAGAAGTCTCATTGCTGCCATCCATAAAACCCTTAGGGACCACAACAGACCATCCAACGCAAACACCGGTGGCAAGGCAGCAACTCACAGTCATCGAGGGTGATTCTCGGCCACCGGACCATCACCATGCCGCTAGAAGAAACCCTATCCAATGGGGTGGAGTGGGGCATGAAGAAGGTCAGAATGATGAGAAAATCCAGAATAGACGAGTCCCCAAGGTTGCATGATGCCGCCATGGATCACAAAAATCCACTAAGCCAACGCCGAGGGGAATCGCCGATCCAACCTAAGGCAATATATAGGCAATGATGGGGAAACAAACCTAGGAGAGATTCCCCTTACGGGCTCATATGTCTCCCTTATAGCTTCTCTAATATTCCATATTAGACACATCTAGAAACCATAGAAAGTTTTAAAAAAGAAATTGATTACATTAAATTATTCTAAAACACAAATAAAGTCTATTATTTTTAATAATGTGGGTCTTATATTAAATTATGGGGAAATTATTTCAATTAAGAAAAATATGAAACGTTTATCTAAAAAAAATAAAGATGTGGAAATTTCAAAGAGACATATATCCTCATGATAGAAGGAAGCACAATATGTGGAAGTAAAATAATAATAGTTTTCCAAATGGAATTACCAGTGGTATGGAAGATACATATTTAATGGGTATTTGTGGTGCTGTGTAATTATCATCAAGGTTGACATAATGAGTGTCAATATATTCCAAATTGGTGATCCAATAATTTTTTGTTAGTTGAGTGTGAATGATGAAAACAATTTTAGGAATATTAGAATTTTACATCATATAAAATAATTTTCAATAAAATATTAATGAATAATGTTGTAATTTATCTTTCCTATTTGAAGTGTGAAAAATCAAGTGTTTGTGAAACCTTCCAAAAGGGGAATATTGTACACACTATTCATAAATGAGTATAGATTAAATCAATTAGACCACTATAGACTATTATTTCTGATATTTTTGGGATTATTAGACATCATTTTAAATGTTCTTAACTCTATTTTATTACATTAATTGGCAATTTAACATAGATCACAAATGTCATGTTTATTAAACACAAGTCAGAAGCAATTAAAATGTTCAATATTTTTAGATGATTAATAGGGGAATATCTAAGATTATAAATAAAAAAATTGTTAAAATATAATGATGAGGAGTTAAATTTTATTTATTATTAATAAAATATTTCAAAGCATAAAATTATGCATCAATATAATTCTCCTTATACTCCTCAAAAAATGGATAAGTGGAGAGAAAGAATGAAATTAAATTTGAAATGTGAAGAACCATGATAGTCAAACATAAACATTCAAAATTTATCTATAGATAATTATTGTGTAAAACTATGAATATATAAAATATATGTTTATTGATATCATACTGTAAGATTAATTCTTATGATATTTGGTATATTAAGATTTCAATTGTGAAATATTTTAAAGTGCTTAGTAGTTTATGTTTCATGAATATTAATAACATAAATATATAGACCTGACATTAAATGTTACATTATATTATGTTTTATTTAATAATTTTATTTTATTTCACCTTGGGGATATTTTTAGGTTTATAATTTTAGAGAATTTCGAAATAACTCATACATTACAAAAAAATAAAATTCAAAGTGTACAATTCCAATCAATATCCATTTTCCAATAACATAAAAAGTTTATAAAAGGGAATGAATTTTATTCATGGAAAATCTTCATGACTTTTAAATTGAATTCTTACTTTCCCTTAACCATATTTAAACCATTTGAAAAAATTTTAAAAACCTGGGATTTATACAAAATATTAGTAAGGAATATTAAAAGAAAGAAAACTGTGAGATTGGTAAAAACAGGAAAACTCATATAATGTTTACCTTTATCTTAAAAGTTATTTGAGAATTTGAAAAAAAAATCAAATGAAAAATGAACAAGGATTTTTCTCAAATAAAATAATCAAAACCCATATAAATAAGATAAAACTTTTTTGGTGACTTAGGACATCCTATAGATAAAACCATATCAAAAAAATTTAATTGGAATAGCCATAAGGCCGAATTCCAAAACTAACATTACCCAATGCATTACAGATCGATAATCGGGATCAAATTTTTCATAATCTATATTAGGCTTACTAGTGAGATATAACTGGGAACAACCATTCATATAAGTTATATCAGGATCACCTATTTTTCAAAATCTATAATGGGGATCAACTATTAATATAAACCGTATCAGGATCACCCATTTCATATAATGCTCAAGTACCATGTCATGTGTAAAAAAATTCCATCATAAAAGTTATAGAAAAATGAATTATTCATTTATAACCTTATAAAAACTTGGAAAATGAAATGTGTTTAATGAAAATCTCTTTTAAACTTGATTAAACCATTGAAAATAAATTGGTTCCATTATTATCTCATTGAAAAATGATTAACCCATGCGAAATAAATGGGTCCATAAAAAATATCGTTGAAACATGAGTAATCTATGGAAAATAAATGGGATAAATTAAAATATCATTAAAATAATATTAACCCATTTAAAAGAAATGGTTCCATAACAGATATCTGTCAAACATGTGTAACCCATAGTAAAGAAATGGGTTAAATAAAAATCTCTTTGAAATAAGATTGACCCGTGGAAAAGGTAAGGGTTCCCTAATGATCTTTTGAAATAATAATAATCCATCTAAAGAAAGAGTAAATTCGGTATCAATACAAAATATACAAAGTATAGTATAAGTAAAAACAAGGGTTGTTGACATTGATTAATGGAAATACCATTAAAATATCATTTAGAACATTCTAGAGAAAGATGTTATTTAAACATTTCAAAGTTCACCATACAACATTGAAGCAGTTGAATCCTAATCCCCATGAAAGAATAAAATTTAAAAAACATTAAATAATATGAAAATAAATAAACTCATGATATGATATATCAAATAGGATGTATGTACACCTCATAAAACAAGGTAGGAATATAACATCAAAACAACCAATAGATTGAGATGAAGTCCTATTCTTTGAGTCCGACTTTTCACATGTATATTTATATTCCTGAATAATAAACTTATTTTAATTATTTACTTTATTTATAAAGATTTTCAAGTTTATAATAACTTTTATTTCACTTATTATAATTTATTATACAACCACATAAATAATTTAGTTAATGTTGGGTGTTTTTACCATATTCAGTTTATTTGTAAAGAACGACTATGGTTGTTTGAATATGGGAAATGAGATAATTATATAAAAATATAAGTAATAATAATAATGAAATAATTATCATATTTACACATAAATTATAATTTTAAAACCCATAAATTAAAAAGTATTTTAAAAATGAACCAATGTTACAATCACAGAGAAGGTAGACAGTACGTATGCATGAGTAACGTTCCCATTTTTAAATGATAATTTTGGAAATAAGTTAAGTAAAATTTATCTTTAAAGAATTATTATTATATTATATACCATTTTATTTAATGATATATACTTATTTATATATATATATATATCATTCTTGTGTTGTGGTGATTAAAAAAGAAGAATCACACTGCTTTGAGGATGTGGTAGTCACATGTCCACAAACGATATTATCACTTTTTCAGTGTTTGAAATGGAAAGAAGAAATTGATATATTATATTTATATATAATTATATAACTAATAACATATATATTTCTCATGTATATAATATATTTTTATCAAACCCATCCTTAATAAATTCCATGTAAAGGGTGATTGAATCACATCACTTTGAGGATAAGGTAATCCACACGTCCGTAAACGATGTTATCATACTCCCCCAAAATAGAAATAAAAAGATTTTTTTTATATAAAAATTAAAGAAAGTATGAATAAATTATAAATATAATATATATCATATAAAAATATTAATCCCATCATTATTACAAACCATGATATGTGGTAATGGAAGAATGAATGAAATCAGTTCTTGTGACAGTACTCTTCTGTGCACACGAATGATGATTACACATCCCATTTGATGGAAGTGTGTGTGTGTGTAGGTTTTAACAATGAGATAAAAAAATATTTATATATTTAATATAATTATATTATTATATAATCAATATATGTTAATAATTGAATTAGTGGATAAATAAATAAAACAAAAGTGCTCGTTGAAGAATATTTCCTCTTATTCGGGTAACTTCATTTGGTTTGCACTAAATACTTCCTTGGTTTTATTTCTAAAAAATGAATTCCTATAGTATGAGATAAGGGATGTTGAGTATATATTTTTATAGGGTTTAGATGATAAAAAAGGGCTTGAGATATGTGAATAATAGTGGAGGGTGAGTGCCTTTTTATAGTGGTGGGGGAGTGACATTCTTGTAAATATAAAAAGATAAAAACTATTAGGGGTCTCAATTATATAATTTTCCTCCAAAAATTAAGAAAATTATTAACAATAGGCTGTATGGTTGAATAATTTCTCAAAAATACGTTTTGGGCATGTTTCTAGGTCATTCATCTAAATTTTTAAGATTATCCCCTAAGTAATAACATTATTTACATTAATCGATGCAATTAATTTTAAATAAATTCACAAATATTTTTTTTGGAAAAATAATTTAATCTTTTAATATATTATAAACTATTATTCCAAATATTGAACCAATTTTTTTAAATTAAAATCATTAAAGTGTAATAAAATAATTTGTAATTAATCATGTAGATGGGGTTACAAAGAGGGTTTTTTAAAGTGAATATGTTGAAACATTTTCTATGTTTTTATATCTATATTCAATATAAAAATGATAAAAATTACCTAAACTAGATTAGTATATATATATATTTGATCTAATTATATTTTATATACAATTAAAAATATAATTTAACACCATAGATTATTTAAATTAAAAAAAATAGTTTTTAATTATAATCCAGTATTGTTTTACTATTCATCAAAACAAACTTCCTAAGAAAATACCAAAAAACAACCCAAATTAAGTTTTTATATTCCGATTTAAAAAATTACATTTATTTTTTAAAATATAAATTATAAACGTTTTAAAATTTATTTTTAAATATGTGCACCACTAAAAGTAGGTAAAAATTCCATTTAAAAATATGTTTCTTTTTATCTATAAAATTGAATTTATTCTTATCTTAAGCCTGTCAAACATATTGGATGAATTTGAAAAAAAATTATTAAACATATAAGATATAAATTTACATAATATATTTCACTAATTGTGATTAAGATAAAATTACTTTATTTTCATAAATATAGTGTTTCATAAAAACACATCCTGTACATTCAATTGGCCTATATTTTCATTTTTAATTAATTTGTTACCAATGAATTAATTTTCTAAACATATGTAAAATATAATTTTATAATTTAGTTAATCTAATCTAATACCACCATTCCAATGGATAGGTGAAAACGGTTATGTTAAATAATAATATTAATATCATATCATTTTCCGTTAAGACTCAGGCTTGTATGTACATAATTCATACAAAAACCTCAATTTTGCACACAATGTAAGATAAAATATGTTCTTCATTTGATGTAATAAAAACTATGTATTTTGTGAAATGTAATTGATTAAATAATTTAAATAAATTTGATATAATATATTTTATAAAATATCAGGATTTTACATCCAGCCACTATTAAAATGAATTTTACCCTTGAAATTTGTCTTAGTTATCAAATGATTTACATGTCTAGAATTCATTTTGGAAACCCACATCATAAAAAGGGTTAATAAAATATCCTCTTAAAAAGGGAAAGTGGAAAACATTAAGTTCACCAAATGTTACACAAACCTAGGATTCCACATAGGGAGAAAATTTGTGGGGAATTAAAAGATTGATTTGGAAGGGAAAACTAATTCCAATGGAAGAATAGAGAGTAATAGTGAACATGGTAAAGTTTTAGTAAATGAAAAAAACATAAGACAATTAGGTGCAAAAATGGTCATTGATATCATTATAAAATATGGTAATTGGAATTTTTTTCAAGATCCTTTTCTAAGAGTTGAAGGATTCCATCACCATCAATTCTTAGCAAATAAGGATATATACTTACTTTATGTTTAGAGATTTATAATTTAATAAATTTCCACCACAAACTCATCTCTTTCTCTAAAAAAGTGATTATCCAAGATGTCTCTTTCATTCCTGAGTCACTAAAATCAACTATAGATAGATCACGAAATCCTTAAAACTATAACACAATATTCCTCCTATATTTATATATTAACCAAAAACAAAATGGTTATCACATAGTAAGATAATTCAAAAAATCATGTGATAATATAGTATATCAATCTATAATGTTTAATAGGAATACCCAAAGTTAAAACTAAATCATTCCATAGATATGTAACCCTAATTCTCAAAAATTCCATTAAACTTATGTCCAAATAATTAGTGGTATTATTCCTCAAATAACCTTTTAAAATATATTTAATACATCTATAGAAACTCAATAAATGTATCCCAAGTTATTTCCATTATTTGAAACATTAAATGACAGGTGCCTAAGACATTATTCTTATGATCAACCATTGAAAAATACCAATTTTTTTTGGTGCAGTTACCACCCCACTAGATGTCCCAACATCAACTCTAGAAGTAACAAATGATTCCACCCTAAGTAAGTTTCTTTGGAAAAATGTTAGCATAATGTCTCATCTCATTGCAGAAAAAGCATGTTATTGTTGTCTGGTTATATGTTATCTCATTGTTGGACTATTCATGTCTATTTTACTCAGTGTCAGAAATCTTGTGACCAAACTCACCAGATAAAATAATCTTTGAAAATCCTGATATACATTCCCAAAAATATATTTTACCACACTTGAAACAAGTTTTAGGCTTACCTCTATAATTCTTAGTTGGTTGGTTCTCTATTTCATACCACCTTTACTATTTCATATTCTTATAATCCCATAGAATGAATGTCTCAGAAAACTCTATTTTTACTTTTTCATTTGAATGATCCTATTTTTCATAAAAATTAAATTCTATATTGGCAAAATCTCATAATAGACTTGTTTTAAATCATGATTAAAATCTGTTAATTTTACATTCTATGTCTCAAATAAAGCTAAGAACATAATTGGACAATATTGTGAAATTTCATTCATATGTAGAAATAAAATCTTCATATTTTTTCAACAACTCAAGGAATTTATTCTACATAATAATAAAAAAATTTGATAAATATTTCTCAAGGATTATATCCTTGATGTTTCCCATTCCATGGAACCAAGATCATCTTTCTCTCTGGTATTCTTAACTAAAGACCACCATCGATCAACTTCACCTTCAAAATGATTGATGTAAAGAGCTACATTATGATGTCATGAACATCCCATTACATCAAATATCTTCTCCAAATAATCCATATATCCATAATATACCACTATTTTATATGATACATTGAATTATGGGGGATTTTTTCTCATGAAATGATCCATTATAGACATGGTCCCTTTTTCTAGAATATATTCCTATCTATCATGGATACCACAACCATTTATATCTTGTGGAAACTAATACATCACTACATAAAACTATTTTATTACAATTCCAACCATATAAGGAAGTTTATTTATAGGGATATTTTTCTCTCAGTGTCTTCTCACTATAACTCCCTTGTTTCCTTTACAAAAAACAATTCTGATAAAATAAACATTAGAAAAAGAAAAATGGAAATATTAAAATCTTCCATCATTTCAACTTAACCATAAACATAAATATTATAAGGGTGTTTCATTGACACTATACTAACCTATAATGTTATCTATGCCTTTCCTTTGATACTAAATTTAAAGAAACAAACTTAAACATTACATAATCTTGAGTTTCATTTGAGAATCTTACTTTATTTCACATTGAGGATATTTTTCATTTTAATTTTTATATAGATAATACATAACCAATACATAAAAAAGCTATAAAATACAAATTGGAAATATTTTATCAGTATCTATTTGTCTTATAATAATAATCTTTTAAAATAAATAATGAGTTATCTTCATGAATAATCTCCACAGCTTCCAAGTTATATTTTTTCCTTTAAATTACTCATATTTAAACCCTGTGAAAACAATTTAAAAATTAGGGTGATCACAAAATACCATTAAGGGATATAAAAACAAAGAATAAAATTAGTTTATTAAAAACATGAAAAATCATATAACATTTAACTTTATCTTAAAAGTTTAGAATATAAACTAAAATAATTTCACATGAATAACAAACATAAATTTTCCTCCAAGAAAATTATTAAAACCCATAGAATGTAATTAAACCTCCTTTGGTGACATAGAAAATTATATAAATAAAACCCTTTCAAAATGATTTTAATTGGAATAACCATAATTCATACTTAAAAAATTATCATTACCCAATACATTAGATATCTATAATGTGGATCACCCTTCGTATAAGATATATTGGTATCACCTATGAGCTATAATGGGGATTAACCCTTTGTATAAGAAATATAAAACTCACTCATTTCTCAAAATAATTAATGAAAATGAAATATAACACCTTGAGATTTTTATGAGATACTTTTTAAAAAAAATTTATTTCTTGATGTCTGGAACTATATGCAACACCGACATAGCTTGCATTACCTGCAATACTGAGTGTCTATGAAACATAATTTTATTATGATAATTATTTGAACGAGATAAGTATGACCTAACTATTAGAATAGTGGGTATGAATATTATTTTTAATGTTATGAAATAATGGTTGACACATGTATACATAAATCTTTTACCAATCAATTATAAATGATTGTAAAACCCTTTTTAAAATAAAAGGATTTTTTTTAAAAACTAGGATTAAGTGTGTTTTATACCAATAAATAAAAAAATAACTCATTTTGGATTATATAAATGAAATATAAATATATAATATATTAAATATAATTTTTTGTTTGCATTTTATGTTTTTTATATACATGATATAAGAAAAAATAAAATTTTACACATAAAATAACTATTTTTCTAGAAAAACAATTTTTCAGCATTTTGATTGTGAAAATGTTTTAAATATAGTTGTTCAAAATTAAATAAATTATATTTGAAAAAATGAACATATTATTTAAAATTATAATATAAAAATTTACTTTGTTTTAATTTTTGGTATTTTTCTGATACGTTTCATGTTTTGATGTATAATGAAAAATATTGAATTTTAATTTAAAAAAAAATTTTCATCGAAATAATTTATACTATTAAATTATAATTTTTAATGGTTTTAAATGATAATTAGATCAATTTTTTTATATTTTAATCTAATATAGGTCATTGGAATCAATTTTACATTGAATTTCAATATACAAACATTTCAATCTTTTGGACATTTTCACTTTACAAAATCATTTTCTCACCCCATATATGAGATTAATTATAAATTAATTTTATCCAATTCTATTTTTTGAACATTGAAAATGGAATTAAAATTTCTAATGATAAGGTCCAAATTTAGTAATTGTTCCCCTTTTATTTTTGGAAAATATGAATAGCATCTTTAGAAAATTTTATTACCATTGTTAAGGGTAAATCGTGTAATTAAGGGTAAAAATAATGTTATAAATATTAGAAAATTACTATAAATCTTGATAAAATGTTATTTTATGAATTTAATTATAAAAGTGTCACATAAGTTTATAAAATTAATTATGTAATGGACAAAATTCCCAGAAAATGACTTAGATATTATTTAAATCAAAGAGAGTGAAAAAATATCACACTCTTATATTTAATAAGTATAATATTTTTAATATGGGATTAAATAGAAGATATGTTTGACTATATATATATATATTATAAAATATAACAGGTTTACCTACATTCTGGATATTTATTTTTAATAAATACTGAAGAAATAATTATCATAAATAATTATAAAATGACAATACAGTAATTATTCAGTTATTGAATAAAATCAATTAAATGATATTTAAAATATTAAAATAAATATTATTTGACCTTATTAATGTGATACAAAAACATTATATGTACAAATGAATAATAGGGGTGTATTAAATGATTTTTTTCAAATTTAAGTCTCTGTATTTATTTTCTTTAAGACAATGTTATTAATAGTGTCAAAATTGACATTAATGATATTTTATAAAAATAATATATTATTAAATTATTTAAAAATAATAAAATCATAAATATGGAAAAATGAGACAAATAATGTTAAAAAATGTAATTATTTTACAATTTTTGGTTCAATTTACACCTTATAAGTAAAAATATCAACCTTTTATTATTGAAAACGTCGTTACCATAATTAAAATTCAAATAGGTTAAGTAAGGGTTAATCAAAATGGAAAATTTTAATATAACACTAAAACATGTATAAAATATATTTTATAATGAGATTAAAACCTCATATTATTTTTACTTTGAATAAATTTCTGTTTTGAGGTATTTTCACTAAGATTTAATTTATTATAAACCAATCTTTTGAGAAATTTTAAAAGAGCCCCTCCCCTCTCTTACAAAAGGTCACAACTTCTTCTATGTTATTTACACTTAATAACCTATTTGGATTGGAAAAAATCTATAAAAATATCCTCTAAAATTCCTTACCCTTATCCCAGAAGCCTTAAATTGGGTTGAAATCCAACCAAAGAAGTCCTTTTGTGAAAATCAAATGAAGATACCCAAACAAGAGGTAATGTTAAACAATGAGAATTTTTGTTTTATTTCATCCTTAAATCCCATAAATTATTTTTATTTCTTGTTTATATAATAGGATACGTATCCAAAATATAATTAAATGTTTTTATATTAAGTTTCATACCTACACTCAAACAAAATTCTATCAAATGGGATACACAATCATCATTCGTGTGTACAGTGGCTATCACCTTATGAACTGATGTCGTTCGTTATTCCATTTACACCTTTAAAGGTTTGAAATACTGATGTAATTTCTATTATTATATGATATATATCATATTTATGATGTATTTATACTTATAGAATTATTATATTACACATAAATGCGTTATTTACTTTGTGTGAAAATACGATAACTTCGTTTGTGGACGTGTGGACTACCGCCACCTCAAAGCGATGCAATTCATTTTCAATTGACATAGAATGTATTAAGGATGCGTTTTGTGAAGTTATATGATATATATAAAATTATAATTCTATTAAAATGATAATATAAATATGTACATATATTTTATTTACTTTCTTTATTTCAATACAATAAGAAAATGGTAACAATGTTCATGCATACATACTGTCTACCATCTCCATGAACCATGTATTTCAATTTCAATTTCAATATTTTATATATTATTGTAAGTAATAAATATATATGATATTTATATCATTTATATCATTATTAATCTAATGAAAACATTATATAAGTAAGAGGACCATAAATATAACAAATCAAAACACACGTGAAAAACAAAGCGGTTATTACCCGAAATGTAACTCTATCATGGAATTGTCAATAAAAGACTTATGGAAGGATAAAATCAGTTCATATATGGTCTTATATAATTGAATAATGTTATATAGTATATGTATAATAAACTCATATTTACTATATATCATGTTTTCATGATTACAACAAGAGTCTAGACGTAAAGTAAGGGTTTTCTCATCTCACTTTTATTTCTGTGATATATATGATATATTCACCAATTTTTCTTATTTTGCAGTGTACATTAGGGATTATGATATTTTATATCATCAATTTAATTTATTTCAAAATATTAAAAGTCTCAATTTATGTTACTCTTTCATGAGGCTTATGATACAAAAGTTACTCTAGTAGTAAGGGATTTTTGTATCACTTTTATCTCTATGGGACACATGTCTTATACACTAATTGAATATTTTGTGTGGGGTGTATACTATCCTTGAATATATTTTATGATAATTATTAGGAATATTATGGTATTTTTATATCTATATAATTTTACATCTTTCATGGGTCATATGATTCTACAGATTATATAGTACAAGTTATTATTTCACAATCACATAAATAATTGGGATTATTTTATTTTAATTCACCATTTGGTAATATTCATCCTCCACATACATTTATTTTAAAAATATTTTCAATTTTTTTACTATTATCCTATGAATACTTAATGTTTTTTTACCCATTCCTGAATTTTTATGAAATGGTTTGAGAAGATTATTTTTTTTCATTTACTAAACAAGGCTCTTTGTGACTTTACCAATAAAAATATATTAAAGGAATGTTTTATTTTAACTTATATGACATGAATTCAATATTACACCATCATGAATACTTAATTATTTGAAGATTAAATTATAGTTACAAAATGTTACTTTTAAGGAAAATGTTTTCTTATAAAATGGATCATGATTTTAAGAAAAGAAAATTTTTTCAAAGAAGAAAGTATATTTTTCCTCAAGAATTATTTTCACGTGATCTCTAAAAATCATTTTACATCTAAAATAACATTAATTGATGTTACTGATGTTTTAATGGGGATATTTTTCAAATATAATATACCTTTTATTCATATGGTTGTTTTATATTTATGATATATTGATATTTAGGAAACCAAACTATTTTCTAGGGTTTATGTTATGATTAAATAATGTTTATGAAAATAATTTCATTCCATGTGTTCTAATATGATGAATGATTTATTTTATTGTTGAAAACATATGTATGGTTTTCATTTTGTGTTGGGTGGAACCTGTATCTCCCTTGGATGCATTGGGAAATGATTTATATCTCATGTGATAGACAAAGCTGAAATAGGGAGTGAACACAGTTCAATAAAGGACTTTGTCCGCTAAGATATTATTGGGAGAGAACCTTGTCATCTAAGATGATAATGGGAGTGAACCATGACTACAAATATGGTATGGAAAGTGAACCCATACAACTAATATGGACTTTTCCATGATTCCTTGACTAATCTAGAAATAATTTTATATGATTATGCATCTACCACAATTTCATGTCTGATTTCTATGTTATACATTCATGGATTATGCTTTTTATTCCCTTATTCTTCATGTATTATGTAATAAAAATATTTAATTAAATGATTCTTGATTA
This sequence comes from Viscum album, assembly GCA_963277665.1. Classification (NCBI taxonomy): domain Eukaryota; kingdom Viridiplantae; phylum Streptophyta; class Magnoliopsida; order Santalales; family Viscaceae; genus Viscum; species Viscum album. The sequence continues at coordinate 156,759,715 of OY728166.1, read as the reverse complement.
TGATATTTTATATGTAGGGTTTTCTTGAAAATTTTATGATCATATTTTGATATCCTTATTCTCAAGATATGCATATCTATCATCTATGTTTACCCTTACTGAGTATATGTTCTCAACATTTTTTATGTTTCATCTACCTAGGTTATAAATAAAGGTTTTATATAGGAGTAATATATGGGAATATCTTTATGCGAGAGGTTTAATAAATTTTCATTTGCATTATTCATTATATAACCTCAAATCCTTAATTAAAGAGTAATATAGTACAATCCTTATATATCTCATAATTAAAAAAACAAGTAAATTACTGAAAAAATATACAAAAGGCATGATTATTAACTAGGTATGTTAATCATTCTACTTCATTTATGGTAGCATCATAACTTTATCATGATCTAAAATCTTCATTTGGGGTATATTCCATTTACAATTGGGAAATTAATTCGCATAGTGTCCCATCTTTTGGAAATTTAAGCATTTTAAATTGGAAACAATTTTTTAACCCTTTCAATAATGAACTTGGTGTCCTTTTTCTCCAACCTTGGAGCAAACAAACATTACCCTCATGCATTTATCAGGGTGACTCTTTCCACATTTATCACATGTGGGAAAAAACTTCTTTCCCTTCATCCCTTTATCCCCGTATATATCTGCCATCCTCTTATTTTATTTCATCCCTTCAAATCCATAAGATTCATAGAAGTATTTACATAAATTGTTAATAAATTATATTATTTCATCATATGATGAGGATACATGGGAGTCAATCTTCCTTTGAAAATATGGATTAAGACCATTAGAGATATGATCATTCTTACTCTTCATATCCCTTGCATTGGTGAAGTTCCAATTTATTCTTCTAGGCACCATACATAATCATTTCCATAATATATATTATCTCATAAAACTATGAAATCTCTATAACTCTAAATGTGGTATATCATATAGCATAAATTTATGCATCGTAAATCCTAGAACCATATACATTGGTTACTTTGGGTACATAAATCACTCACAATGGTGGGTAAATAAAATGTGAATTATCCTAATCATATCCTATGGGAGTGTCAAACCAAGAGTACAACAAGGACATTTTTCATGTACCAAGATACCCCAATTCAAGCCCAAAACTCCATGTCGGAGTTTTCACTCCTAGGTAAATCTGTGGCAGAGCCACCTCTACTTGTTTGTATCTAGAAAAAGATTTATTTTCTAGAAAGATCCACATAATAAATTACTTACCTAAATTATAGGATGTTCTTGTTTGTTTAACCTCAAATTCATTCATAGGTATTTGGTCCATATCCTACATTTTCTAAATATAGTTCCCAAGGTTTCTACTAAACTTCCTCTGATACCAACTGTAATGCCTCGACCCCTCTAGACCGGAGCCGATGCATTAATAATTTCTATGAAATTATTACAAGGAATCAAATCCCGAAGGACCGAGTAGTTTAGCAGTTATGAAGAAACTAGATATGTACATGTAAGACATATTATATTAGTAAAGGTAAAAAAATACAACACATAAAAAAACTAATAGACTTCATCCATTAGAACTCAATAAATGGTTTCCTCTTCATAACCTCTGAAGCTAAAAAAATGAAAGGGGTGAGCTCAAATGATTAGTAAGGGTTACAAATAGAGGATGAATGAATCCATGATAACTGAATCATAAACAATTAGGCATATTCAATATGGTATGGTGAGTAAATGAAGAACAAACGCCTTTAATAAACTGAGAATGAGACTATATCCATAGGTTTGTTCATAATGAAAACCTCATGGATAGTAATAACTAAAAATGAATAAAGATAATGCTTATTAGTTGGACATTTTAACGCCACAACCCTAGTTACCCAGAGTCGGTGCATTATTACATAACATTGGCATGATCACAAGAAAGATCAAATCTCGAAAGACCGATTGGTTTAGTAGCCTTGGAAACACTAGATATATTCATAAGTCTTACATTATATCATAAAATGAAAAACTACTACAACAACATATTGTCTCCATAAACCACACTCATATCCCCACATAATATCCCTGCAGGTCATTCATAATTTACATCTTCACTTCCTGGGAAAAATAAAACATAGAAAAGGGGTGAGCTCAAATGCCCAGTAAGGATAACAATATACCAGAAACTTTCATAAATAAGAATAAACATTTAAGGCTATGTATAACTAAAACAAAATCCTTTTAAACTTGAACTTCAACATAGTATGGAAAATGTAAAATGAAATAATGCCATTTACTTATTCACATGGATATTCTACTAATCGAATAATCACATGCAATATCAATAACCACTTTCATAATGTTGGAATGCATAATGCCACACTATCATAACCACATAGCCAAGGCCTCGTGCCAAGACTACAAATAAGATTTTTCCAAGGCCTTGTGCCAAGACACTAGTTTGTCTCATGAGACCTACCGATGCATCGAGGAGCTATAGCGGGCACCACCCGTCACATATTAAGTCAAATGCATTCCCATATGAAAAGGTTTAAACATAACATAAACATTCGTATTAAAACTAGCATACGAAATGTCAATAATTTCACTATAAACTATGAATGGTATAAAAATATCACATCCACAGTCAAACATATCACAAAACCTTCAATACAATATAGAAGTTTTGTATCATAATAAATCAACTTCAAATAAGAGTAAAATCTATCAAAGGATGTTGACATAGATGAAATCAAAACACTTTTTAGAGAAATATCTCTTTCTATTTTTTAAATCATTTAAGATCCATATAAAATATAACATTTTCTTTGAAAATATTCTTATAATCTTGTAAGGAAAGCTTTGAAGATTTTATAACGGCGGAAAATAACCGCACCCTCCGTATAAGTTAAAAAAACATTCTTACCTTAATTCTATCGAAAAGGTTAAAAAGGACCTTGTTTTGAAAACGATGAAGAGATTCCTCTTATAAAAAGTCAAACAAGGGTATAAATGACTTTAACCCATATTATTGTAAATAAAAAATGATTTGAAATACATTTTTAAGAAAACATGGATGTGGATGGTAAAGAGATCCCAGTAGATTATTACATATAAACAACCTCGGATAATGAAGAGATTTTGAAATAACCCTTACCTTGTAATTTTCCTTGGATGGGGTAGGTTAACCTCCTGTATAATGGTGAAATAATTGTTATTAAATTAAACAAGAATCATATACATTAATATGATATCATATATGATCTTTTAATATTGATTTGATAATAATATCTTAGTATTATCGTTGTTTCGGGTGTTAACTTACTTGTTTTCTTTTATATGTTTTGTTACGTAAGACATGTTTGTAAAGGATAGGTGGTATATTATTCATATCAGAAAGATATAAAGTACTTAAAAATCATTTTTTAAATCATCAAATGATAATTATACTTGAATGGATACGATGGAGAATGAATCTCATCGCGTTCGTGGAGACGGTAGTCCGTACGTACGCACGAGCGACAATATCATTTTTTTGATATTAAAATAATATATAAATGGATGGTATATCATATATACAGAATCATTAACATGTTATATTTATTATTTACATGAGTTACACATCATTATTATACCCATCCAAATAATATTATATTGAATAACAATTACACCAGGATGTGGAGACGGTAAGCCGTACGTACGCACGTATAGTGACATGTTATTCAAAGGGTGGATAGAATACTGAATATGGTTGTACCATATTTATAATAACATCACAGTATATATATGATACCGGAGTTATTATTTTATAATGGTAACAACAAAGGAAGAAGAAGTGGAAGAAGAAATGAACTTGGAAAAATGGTGGTGAAATCATTACCTCTTCTTTGGGTTGTTCCTTTTGATTTGATCAAAAGGGCTCCTTAGGTTGGATTTCAGATCAAACTAATGCCTCTAGGTTGTAGTGAGGGAAGTTGGGAGAGTATTTGGGAAGAGTTTGGCCGAACCAAAAGGCTTTGAAGGTGTGAAGAAATGAGAAGGAGGAGTGCCCTTTTATAAGAGGGGTGAGGGGCACCTTTGGAAAAGTTAGAAATAATAATTTATAATAAATTTATATTCGGTTTCTAATGGATCCAAAGTTGATTATTTAAATTTTAAGGTGGGGATGAGTCGAAAACAGCTCAACCAATAGAATTTAGACAGGTTTGGGTACTTATATTAACCTTATCTTTAAGTATTAACTCTATGTTAATTAGTTTCACTTTTACAATGTCTCTTTGTATTTTTATATAATATGGTTAATAAACTTACTATATACATCCAAGAGACCCCAAAGTGGTCCTTTAATGATGAAATTATCATGATATATGTCTCTTGGCCGAACCATATATTTTTAGGAATTTAATATCAATTAATAATATAATATTTGTTTTAAGAACTCTTTTTTGTCAATTTTGACACTATTCAATAGTTGATTTTTTTGAAACTCATAACAGATTGATTACTTCGAAAAAAGTAAATTAAATAACTCCTAATATATCATATTATCCTAGAAAATTAGTTTAATTCATTAAAAGTTTCATATTATATTTATTTTGGTATTTATAATATCAATTAATTTAATTTTTCACTATTTTAGTAATTAATGAATAATCATTGTGTCATAAATAGAATAAATTATTTAATGTCTAAAAATTATAAATAAAATATCATTATTTAGGAAATCTTTTGATCTTTCTAATCAATATTTATAATCTAAAATACAAAATATATAACCCTATTTAATAATTGTGTTTCTAAAAGATATATGCTTGTGTCATTTTTGTATTCATTTTAACTTAATTAAAATAAAGTGTCCCTATCACCTACAAGAGGCACCATGGGGTCCCCAAATCGACCCAAAGATGCCTATGGTCGAACATGTATCAACCAATAAGGCTAGGACACGTTTTAGGGTAATTTAGTATTATTATAATATTATTTTTTAACCCTTATTTACCAGATTTACCCTTAACCATGGTAAATAAAATATTTACCACAGTAATTATTCAAAATGTATAAAAATAAAAGTTACCTATTTACACAATTTGGAAATCATGATTCCAAATATGGAATCCATTTTTCTAAATTCAAAACATAGAAGTGGCAGAAATTAATTTAAAATTAATTCCCACTGTCAAAATAAAAAGCGTGTTTTTAAGAGATAATAACTATCAAAAGATTGACACTTGTTTATGTTCGGTTTAATTGTAAAATAATGTCCAATGACCAAAATTATATTAAATGGTAAAAATTTATTCTAAATATACTTTAAAACCACTCAAATTCATAATTTATCACTATTAATTATTTTGATTAAAAAAGTTGTTTTTAATTAAAATTTAGTAATTTTCACTATTCATCAAAATATGAAAGTTATCCGAAAAGTACCAAATTTCACCTTAGGCTAAATTAGATATTCCGAATCCAAAAATGAAGTCCATTTTGAAATATAAAATATATATATATAATTTCAAAAATTAGGTATTACTATTCATAACAGCTAGTTTGATTGGTTGTGGTGTCTGTTAAAACCCAAGGTTGCGTACAACACACGCTACTGTATTATTCAAAGAAAGCGTACCGTGGAAGCTTGGCATGTTTCATTTTAAATTATTGATGTCCCCATTTAGTCAAAAAGTTTAAAATATTGTATTTAAAAAGGGTTCACTATTAAAAGTTGATAAAAGTGCAATACTGAAAATGAATTTGTTCTTGCATTATGTCTAAGATACTCATAATATGGAAAAATTATAAGGATTATATAAAGTTTAAAATTTAGTTAATACTATTCATAACCTCTTTTGAATGGCTTTTTGGTAAGTCATGGTGCAATTGAACTCGGTGTTGCGTGTAGTGCAAGTTATTGAATTATTTTGAAGAAATAACACATTATGAATTCTTGGGGTGTTACATTATCCCCTCCTTCAATAAATTGCGTCCTCGCAATTTGAAATTGTTCTTCGAAAATAAAAGGTTGAAAGTAGAAAATATATTTGTGGGAAAACCCACATCAGAAATTGGGTTACTAAAATTTAGTCTTAATATGAGGAAAAGAGAAATCAAATGGTCACCACCAAATTATGATCTCGATTAGGAGAACATTGGTGGCAATTAGAGACATATAATTGGAGGAAAAACGTAAATATTTATAGGTAGTGATTGAGGTCATCAATCACAAACAACTGTAAAATTGAGGTCCTTAAACTCATCAATCTATGATGATTTGAAATACCATCGGTTCAACAACACATAGGGTATTGGGATAACACATTTTTGACGTTTCAAAATATCTTAGTTGAAATCCCACATCGAAAAATGAATTAATGAGGCCTCTATTTAAAACAAAGAGTGGAAAGTATGAAGATTACAGAAAATAACACATACTAGGGTTCCATGTAGGAAAATATGGATATGGAAGTGAAATCTAACCATCAATTATTTGATGGAGAGTGGTAGAGAACATGGACATGAAAAGGCCAAAAATCCCAAAGCCATAAATTAGTGATGATTTAAGGTACCATCTAGGACAACATTTTTGTTCTAAGTTCCTTTTATTAATGTTGTGGAATTTATTTATGAGATTCGATAAGATCATAAGGAGATATAATTACTTTATAATTAGAGTTTTATCCATTAATAAATTTCTACCACAAACTCATCTTTCACTCTAAAAGATAATAGAATGTAATTTTTTTTTCTATTTATACTATTCGTACAGGGTTCCAAAATAAATGAATTTATAATTCATCTACCAGATCTTTTAAAAAAAAACTACATTATTTAATCCAGGACATCTTGTGGGCCAGTGGTAGGTGATACACCCTTGTCGCCCTTCAGTTGCGGGTTCAAGTCTCGCAGCCTTGCCAGACGCGACGGGTTGCTGCCCGACCACCGGGTTGTCCTTTTATGGAAATCCAAAATAATCCAAACTAGAACTATCCAAAATACTTCTGTCCAAACTCACAGTCCAACATTTATAAAGAAGGTAAACTTAATGTAGATCCTTTTTACACCTTAAAATCATATGAATACCTTCATCATGTATTCTTTTAATACACTGAAACATCCTGAATTACCATATTCCTTATTGATTACATTCATTCTCCCTTATTCCATATAAAATGCTGGATATACTTCATCAATCCAGAAATGTTTTAAACCCCAACAATGATGGAATATACAAATCATTAATCAGTTCCAATGTAGTCAAGAATATCCAATATAATTTATCCAATACAATCACATATTATTCCAAAATCACTACCTCAGTATCAGAACTATATTATGATTTATCATTCTATCAACCATATATTTTCCAAAAATTTATCCTGCTATTGAGTCACTTTTCTTTGTTCCACACAATCTCAAGTCCTTAATGAAAAAGTACTGTAGTACAATCCTTATATACTCCATAATTATTATAACAAGTACATTGTTGATACAACACTCAATTGACATAATTAACATAAGAACTCTAATCATTCCTCTTCATCTGTGGTAGTATCATAACTTGATTATTATCCAATAGAATCATTTGCGGAATAGTTTGATGACTGGGACATAGGTTCGCGTAGTGTCCAAACTCCTTGAAAATGAAGCATTGTACATTTAAAACCATTTTCTTACCCTTGTAGTCACGTACTTTGTGCCCTTTTCCTCCACACTTATAACAAACTCCCATTCCTTTCAAGTAAGTTCCAGGGTGTTTCTTTCCACAGTTACCACATATGGGAAAATTCTTCTTTTCCCTCTTCCCTTTATCCATCTTTCTCTCTTCCATCCTTTTCTTCTCTTGCTTCCCTTCAAAGACATAGGACTTAGTAAACTCTTTACTTATCTTATCAACACATGATATTATTTCTTCATATGATGATAATACATGCGAGACTATTTCTCTTGTAAATTCTGGCTTAAGACCATAAAATATATGATCCTTCTTTATCTTTATATCATGTGCATTGCTAGAGTTCTCATTCCTTCTACTGGGCGCCATTTCTAAACAATGGCATACATTAGATTAGTTTATGAATAAAAATACCTAATCCCAAACATGTAAAACACATAACATAAATTAAATAGTTTATGGATATAATCCATAATCATAAAAATGTCTCCTTTGAGGAAGTATATACTCATAAACCCTTTATAATGATTTGTAAAGAAAATGAGAGTTATCCTAAGCATATCCCCCGGGAGTGTCGTAACCAAGAGTGCAGCAAGGCCCGTTGTCGTGCACCAGTTCCCGTTCGAGTCTAGCTCAAAGCGGTGTTTTCAGGTTTTACCCCTAGGTACATCTGTGCTAGAGCCACCTCTACCTGCTCATATCCAGACAGGGATGTATTGCTCGGAAAACTCACAAAATCTCTACAATACCAATATTCTAGGAAGTTCTTCTACACTAATCCTCAATGTTCATCTTAGGTCTACGTGCTCTAATCAGAGTTTATCTAAATCTAGCTTCCAAGGTTTGTACTAAACTTCCTCTGATACCAACTGTAACGCCCCGACCCTAGTTACCCAGAGTCGGTGCATTATTACATAACATTGGCATGATCACAAGAAAGATCAAATCTCGAAAGACCAATTGGTTTAGTAGCCTTGGAAACACTAGATATATTCATAAGTATTACATTACATCATAAAATGAAAAACTACAACAACAACATATTGTCTCCATAAACCACACTCATATCCCCACATAATATCCCTGCAGGTCATTCATAATTTACTTCTTCACTTCCTGGGAAAAATAAAACATAGAAAAGGGGTGAGCTCAAATGCCCAGTAAGGATAACAATACACCAGAAACTTTCATAAATAAGAATAAACATTTAAGGCTATGTATAACTAAAACAAAAGCCTTTTAAACTTGAACTTCAATATAGTATGGCAAAAGTAAAATGAAATAATTCCATTTACTTGTTCACATGGATATTCTACTAATCGAATAATCACATGCAATATCAATAACCACTTTCATAATGTTGGAATGCATAATGCTAGACTATCATAACCACATAGCCAAGGACTCATGCCAAGACTACAAATAAGATTTTGTCAAGGCCTTGTGCCAAGACACTAGTTTGTCTCATGATACCTACCGATGCATCGAGGAGCTATAACGGGCTCCACCCTTCACATATTAAGTCCAATGCATTCCCATATGAAAAGGTTTAAACATAACATAAACATTCGTATTAAAACTAGCATATGAAATGTCAATAATTTCACCATAAACTATGAATGGTATAAAAATAGCACATCCACAGTAAAACATATTCCAAAACCTTCAATACAATATATAAGTTTTGTATCATAATAAATCAACTTCAAATAAGCGTAAAATCTATCAAAGGATGTTGACATAGATGAAATCAAAACACTTTTTAGAGAAATATCTCTTTCTATTTTTAAATCATTTAAGATCCATATAAAATAAAACATTTTCATTGAAAATATTCTTATAATCTTGTAAGGAAAGCTTTGAAGATTTTATAATGGCGGAAAATAACCGCACCCGCCGTATAAGTTAAAAAAAACATTCTTACCTTAATTCTGTTGAAAAGGTTAAAAAGGACCTTGTTTCGAAAACGATGGAAAGATTCCTCTTATAAAAAGTCAAACAAGGGTATAAATGACTTTAACCCATATTATTGTAAATAAAAAATGTTTTGAAATACATTTTTAAGAAAACATGGATGTGGATGGTAAAGAGATCCCAGTAGATTATTACATATAAACAACCTCGGATAATGAAGAGATTGTGAAATAACCCTTACCTTGTACTTTTCCTTGGTTGGGGTAGGTTAACCTCCGGTATAATGGTGAAATTATTGTTATTAAATTATACAAGAATCATATACATTAATATGATATCATATATGATCTTTTGATATTGATTTGATAATAATATCTTAGTATTCTCGTTGTTTCGGGTGTTAACTTACTTGTTTTCTTTTATATGTTTTGTTACGTAAGACATGTTTGTAATGGATAGGTTGTATATTATTCATATCAGAATGATATCAAGTCCTTAAACATCATTTTTTAAATCATCAAATGATAATTATACTTGAATGGATACGATTGAGAATGAATCTCATCGTGTTCGTGGAGACGGTAGTCCGTACGTACGCACGAGCGACAATATCATTTTTTTGATATTAAAATAATATATAAATGGATGGTATATCATATATACAGAATCAATAACATGTTATATTTATTATTTACATGATTTACACGTCATTATTATACCCATCCAAATAATATTATATTGAATAACAATTACACCACGACGTGGAGACGGAAAGCCGTACATACGCACATATGGTGACATGTTATTCAAAGGGTGGATAGAATACTGAATATGGTTGTACCATATTTATAATAACATCACAGTATATATATGATACTGGAGTTATTATTTTATAATGGTAACAACAAAGGAAGAAGAAGTGGAAGAAGAAATGAACTTGGAAAAAGGGTGGTGAAATCATTACCTCTTCTTTGGGTTCTTCCTTTTGATTTGATCAAAAGGGCTCCTTAGGTTGGCTTTATGATCAAACTAAGGCCTCTAGGTTGTAGTTAGGGAAGTTGGGAGAGTATTTGGGCAGAGTTTGGCCGAACCAAAAGGCTTCAAAGGTGTGAAGAAATGAGAAGGAGGAGTGCCCTTTTATAAGAGGGGTGAGGGGCACCTTTGGAAAAGCTATAAATATTAATTTATAATAAATTCATATTCGGTTTCTAATGGCTCCAAATTTTATTATTTAAATGTTAAGGTGGGGATGGGTCGAAAACAACTCAACCAATAGAATTTAGACAGGTTTGGGTACTTATATTAACCTTATCTTTAAGTATTAACTCTAAGTTAATTAGTTTCACTTTTACAATGTCTCTTTGTATTTTTATATAATATGGTTATTAAAACATACTATATACATCCAAGAGACCCCCAAGTGGTCCATTAATGATGAACCTATCATGATATAAGTCTCTTGGCCGAACCATAGATTTTTAGGAATTTAATATCAATTAATAATATTATATTTGTTTTAAGAACTCTTTTATGTCAATTTTGACACTATTCAATAGTTGATTTTTTTGAAACTCATAACAGATTGATTACTTCGAAAAAAGTAAATTAAATCAATTATAATATATCATATTATCCTATAAAATTAGTTTAATTCATTAAAAGTTTCATATTATATTTATTTTGGTATTTATAATATCAATTAATTTAATTTTTCACTATTTTAGTAATTACTGCATCATCATTGTGTCATAAATAAAATACATTATTTAATGTCTAAAAATTATAAATAAAATATCATTATGTAGGAAATCCTTTTATATTTCTAATGAATATTTATAATCTAAAATCCAACATATATAACCCTATGTAATAATTGTTTTTCTAAAAGATATATGCTTGTGTCATTTTTGTATTCATTTTAACTTAATTAAAATAAAGTGTCCCTATCACCTACAAGTGGCACCATGGGGTCCCCAAATCGACCCAAAGATGCCTATGGGCGAACATGTATCAACCAATAAGGCTACGACACGTTTTAGGGTAATTTATGATTATTATAATATTATTTTTTAACCCTTATTTACCAGATTTACCCTTAACCATGGTAAATAAAATATTTACCACAGTAATTATTCAAAATGTCTAAAAATAAAAGTTACCTATTTACACAATTTGGAAATCCTGATTCCAAATATGGAATCCATTCTTCTAAATTCAAAACACAGAAGTGGCAGAAATTAATTTAAAATTAATTCCCGCTGTCAAAACAAAAAGCGTGTTTTTTAGAGATAATAACTATCAAAAGATTGACACTTGTTTATGTTCGGTTTAATTGTAAAATTATGTCCAATGACCAAAATTATATTAAATGGTAAAAATATATTCTAAATATACTTTAAAACCACTCAAATTCATAATTTATCACTATTAATTATTTTGATTAAAAATGTTGTTTTTAATTAAAATTTAGTAATTTTCACTATTCATCAAAATATGAAAGTTATCCGAAAAGTACCAAAATTTCAACATAGGCTAAATTAGATATTCTGAATCCAAAAATGAAGTCCATTTTGAAATATAAAATATATATATAATTTCAAAAATTAGTTATTACTATTCATAATGGCTAGTTTGATTGGTTGTGGTGTGTGTTAAAACTCAAGGTTGCGTACAACACACGCTACTGTATTATTCAAAGAAAGCATACCGTGGAAGCTTGGGATGTTTCATTTTAAATTTTTGATGTCCCCATTTAGTCAAAAAGTTTAAAATATTGTATTTAAAAAAGGTTAACTATTAAAAGTTGATAAAAGTGCAATACTGAAAATGAATTTGTTCTTGCATTATGTCTAAGATACTCATAATATGGAAAAATTATAAGGATTATATAAAGTTTAAAATTTAGTTAATACTATTCATAACCTCTTTTGAATGGCTTTTTGGTAAGTCATGGTGCAATTGAACTCGGTGTTGCGTGTAGTGAAAGTTATTGAATTATTTTGAAGAAATAACACATTATGAATTCTTGGGGTGTTACAGACATCATGTATTTGAAACATGATACCACAATACCATCTAAATAGTTCAAGTCAGTTGGTAGAAACTTGTCTAATTTTTGGAAACAAACTCAATGGGTTTGTCGCCAACTGATTTTACTCATGAGACCTGTCGATACATCAGGGGCTATAATGGGCCCCACCTACCACTACATGTCCAAAGATTTATTTATAAATAGATTTCATACAAGTACAATACGTATTCTCAATATTTGTATATATTTGAGGACACAGATTCATCAAAGGATGTTGGAATAAATAATGATACTTTTACATGAGACCATTGAAAAATTCTTGAGGAAATAATCCTTAAACATTTAAAAGTGTCTCATACCACCTTGAATCATTAAAATAATAATCCCTTATAATATCATGATAATAAAGAGACTCATGATATGATATTACAAAGGTAATTACATACACTAGAAGAGTTAAATAAATGGTGAACAATGAATATATCTCATAAAAGTTAATGTGAGATGTGAAAAATCCATTTTTTTACTTTGGAAAGAAGAGTTATTTTGGGAAATCATTTATTTTTTCCATGAAATCATATTATAAAAATTAATATCCCAAAAAATAAATAGCTAGGATATTGAAATTATATTTTAGGTATAAATGATGTCCCACTGAAGTGAAATCATGTAAAACTGATTTTAATGAATCTTTAGAGTGAAAACATTTTTTTCGCCGCGTAAATAATTCATTAAAGAAATTTTAAAGCTCAAAGGCATGTTTTATTTAAAATAACAAGAAATTAACCAAAATTTAATTTAAAATGTTTTATTTAAAAAGATAAAAATGGTTTAAAACTGATTATAGAGTGAAGATAAAAATTAGTACGAATTTTAGAAGTTCCTTGTATCAAGATTTCACTTCGAAAGAATTTTTGAATGATTATTTTAAACATATAAATTCCCAGAAAATAAAAAGGGATTATGATTGTTAAAAATATATAGTAAATTCACATAGTATTTTTTATGATGTAATAAGAATAAATAATAATTTCATTGAGGTGAATAGAGAATAATAGCACCCCGAATGAAAAATGGAGGTTTGGGTGGAAAACCACCATCACTTTGTAATCAATCGATTCGAATGCCCCAAAATTAAAAATCATCAAATGATACATTTAATACCATGATAAAAAAGAGATTCATGATATAAAAACATCAATGGGAAGTATAGACACAACCTACACAAGTTATAGTATTGAATATGGAAAATCCCATAAAAATGAAAGTGAGATAAAGAAACTGCTTAACTTAAGTATGAATGTGTTCCGATATTAAACATAAGGTCCTGGAATATGAAATTAAAATTATTAACAACTTATTTCATAACCTATTATACATGTTTATATTTTATTAAAATTCTTTTTAGTTCATTTATGCTTTTCTTGATAAGTTTATTATATTGAATTTTGTCGTTCCACAGTGTTCATTTTCTTTATTTTCGTAATCGGTTCATTGTTCTTATGTAATGGAGTTCCTGTGGAATGGATGTAAATATCCAAAATTGAATTCAAATATTATTTATGATCTTATATAGGTGTTAGTGGTCATTTATATAATTTTGTTACATGGAATGAGGAATAATTATTATATAGAACTTTAATGATAACTATTTCAGTTAATTTGTGGGTTTTGATTACAACGAACTCATTTTTATTTATAACTTAATAACATTTGTACAAATGGATTACAGAACCATAAATTAGGTATATTACCTATATAATAATATGGTTCAACCATAAACATAATGGTTTCATGATCAGGATTGAGAATGATAATTGAAATCAAAATCACATCGTCCTTGAATGTGGTAAATGGACACATCTCAGATGGTGTTCTTGATACTAGTATAAAAGAAGGTAAAAGGAAGAGATGTTGATAACATATTACGCTATCATGACTAAATTCCAGTGAATTTATGGTACTATATTCATCACAACATTTGGAAAAGGAGAGGAAATTATAGAAAAAGAAAACAAATGAACTTGAAAGGGAAGACATAGAATTTAAAAGAGGAATTAACCTCTTAAACCAAAATTTCTTGAGAGCCTATTTAAGAGAGAGGTTTTGGTATTTTTATGAGACCAAGGCATGATGGATGCGGGAGAGGAGGTTGGGAGGATATTTGAATAGAATTTGGAGAAGGAACAAGTCTTGAGAGCAGTGAAAAGAAGAGGGAGTGATGGGTTGTTTTTATAGTGGAGGGGAGAGGTGATTTCTCAATTTTATATTCATTGATTTCTTATTTATAAACAAGAGAAGGAATATTGAGTATTCCATGACTAAGATTAGTAATTTTATCATTTTAATCCAAATAAATTTGGCTTACATCAGCAGAACATCGTACATGATTCCATAATTAGTGTATTTAGCTTATTTTCTAAATTATGGTATTTCACTATTCATAAAAAATTCAAGTATTTCAAGAAAATCCTAAAGATTTACCCCAACCATTTTTCAATGTATAGAAATAAAAAACAAAGTCCATTTTTCAAATATAATTTTCAATATATGATTAATTTAATATTTAATTAAAATTATAATTTATTCTATAAAAAACATTTTTAAAACATTTATTTACTTATTCCAATACATAGGAATATCATAATCCAACTTGAATATTATTTATATACAATCATATATATAATTACTATTCATTAGTTCATATCAGTATTCATAAGGGTATGTTACTATTCATAAAGGTAGGTTACTATTTACCAAAAATTAAGTTTTCCTTATTAAACTCCAAATAACTTACTCATTGCAACCGTGTATATGAGATTTTCAAAATTCACATCACAGAAATGACAAACATATTTTTACTTTTCTAGGTTATAAAAAAGTGGTGTTTTTAGAGACTCACTGATCAATGAATTCTATAATAAATCCATTTGTAAATTTTTGGGGTGTTACATGAATACTATTAGATAGACACCAAAACTATCTTAATGTACTTAAGATGTGCTAAGAAAAAATTGCTGGTGCATGGATGAGGTGAAGATTTAGTTATTTGGGGAAACACATTTTCATCCCTCCAAATAGAAAATATGATCTTAAATCAATTTTGAAAAACATATTTACCTTTAATGGAGGTGTTTTGAGCTGTAAGAGCTCAAAAAATTCATGTTTTCTATTTCTATAGTAATGTTTGAGTATATTTTGGATTATAATGTAGATGGATAGTTTGTCGAGATATTAAACCTTTTCAATGATCTAGACAAGGATCCTAAAATTAAATAACCTATAATTCTATACTATGATAATACTACAGTGGATACTCATACAAATGAGCCAAGTTCACATCAATAGATGGAATACATACAAAAAAGTATCATATCGTATTGATTTTTATCAGAGAGGTGATTTCATGGTGATCAAAGTATCAATAGAATAAAATATGGTAAACCCATTAAGTAAAACATTATCACAATGGAAGCATGTATATAACGTGAGAGCTAGCGGACTAAAGGTCTTTAGTAGTTAGATCTAGTGTAAGTGGGATTCTATAAGAGTTGGCGCCCCAAAACAAACATTACCATGTATATAATTTATATTACATACGTTTATTCAAAGAAGATAGTATAAAATATATTACTAATCACATGATAATTTACTCTTCAATGTTTCATATATGAGATAATATCCTTGGGTATCTGTCACACTATTAAGGTCAAAACAGTTCCCCGATATGATGAGAACACTGGGGTTATATGATAATATTCATAAACTATAGTATTATGGTTAGATGATGTCATCCAATAGGATGTACATGACACATAACATTAGGTGATGGATTATAATGATTGTAAGAGGATGTATCTCATGATGTTCACACTTGGTAAACGTTTTAATAGGATATTTTTAGGACATACCTGCGTATAGAAATTTTTAATGTTTAATTGTCATTGGAATTTTCATTTATGAACATGTGTAATGATCTTTAGTATTTATGATTATTGTTAATGTATATCATGACTCACATAGTTATATGTACTGACCAAAATGTGAGTTCATTAGAAGTAGATTATACTGGGAGCGTTATGATTGATATATTATTATTAAATAAGTTGAGGAAGGGTTTTTACCTTCCATCTATATAGAAGATAATATATCAACCCTTTTATTGAAACAAAACTATCAAATTAAATTCCATCGCTATGATACATGAATTTGTATATTTCCAGAATTATAAGAAATAGGTATCAATCATATAGGTTGATGATATGGGTATGCAACCTACATGATGAGATATCATAGAATATGAATTATATTACACTATAATCATTCATATGTTGTTGGTGCTATTGTGTAATTAACTTCTTCATCTTGGGTTATTTTATATATTATTAGATACAAATATCATTATTTTGGTTATCTTTCATAATTCCACCAAGGAATTATCCTATAATGACACACACTTACTGTTCAATTATTATTAATAAAATATTATTTAAATTTAACAGTTAGAATTGATATTATTTTCCATGATAGAAAATATAATTTAACAAATTATATTGGTTAAAAATATTTAGATATTATTTATTTTACTGATAGTCAATATAATTGTTTTATTGAATGAATAATATTTATTTAAATATTTATTCAAAGTTCAATAAATATTTAGAAGAATGCGTGATTTTTTTTTGGATTTGGAGATAAATATTTATTTACCAAACAATAAAATAATATTTTTCATTACACGAGTTAGATCACAAAATGAATAATAAAAATAATAATAATAATAATTTACATTGATGTTGAACTTTATAGGTTTAAAATATTTTTAAGGACCAATGTGTATTTAATAAATATTTTAACCCAAGACATAGGCCTATAAATAATTAGATAAACTGCTATAAATATGAAACATTTTAGATAAAACTTTCATAGATACAAACAATTATTGATACATACCATTGTTGATATATTCAATTTTGTAAAACACATCTCCTCCATTGAGTATTCTCTCCCAATGAAGCAATTATCTTGGGGTTTATCTAAATATCAATAGATTCCCTTCCTTCTTACTCCATCTTTAATGTTGGATAGATCAATAGATGATACTTGATGACTGAATGAATCATGGTAATGGTCAAGGGAGTGATAAAGTACAATGAAAACTATTGTGTTAGAACCCAAAATAAAATCAGTGACGTTTTGAGACCAATGGATCACATGTGGATCACCATTATAGGGGCTCTACTTTGGGTCCTCATCAACATAATTAATGTGAAACCAAATGGTGTTTAAATTATAAACACCTATATGGAAAAAGAAATAAATACCTAAGTATTGTTATTAATAAAATTTAATTATAATTTTAACATGAAATTAACCTATTTTGAATATTAAATTTTTTTAATGGATTATTCTTTTTTATTTTTTAGTTATGATAATTGTTTCACGCACATGTCATACAATCTATTGAATCTAATAAAGGGTTTGTTTTTCCTGAAAAAAATCCATGCTTCCATTTCATCTGAAACAAAAAATACATTAATTTAAATTAATAAGAAGATATACAAAATAAATTATTTTCTCCAAATCGTATATGTTTTTTTTGTGGTTAGATAGATTTTCAGAAAAAACACATTATTATTTTAAATATACCACTGATGGTGGTAAAATATCAACTCATCATACTTTTTGAAACATCTAGATAAACTATCTTATTTTTTATAAATAATTTTTATATCATTTATACTTTTAGAAACATATCTTAGAACATGATGAATCATAAACCTTGTATATAGAATCCATAATATCATATTGTTCAAACCAACACCTGTTTAATAGAAAACTTCCAGATCATATATTAGAAATGAGATAACTATATACTTACTTTACTAAGATCCATTATAAATTGATATATTTGATTACATTAACTTCTATGATTTAAAAACTGGTATCTTTCTTTTTTAATATAAAGTAAAATATCTATTAATTTTTCCTCTATTTTGAATTCCTGTATAGTCAAAACATTTTTAACATGTATATTTGGTGTCGGATAACAAGCTATACTAGACAATTAATTACTATAAAAATAATACCTGACACAAAAGTTATATGTAGTTTCAAAAACCCCTTAATGTATCCTTCACACTTCAATAATTTGGAAAAAAAATCACACTTCTTGATAAATATAGGTTTCAATGACATTAACTGGATAGAAGACAAAACATTGATATAATTTCTAACTGACTTTTCTACTTCTGGTTTGAACGTTTACCCACTTATACATTCGATACAGTACTAGAACTAGGACCATACATACCTAATTCATATATCATAAACATATTATAAAATAGGATTTTTTTAAAGTCATTATCAGTGTTAGAATATTTTGACCAATGATTATATAATGAATTCAACAACTAGATCAATCCATAAAAGAAATATCTAGTCTCGCCAAGTCATTAAAATAATCTATCATATTAAATATATGAATAAAAACTAAAATTACTTTGGATAATTTATATCTAATTATTTTTATGCCTATGGAGAATCCATCTATTCATCTCATAAGAATCTAGATTCCAAGTGTTGAATAACGTCATTAAATTTTCACTCAAGGGTGTATTTTATTAACTTTATAATTTCCATTCTTAAGTTAAAATCCATAGAAATTTGCTTAAATTATGATTATCCTTTCATATATTTACCTCAAATACATGCGATGATAATATCATTTATCTATAATATATACTTTCATTAGATAATTATCATGTTTCACATTTATTTAATAATGAATTTTATTAAATGTGTTCCCACTAAAAAGATAGAACCTTTATAATTATACCATATGTTGAGTCAATAAGGTTTTCATTATGACTTTTCAATTCCTTCTTGTTTTGAAAATCACAAACACCTTATTCTTAAGGAAATCTATATTTTACTTCTATATGGGAAATTTTTCTTCCTTAAGGAAATTTAACCTAACCTAGTTTTTCTTATACATACCAATATTTTTCCTTAAGTACAAAAATAGGATTCATACCCAACACCCCAGAATCATATAATGTCAAGAATTGGAGCATTCTGTTTTTAGGATCCGAATTCTAGAAGTGAACTATAATGAAGTTCCACTCCGAATTCTAGATATGAACTTTTACTAGTTCGACTCCCTTATCTTAAGAATTTATACTCCGAACTTTTACTAGTTCGACTCCGAACTCTTATGAAGTTCGACTCCGAACTCTTATGAAGATCGACTCCGAACTTTTACTAGTTCGACTCCGAACTCTTATGATGTTCGACTCCGAACATTCATGATTTCGACTCCGATGCTTTATAAGTTTGACTCCGAACTGTATAAGTTCAGATTCTGAATCCTGATGAAACTAGACTCCGAATTTCCATAGAAATTCAGACCCCAAATTTCAACAGAATTCAAGTTCCGAATTCTTATAAAACAGAATCCAAATATCCTTTTATTATAGACTCTGAATTACATTTTAGTTAGACTCCGAACTATTATTTGCTTACATTATGAATTCTAGTTTTTCTTATTCTTACACTTGTTTCATTACAAAACAATGTCATGAATTCAGTTATACATGTTTTGTTATAAAACGATGTTGTCCATTCTGTTTCTAACTAACCATTGGTTGAGTGAAACATGTTCAAGTCTCTCCAAACATTAAGGAAAATATGACCGTAGGAGGAGGGAGCCGACCATTCCAACCAAGCCTATAAATAGGAGCTCATTTGAAAGAGCTCAATAACAAGTTGATGACTATAGAGACCACACATTGTTTAGGTGATTTATAGACAGAGAAGCTTTTCATGATTTGTGCGTACTGAAATGCTCGTTCATATTTATTCGTGTGACTCTGAATGCTGGTGATTACATTCGAGGGCTTCTGGGGATAAGAAGACAGAGGTGCCGACTACCTTGAAGTTCGAGGGCTTCTTTGCTGAGGAAGATATAGGTTCAAACTACCTTGAAGTTGATGGCTTGCGGGGATAGAAAGACAGAGACACCGATATTTGTATCAAGGGCTTACCCTAGTGTGGGTAAGACAGACTTTCTTGAAAGTATAAATCCAGGGACCTTTATCCAAGGTTGTTGGATACCCTTCTCTTTGGACTAAAAGACTTGTATCTTGTAACTAGTAGTTTTACTTCTTGTTTTCGGTAGCATTTAGTATTGTAAGGAATGTATAATATTTTCTATTTCCTTACACTTTTACTCTGATTAGTTTAGATTCTATACGCTTTAAGGTAGAATATCATTTAGTAAACTTTGGTTAAGTTTCAATTCCTAGATCCATATTTCTAGAACTTGTTTTTGGAATCACTTTCCAGATTCAAGAAAGTGCATAGAACTAGAAGTTTGTAACTTCATACCTTGTTCCAATTATCCAATTGTTGTTATAGGTGTTGCGAATTTTCTTAGTTTAACATTGTTAAAATTAGATATTTCTTTTCTTAAAGAAAATTTTAAAATATAAAATTCACCCCCTCTTGTATATTGAGAATCTACATCATTATTTGGATCCTACAATTGGTATTAGAGTAGGCCTCTGAAATACATATACTCACATATAAGTTTTTCTTTCTCACTTTTTCATTGTTATTCATCCTTGCTTAGAAAGATAGTTTTGTTCTGAAATTTTTCATTCCGAACCTGTTCAATCAAAACTTGTTCACTCTGAACATTGTGTTTACGAACTTTTACTACTAACAAGTTTGGTTGCCAAAGTTTTTCTTAGAGATGTCAGGTATGAATATTGGTTCGATAGACAATATTAATCCTACAAGACCACCGATTTTTGATGGCAATGATTATGAATACTGGAGAGATCGAATGAAGTCTTTCGATATCAATAATGGAGTAGAAAATTTTGTTATGCTTACTGGAGGCTATAAAATTCCTGATAAGGAAGATAGCGCTTTAAAAAAACAATATAAGTATTATTATCAATTAAAATACAAGGTACACAATAAACTACTATGTTCAATGACTAGGAACATATATAACCAAATTTCTTCATGTGAAACAGATAACTGTATATGGAAGAAACTTGAAGTTACTCACTTTGGTACATCCAAAGTGATAGACACAATAAGAGCTATGTTGAGAGCTGAGTATCATAGTTTCAATTTTCCTTATGGTGAACCCATTTGTAAAGTACAACAGAGGTTTATGAGAATCGTAAACAGTCTACAATCTATGGGAGAGAATGGTCTGGATGATGAAGCTCTTGTGGATAAGATAATTGATGTTATTCCCAAGGAGTGGGAATCAAAGAGAACAGCTATTGATGAAAATAAGAAGGTCCCTCAAATTTCCTTAGATGAACTATTTGAAACTCTTCTCCAACATGAAACAAGAATGAAGAGAGATGCTGACAAAATCAAGAATAAAAATGGAAATGGTACTATTTCTTTTACAAAAACATCAAATCATTTGAAATCTAAGACTCCTGAGAGAGTAACTAGATCCATGTCTAAGAAGGTTATTATCCAATCAGAATATAGTGATAGTGAAGTCTCAGAGAATGAGTTAGAAAATCTTGCTCGAAGGATGAACAAGATAGATGGAGAAATTTCCAATCCAAATATAAGAAAATGGAAGGGAAAGATAAGAAAGATGGATATGTTACTTGTTATGAATGCATGAGAGATGGACATATTAGACCGGGTTTACCTTTTCTCAAAAATAATGAAAGAAAAGAGAGGAATTATGAAAGAAATAGAAAGAAGTATTATAAAGCTAAAGCTAAGAAATTTCTGAAAGCTAATGACACCTGGAGTGCAAGTGGTGGTGACTCTTCAGATGAATCTTCTGATTATGAATCTTCAGGATAAAAGAATCATGGTCTTATAGACAGATTACCTATTAACAACCATTTCTTCATGGATAAGGTATGAAATTCTGAATCACTGACCAATGTTTCCTTAAATTATAATGATAGTAAATATTAAAATTCTTCAGATGAAGAATCCTCTTCTGATGAATAAAATGCTTTACCTACATATGAAAAAGTTTCTAGGGTTGCTGAACTTCTTGAGATTGAGAATTCTAAACTCAATAAAAAGCTTGACAAGGAAAAATCTAGGAATACTATTCTCACAAAAGAAATATCAAATATTTTTAAATATCTTGATAGGAAGAATGCTGATTTTATAAATATTTCAAAAACTCTTGAGGAAGTAAATTTTGAGAATAATAAACTTTATAAAGATCTTGAAAAAATAATTTCTAAGAAAATTGTTTTTGAGCCTAGCTCTATTTCCAAACCTAATGATTTTGAAGATAAAAACTTGTTTATAAAACTCATGTCTGAAATGTTTTCCTTAAAGAAGTGTTTGTCAAACTTTACTCATGGCAAAGAAAATTTTGATAAGATGTATTCACAAATGAGACCTTTAAGAAACAAATCTGGACTTGGTTATACCCATGAAAAACCAACTTTTAATAAAAATTATTTTGTTCCTCAAAGTGCCCCATTTTGTACCAAGTGTCAATGTGGTGGTCATTGGGAAAATAATTTCTCTTTAAACAAAACCCAATCTCTAGGTTTTCATAAGGATTATTTCTCTAAGAAGATGTGGGTGCCTAAAATTTTGTTATCTGAAAATCTCGGATCCAAACAAGTTTGGATTCCAAAAGTCTAATTCTTTTCTTATTTTCAGGAAGATAAAGGTAGTACTAACAACAATACTTATTACATAGATAGTGGATGTTCCCGAAACATGACTAGTAACAAAAGATATTTTGAAAATATTGACAATACGAAAGGAGGAAAAGTAACTTTCAAAGATAATTCTCAAGAAGAAATTGTTGGTATAGGTAATATTGTTCTTCTTGAAAAAACATTAATTTGAAATGTTTTGTTTGTTATGTGTCTTAAGCACAACCTCATTAGCATAAGTCAATTATGTGACGAAGGTTACCTTGTGAATTTTAGGAATGATAAGTGCTTAGTACACAATTCCAAGGAAGAGTTTATTCTCTCTACCAATAGGCAAGATAATGTTTAATCCTTGAAATTAGAAGACCTTAAGAGCCAAGATTTACCTTGCCTAAGTGCAATGGAAGATAATTCATGGTTATGGAATAGAATACTAGGTCAGTGTAACCATAGAAACTTATGTAAAATATCTAAGAAGAAACTAGTTAAGGATCTACCATAGATTAGATTCGATTCTTCTAAAGTTTTTTTATCCTTGTCAATATGGAAAGAAAAAAATAAATCTAGTTTTAAATCAATCGGTGAAGTCTTAACAACTGATGCATTACATTTGGTGAACATGGATCTTTTTGGTCCAACACAAACTGGAAGCATTGGAGGAAAATACTATGTGTTTTTTCTAGTTAATGATTACACTAGATTTAAATGGGTCTATTTTCTAGCAAAAAACTCTGAAGATTTTTATTATTTAAAAATTTTTTGAGCCCAAGTTAAAAATGTGAAAAAACATCCATTGAAAACTATTCATAGTGATCATGGAGGAGAATTTCAAAATTCTGATTTTGAAATTTTTTGTAATAGAAAAGGTATTACTCACAAATTTTCCGCACCTAGAACTCCTCAACAAAATGGTGTAGTTGAAAGAAGAAATAGAATTCTTCAAGAGATAACTAGAACCATGTTGAGTGAATATTCTGTAGCTATAAATTTTTTGGATGAAGCTGTAAGTACTGCTTGTTATACTATAAATCGAGTTTTGATTAGACCTTTTCTTAATAAAACTCCTTATGAGTTGTGGAATGACAGAGAACCTAGACTTTCTTACTTGAAGGTTTTTGGTTTCAAGGTATTTATCTTGAATACTAAAGATAATCTACACAAATTTTCACCAAAATCTGATGAAGGAATTTTCTTAGGCTACTCCACAACTTCTAAGGATTAAAGAGTTTTCAATAAAAACACTTGTACTATTATGGAAACAGTGCATGTAAATTTTGATGAATCTGATCCTTTTGTTTTTAAACCATCCCAACATACATCCTCATATGTGTTTTCAAAAACTGGTTATAAAACATTGATAGAAGATCCTTCTGACAAGGAAAATGTTCAAGAAGATATTTCTAAAAAATTAACCCCAGAAGACTTTCTACCCTATGTTGATGAACAGGTTTTACAAAACCCAAATCAGGTTTTTCTTAAGAATAATCCCAGTGATAGTATCATTGGTGATGTAAATCAACCTATAAGGACTAGAAGTTCCTTAAGGAATGAAGTAGAACATCTAGAAATTCTTTCCAAATTAGAACCAAAAATCACTGATGAAGCTTTAGGTGAAGAAGATTGGATCAAAGCCATGCAAGATGAACTAAATGAATTCGAAAGGAATAAAGTCTGTACCTTGGTTAAAAGAGCCAAGAAAAATTATATTATTGGAATAATATAGGTCTTTAGAAATAAGTGTGCTGAAAATGGAGTCATTTTAAGACACAAAGCTAGACTAGTTGCTAAAAGAAATAATCAGCAAGAGGGAATAGACTATGAATAAACCTATTCTCTAGTAGCTAGGATTGAATCTATTTGTATCTTACTTGCCTTTGCAGCAATATTAAATTTTAAACTATTTCAAATGGATGTTAAATGTGCTTTTATTAATGGTTATGTTCAAGAGGAAGTTTTTGTTGAACAACCTCCTGGTTTTGAAGATACAAATCATCCTGATCATGTTTTTAGACTTACTGAAGCTTTGTATGGCCTTAAACAAGCCCCATGAGCCGGGTATGATAGACTAACAGGATTTTTGCATCAAAATAACTATGTTAAGGGAAATGCAGATCCAACCCTTTTTATAAAGAATGATACGAAAAATGTTTTGATTGTTCAAATTTATGTTGATGAAATCATAATTGGTTCAACTATGCAATCTTTAACTGATTCTTTTGCAAGTCTAATGAAATCTGAGTTTGAAATGAGTATGATGGGTGAGTTAACTTTTTTACTTGGTTTTCAAATTTCTCAAAAACCAGAAGGAACCTATATATCCCAACATAATTATATTAAAGATATTATTAAAAAGTATGGGTATGACAATACTAAGAGTATAATTACTCCCATTGGTACCTCAAACTCTTTAGATCTTGATGAAGCGGGTAAACTAGTAGATCAAACAACATTTAGAGGTATGATAGGATGTCTAATTTACTTAACAGCTAGTCGACCATACTTAATGTTTTCAGTATGCTTATGTACAAGATATCAATCCAATCCTAAGGAATCTCACTTAAAGGTAGTTAAATGAATTTTTCGCTACTTAAAGGGAACCATGGATCTGGGATTATTTTATACTTCTAGAAATGAGTTTGTTTTAAAAAGCTTTTTGGATGTTGACTTTGGTGGTTGTAGAATGGATAGAAAGAGTACATCCATAACTTGTCATATCTTACGAGATTCATTAGTTTCTGGGTAATGCAAGAAGAAACACTCAGTAGCACTCTCCACTGCTGAAGCTAAATATGTAGCAGCTGGAAGTTGTTGTGCTCAAGTGTTGTGGATGCAACACAAACTCAGAGATTATGGCTTGAATTTTACTAAGATTCAAATTTTGTGTGATAACACAAGTGTCATTTCCCTTAGTAAAAACCCTACACATCACTCACATGAAAATAACATAGATATTAGGCATCACTTTCTTAGGGATCACACATTTAAAGGAGATATCGTTCTTCAGTTTATCATAACACAAGATCAACTTACTGATACTTTCACAAAATCATTACCCTCTGATAGATTTGAATACATTAAAAAAAGGTTAGGAATGATAACCTTAAGGTAATACTTCTTCATTAACTTCTTTTTGAACAATTCTCCTTACAGTAATAAACTCATTCTCATAGGGGAGTACATTTTCATGATAGTTTAGTCAAAAAATTTCGTTGACAGTTTTCTTTTCAAACTTATTTAACTAAATTTTTTTTAGAACTTTATTTTAAAGAAAATTCGGAATGGATATTCTTGGAATGTATATTCTCGGAATGGAAATTCTCCGAATGGAAATTTTCAGAACTAAAATTTTCATAATAAAGATCTTCGTATTGGAATTTTTGTAATGAGATCTTCATACTGGAATTTTCATAATATCTTCTTAATGAATTCTCCGGAATTGAGAATTTTCGTAATAAATTTTCCGTAATGAGAATTTTTTTAATGAATTTTCTGTAATGTGAATTTTCGTAATAAATATTCCATAATGTGAACTTTCATAATGAATTTTCTGTAATAAGAACTTTCGTAATAAATTTTCCGTAATGAGAATTTTCATAATGAATCTTTCATAATGAGAATTTTTTCATAATGAGTTTTTTTTCAAGAAGAATATTACTAATTACGAACAATCATTCTAGCCAATCCGAAAGGTATGATTTCCTTACATAAATTTTCGTAGTCATATTTTGAATGTTGGTATTTTCCTATGAGTTTTAAAATTATTCAAATTATAGTTTTCCTTAAATCCGAATGTTTTTCTTAAAATCTCAAAAGATCAGAGTGATGTTTTCCTTGAGGGAATGTTCTCAACTGTCAGATTAGATAAAAAGGATTTTCAACTGTTAGATGGATTTGGAAGACCAAAGGTAACTTCCTTTGCCTATATAAAGGGGACCATAAGAGTAACCCCACATCGGTTTTTCAGTCTCTCGCATCTCGAAGCCCTGCATCTCTTCTTAAGGACAGTTGCAATCTTTGTCAATGTCGTTCCGAATCTTCCAGAACTCTCCACTCCGAATGACTGTTGAAGCTACATATCAAGATATGTCAACTACAAAACTAATCTCAAAGTGGTTAGTCTTCAGGGAAAGGTTAGTGCATCTGTATTTTTACAAGTTTGATTCTCTTATAACCAAGAATATCAGATTGAGTGGATGAGAAGATGTTTGCTTGTATAAGTCAGAGAAACAAAATTTGGTTTATACAGACTTACTTATCGAGTTCTACGAGTCTGTTTCCTTCTAACAGGAAGATGGAAGAGACCTTTTTTTCTTTTAAGTCTTATAGTAAGAAAAAAATTTTATTCTACACCAAGTCTGCAAGCTTGGTGGGTTTACCTTACGAAGGGGAAGCTGGATTTTTCTCATATAAGCTTCCAGATGAGAAAGGAAGTTTCAACAAGGGGAAGGCATTGAAATGTCTTGGAATTAAAGACACCAAGACAGCTATGATTTCTCATCTCAATCCAAATAATCGGATTCTATAGTTGTGGGTACAAGGTTTTCTCGTACCAAGAAGTAGTGACAAGGATAATCTGAAGAAGAGTGACATCTATGTCCTAGATTTCCTGGAAAATCTATGGAAACAAAATTTGATGAGGCATGTCTTGGTTACGATTAAGAATATAAAAGAAGGGAACTTGAGAGCCCAAATCATCATGTACCCTGCATTACTATCAAAGGGGATAGTTCAGTGCAAAGCATCTTTCAAAGTTGCATGCAAGTCAATAGTTCAGAATTGTAAGCTTATGCTGGTTAGTGATGATACATTGAAGAGGATGAAGATGGGTTTCTCTATTGAATCCAGATAATTCTATCCTTTATATGTGGAAGAGGCTGAGGCAGCTCAGAAATATTCACAAACTCTGGAACCATCTAAAAAGGAAAGGAAGAAGAGAAAGCTTATGGAAGTGGATACTGAAGACATAACTCTCAAAGTTAAGGAAACTCAGTCTGCTCCCTCCAAGCCGAAGAAGCAGAAAACATATACAGATGAAGTAGAAGCCAAGTGGAGGGAAGACAAGGAGAAGAGGAAAGAAGGGGATCCATAGTTTGGATTGGACCATGTAGAGGCTAAGGCCTTAAAGGAGAGAGCTACAGCTGAATTAGAAAAGCAGGCAAAAGTGAAGAAGTTGAAAAAGAAGTTGTCTGAAGCTGAAGTGGTGCAATCTCTGTTAAGAGATACTGAAATAGCTTCTGAGAAAATTCCTATTCCAGAAACTTTAGATGTCCAACCATATTTATGAGAGACTCTAGGTAAGAACAATGTCACTCCAGAAAAATCCAAGGGTAAAGAGGTAGTTGAAGAAGTAGAAAAACAAGCTGGTGAAGAAGTAGAAGAAGAGGTTGTTGAAGAAGAAGAAGTAGAAGGAAGTGATGACCTTGATGATCATATCATAAAATTAGAAGAGTATAAAGAAAGGGATGAATCTGCAAAATTACCCACTCCAGAAAAGGATGTTGAGAAAGAAAGTGGGAAGGAAAATGTTGATCAAGAGGAAGATAAGGAAAATGTTTTGTATGATGAGGAAGAATCTTATTAGAAAGATTTCTTTGAAGAAGGGGAATAAAAAGAGAAACCAGATGAAGATCTGATTGTTCAATTATCAGAAAGTGAGGAAGAATCTCCAGATGATCAATCAATTACAAAAGCTGACAAGGGGAAGAAAATTCTGATGGATACACCAACAAAACAGATTTTCAGGAAGAAGAAGGTTGGTGGTTCTTCTAAAAGAAAACTGGTGCAAACTGAAGAAGAACATTCTCCATGTAAATTATTGGATTCGGAGTCATAAGCACATGGTCATGATTTTGTGGTTGATTCTCGGAAGAAGTTGGTGGACACCATTCCGATTCTTCCAACTATAGACTCCAGATGCTAGATGCAGCAACATAGTATGAATCAGAAATTGGATTCCTTATCCATGGTCATGGATAAGTGTGTGAAGCTTGAATCTGACCATAGAAGCTTTCTTATCAACTATGATGCGCACATGAAATCTTGCAGCAAGATAAATTTGTGGTCTAAAAAAGTCGAAGAATACATGGCTGATTATTATAATTTTCAGAATTATGTGAAAGATGCTTTTGAAACCGAGGATAAAAAGATTAAGAATATTTAGGAGGAGTTGATAATTGAGCAAAGTAATCAGAATAAATAGGATAGATATCTGAATGAGAAGCTTAACTCCGTATCTTAGAACTAGAAAGGGGAAAAAGACATCTGGATTGGGTTTGAAGGTAATCTGCAAAAGCAAGAGGAGTTAATAAAAATTCAGGAAGAGGCCATGAAGGCTCAGGTTGAAGGTTTGAAAGTTCAAGATGAAAGGGTAAAATCCTTGTAGAGGAAAGCTGAGGAGGACCAAAGATATTTTAATAAGTTCAAAACTTTGTTGAAGAAGTTGATCCCAAAGGAAAAGGAAGACAAATGAACTCACTCCGATCTTTTGTTGTATTTTTATTTCCATATAAAATTCTATCAAGTGTAATGAAATACTTGGCTCGTTGTATCTTGTTATGTACTAATATTTCAGGAGTTTTTTTTTCTCTTTTCCATTCCCTTCAATTATTTTTTAAAATCACAAAGGTGGAGAAGGAAAAAGAACTACTACTAAGGGGGAGAAGGAAAAATAACCACTAAAAAGAGGAGAAAGAAAAATTTAAAATAAAGAGGAAAAATTTCTAAGAGTAATGTCCTTAAAGTAAGGGGGAGTTTCTCATTACAAAGTTTTTCATTCCCATGATAATTAAAACTCCACTTTGAAAATTCAGAATACAATCCTTAGAGTTTCAATGCCTAAGCGGGAGTTAGTTATATTCACTATCATCCATGAACAAAGGGAGATAAGTTTTATTTTCAAAGTCTAATGAAAATTTTCAAAGACCTTATATTCTTTTTTGTAAGGATGTTTGTGCTTTCCAAAAATGGGGAGATTGTTGAGTCAATAAGTTTTTCCTTATGAATTTTCCATTCCATCTTTTTTTGAAAATCAGAAACACCTTATACTTAAGAAAATCTATATTCTACTTCTATAAAGAAATTTTAATTCCTTAAGGAAATTTAACATAACCTAGTTTTTCGTATACATATCAATATTTTTCCTTAAGTAAAAAAATTGGATTCATACCAAAAACCCCAGAATAATATAATGTCAAGAATTGGAGCATTCTGTTTTTAGGATCTGAATTCTGGATGTGAACTATAATGAAGTTCCACTCCAAATTCTGGATATGAACTTTTACTAGTTCGACTCCTAACTCTTAAGAAGTTTGACTCCGAACTTTTACTAGTTCGACTCTGAACACTTATGAAGTTCAACTCCGAACTTTTACTAGTTCGACTTCGAAATCTTATGAAGTTCGACTCCAAACTTTTACTAGTTTGACTCCAAACTCTTATGAAGTTCGACTCCGAACATTCATGAGTTCGACTCCAAAACTTTATAAGTTCGACTCTGAACTGTATAAGTTCAGATTCTGAATCCTGATGAAACCAGACTTCGAATTTCCTTAGAAATTAAGACTCTATATTTCCACAGAATTCAGGTTCCGAATTCTTATAAAATAGAATCCAAATATCCTTTTTATTATAGATTCCGAACTCCATTTTGGTTAGACTCTGAAATATTATTTTCTTACATTCCGAAATATAGTTTTTCTTATTCTTACACTTGTTTCATTACAAAACGATGTCGTGCATTCAGTTATACATGTTTTGTTATAAAATGATGTTTTCTATTCTATTTCTAACTAACCGTTGGTTGAGTGACACGTGTATAGATCCCTCCGAACTTTATGTAAAATATGACCATTGGAGGAGGGAGCCGACCATTCCAACGAAGCCTATAAATAAGAGATCATTTGAAAGAGATCAGTAACAAGTTGATCACTCTAGAGACCACACGTTGTTAAGGTGATTTTAGAGAGAGAGTTTTTTCATGCTTTGTGCATACTAAACTTCTCATTCAGATTACTTCGTGTGACTCCGAATGTTAGTGATTACATTTGAGGGCTTCCGGGGATAGGAGGACAGGGGTGCCGGCTACCTTGAATTTCGAGGGATTCCTGGATGAGGAAGACAGAGGTTCCAACTACCTTGAAGTTGAGGGATTGTGGGGATAGAAAGATAGAGACACTGATATTATTATCATGGGATTACCCTGGTGTGGGTAAGATAGACTTCCTTGAAAGTATAAATCAAGGGACCTTTATCCAAGGTTGTTGGATACCATTCTCTTTGGGTTAATAGACTTATATCTTATAACTAGTAGTTTTACTACTTGTTTTCCACTGCATTTCATATTATAAAGAAAGTATAACATTCTTGAATTTCCTTACACTTGTACTCTGATTAGTTTAGATTCTATACGCTTTAAGGTAGAATCTCATTTTGTAAACTTTGTTTAAGTTTCAATTCCCGGATCCATATTTCCAGAACTTGTTTTCGGAATCAATTTCCAGATTCAAGCAAGTGCATAGAACTACAAGTTTGTAACTTCATACCTTGTTCCAATTCTCCAATTGGTGTTAGAGGTGTTGTGAATTTCCTTAGTTTAACCTGGTTAAACTTAGATCTTTCTTTGCATAAAGAAAATTTTAAAATATACAATTCACCCCCCT
Source organism: Viscum album (assembly GCA_963277665.1). NCBI lineage: Eukaryota > Viridiplantae > Streptophyta > Magnoliopsida > Santalales > Viscaceae > Viscum > Viscum album. The sequence continues at coordinate 156,727,804 of OY728166.1, read as the reverse complement.
CTTGTATATTGAGCATTTACATTATTATTTCAATCCTACACCATATCTATTAGTGAAAAAGTTATATATTTTAGTAATATTGGTGTATCGTTTTAATTGCTCCCATCAATTAACTATTTAGGTTGTCCATTATTCCAATAATATCATATATGACTCTTGTATGGTTGAGAGAACAACTCTTTATCTAATACATTATATAGAAAAACTAAAAAACATTAATCTACAAACATAATCTTATTAAGATCTCCCAAAAAAGTGTAATGAAAATAAAATTACAATAATAGACACCCAATCCTAGTAGGGTCACTCATTACATTCACTCCTTTAAAAAGAAAATCTAGGGGTACCCGGCTATGGCATGACCAACATGGATAGATGATCAAGGTCCTGAAAAGTGTTAAATTTCGAAGGAATCTAAAACACAATATTATAAGGGGATTTAATCTCACCATCTTATCTCATTTATTACCTTAACATTTATTCATGATTCTATTAATTTCATTTATAATCATATTACTTACACTAAACTAATATATTCAAAACATATTGAAGTGTAACTCTTTACACAACTATTAACATGTGATACTAATGAAATTTAAAATACATCTATATTTATACATATCTAAATGCATCCCATGAATATGTTACATGAAAATATTTCATGTAACATATTAGAGTCATACGATACAAATAATCCCCAGAAGAATAATTTTTAAGTGATATGAATCGAACCACTACTTTTCTAAACAAGGTGTATGTATCTAAGATAGTGATTAGTTTGAACCAATGTCCCTTTACCAATGGATACTTTACTCAAGATAGATATAAATTTCATCATAATTCTAACAAAAAATATCAATAAACAATAATTGTTCTTTAAATTAAATATCTTAACCTAGTGAAAGCCAATGTTTATATAGAAGAAAAACAATAAACCACCATACCTACCCTATGACTCTATATACACAATTATAATAACTTAAAAGTAGTTTAACACTTTAAATTAAAGCATACATATAAATTAATTCCATAAAAATTAAAATTGTGAATAAAGTAGGGAATAAATTTAATAAATGATCAATTCATAAATTTAAACATGTGATATATTGTCAATGAAAAATTAATATATAAAACTAATTACCACCAATTTATGATTTAGGAATTCATTATAGATATTCCATAATATAATAAATATAAAAACCTTTTATTTAGTTCTAATAAGAAATACTTAATATTTTTTATTATATGAAATTCAATTTATTTATATAATATTATATGAAATATAGACATTTTCTATTCCTATTCTATTATATAAAAAATTTACATATTCAAAATATCACATATTTAATATTGTTTGAACCATGATAATATCAATTATCAAAACTCATTTTTTATAGTTTAGTTAAGTTTTCATATTAGTCATTTTAAATTAAACATTTCAAAGTAATATTATGAATAATTTAGTATATTAAATATAAAACCATTTATAGTTTTACATTATTTGACAATTCATAAACAATTTATGAATAACCCTTATAATTTCAATATAAAATGACATACCTAAATTATAATACCTTTAATGTGATTTGGAAAACTATTTTAATATTAATAATTAATATCATTGAATAATTATTTAGTAAATATTTATAAATAGTAATTAATTACCAAAAAAATGTTAATATTAAATAATTTATTAACCCATTTATAAATTAAATAAATATGCCAAAATATATTTTTCAGAAACTAAACATTTTATAAGTTATGAAATTCAATTTATAATTGAATTTTAGGAAAATAATATTTTTCCTTTGTTAAATTTTATTACTTTGGCCAGTACTGTCAATATTGAAATACCTTTGATAATTAAGGCTTTTGTGAGATAAAATAGATGTTGGTGGATCATGTAGGATTAATTCAGTGGAAAGGGGTAAGTATAAGAATAAAATTGCATGCACATAATCCATTATTTATGATATGGCCTCTATATGACATTAACCTCAACCATGAAGTATTAATTCACTACATGAGGACCTTTATAAGGTGAATATGCATTCCATAGAACAATGTTTTATAATAAATTACCACATAACATTAATATAGAGATACAATAACTTGTATAGGATTAAATAAAATGCATGGGGCTTCATGTAAGAATAATAATGTCTTATAATTAAATTCATATAAATGATCAATGAGACATCTTATCTACATAAGATTTATATTTTACTAGAAAGTTCATTGTGAGATTAATCCCAGGTGGTCAATGTCTATATAGGATTAATCAATTCTCTATTAAGATTTGGACAAAATCATATTAAAAAATAATGTTCTCAAAAATCATTAACTAAATTTGGAATCTTTAGTAAAATCATATTTTATGAAAGGTCATGATATCACAATTACAATAAAATACAATATTTTTCTCAATTTTAAACATAATTTCACAAATTATAAAGCGTGGTAAATTATTGTTTCTATTGTATGTTTTATATGGATTAAATGACACTCATTAAAGAGAGTATACATGATTAGAAACTAAAAAACAATGGTTTCCATGAATTGAACCTAAATCATGAATAATAAAATAAAGAGCTAACATCATTTTAACATAAAATAATAACACTACTACTTTATCTTCAATCAGTTAAATTGATGAAAATCAATAAGTATAAATCAAAATAATCCTTCCTCTATGGTATATCCACAGGTTTATACTGAATCACCTATCACATGGGTTGGAATCTCCTTCACATCACGGCATGCTAGTTCCCCTCTCTGTAAAAGAGAAAAAAGAAATAGAGATTCATGGAAGGGAGATAATCTGCTAGGAATGTACACTCCTAACATCTCTTAGTTGTGGATCTCTTATATAAGTCTCAAGGGAACTCCCTAAGCTATATGTATTTATTCTTATATAAAAACACATGAATAATTCACTTAGACCGTTTATATGATCATTATATGAATGAATCATTCATCATAAGAATATCATCATAATAAATAACCACTATTAATGATTTCCTTTAGTGGAATATATCCACACATTAATCCTTAAAATGTTTTTCTTTCATGAAAAGTCAGTTATATAATATTTCTATATTGTATTGAATGATATGTCCAAACCAATAAATATATCATTCCTCAATTTCTATATATCATACCTTACAACATATCAATAATTTACATTATGATATTGGGATATATATATATATTTATAGAATAAATACAATAGATTGATAGGTAGTGATATCAAAAACAAGATCCCAAGAAAAGAAAAAGGCATGGTAGATAATATTTAAAAATAATGTAGGTTATCAGATATAAATCAAATTTGTAAGTAACATTATAGGAATTATTCCAAAATAAAGGTAAAATGAAAAAGTTATAAATTCTATAAATTTTTTATAAATGACCTAGAAGCAGAGGAAGATAACAGAGAAAAAATTTGTAGAATATATCATGATCTAGAAGATAAACCCTTACCTTAAGTCCCAAATCACTTTGTATATCCTTAACCTTCAAATATTATTGAGTTGGACTCCTTAGGTCGAGTGTGAAACCTTTAGAGTAGGAAATTTTAGTTGAACTAGGGCCTTAGGAATGTGGATATGGTAGTTTATAGAGGGATTTGGTTACAGCTTCGGAAAATGAAAGAGTTTGGATGTGAGGAGAAATAGGTGAAGGAGTGGTGTTTATATAGAAAAGGGGGAGAGCTATCTTTGAATAAAAGATTTATTATTTTATCATTTAGGATTAATATTATACATATCATTTATTCTTATAACTTTTTTGATTAAAAAATGTAGTTTTTTTTGACATTTTCGCACACCAAAACTCAAATTGCACCCTAAAAATATTTTATACAAATTAAAGAATCATCTTTTTAATACAAAATAACTTAGTTTTTAAAAAATTGATTTATAGGGTGAAAAAATTATGGTCATTAATATTAAATTATTTATTCTAATCATTCAGGAAATTTTAATTCTGAATTTTTTTATAATTTTTCAAGTCATATTTATACCATTATAATGTTATAAAACTTCCGGTATACATAAAAAATATATTTTTCTATATTCCCCAAAAAATCACATTTTTTTGAAAAAATCAAAACAAACTAATTTTTACATGATAATTATAAATATAAATTCCATTTTATTATATTTTAATTCAAAATTTTATCTTTTTAACTTTTAAATAAACTCATATAATCCATAGAAGAATATTTTTTTTCTAGAATAAATAATATTTCTTTTACTATGAGTGATTAAATTTTTAATTTTTTTATTTATTAATTAGTATATGATTGATAATTGAAGATAATATATATTTTAATCAAGAAAAATTTATAAAATAGGTAATTATAATAATTTAATGTTAATAAAAACAAATTTTATACTATATAAGTTAAACCCTATCTTATAAAAAATGTACACTAATACATAATTTAATTTTCATGATTTGAGAAATCATTTTATTATATAATAATAATTATATTTATTTATTTATTCATAATAAATATTAATCATTAGGGATTTTACTACTCATTTTTGTTGGAATATGATTTCAACATGTATTATTATAAAATCCAGTTACAATTCTCACATTTAAATAATCATTATACATCTTATCTATTAATTTTTTCACAAGGTTTTCTATTTTTTATTTAGGAAGTCCTATTAAAATTTATTGGGTTTTGTTTTTATTTTTACAATGTTCTTTGTGACTATGAAATTTCAATAAGATCATGATCCTATGTGTTTTCCAATTCATATCATGTTATTTTTTTAATTATCACATTATACAATTTTTAATTTTATGGAGTTTATTTATCCATATTATTTTATTATTTTAATGAAGAAATTAAATAATTATTATATCATTATGTCTTATATTTTATTTTTATGGTAACCTATTATACATAAATTATCATTGTATAGATTTACATGTATGTAATAATGGAACTATTTAATTGATAAATATGAAAAAAAATATTTTCACATCATTATAAACAAAAAATAAATTATTTTGAAATTTATATTTTTAATTTATGTTAAAAAATATATAAAAAATACACTGAGATTCTCAGACATTACAACATCAGTGCTACACAATATATAAGGGGGTCTGATGTAATCTCTATCAAACACATGTATCTATATAGATTTATCAACTATCTGTATAATATAAAATTATTCATTACCATATAATCCACTTTTCTAGGACACAAAACTTGTCATTGTCATATATCCTACTCATATGTTCTTGATTCTTAAATTTTAGACTAAATAGACCAACGAACACCTTACATGTCACTCACCCAAGCATATGAGAATATCACATTACCCTCATCAATTGAGATAAGATGATATATATATATATATATTCTCTATGTATGGGTATACACTTCCCCAATATATTTCAACTGAGTCCAAAATCCCATAATCAACACATGATAGGAAAAATAGTATCCTGATTAGGCCTTATTAAATGATATGATCAGTTATATAACCTTCCACCCTTGGTTAGCTTATCCTTAAGGATGTTATAACAGTGGTATAAAAGTATAAAAGTACTAATTAAAGGAACCTTTCCAACCATTGGTATCAGGATTGAATATGAAACATGCACCCCCAGTTTACTAAGGATATACTATATAAAACTCCATATGGTATACATAGTGGGTTATCCAATACACAAAAGTACTTTTTTATTTTGATCATATCCTGTATATATATATACAAAATAAAACCCATGATAACCTTAACATTTATCCCTAAACTATAATACTCTATAGAAAATATCAATTTAGGATAACTCAAGGTTGTACATTAAGAGGTGAATTATAATTTCACATCTTGAATATATACATCCAACATGAAATGAAGATAATGTGGAGTCAACATATTATATAAAAATATATATTTTATATTATTATACTCCATTAATGATAATAATAATAAAATACATAAGCTCTAGTATAATCATACATGATATGATAAATGGCTATATAGGTCCTATGTTCTTTTCTCTTTTATGATTTTATTTAAATCATTACATATCTATGTTATTACTTCCACATATCTATGATACCATCTAATGAAAAATATTACTAAAATCCTTTACCGTATGAAATCTATTAAGTAAATTTTTTTGAATATTGTTGAGAATATGAATCATATTCATAATTATCAACTCCATGGGTATGATATCCATTATTCTTTTCATTATATCATCCAATTTTATGATGTTAATAACTTAAATTTTCTACTTAGATATAATTATAAGTTTATCATCATCCTCATATTAAAAATTTTCATTCAAACTTTTCTTTAATAACATTTTGGTAAAAAATATAACACTTTAAATTAAAAGGTTTCTTTACCAATACATCCTAACCACATTTATAAGACAAGGTAAACATCAATTTTAGTTTGAATGGTTCAATATTTTATTTTTTATACTTTGAACATATTTAAGTCAAAACATAATCCCACTATCCTTTTTGAAATTATATTTTCTCAAAACAATTCCATTCTATGAAACCCAAACTCATTTGTGTTAGGAAAGTTCAATTATTTACTTTAGTCAGAAGATATAATAAATAAACTATTAACATCTATATCTTATATTTAATTCTATTCATTTAGATTAATATTTTTAAAATAATGTTTTATTCTTTAAAATATTCAACTTTTGTGTTTCTAGAACCTCCCACATTATTTAACAAATATCTTGAACAATTCTTTTATTTGGGATAAAATGACTATTTCATTATAACCTATTCAATTTTGTTATATAATCTGATGATTCATGAACCATGGGTATGAAAACCATAACCATATATTTTTATTATAAAACAATATCTGTTATAAAGAATATTCTCTTATCATATAAGAGAATATGCTATGAAAATTCATATTATTTATTTAGAGGTATTTTTTACTTGAGTGTAATTTACATTCCAAATCATTATAGTATCAATCATTTACACTTGAATAAAAATTTCAAATTTGATCAATATTTTCTCTATTTTTAGTTCATATATATATTTTATTAGTTATAAAATAAATATTAGGTATTATATACCCTTCTAAAAATAATAATTAACTCAATAACACTAATATTTATCATATAATCAATATACTGTATCATAAAACCTCTTTAGGTAATCTTATAAATTCCATGTAATGGAAAATTACACACATTAATGGCACCTATATTATGTTTCAATAACTAAATTAGATAATTGGACCATCCCATCTTGTTCATCTAGTTTAACCTTTTACCCACTTATACAATTAATATAGTATCAGAGCCTATATATCTCATGCTCAGTTAATTTATCCTCTCTAAAATTAAATATGATAATAACAGTCATTTTTATGAGATCTTTTAGTTGTTTTAAATACTTCTAAATATTCTCATAATGCCTTTAGAAAACAACAACTACAAGGTGTGTCACTATGAATTTAGTGATGATAAGAGTTTTATCACAATGATTTTTTTCAAAATTTTGTAGGTCATTATTTTACATATGTTTAATTTATTCATGGATGTATTTTAAAGCACCCATAATAAATAATGGGAGTTTAGAACCATCAATTTATACATGAATTATGTATATTATGTTCTTTATTTAATATCCTTTTTTTAACATATAGTGGTTGTGGTACCCACCCATAATTTTTTCATAGAAATTATATCATAATATCATTAAACTATTACTCAAAAAATAATGTATACATTATATAGTGATGTTTTTAACTATTGATATATTATTAATTATTGTTAAAAATGATTATAAATACTTATTTCTGGTTAAAACTACCTCCAAAACTACCTCTTTAAAACCAAGTAGTCTATATTTTACTCCAAAGCCTCGAAAATAAATAAAAAACAACGATATACTTAGATTACCCCTCAAATACATCGTAAAAACAATTTCATACATTAAAATAATGCATAATAAAATATAAAATAGGTAGTTAATATTAAAATTTAGAACATTTAAATTTTTATGTTTTTCATAAAATTTCTACTGACACATTCATTCTCACAGATGATTCATCACCCACACTCTCCATTGGTACATCACAATGCTCATAACCTCTTATCCTATTCCATTCCCCCAGTGCCTACATTTATTTTAAATAACAAAACATTAGTAATTAACATATATAAATAATATTAATTTAAATCCAAATCAAATTAAAATTGATAGGATCAAATGAGTCTATAATTATATAAATTAGGCGGTTCTATTTCCAAACAAAATCACATTACCCTAAACAAGTACTATTCATTGCCCAAAATATCTTAAAACCATTCTAGATCTAAACCAATACTTTAAATAATTTTTGACCCAACCCAAAAAGGAGTTAAATTTCAAAAACAACATCAAAACTTTGATTCAATTTTAATTTTTCAAAAAATCCACACTAATACAATATGGCTAAAACAACCCTGTTTATAACTCAAGAATAAATTGGTTCACTCCAAAATAAATCTTTATAGACCAAAACAATTAAAATTCATGTGAGAGACTAGTTTAAAAGGAAATAAAAAAATAAAATAAAAACATCAAATAAATTTCAATATTTTCTTCCCATTAAACACTACCCAAATAGTCCATAAATTATCACAAATCACCATTTTCCTTCAACGATTCATAATGAATTACATCTATATATATTTTTGGAAGTGATATAATGTCATTATAATCCAAGAGAATTTAATTGCTAACCAAACAACCCCTTAAGGTATCTTTTTTCTAAAATCATTATAAATCACCTTTAAAACATTAAGGACAATCCCAAGCATGCCCTTAAGTGTATGATAATTTATTTTCCTTACCCATGCACATTTAAAATGAATATTTAACCATTTAAAATTAATAACTAATGGACCTCATCATATAAAAAAACAATAATAGTCCAAAAAACAAATTTATTCAATTAAACATGAGTGTTTTCATTCTTGATCAATTAAAAAACATAATCAATTAATAGAAGAAAATTTCAATTTATTACCTCTCAATTTACCCAATTTATCTTTTATGAACATTAAATTTTTTATTTCATGTATAATGAGTACCAAATAATATAAATATGAATGTAATATACATGAAATAACAATTGGTTTATGAAACATTACATTCTTAAATCCCCTATCAGTGTTCCTATTTAGTCAAGAATTAAATCGATAATCCTTCGAAACACGAAATCCAACACACTCTTAAAATACAAACTCTGGTCATTCTAGGTTTTAATTCTTGTTTTTTTATCTTTAGAATTAATTTTTGGTGTATGAATATCCTTTCAGGATTTAATTTCCCAAAAAATTGTAAAACCCATTGCAACTGATAACATCATCAAAAAGGATTTATGTAACTTTATGAAGACATGTTATGGTGGTGGTCCAATAACCACCACTTCACATGACCATAATGATCTTTTAATAAAATAGAATCTATAAAATCCTATTAGGATGATAAATATACTAGGGAAGGGTTGAAATCCCATTATTATTTGATTTTTCATTGAAATTTAATAACACTAAATTATTTATCAACTTAATAACACTAATGGATAAATAATTTTTTAACTCCAATGTTTCTTTTAGGACAATTGATATAGATGATATCATTTTTTGGGGAAATTTAACCAAAATTCAATCCATAAAATATACTAACCTACATACATTGGATGTATTAAAAATTCTCATAAATAATTATTAGAAAAACTAAATTAATTATATTATTTTGTCTATATATTGTAATTAATTAAAGGGTACATTTTTATATCAATTCTAAGAGAAACCAAACAATATATTCATACTATATTTATGGAGTTGGCGATGATCTATGATTTTATTCACTTTCTAAAGATTTAAGAGTGTAATTTACCCAATATTATATTTTTTATACCCTTGATTCCAGTCTCAAGATCATGCCTTATTTGAGGTGATCATTGATGATCACACTTGGTTTCATTACAAACCCATGTGTGGGTGTTCATGAGGAAGGGATATGAAAAAAGTTTCACTAGATCAATTTCTTTTTATGATAGTGTTTTGACTAGTCATATAAGGTCCCGACCTTAAATATTACTTAATATTGAATTAAATGAATAATTCACATTGAGGATCTTTTCAGGTTTAGAGTTTTAGAGAATTAGACCATAACTATTACATCTCAAAAGATTACACAGTAGACACTTCTACAAAGTTTCTTTTTTTTTTTCAAAACATTAACTCCAAAAAAAAGTCATTTATAGTTCCATGTTTAAGAAAGCATGAATTTTCTTTGATCCCATCCTTGACCCTATTCCACATTACGTCTTGTGAAAAACATTTCAAAACAAAAACTTGGGATGATCATACAAAGCTCAGTAAGGGATACACAAAGATTGAAAAATGTAAGTTTATCAAAACAACAAGTAAACCATGTATACTTTATCAAAGTAATACTTTTCACCTTTATGATGTAGTAAAAAATCTTCACTGAATAAAAGATCATTACTTACCCTTTTGTAACCAAAATATTACCATAAAACCCATAAAAGATCACATAACATTTAAAGGTAACTTGGGACATAAACATACTTAAATGGAATAACCATACGGCGGACTTCCACACATATAACTTAATGGAATAACCATACGACCGACTTCCATACCCAATGAATTAGAGGTTATAACGTAACCACCCATCTTGGTATTCACGACACCACCCGTCATAGGGTTTATCACATAACCACCTGTCAAATGTCCATGTACCATTATAAAATCATAAGACAGACAACAAATACAATGGAAAGAAAACATTTCCACACATTGATCACAATAAAAACTTAAATATATTTACATAAACAATCCATTATAAAAACCATTTTCAATAAAAAAATACATAAAAGATTATATGGTATTCATTTCACTTTAAAGAACATCACGGCTTGTTGAGGAATCCAAAGACCAAATAATACTCGCGGCGGCGGAAAAGGTCGTTGTCACCGCATACGTTAAAAGAAACATTCATTTTTGTCATTTAGTAAAATGATTCATATAAAAAGATTCCTTTTGAATAAAATTAAAAGTCAAAGGGGTTTATACACCATATAATATAAAGTTGTGTATAAAACAAAATATGACTCAATGAAAGGAGATTGAGATGAAGTCCCTTACCTTGTGTCCGACGTGACTCGATTTCTCTTTAATCTTCTGAATAATAAACTAGTGTTAATTTCTACTTGATTATGAACCATTTTCAATCTTACTTTTCCTTTATATCAATTATTTCCATGTTATAAGCATTATGTAATCATTTATGTTATTAATGTTTGTTTTGTCGATATTTGGTTCTTAAGTCGAAAGTGGACTTCTTACAATTACATGTTGTTCATGTGGTCAAAGGTTCATTATATGCAGAATGATATTCATGATTTGGATATCATATATATCATATATATCAATAATATACATGTATTTATAATATTACATAATCATTTATAGGTAATAAATGAAATGCACTGATCATGGAGACGGTAAGCCGTACGTACGCAAGAACGCTACTTTCATTTCTATATCATATTAATGGGATTGAAACTAAATTAGAGGTATGTATATTTTAATTCCAGAATTATATTAATCACTTATATGTAACATACATCATCTATATCAATTATATATAGGTACTTATAATAGTACATTACATTTGGGGATAAGAAATGAAATACATCGTTTATGAAGACGGGAAGCCATACGTACGCATGAACGCTACTTTCATTTTTATCTCATACTTTAATGGAAAGAAATAATAATGATATAAAGGTATATTATAATTCCAGTACAACATCGTATATAATGACTTTAAATCCATCCTTTATACGTCCCACATATGGCATTAACGAATCAAATCACTTTGAGGGGGCGGTAGTCCGCACTTCCTAAAATGAAGATATCGCGTATACCCATAATGGAAGCCATAAAGGTATGACATAAATGAAAAATACATAATCTTAAGGAAAACATAAAAATATTATATATCATATATAAATATAGTGACATATTAATGTCCACCTTTGAAGGTGTTAGAAAAATATTGAACAATCATCATTTCGTGAGGCAGAAATTCACCATCCACAGGAATAGTATGTTCTTTAACCATTAGATGTAGGTGTGTGTAATTTTATCTCGAATGATTATTATAAAAACATCCTAGTATATTGAATATACTGGAGTTTTAACAAAATAAATGACTAAAAAGATATTATGGGGTTGGAGAAGAAAAATAAATCAAAAGAACACAAGTGAAGACATTACCTTATAATCGGGTAACTCTCTTAGATTTGAGATCAAAGGCTTTCTTGGGAAGACTTCTGACCAACTTGAGGCCTCTAGGAGTAAGAGAGGGATGTGGAGAGACAATATTGGCAGGGGTTGAATGAGCCAAAGGCTTTAGAGGTGTGGGTAAAGAGGTAGAGGTGGGGGCCTTTTATAAGAGGAGAGGAGGGGCACTCTTGGAATGTTATAAAAGGATACATTATTATAAAAAATTTTTCAGATAAAAAAGGTCCCACAATTATAAATTTACAGGATAAGGTGATAAGGGTTCGAAATACACCCATCCAATTGGTTTTTGACAAGTTTAGGTCTTATAGTTTACATTATCATTTCATTTTATTTAAATCGTTAAATAATGAGGTAATCACTACATCATCAGGGTGCCATAAATAATTTAATTTATTTATTGTCTAAAAATTATAAAAAAATATCATGATGTAGGAAATATTTTTATATTTATAATTAATATTTATATTCAAAAATATTACTTGTATAACCCCATTTATAAACCGTTTTAGTAAAACAACTCATGTTTGTGACATTTTTATTTTAACTTTAAATAAAAAGATATTAATGTCATTTTCCCACCAATGTGGCTCCATGGGGTCCCCAAGTTGACACATGGATTTTCTTGGTCGGCCATGACACATCCAATAAGGGTAGGACATGTGTCTAGGTCATTTCATATTATTAAAACATTATTGTTACCTTAAATTATACTAATTACCTCTAATCGCGATTAAAAACTTAAAAGTTACTATTCACAAAAAAATTATTTTAATCCCATTGAACCATAGTTTACTTCATAATGAAAACCATGTATGTCGGATTTTTGAAATTCAAAACACAGAGGTGGTAAAATTTCATTTAAATGAAAAATTAGTTTTTTTAAGTACCACTTAGTGGTTTCACTATTCATAAAAAATTGAAGTTTTTCAGAAAAATACCAAAACTTCACCCTAAGATATATTTGATATTCCGAATTCAAAAATGATGACTATTTCAAAAAATTCAAAACATATAAGTTGCATTAATTAATTTGATAATTAATTCTCGCTGTCAGAGCAAATAGCGTGTTTTTATGAAACAATAAGTATCAAAAGATTTACACTAGTTTAAGTTCAATTTCAAAGTGAAATTAATTCCAACGACCACTATTGGATTAAATGGTAAAAATATATTCTAATTTAACTCTAAAACAAATTAAAAATATAATCTAATTATATAAAAAAATTATATTAAAAAGTGGTTTTGAATTAAAATACATCATTTTTCACTATTCATTAAAAAATGAACTTTATCAGAAAGATACCAAAAATTTACACAAAGTAAATTTTGATGTCCCAATTATTAAGAAGAGTTTTATTTGGTCCAATATAATTTAGAAGAGTAACCAAAACTATATTTAATGACGCTTCGCCATCAAAAGGCGATAAGTGAACCTTTAGTGAAAATTAGGGTATATATGCCTAAAATTGAATTCTTTCCGTATTTTAAGCCTTTATCTTTTATTGGATAAATGTAAAAACATTTAAAAAACATATATAATCATATTTTAGTTATTTCTATCCATTCCCTCCAATACAACAGCTATGTGTTAACTACCATTTAAAATAATATTATTTTATTACTAGTATGCAACATAAGATTTCAATGAAACTCTTTGTTGCGTATCAGGTACACTCTCGAACATAGCAACCCCTTTAAAGAAGAATTAATATTTAATTCATAAATATTAATATATATGAAATTTTTTTATTCTTTATTTACCTGGGATGTTACAAGGAACCTGTTTAGAAAGGATTTGGTTTGGTTGGGAAATGGTTTATTCCAACTAAGAATGTGTTCTATGTTAGAGAGATTGTCAAGAATATAAAAGGTCCAATATGTTCTAATATAAAGAAATTGATAGTCAACTAAACAGTCCTCAGTAAATGTCTACTAGTTTAAGGGTATGATTTTATTAGTAGTATATTCAAGATACTTCTTCATGATTGGGTTTGAATTTGAGAATATATCTATAAAATGAAGTAAAATTGAATTTTAATACTAAAAAATGAAATCCATATCTTATACTTAAGAGTTGTCTTATATTTTTTGATATATTTGATAGATAATGACTTCATGTGGTTTAGATTGGTGAGGTACATCCATATTATTTTGTGGATTGTAATTGAGTTGAACCTAGAGACGATAAACTATAGATGATGTAATTATGTGTTTTTAGCATCAGATTCAACCAAAGTAAAAGCGATCTATATTTGATTAGAAGACAAAGAGGTGGATATAGGATATTGAGATCATTTTTGGGTAGATTCTTTCTAAAAATTATTATTATATGTGTTATGTGGTCATCTTACCAAGACAATAACCACAATAGTGTTAAATACATTATTATAATTAATGTGACGAGTCATAGTTAACATGGGATAAATTATAAAGTTGGTTTTTGATCAAAATTCTATATTTGATAATAGAGGTGTTATAAGTTTCTCAACATAAATCAGAGGAGAGAATGCATTAAATGGGTTTTAGTAGTGTTCATAATGTATATCTATTTTTCATATGATATATTACTAGTTGAAGAGGTGAAGGAATTGATTCTTAAGAAGTATTTTCATCAAAATATATTGTACTAGGATAGACTATTTTACATGTTTCCCTCATATATTGAGGTATTGATGAAGAATAGAATAATTATGAATATTAAAGCGTAGATAGATTCTATTATATATATAATTCATTACAAAATATTGAATAGTTGATCAATTGATACCCATTATTTTTTATTGGGACAATCAAGGTTTTGATCTTTGTAAAACTTCATTGAGTCCCTCATATACTATTTTGTTGGAAAAGTTAGTTCTGAAAATTACACTGATAATTCTATCATGGTTTTTTATTTTTTTTATGAACACATTCATGGATAGTTTATGTGTCTAACCTTTCTTAGTTGTTAGTGTGATATTAGTTGTGTGGAAACAGATGGACCCCCATATTTTTAGAAGAATTTTGCCCTGATAACTTATCAAATATAACCCTATCCTTAATATTTTAGATCTTAGAGGCATTAAATAGTAAATAGAGGATATCCCCAGGATATTCCCCAGGCATAAAGACCTAGTGTTGGGTATGGTGGTGTAATTCATTAGGAACAGTGGGTGGAGGTGTATGGAATAATCTATTATATGTAATGAAGTTAATAGATGTAAAAGAATACAAGATTATTTGGTATATCATTTGTCTATATTTTACTCTACAATATGATTTTATCAAAAAAATATCTTCTTACTCCTTCATTGTAGCTACCTTAGAATTAGAATTAGAACTTAAGGTAGACATGTTTTTTATTCCCGCAGTGTTAAATATTCCATTTAGAGGTCAGTCTAGTTTTGTAGAGGCATGTTATGGCTGTTATCTAGAATTGGGGAGGTATCAGTTTATGGGATATTTATTATTACTGTAGATTCAACCATAAATTGTCATCCGCTACATAGATTTGTTATATTATATGTAACCACTCGTTTATTTTTATAGAAGAAGATAAGTTTTAACTAATTTTGATTGATAATGTGTATCATTTGTTAGTGAATAGGATCATCAAATTGATTTCATAAGTCTTGATCCTATTACATCATAGTTGGTGGTAATAATTTTGAGATTAATGGAAGATTAGGTGACATAGTTGTTGATAGTTTTAGAAGAGTTATGATTCATTTTCATTAATATAGTTGATAAAATATACCCATAATGTGAGATCGAGTTTGGGATAATGTTAAAACCATGTGTATCCCTAAATATTATATCACCTTATATGATAGTTACATAATAGATAGAGAGGATTTTAATTTAAGGATATGATTTATTGTAGAAGTGTTTCATATGACCCAGTTTATCTGTATGAGGAGCTCTATTATGGTTATGAAATAAGGTACATGACTATTTTCTACAATTCATAGATTATCAGTGGTTAATATAGGTGAAAATAATGAACTATTACTAGCTCCTAAGGATTAATTTTTTGTGATTAGTTGAATGGTGGTAGTTGGTTCTCAAAAATATGATCTATTATTGGGATATAATCAAATGAGAGTAATATAAGAATATGATTTTAATATCACCTTTTGGATTTTCTATGGACATTTTGAGTTCACGATGATTCCCTAGAGAGAGAAAAATTCTCTAGAAGTATTGTTGTGAATAATGCACATGATTTGTTTTTGAATTCATAGATTCGTTTGTGGTAGTTTTTATTAATAAAATCCTGGGGTATTTGAGGATAGAGGAAGAGAATACTAAACATTAAAGGGTTTTTTATGTGATACTTTAATGACTTTAGTTCTTTGAAAAGTTTCCCAAGTGTATGTTTTTGGAATGTGAGGAACATTTCATTAGGGTTTTCTTGTCTTAACTGGCATGTTTTCTATTCCATTTAAGATTAAGTGGTTTTTTCTTGGGTATAACCCATGAATTCAACAATGGTGTACAATTTATTTATCCATGGATGATTTCTCATGTGGTTTCTATTTAATTTATCATAGATTAAAATACCACTAATTACATTGAATTATAAGGATTAGTCTTTTTTGGTTATGTTAGTGTCATGTTTAATTTTAGAGACTAAAGAGGGAATTTATTAGTTCTTTAGTTCATAATATTCCAAAGAATGGAATCATGTTCAAGATCTATTATAATGATTCTATTCATAGTTTTGGTAGTGTGATAATACATCATATAGAATTGATATCATATATGCCATAGTTTTTATTCTGTCATAAACATAATTATGCCTTTCCTGATCTCAATATAGTAACAATGGTGTTTTCTTTTTTAGTTGTGGAATCATTAATATATTAAAGGGTTATTCATGATCATCAATGATTATAAGATAATATGGTATATATTATCTTCGAAATTCGCAAATTTTAATCACCAATTATGGGCAGTGAACTCACAAGAGTATCGATTTTATATCTCTTTTACTCTAGAAAAAATAATGTGGTACATGATATGTTGACCAAAATTAAAAAAAGAGATGTATCTTTTAAAGATATATTAGATTGGAATATTCTTGATGAGATTGTATGTTTGTATATAAATATCCATGAATTTTTAGGTGATGTTTTCCTATAAAATATTATGATGTATTCTTCATTACTTTAATAGGTATGGGAATATCACTTGGGATATACAAAGGTAGAGGTATGGAGTGACCATATCATCCATAGAGATAAACATTATGGATATATATAAGAAGATAATAATTATTTGTTATACCATAAGAATGTACTAATTTTTTAGGGGATGTAATAAGTAGTTTAGTGGGAGTACAATTGCACAAATCTCCCACTGAAGGATTGTCTCATAATTATATGCTTGAAGATACCCTTTGTGAATAATATCATGGGAATAAATCATATGGTATTTAAACATAATTTCATAATGATATTACATAATACTATCCAATGGGAGGTATTCAATCTCCTAATCTCATACCATAATTGGTGCCTCTAGATATTACTCCTCTCAAAATAAGAACATAAACTAAGACCATGGTTTTGTAGCATTGTTGTCTTCCCATGGAATCAAAGGGCACCAAAAACCCTCTACAATAAGGAGAATTCTCATAGAAAAAATAATTCATTATAATATTTTTGAATAAAATATTTATAATGAAACACCATAAAATATTATACAAATAAATAGAACAAAAAAATTATTCATATCATTATTTTACATTCCCCCACACTCCTCTCCCGTTGGTATAATCTTGAGTAACAACTTTATATGAAAATAGATGACTTATAAATATCTGACGAGGTATGATGAAGCCTTTGGGGTCATTGGGTTTGAACAACATAGTTGGTGTGGATAGAGGATGAGATGATCTTGGAATTCACAGAATGAAATCATGTTTCAAGAGTTATAAATTTATTTAAATACACAACTTGATGTTTATGATCACATATTATGTACGGTATTAATTAAAATATTTATGTAGTCAATAAAACCAATTTATAAGATAAATTACATGAAATATATGAGAAATAATGATTCTAGGTTTTTGAAGAATAAAATATCATATGCCATGAAAATATAGGTATCAACCCATGTATTTCAAGACTGAGTTACTTATTGTGTACCCATGTACACACCAGGTCAAGGAGATAAACCCACAAGACATGTATCCCTCCACAAAATCTGTATATGAGTGAAGGATTGACATAGTGTGTATAGGCTACATACACTAAGAATTAGGATGGACTAACATAGAATTTATTTTATAGAGACGAAATGTATAGATGGAATTGTGAGATGATATGTGTCTATAATACATGTTGTTCAGCTCATGTATCCCTACACATTATTTACCCATTAGGGACATGAGGTGTACTATAAAAATATCATTACCCTTCATATCTTCCCACACAGGTGTTAGTTTTGCATATATGATTTTTTTCATTATGAACAATTTTTCATGTAGAACATGATGAAATATATCTATTTTCATCTGTGGTTTATTTTCAGGGAATTCAAGAATTTGGAGTACGATGGTATTGTATAGACATTAAAATGTACGAGTGGATTATTAGAGTATCCACAAAGTTGGTAAACCTCTTAAAAGTATATTTTCTCTTGGGAGAAATTAATTTATATATTTTTTGGATTATGTAACCCCCAGTAGTGATTTGGAGGGATTCCTACACTTACCAAAAATGTAACCCTCCTGGTTGTGGCATATTACACATGCTAGTGTAAATGTCTTATATAGGGGCCAAAAACCATCTCGACTTACGTACACTATTCAGTGACTTGTGGGTCCCTCACTAGTGCTGCTACCATGGGATTATGTGGAAGGGATTTATAGGAGATAGTTTAGATGATCTTACTTTTAAATTTATTTTAGTATTATAGGTATATTTTAGTGTATGGCCTCTGTGGAGATTAGATTTGATGCACCCTATCCTACATGACCGTGGTTAAATTTTACCTTAAAAGTATATCTTGGTTTACTCTATTGTGCTAAATCAATTTCGAATTTTCTTCTTATAGTTTAGAGATGTCCTACTGGGTATATTTATACTCACCCCAACAAGAGCCTCATTCACACACATTCTAGGTCAATGAAGATGATGGAAAATTCAATGGTGTTTTTATAGGATACAAAGTTAAAAGAGATAGTGCATAGAGAAGCTATAGGGGTTTACATTAGTAGAGATTATCTAGGCATTGAGATGATATTAAGATCACATTTTTAGTAGTTTTAGGTTCGTATCGATCATAAATAATTCTTTTCACCATGCCTTGTTATTAGATTTGATTTCTATTTCATTTTTTGGATATTTGTTTATTGTCACATGCAATCTATACCAAATTTGGTTTATTTATATATGCAGATTGATTTTTTTATAGAATTTCTTGGATATGTGTGATTATTTAAAAGATAAGAGTATAATTCATATTATACATGATATTTTACTTCATGGTTTATGTCACCAACCCCTATCTTATTTGAGGTTGGCTTGGGGTAACAGACATAGATTATTACCGACCCAGGTGGGTCTCGATACATTAATCTAAAAAATAAAGGTTATTTTTCACCCTAGTAATAAACTTATATAAGACACAACTGTGGTGTCAAAATTATGATTCATGGCTCC
Organism: Viscum album; assembly: GCA_963277665.1. Classification (NCBI taxonomy): domain Eukaryota; kingdom Viridiplantae; phylum Streptophyta; class Magnoliopsida; order Santalales; family Viscaceae; genus Viscum; species Viscum album. Next base: position 156,707,801 of record OY728166.1, on the reverse strand, counting down.
ATTTTAGAAATATTCAATGATATAATCTCCATAGCTAAAAATAATACATTAAATATATTATATATTTTTGACCGTTTATGACATAAAATTAAATAAATCTACTTCACTAATGCCTTTATAAATATTTTTAAAAATATTAAAATAAATTATTGAAACAAATTGGATATTTACAATAGGGACTTGACATGGAGAGTTCACAGAGAGATTTGGAAAGATATTTAGTAAAGGAAAGTGTTTTGGATGTGAGTAGAAAGGGTTCTAGGAGGGTTGTTTTTACAACATAAGGGGAATAATATATATGAAAAAATATTTATTATTTTATTATTTTACATCAAGACCAAGGATAGAGTGATTCTTAATAATTTTATTAGTGATTATTTAACAAATATAGGTTTATTTTGAATATTAACACAACAAAAATTAAATAGAACATGGAAATATTTTATACAATGTATAAAATTAATTATATTTTTTATTATATTAAAATATTAACTTATTTTTGAAAATTGATCTATAAATTTTGAAATTATATTTATTATTTTTAAATGAATTATTTTTATCATTAAATATATTTTTATTCATGTTAAAATTGTTACAACATTTTTAGTCTAATTTATATCATGATGACGTTATAAAACATACGATATTTCTATAAAATTTATTTTTCATTATTCACTTAATTTTTTTTTAAAAAATACCTAAAATTCCACCTAATATAATTTTATCATGATGATTTTAAAATTTAATACCATTTTATTAAATTAAAATTTTAAATATTAGGTTTCTATCTTTTAATGGAAATTATATAATTTATAGAAAAAAATATTTTATAGAAAAATACAATTTCTTTTATTTTGAGCCTTTATATATCTATTTAATATTATTTATTAATTATTATAAGATTTATTAAAATTATAATATATTTTTTTAATCAAAATAAATTTAAATATTTGGTAATTTTATTATTTTAAATTTGATATAAAAAGTAACATTTTACAAAATAATTTGAAATATACCCTTTTAAAAATGTACGCTTATACGTAATATAATTTTACTTAATAAATTATTTTATAATATGATAATATTTATATTTATTTATCTATTTGAGGTAAATATTATTTATTATAAATTTCAATAAACCCAATAGGATGATATTTCAATGGTCAATTATTATTTCAATGATTAATTATTATATACATAGCTATATAATCATTATTACTTCTAAAAGTTCCTTTAACATCATTCACTCATCATTCACTAAATTTTATTTGAAGGTCATATATTATTCATTTATAATACGGAAATAATGTTTTTTTTATTTTTTACTATGTTGTTTACAGTTATATTATTTATTGTAGGTACTGACCTTATAGATTTTCAATCTCAATTTATGTTTTTTATTTTTTTTACTAAAAAATTGTATTATTTTTAATTTTATGGAGTGAAGTTATCCTTCATATGTAATATTTATGATAAAAAAAATAAAATAATTATTATCACTTAATATGTTTCCTTCCAATTATTTATTATATCCCATTATGCGTGAATTAATTTTTTATAGAGATATATATATATATATATTTAATAATGGAGACTAATTAAGATATTAAATTGTAAAAAAATTCATTTGTATCATTTTAAATATATATATATATTAACATTCGAAATTGACATGTATAATTTAAGATAAAAATTTATGAATGTATACATTGAAATTATGTTATGTTACAATCCATGCTTCTCCCATAAAACTCATTAGAAATACACTGAGCCTTTATAAGACTCATATTTTGTAATAAAAGAAAATACCTCTTATTAGGGTTCTCCATGCTCATACAATTTATAACTTTACCAATGTATTTGTTATAAATTGGTCTAAACAACATCTTTGATATATATCTATAGATATCCAAACCTAGTATTTCTTCAATGATATATATTTTCTAATCTATACCTATATTGAATGTAATGTTAGGATATTATTTTTGATGAGTTTTATATCAATTATATATAATGATTAAAATAGAACAATACTCTATTTAATGATCTTTTATATAGAAGAATCAATCTGGTGAATGATAAATACAAACTCTTTGATTGGATCAAATAACCAAATATTCTAACCCCAAATGATTGATTAAATCCATAAATGGATTATTTAAACATTAATACATCATAAATAAAATTTAGATATTTAAAACCTTAGTGTTCCATCATATACATATAACTAAATCCTTAGTAATAGAATTAACTTTAACATCCATTTAATAGAAATTATAATTATATTGATCTGTTATGGAATGAAATATCCAAATGGAATTTACTATTAAAACCAATGAAATGAATTTATATAGTCAACAAAATGAATTTATTAATACCCATTTAACACTAAGAGGTAATTATGTCCAGATGTTATACTATTAATGATAACTTTTTTTTTATGAAAACACACTTACACTTGATAGGTATCACACCTTCAGATGTATCTATGAAGTTCTAAACATGGTATTTTTTATATGTAGTCAAATTTGAATCAAAAGAATTATAACCATTTATTAGAATCATAACTATCGATTATCTCATAGTATGTGGTGGGTTCATCTTTTAAAAACTAAAACTTGTCATAATTTTGTATGATAAATACATATCACTAAGGTTATTGGTGAATTTTACCATACCTTTATGGTGGTTTTGTAACCTATATTAGTTCAGTTTTCATAAACTCTTGTGAAATTGACTCACTTTTCATCTTAAAGTAATTTTTTATCTGTTTATTGAACTTTTATGCGGTCAATTTTACTCTCACTATCCCCCAATTGATATACTCACTACTAAAGAAAATACTAGTGTGAGGAATAAACAATTTTTTTTCAAAAGGGTTATAAAAAAAATTATCCCTTTCTATCCCTAAGATAACCAATAAAAAATAATTTTATAATTTCAAGACGAATCTATTTGTGAAAAAATTTATTATTTACACCACACAATCCAAAATATTCATAAAAGAAAATTGGGGAGACCACCCAATACATATCTAATAGGGTGTCTTGGTAACTACCTTAGATGAAATTTAGTTAATTATAAATCTATATATTTCTAAATCATATACAGAAAATTATATATGAAGATCATAATGAATCATCATAGATCAAACCATTCCCTGGAGGATATGAATATTCTCTCAAAAACACTATTACATTATGGGTTTCATGGAGGAGTGACTGATGAAACTATTCCACAATATCTAATCTTAGTAGTAAACTCTCGACAAAAGTAACAACCATTTTTATCTGCTCAAATAATGTTTATAAATTTATGAGTATATTATGTACTTTTTTTAAAAATCAAAGAACTTTTTAAACATTTCAAACTTGTGTCTTGAAATATGAACACAACCATACCAGCTGAAGTCATCAATAAAGGTTATGAAGTACCTATATCTACCACAGGATTGTTCACTCATTTGTCCATATATATCACATTTTATAATATCTAATAACCTATACAAAATAAAAAATCATTATTTTTTGAGGGAATAAATTTTATAAATGTCATATCTACCTTAATTATGTGTTTTGATTATAGTTTTTTAAAAAATTATTTTTCCTACTTAAATAACCATTTTTTAATGATTTTTTCTTTTTATAATCATAACCCATCACCAATAATTTTGGCATTAATCCTTATCAAATGGTGCACGTCACTTATTAAGAAAATAATAGTTTTTGTGAAAAAATTATTGTTGGATTTACCTGGTTAAATAACAAAGGTTGAGTTGAATCAGGGTAATAAATATTAAAGAAAATAACCTTTGTTGATTTTTTTTTATTTTGTTAAAAAAACTATATTTCCATCTTTTTAGTAGCAATGAATTAGTAAAACATAAAAAATTATCAAGACACAACAATTTTACATATTTTACCCTCACAAAGTTACATCAAAGGAGCATAAAATGAAAATTTTACAAAGTAAAAAATACACTATAGAAAACTATTATTCAAATTTTTGGAAAAGTATCAATGTACCTCTTGGTTCACTACCAACTACACTATGAAAGATCACTTATCTTTCAACTGAAGTGTTCTCACTGCTCCACCAGAAGATTCTTCCATCAATTATGTGAAATGATTTTTATTATACCACATTTAGTTCCACATGAATCCAAATATTTACACATATAATGAATATAAATTTACCACATAATTTATGGTAATTCCTTGTGAGTTTTCACAACTTTCTCTTCCATACAATTTTTTCACAACATTGACACAAATTCAAAAAACCTTCACACAAATTTAGAGTTTGTAATGGAACTTCCAAAATTTTCAGAAAATTGTTTTTGTCTCAGAACATTGAACATTCCTATATTTTTTATTTTTGAGGAAATACCTTGTTAAAATATATATAAGTCACTTTTCTACAAAAAAACTAGTGTTTAAGTTTCTATTTCACACAAGAAATGCCTTCACACAACCCTTATGAGATTAAAAACCCTGATATTCTCTAAGAGTTATCCCTCCCAAATTAAAGGGGTAGTGGCCTATTTATTGATATAGTTGAGACATTAGGAAACTTATTTACATGCCATTAACCTTTCCAACAAATTTCATGGTCTTCTAAACTTCAATGATTTGACATCCCCTTTATCAAAAAACTCACAAAGTTATAGATACTTCCATCTATATTTACATAGATCATGGAACTCTGTCTATGAAACAAAACAATGATTTTCATGAAACATCAAAAAATTCATGAAACATATCCATATTATATATTTTTATGAGGTGGATAAAATATTTAGTTTTACAAAACATTATGAAACTCTTTCTTCATTTTGTGATTTTTTTTTATTTTCTTGAAAATATATCTTTTATACACTTGGAAACACAGAAAACTTATATACAAAACTTACTTAACACCGTAATGAGTTTCCATACCTCAAACCTATTGATTTTTTAATATAGATTTTCAACAATCACATTATGAAATCTCAATTAACCTTGTCAATCTAAATTTTCAATAAACATGATAACAAAAATATATTATAATATCAACTTGATGGGTTTTTTGAAAACCAACCCCTATAGGTTTTTTGAAAACTCTCTATCCTTTGATAAACTTTTACCCTTATCAATCCATCTTGTTGAAAAGAATTTACTCTTCCATCTTTAGCCATAATTAAATTATTATAAATAAAAATAGTAATCAAGTATTTAATCAACACATACTATAAGACCATATGATCCATGATCAACATGAGAAACAAAAAAAGTATAAAAATTTAATCAATGAATCACATTATTCTCGAAATGGCTATTAAATTTATATTAGACCCTACCTTCACAATAGAATCATTTCATCATCTTTGATAAGTACGATGACACCTAAAATGACCAATTCCATATTCAAACACATTTCTCCAAGAACACTGATGTTCCTTGAGAAGACCACTTATTTAACCCAAATTGGTAGTTTATTTAATCAAAACCCCATAGGTTCAAATTTAATTATATATATACTTTGAATGAACATATTTTGTATCATTAGTTTTAAAACTCCCCCACTTTTTGTGCTCTTCCTACTAGATTCTCCCACATTATCAATGAACTCAAAGGTCAATCCTTAGTGGAATGTAATAAGGTAAATAACATATGTAAACATAAAGTAAAAAACACACCATACATAATATATAAGGTGGTTCTTCATATAATATGTTATTGTGTGTGCATTAGACTAGAATCCAATATCTAGTTGATGGTAGTCAATTTATTCTTTACTTAAGTCTTTCATCAAAATATTAACAACATGAAGTAATATAGGAACATATTCCTACTTCAAAATCCCATGATCCAATTTTTACTCGATAAAATTATACGTTATTTAATTGTTGTTAACCCATGAGTGGCGGAGAGGATTGTTTCTCATATTTGGCACTAATGATTTTTCATGATTGATTTTTATCATAGAATTAACTTAAAATCCTATATCATTAACTTGTTTCTTTATCCACAATAACTGTGTGTAATCTTGACTAGTTGTAAAATATTTATCTTTTATGGTTCTTATAGAAATGTAATCTTATTCGATGCATATAAAAAAATGCAGAATCCCCTAAGATTAAATGGACAACCTATTGTTATATTTCTGTCATCTGTTGAATAGGAAAAATTTGTGTCTATATTTCATAATTATTCTTACTATGATTTTTAATTATATAATGAATTAAAATCTATCATTCCCCTGATATACCAAAGTATTTTTTTACCAAAATTAATTATATTTTATTGGGATTATTTTGATATTGTGATACCTTGAATATATAAAAAACAATATTGATACATGTTGGTATTATGTAAAATCGGATCCCAATCATCTGCCTATATTTTCTGACATTTATTGTTTTTCCTTTATCATCTCCTGAAAAATTATTCCAAGTTGCAACAAGAGATTAAATATCATTGTTTTTTCCATTCTAAATCATCTCAAAACCTCAAATACAAATTTTTATTAATAGATAAATGTGTCATTATATCCATGAATCACTTATAAACCAATGAAAAATAGCATCTTACCAATCATTGAAATTGGAACTTTAATTTTATAAAATCTAAAAACAATTTTGACAATGATTTATTTGATACACAAAATATTTTATTGTCAGTTGTAACCTCCTTATTTTAATGTTCATAGATCAGGATTGTAATATTTCTAAAAATCATAATGTTTCATGATAGTGAATACATTTAAAAAGAAAATCTATCTAAGTACATGTTCTATCATTAGTTCCAATATGCTACCATTAGTTATATGTGCTATTGTTAGTTAAAATGTTATATTATTAGTTAATATATGATATAGTTAGTTAAAATTTGATACTATTAGTTCAACTGTGCTACATATAGTCATTATTTCCCCATACATTCTGTCGTCAGACATGCCACCACAAGTTGAGCTACAGACCAAAATGTTACTGAAATATCAGCTACCAATAGCAGTATTTTATATCCACAAGATGTGATATTTCTGAATCATTATACTAATATACCATGTTATCATTGATCCATGTTACCATCATATATGATTCACCATCATTCATTCTACTATTGATGTTTTATCATTCATTTGAATTTAGTGCTTCCAACGACTTGTTTATGGGGGTTAATGTAGATAGACTAGTGTTGATCTTATTAATGATTATTCCTAATACCACTCAATTGATTAATTGATGACTTAGTTATAATTTCTATATTGGATTATCCGTATAATAATTCAGGATATATTTTTTATTATTATTAAATGGATTATTAAACCTGAATAGAAATACATTCCGTAGGAATCCCTTGTGGACACTACAGCTTTCTATGGTTTTTATATTGAATACATGTGAGTGTGAAAGTGTTTAATTTATAGAAGAGAAGTAAACATTCAAAATTTTTATCAAGAAATGTTTTTAGAGAATCTATAGATAGAAAATAGAAACTTATGGCACACTATTTTCCAGAAATTTTATAGAAACCTATTCGATACCTGTACCAAGACAAATACGTGGACCCTCGATCATAAGAAGCTATTAAAACTGTGAATTAGTACATATTACTCTCATCCTAGTTTATATATATATCTCTCTCTCTATTTTTATAGTTTAATTTTTAAAATAATTATATTATACATTATTTATCTATATACACTAATTCTTGTTCTTAAACTAGAGTGTTCAAGACACATGCTATCAATTTTTTTTATTTTTATACCCACAGATATTATGGAAGAGGTATTTTGTGGACTATGCATCATTTTTTCCCACAAATAACTATTTGAAGATGATTTTATCCTAGAAAATTAGTGTTATTTCTTTTATAAAGACCCGATCTAGGTTAGGGATCAGATTACTATTACAATAGTATTCTTGGAAGTAGGTGATTTCCAAGTAGAGGGGGTTATGTCTTTGTTTGAGACTAAATACCTTTTTTTCTTCATTGAGTATTTTATATTTTTTCTATATTAATAACAATAAACTGCATTTGTTTTTAAATTTGTATAAAAAACTTACACTTTGATAAGTAGTCTTAAAATATGTTTATATAATGTATTTGATTAAGTAAATTGGTTTTAAAAGTTATATTGATTTCATATATTATTTTAACTAATCCCTAATCCCACATTAATAAATATTTTTAATGATAAAACATATATTATAATACTATTTTTAATAACTGGGTGTAATTAATTTACTTTTGGTATTTTATTTTATTGTTTTTAATAGGTTTTTTTGGGAACTCAATTCACCCACCTCTTGAGCTACTCAATTTGACCAAAATTTGATATCATTGGATTTTCAAATATCTTTTCAACTATGATTTATTTGTCTTTTAAATATATTAAATTTATATTATTTATAAATTTAGTTATTTATGGATTATAGAAAAGAGGGATATGCTACCAATAGACATCATGATTTTAATATAACAAACTATGCTTAGTGGAAAATTAAAATGAACATGTATCATTAGGTCATGGGTTTTTAAATCTAGCGTTGTAACTGAAGAAAAATATGAATTACTAAATACTGATAGATCACATTTTTGGTGATCATACTAAATAATATTATAATAATATTTTTATAACCATGAATTATAAATATTGTGCTTTGGGTGATTATGAATTTAATATAATTTCATCTTATACAACTTCTTTTGAAATTTGGGATACATTAACTATTTCTCATTAAGAAACATATAATGTTAAATAAATGTGATTCAATAATTATAATATTAAATATGATATTTTTAAAATGATACACAATGAACCAATTTATGATATATACCTTAGGTTCAATGATGTCGTGAACATAATGTATTCATTGGGGAAACCGATTTATGATAATGACCATGCGATGCACATATGGAGTTGTATACTAGATTTATGGAGAGGAACTTGAGTGTCAATATGAAAATCATATGATGTTAGAAAGTTACCTTCTAAGGATTTGATAGAAATAAATGTTGTTGTATGAAAAATAAATGAATATTTCTAGAGAAGTGTAAAATGAACCTAAAATGAAATCTATAGCCTTCAAAACCACTACATGAAAATAAAAGGAGAAAAATAAAGTTGAAAGTTTAAGTGATGAATCATCACCTGATGAAAGTGGTGAAGAGAAGGACCACTTGGTAAAATGATTAAAAAACTCTACAAGAGGAAGATGAACTTTAGGAAACAAATTTATTAAGGAAAATATGAAAAATTACCAAATTGGATAACATATTGAAAAAAATATGATACTATGAATGAGATTGTTTGTTTTGAGTGAAAGTGGGAAGGTCATGTCAATGTTGAATTTACTAAGATAAAATTCTTGAAGAAATTTGTTGATACGTATAAAAGTTATAAAAAACCAATGAATGTAACTTGGAGTGGGGTTTCTTGGTGATAAGATTGTACTTCGATACTCTTGCTTCTCCCCAACGACCATGACCTAGCTGCATGCCGTCGGGGATCGCTCCCCCCCCCCCCCCCGTGGTAGAGGGGGGAGTTTCGCGTCCTACTTCACCTGGGAAAGCTAGGGCTCTCCCTACTCCGTTTGATTCCCTTTCTCCATTTCCGTGAATCCGACTATCTCCGAAGGTTCCTAGTTTTTTTAGTGAGGCACCCATTATGACTCTGCTTCCGTCGGAGCTAAATGATGCAAAAGATCTGTGCCGGCTCACCCTAATTGCACGCTTCAGACTGAATCGGCCCTCGGTGGATGTGTTCGATCATTTCATTGTTGAAGCCTGGAATCTGCAGCAGCGCGCAGTCGTCAGCTTTCATGACCGAAAACACTTCATGATTTGGTTCCATTCGGAGGAGGATTTTATTGAGGCTTGGTCAAGGGATCCTCAGCGATGTAAGGACTCTTTGTTTTACCTCTTCCATTGGAGCTTCAACTTCCACATGAGGCGCGACCCTTCAGCGATCGTGACGTGGGTAAGTCTTGCTGGATTACCCCTTTTATTTTAAAATCCGTCCATTATATGTGTCATTGGGAATGTGGTGGGGTGTTACTTGTGCTCGGATCTCCACACTGAGGCAGTGACTCATCCATTTTGCCCAAGGATCTGTGTTGAGGTAGACGTTGCGAGGGATCCGGTGACCTGCATTTGGATAACTGATGGAGAGGAGTTTCAGTGAAGAAAGAAGTTGTCTTTGAATCAAGGATGCGTTATTTCTCTTCCTGTTTGAGGTTTGTCCACATAGATGTGATTTTCCATAAGGGGAGGATGAGATGAAGACACACAGTGATGGCAGGGAAGACAATTTCTAGGCTGGAAGTCCCGGGGCCAGTGCATCTGGCGGTGGAAGGTTGCAGTGAGGGTGTCAGTACTGGAGAGTCTTGATTTGATATTGCATATTCAAAATCTGGATGGGAGGAACCTCGGCTTGTGAAACTGGCAGTGGAGGGCAGCAATTAGGGTACCCGTGCTGGAGGTGAGAAAAATGGAGGTTTTGTGGCTGATGAAGCTGTGGCAGCAGTGGCTGATGCTTCTCTGGATACAGTGGCAGATGAAGCTGTGCTGGATGAGGTGGAGGTGCAGGAAATGAGGCAGGGGAACCTAGTTGAGGAACCTGCGAATGGAAGTTATCTGAAAGAGATGGAAATGTATTTTAACCCATCAGTGAAGAGTGTATTTGATAGGTTGGTGAGTGATCCTGGGTTTGGGAAGCTGTCCGCAATGGCCAGTGGTGTTCACTGCTCCCTTTTGGGGTCAGATAATAGGAATGCGATACAAGGATGCTGGGCAATAGGAAATAGGTTTGATTTCTTAGAAAATGATACTGTTTTTTCTGTGATGGAGGAAACCAGGATGGCTAAAATGGTGCAGATCACTCCCAAAAATCATGTGGATTCTGGCATGACTGAATCTGTGCTGGAGCTACATGATGGTTTTGGTGTTGAGACAGGGAAACCTCCTGCAGTAACTGAGCATAAAAGTAACTCTACAGTGAGAGGGATACTGGATGATGTAGGAAATGTCATGGTGTGGAAGGATGATGGAGTCAAGAATTCTGCCTCTATGAAGAGAATAGGAAACTAGGGAAGCTGCTCGGGTAGTGACAAAGAAAACAACGGAGTGGTCAGAGCTTCTTATCATGGCATTGTTCAAAGTGGGAAAAGAAGGGCATCTAAAAGTGATGGAATTAAGTCTGTTCCACCAAATAGGAAAAAAAGGATTAATCTTACCTTCCAAAGACGGTAAACACTAGGTCTTCATCCAAGAAGAAAAGTGGATCAGTACTTGTATCTAAGAAGGGTCGTTCACATTTCAGCAAAGAGCGATGGTCATTAGAACAGATGAAGCTCAGAGAGCATTATGCCAACCTCTTAATGAAATATGAAACTAACTCAGAATGGGAATCTTCTACTAAAGATGAAATACCTAACTATGGCGGTGGGTAAGGGTATGAGTATTATGATATGTAAGTGTCTTGATTTTGTTGGGACAGATGTCTGGATGCAGGCAAGCTATTCACCTACGTCCTTTTGTTGTGTTCTTTGTACATTTTCTTTTATTTAATAAATGGTCAGGGGATCTCCTACTCTAGAATACTTTCCGGGTTAACTTCTAGTGCTTCATATAATTTCTCAATTGAATCCGATTCAAGAAGAGAGGATAATCATGATAGAGAAAACATGCATTTTATGTAAAACACATCCAAGGTATATAATATTTTTCACGATTCTCTATTAAAATTTATAATCCCACTAGATATGAAAAGAATTATGAGAACATGTATAAAGAGAAAATTATAAAATACCATAATATAATTGAAGATAATTTTAATGAACTTAAGGATAAATATGAAATTTTAAAGAAGCATCACTTATTGACTACACTTATTAAGTGTGATCTTACTATTTAAAAAGAATAAAAAATGATTAGTTTTTGAAAGAGAAAAATGATATAAAGTTTTTTATTAAGAAACTAAAGAAATATCAGGAATATTTTAAAGATGGGATAAATACTCATACAAAAATTATTTAAATGTAACCTTTTCCCAAATAAACTACTGGAATTGGTTATTAGCTAGGATAGAGAAGGATCATTAAAAAATAACTTTATTCTTAGTTCCAATTCCTTTAGTTCTTCTATTTATTATTACACTTCTGAGCCTAATAGTGTTTTTATTTATAAAGGTTTAAAAATATTCTTATATGAAACCTATTTTGAAAATATGGGCTCTTAAAGATTTGATTACTAACATTTAAAACCCCAAGAGGATTAATGTAACAAAGTAATTTTTGGTGTAATTTTTTTATAAGAAACTTGATAGAATATATCTAGTAAGAACATATGGTACCTAGACAATGGAAATTACAGACACATGATTGGAGACTATTTATGTTTCTAGAACCTCATAAAGGAAAATGATGGATATATCAATGTTTTTGATAATGGAAAAGGGAAAATTATTGTCTTGGGAAAATCAGAAACTCCAATACTATGTTAATTTACAATATCTTATTTGTAGATGGATTTAAGTATATGTTTCTTATAATCTCAATACTATGTGATGATGGTTTTCATGTTGAGATTGAAAATAATGGTTGCAATATTTTTTATTCTAAAAATTCCTTAGTTTTGACTTCCATACAAATTGAGAATGTATATGATGTTAATTTAGATTCCTTGGTTTGTCAAAATATTTATTGTCTATGTTCCTTTCATAAAGAATCATTTCTTTGGAATGGTAAACTAGGGAATTCAAATATTAAATAACTTAGATAGCTAACTATGAGCAGGTTAGTCAAATATCTACCTAAATTAGAATTCCAAAAAGATAATGACTATATCCCATGTAAAAAAGGGAAAAATACAGTTGTAGAGACCTGAAGCTTGACGTACATGATCATTACTTTACTTTTGCAGAATAAATAGTACATAATAAAAACACACACACAAGGATCATAATAGTTTAGTGTCTTTGGAAACTCGGAATATAATCTTCTAATCGTGGTGAAAGATCTTCAACATATCCCATAAAGATCTTCCCTTTTTTTACCTAAAACCTTTCTTTATATCCTGGGGAAAAGAAAACATAAAAGGGTGATCTCAAATGCTCAGTAAGGGTAAACAAAAGAAATATCCATCACATCATATTCATAAGGGCATAACATTTTGGAAATCTTATCCTGCAAAAGAGAGCATAATTTCTAACATGGGATAAATCATGGTAGTGAAATGTAATCACAATAATCATAAAATAAAACATGAAACTTTGTGGCATACACACATAATCATATAGAATCATTTCTTGTTAGTCAAGACTCATTGCCAAGACTATCTTAGTGGACAAAGTCCCTTTCTGAACCGAGTCACCCTCGTTTCAGTCCTGTTTCACTGAACCGGTATAACCTACCAATCCAGCCATGTCTATCTCATGAGATATAAAATCTTTACCCAATGTATTGGAGGGAGATATAGGTCCCACCCATCTCATAATGATACCATTCTTATGTGTGCCAGAAAATCATAAATCATACATCATTATATAACCCATGTAATAAAAATGGGATTCTTAAACAACAAGACATCATAAAACAACTCATATAAGATAAATGAATTCATAAAAATAATTCCATCACAAAATAATCAAATCAATGTAATAATAGGGATAAAAACAGAAACTTTTATTATCTTAGATGGAAAATAATTTTGATAAAACACTTGAACTCCATTCTTGAGGAAAATGTCCTTTCTATTTCAAAAACACTTTTCCTTTCTTAATATGTCATACAATTATAAACTAAAAAAAGTTGATTAAAAATAAACTTGAAAAATTGTAAAGTAAGCTTCTTGGAAACAATGTTTTAAAAATCCATTCATGCCGTATAAGTAAAAAAACATTCTTCTCATACTTTTTTCGGAAAAGTCAAAAAAGTACCTCGTACGAAAAATGAAAAAAGATTCCTTTCATATCTTTTACTAAAAACTCACCGAAGGGTAAAATTGGATATAAAAAATTGTAGGTGGATGGAAATAATATTAAATATAGAGGAAACAAGGATGTGGATGATAAAATGCACCCCAGTAAATACTAAAGTATAAACAATCTTGTATAAAAATGAGATTGTAATATTTCCCTTACCTTAGGTCCGATTTGCTTCGTATGTGTCCGAACCTCCTGTATAATGATTTAAATAATGTCATTAACTTATTCCCGAATCATTCTCATTGTTATTATATCATATATGGTTCACTTATGACTTTATTTTAACCGTTCTTTTGTAAATTCCATGTTAAAGAGTGTTTTGGGTAAAATCGATTCATTTGTCGTAGGTGTTTGGACATGTTGTTCTTGAAATTATTATTACTTATATCATGATTTACTTACTTCCAGAATATAAAACATGATTTATATGTCATATATATTCAGTATATATATATATATAATAGATATATAAATGAAATGAAACACAACGTTCATGGAGACGGTAGTCTGTACGTACGCATGAACGCTGTTTTCGTTTCCTTATTGAGTTGAGTGGAATTAAGTAGATGACATTCATATATATACACATAAATCCAGTATCATTATTATTTCATATATTTAATGATTACTTATTATATATACTTTATAATCATTCATTAATGGTTAAAGTGGAGAATGAATCTCATCGCGTCGTGGAGACGGTATTCCGTACGTACGCACGAGCGATGATATCGTTCTCATGATCGTGAACTTGTGTTGAAGTGTATGTATACTATTCCAGTATCAATATCACTTTATATTAATCATATATAGTTACTCATTACACCATTATACCCATCCAATTAAGGTGGTGGCGGAAAATAGATTACACCACGGCGTGGAGACGGTATTCCGTACGTATGCACGCGCGGTGATTTCGTTTTCCGTAGGATGGATAGATGGTGAAATAGTATTGTTTCATAAATATAATAACATATCAGTATATGAGTGATACTTATGTTATTACTTCATAATGAAACAACCTAAGAAGAAGAAGTGGAAGAAGAAATAAAGGTGAAAGAATCGGTAACGGAAATTACCACTTCTTTGAAGCGCCTCTTTGAGACCTTCTCTTAGGGAACTAAAATTGGTGTTTGAGGAAGACCAAAACCTTTAGGATGTTTCTAGGGAAGTGGAGAAGAGAATTTGGCAGGGTTTGGCCGAGCTTTAAGGCTCAAAGTTGTGTGAGGAAGAGAGGGAGGAGGTGCCCTTTTATAAGGGAGGAGAGGGGCTCCTTTGGAAAAACTAAATATATTATTTTATTATAAAGTCAAGTTCGGTTTTAAATAGCTCCAAATTGATTTATTTCGATGCTAAGGTGGGGTTGGGTCGAAATACTCTCATACAATAGAATTTAGACAAGTTTAGGTTCCTATTTTAACCTTATCATTTAGATTTAACATTAAGTTAAATAATTTTACTTTTACCATGTCTTCTTGTGTTCTTACACTATAAGGTTAATAAACTTACTATAAGAAGCCAAACGAACCCCAAGTTGTTTATTATTAATATATATAACCTTATATAAGTCATTTGGCCGAACCGTATATTTTTAGGAAAAAAGTTACAATTAATAATATAATATGTTTTTAAAAAACTATTTTATGTCAATTTTGACACTATTTAGTAATTGATTGTTGTGAAACTCATAACAGAATGATAAGTTCAAAAAAAGTTAATTAAATAAATACTAACATGTCATATTAACCTAGAAAATTAGTGTAATTCATAAAAAGACTCAAATTATATTTATTTGGGTATTTATAACATCAATTATGTCAATATTTCATTAATAATATAATTACTCCATCATCGTTCTGTCATAAATAAATTAAATTATTTAATGTCTAAAAATTAAAAATAAAATACCCTTATGTAGGAAATCTTTTTATCTTTCTAATTAATATTTATAGTCGAATTTATCTTATGTATAACCCCATATTAAAAATGTTTTAGTAAATAAACTTTGATTTTAACTCTTTGAACCCTTCTTTAAATAAATTAATAATAAATGTCCTAATCTAATCCAAGTGGGCCTAAATGGTCATATTTTATTCCTACATTTGTTTTTGGTCGAATTAAACTTGTCCAATAGAATTAGGACATGTGTTAGGGTAATAATAATATCATTTCTACCCTTAATTACCCTATTTACTTTTAACCGTGGTAAAAAAGGTAAAAAGTTACTATTCACCAAAAAATAATTTTCATCTCATTGATCCACATTTTACTTACTAACATCAACCGTGTCTCTCGGATTTTTGAAATTTCACTCAGAGAAGTGGTAAAATTACGTTTTATGAACAATTCAGTTTTTTTTAACTACCACTTAGTGGTTTCACTATTCATCAAAAATTGAAAGTTTTCAGAAAAATACCAAAAATTAGGCCTAAGATATATTTGATATTATGAACTCAAAAATGATTTCTATTTTACCAAATTAAAAACATATCAGTTGCATTAATTAATTTAAAAATTAATTCCCATCGTCACAACAAATAGCGTGTTCTTAAGAGATAATAACTATCAAAAGATTGACACTTGTTTATGTCTGGTTTAAATGTGAAATTACATCCAATGACCAACATTGTATTAAATTGTAAAAATATATTATAAATATACTATAAAACCACTCAAATTAATAATTTATCACTATTAATTATTTCGATTGAAAAATTTGTTTTTAATTAAAATTTAGTAATTTTCACTATTCATCAAAATATGAAAGTTATCCGAAAATCACCAAAATTTCACCCTAAGATAATTTTGATATTACGAATCCAAAAATAAATTCCATTTTGAAAAATAAAATTTACAAAATTTCAAAAAGTGGTTATTACTATTCATAACGGCTAGTTTTAATAATATTTTAATAGCATATTGTTGTTTAGTTAAACTCGTTATTGCGTACTACACACGCTATCGAGGAAGGTCGCGATTACGTGTAATGAAAGGCAAGTCAAGGATGCGTGTTGTGCAAGCTCCTTTTGGTGTAGCGTACAACACAAGACATTAGTGAAATTAAAAAGAATATTTTTCATAAAATCTTGGGCTGTTACATTCTACCCCCCTTAAAATGAATTTCGCCCTCGAAATTCGTCGGGGTTATAAATGGTTTACTATACGAAAGTTTCTTTAATAGAAACCCACATCGTAAAAAGGAATACCAAATCCAATCTTTAAAAACTAAAGTATGAAACGTAATGGTTACCCAAATAAACTAATCACTGGGTTTCCACATAGGTGAAAATATGGATATGGAAGAAAAATCTAACCATCATGTTCTGATGGAGAGTGGTAGAGAACATGGCTATGGAAAATCCAACAATCACAAATCCATAAATTTGTGAAGATCTAAGGTACCATCTAATTAATCAGATATAAGAGCACTAGGACAACATTTTTGGTTTTCAAGATCGTGTCCCTAAAGTTGAAGAATTTGAATTAGAATAAATACTTACTTTATTTTGGTACAATCTCACTGTTGTTCGTGCCTTGAACAATTTACACTTCATCTCTTAAATAAATGAAGTTGAATTTGTTATTCATGAAGTGTTAGAAGATCATGTGATAGAATGGCGGGTCATTCCATCTGTCTCAAACAAAAGGTTAGCAAAAGTTATTAAATATACATAAGTCATTCTATAGTGAGATTAATCATATATGGTTCCTAAAATGGACTTATACTTCATATATCATACTGCTTAATATAATAAGACTAGTTTCTACTAAACAAGGACTTCCTATAGGCCAGTGGTAGGTGATAAAGGCCAGTCGCACTTCGGTTGTGGGTTCGATTCCCACAGCCTTGTCCGACGCAATGGGTTGTCGCCCGTCCTGCAGGTTGTCCTTTTTCTAAATCTATATTACTATAACATCCCATCAAAAAATGTTTTATCCTAACTTATGTCCAACATAATTCATTCTAATCTTTAGGCTTATCTAAAATACTTTGGTCCAATCTCATAGTATAAAGAAAATGATTACTTGAAATGTCACAGAATAATCACGTGAATGCCTTCATTTATCCCCCATATATCATAAGATATATCTTGTTGGTCAAATTACAAACATGTGAATACCTTAATCATGTATTCTCTGGAAGAATTAATACCCATTGAACCTTAGTGAAAACATGAATGCAGTTAAAAGTTAACACTTTCCACATACCAAAATCTTCAAAATTCTATATACTCAAACAATGATATCACTTAGTCCTTATATCAATCATGAGCTCATGAATACAATCAAACATCTCATTATCTTTTTATCCCTTCATTATGCTCATATCATCTGTTTACCAAAAATGTCTCAATTACTTTTCATGGTTACCGGTACCATAAAATTATTGAAAACCAGAATAGAACAAAACATAAATATTCCAATATTCCACGATACTATATACAACATTATTTTGGAATCCCATTACATAAACACTTAATCATTCCACCACATCGTTGTCATATTCAACATCGCCAATAGTGATCTCATGTGACTTCCCTTTGTCCTTTTCCTTAAGTGGTTGCTCATGTTGATCATCACTAACCCTTGGATTAGGGAATTTATTAGAATAATGCCCCATTTCCTTTCACTTGAAGCATTGAAGTGTTGGTGGTGCGTTCTCTGCAGTGTTTTCTTTATTCACATCATTAGAAACCCTTTTTCCATTACCTCGACACTCAGCTACTCGATGACCTTCTTTTCCACACTTAAAACATTTTCTAGTCCATTTAAGACAATCTCCACCATGCTTCTTTCCACACTTTTAGCATAAGGAATCATTCATCTTCTTTTCACCATTATTCTGAGATTTCTCCTTGAACTCCATCTTTCATTTCTTGTCAAAACCATGAGATGGATATGTAACACCAACTTCCATTTCTATCTTGATAGCACAACACACAATTTCTTCATAGCTACTGAAGTCTCTTATAGATAATGCCCTTCGAAGACTTGGTTTTACGCCACTGAAAAATCGATCAACTTTACTTTCAGGTTGGATGATAATGCCAGATGCATACCTTGCACGTCTTGTAAAATTCGCTTCGTATATACCAACAAATTCATCATCCTTTTTCTTTAGTTCAAGAAACTCCTTCTCCATCTTTGTTTGAAGAATACGAGGGAAGTACTTATTGAAAAATAAGTTCTTGAACTCGTCCCATTCAATGGACTCAATTTCATCCCTTTGCCTTGTATTCTTAATAAGATTCCACCATTGATCAGCATCACCTTCCAAACGATACACTGCTAAGATGAATTTATCATGTTCAGAACATTGAAGAACTGAAAATATCTTTTCAGTGGTACTGATCCATTGTTCAGCAACAAGTGGATCAGAAGACCCACTGAAAGAAGGTGGACATTGCCTCATGAAGGAATCAATAGAATATTGTTCCCTTATCTGCTCATTTGGAAGTCCAGAATGATTCATAGCTTGTTTAAGTATAGCAATAAGATTTTTCACTCCATCTCCCATAACCTTTTTCTGTTCAGGAGGACAATCATTGCATTGTCCATTGCATTGATCAACACAGTTCCTTCGGGTTCCAGCCATCGTCTAAAACCCAAAAAGAGTAGTGTGAGAGGCAAAAATCATGCTAGGGAAAACAACATAATAAAGGGGGAGTACCTTCAATATCTAACATCTTAGGTTTAATTCTATGATCGTTAGCGTAATTCTAGTACTATAACCTATACGTATACTTAACCTTAGAGACATCCCTAGACATACCTTAGAAATATCTCTAGGGATCTCACTAACGTTTTCGAATCCTAGTTTTCAAAGGTTGACTAAACCTTTCCTCTGATACCAACTGTAGAGACCCGAATCTTGACGTACATGATCATTACATTACTTTTGCGGAATACTTAGTACATAACAAAAACACACACACAAGGATCGTAATAGTTTAGTGTCTTTGGAAACTCGAAATATAATCTTCTAATCGTGGTGAAAGATCTTCAACATATCCCATAAAGATCATCCCTTTTTTTTACCTAAAACCTTTCTTTATATCCTGTGGAAAAGAAAGCATAAAAGGGTGAGCTCAAATGCTCAGTAAGGGTAAAAAAAAAAGAAATATCCATCACATCATATTCATAAGAGCATAACATTCTGGAAATCTTATCCTGCAAAAGAGAGCATAATTTCTAAATGGGATAAATCATGACAGTGAAATGTAATCACAATAATCATAACATAAAACATGAAACTTTGTGTCATACACACATAATCATATAGAATCATTTCTTGTTAGTCAAGACTCATTGCCAAGACTATCTTAGTGGACAAAGTCCCTTTCTGAACCGAGTCACCCTCATTTCAGTCCTGTTTCACTGAACCGGTATAACTTACCGTTCCAGCCATGTCTATCTCATGAGATATAAAATCTTTACCCAATTAATTGGAGGGAGATATAGGTCCCACCCATCTCATAATGATACCATTCTTATGTGTGCCACAAAATCATAAATCATACATCATTACATAACTCATGTAATAAAAATGGGATTCCTAAACAACATGACATCATAAAACAACTCATATAAGATAAAGGAAATCATAAAAATAATTTCATCACAACATAATCAAATAAATGTAATAATAGGGATAAAAACAGAACCCTTTATTATCCTAGATGGAAAATAATTTTGATAAAACACTTGAACTCCATTCTTGAGGAAAATGTCCTTTCTATTTCAAAAACACTTTTCCTTTCTTAATATGTCATACAATTATAAACTAAAAGAAGTTGATTAAAAATAAACTTGAAAACTTATAAAGGAAGCTTCTTGGAAACAATGTTTTAAAAATCCATTCATGCCGTATATGTAAAAAAAAACATTCTTCTCATACTTTTGTCGGAAAAGTCAAAAAAGTACCTCGTACAAAAAACGACAAAAGATTCCTTTCATATCTTTTACTAAAAACTCACTGAAGGGTAAAATTGGATATAAAAAATTGTAGGTGGATGGAAATAATATTACATATAGAGAAAAAATGGATTTGGATGATAAAATGCACCCCAGTAAATACTAAAGTATAAACAATCTCGGATAAAAATGAGATTATGATATTTCCCTTACCTTAGGTCCGATTTGCTTCGTAAGTGTCCGAACCTCCTGTATAGTGATTTAAATAATGTCATTGACTTATTCTAGAATCATACTCATTGTTATTATATCATATATGGTTCACTTATGACTTTATTTTAACCGTTCTTTTGTAAATTCCATGTTAAAGAGTGTTTTGGGTAAAATCGATTCATTTGTCGTAGGTGTTTGGACTTGTTGTTCTTGACATTATTATTACTTATATCATGATTTACTTACTTCCAGAATATAAAACATGATTTATATATCATATATATTGAGTATATATATATATATAATAGATAGATAAATGAAATGAAACACACCGTTCATGGAGACGGTAGTCCGTACATACGCATGAACGCTATTTTCGTTTCCTTATTGAGTTGAACAGAATTAAGTAGATGACATTCATATATATACACATAAATCCAGTATCATTATTATGTAATATATTTCATGATTACTTATTATATATACTTTATAATCATTCATTTATGGTTAAAGTGGAGAATGAATCTCATCGTGTCGTGGAGACGGTATTCCGTACGTACGCACGAGCGATGATATAATTCTCATGATCGTGTACTTGTGTTGAAGTGTATGTATACTATTCCAGTATCAATATCACTTTATAATAATAATATATAGTTACTCATTACACCATTATACCCATCCAATTAAGGTGGTTGCGGAAAATAGATTACACCACAGCGTGAAGACGGCATTCCGTACGTATGCACGCGCGGTGATTTCGTTTTCCGTAGGATGGATAGATGGTGAAATAGGATTGTTTCATACTTATAATAACATATCAGTATATGAGTGATACTGATGTTATTACTTCATAATGAAACTACCTAGGAAGAATAAGCGGAAGAAGAAATAAAGGTGAAAGAATCGGTAATGGAAATTACCTCTTCTTTGAAGCGCCTCTTTGAGACCTCCTCTTAGGGAACTAAAATTGGTCTTTGAGGAATACCAGAACCTCTAGGATGTTGATAGGGAAGTGGAGAAGAGAATTAGTCAGGGTTTGGCCGATCATGAAGGCTCAAAGTTGTGTGAGGAAGAGAGGGAGGAGGTTTCCTTTTATAAGGGAGGAGAGGGGCTCCTTTGGAAAAACTAAAAATATTATTTTATTATAAAGTCAAGTTCGGTTTTAAATAGCTCCAAATTGATTTATTTAGAAGCTAAGGTGGGGTTTGGTAGAAATCCTCTCATCCAATATAATTTAGACAAGTTTAGGTTTTTATTTTAACCTTATCATTTAGATTTAACATTAAGTTAAATAATTTTACGTTTACCGTGTCTTCTTGTGTTCTTACACTATAAGGTTAATAAACATACTATAAGAAGAAAAACGAACCCCAAGTTGTTTATTATTAATATATATAACCTTATATAAGTCATTTGGCCGAAACATAGATTTTTAGGAATAAAATAACACTTAATAATATAATATTTGTTTTAAAAACTATTTTTTGTCAATTTTGACACTCTTTAGTAATTGATTTTTGTGAAAATCATAACAGAATGATAAGTTCGAAAAAAGTTACTTAAATAAATACTAACATGTCATATTAACCTTGAAAATTAGTGGAATTCAGAAAAAGTCTCAAATTATATTTATTTGGGTATTTATAACATCAATTATGTCAATATTTCATTAATAAGATAATTTCTGCATCATCGTTGTGTCATAAATAAATTAAATTATTTAATGTATAAAAATTACAAATGAAATACAATTATGTAGGAAATCTTTTTATATTTCTAATGAATATTTATAGTCGAATTTATCTTATGTATAACCCCATATTAAAAATGTTTTAGTAAATAAACTTTGATTTTAACTCTTTTAACCCTTCTTTAAATAAATTAATAATAAATGTACTAATCTAATCCAAGTGGGCCTAAATGGTCATATTTTATTCCCAAGTTTGTTTTTGGTCGAATTAAACTTGTCCAATAGAATTAGGAAATGTGTTAGGGTAATAATAATATCATTTCTACCCTTAATTACCCTATTTACTTTTAACCGTGGTAAAAAAAGTAAAAAGTTACTATTCACCAAAAAATTATTTTCATCTCATTGAACCAAATTTTATTTACTGACATCAACCGTGTTTCCCATATTTTTTAAATTCCACTCACAGAAGCTATAAAATTAAGTTTTATGAACAATTCAGTTTTTTTAACTACCACTTAGTGGTTTCACTATTCATCAAAAATTGAATGTTTTCAGAAAAATACCAAAAATTAGGCCTAAGATATATTTGATATTATGAACTCAAAAATTATTTCTATTTTACCAAATTAAAAATATATCAGTTGCATTAATTAATTTAAAAATTAATTCCCGTTGTCAAAACAAATAGCGTGTTCTTAAGAGATAATAACAATCAAAAGATTGACACTTGTTTATGTCTGGTTTAAATGTGAAATTACATACAATGACCAACATTGTATTAAATTGTAAAAATATATTCTAAATATAATTTAAAACCACTCAAATTAATAATTTATCACTATTAATTATTTCGATTGAAAAAGTTGTTTTTAATTAAAATTTAGTAATTTTCACTATTCATCAAAATATGAAAGTTATCCGAAAATCACCAAAATTTCACCCTAAGCTAATTTCGATATTACGAATCCAAAAATGAATTCCATTTTGAAAAATAAAATTTACAAAATTTCAAAAAGTGGTTATTACTATTCATAACGGCTAGTTTTAATAATATTTTAATAGCATATTGTTGTTTAGTGAAACTCGTTATTGCGTACTACACACGCTATCGAGGATGGTCGTGATTACGTGTAATGCAAGGCAAGTCAAGGATGCGTGTTGTGCAAGCTCCTTTTGGTGTAGCGTACAACACAAGACATTAGTGAAATTAAAAATAATATTTTTCATAAAATCTTGGGCTGTTACAACAGTGTTTCTTTAAAATCAAAGAAATTAAATTCAATTTATCTATCCCTAGAGATGGTTCACATGGAATTTGTTGGAATTTCAATAGTTTCCAGAATAAATTGGATTAACTATGTTTATTTTCCTATATATGATTTTTCTAGGTATAATTTTATATTATTTATAGCTCACAAAATTAATGCCTTTTATTATTTTACTAATTATGCTAAATTTCTAGAAACTTTTAGTGGACATAGAATTTTTAATTTATGAAGTGATCATGATAATGAGTTTTTAGATCAATATTTTGAATATTTTTTGTCACAAAATGGATAAAATCATGAAATTTATGTTCCAAGGACCTCACATAAAAATGTATTTTTAGAAATGAGAAATAGAACCCTTCAAAACATTTCCAGGTTCATTATCAATGATCATGAATTTACTATTTATTCTTGGGAATTAGTTGTAAATACTAACTATTATATGATTAATAGATTTTTAATTGGACCTTTATTAATAGAAACTCTTTATGAATTATGGAATGGTAGAAATCCAAAGGTTAATTAGTATAGATTTTTTTTTCTTTCGACGTCTTTATTCTAAATAATAAAGATAATATTGAAAATATTTCATCCAAGAGAAGTGATTTAATTTTTATTTTATATTCAAATTCTAGTAATCAAATAT
Organism: Viscum album; assembly: GCA_963277665.1. Taxonomy (NCBI): domain Eukaryota; kingdom Viridiplantae; phylum Streptophyta; class Magnoliopsida; order Santalales; family Viscaceae; genus Viscum; species Viscum album. The sequence continues at coordinate 156,683,092 of OY728166.1, read as the reverse complement.
GGTGTTTAATTAAAGAACCAATGTTGTCAAAGAACGTATTAAATTAAAATTTTATGAAACATATCCACATTATCCTAAGACCCCTATAGTGAAATTTGAGGATGAAATGTAAAATATGAATATCAATTCAGAAACATTTGAAAATTATATGAAAAAAGAAAAAAAATCCATCTCTAGAGAAAATCATGAACATGATCCTCTAGAAAACAATGATATTACATACCATTATTTTCCTAGAGATGTAAGGACTCACAGATACCATCCTCTAGATGTTGTAGTTTGATATTTAGATTGTGTTACAAAAACTAGAGTTTCTCTTAGAAACCGGGATGATCATCATGCATTTTGGTCACAAAATGAACCTAATAAAATAAATTATGCAATTAAAAATGAATTATGGGTGATAGAAAGGAAAGGAAAACTTAATTAATTTTTAAAAATATACTTTTGGATGTTATATAAAGATATAAAGACACTATGTATATTGAAATTAAGTGGGTTTTTAGAAACAGAGTCGATGAGTTAGGAATAATAGTTATAAATAAAGATAGATTGGTTACATAGGGGTAGAGTCAATAAGATGTAATTGGCTACTAGGAAACCATTTCACCAATCGATATACTTGAAGCAATTAGAATACTTCTTGCCTAGCCAACACATTTGGATTTCAAACCATATCAAATTGATGATAAGAGTGTATTATTAAATAGTTATACAGTTGAGGAATTATTTTTGAACAAATCCATGTATTTTAAAATCTTTATTTTCCAAATTATGTTTTTAAATTAATAAAAGAACTATATGGTATAAAATAGGATCTTAGAGCTTGGTATGATTGAATCAAATCTTCTTATATTTCTAAATGGTTTTAAAAGGGCATAGATGATTCTACTCTTTTTATATAAATAATTTAAAATTATTATTTAGTTGTTCAAATTTATTCTGATTATATTATTTCTAGATTTCTAAAAACTGTTTGTGCATAAATTTTTCAAAAATGATAAAAATGAATTTGATAAGAGTTTAATGGGAGAACTTAAAATATTTATTAGTTTTCAATTTTTTTAAAATAAATATGGAATTAGTACAAATCAAGGAAATTACACTATTTTCCTTCTAAAAAGCATTTGTTTGGAAACACAAAAATTAGTGATACTCACATGAGTACTACTTATATGAAAAATCATGATGAAATTAGAAAGTCATTAAATCAATCCTATTACAGAGGTGGGATTTGAAGCCTTCTATATAAAACATATATTTGACCATACATTATGTTTAGTGTGTATATGTGTACCCATTTTCAAGTAAATACAGAATTATTATATTTACTTCCTATTAAAATAATTATAAAATACCTCAAATATAAAACCAATTTATGACTATTCTATCCATGAAGACAAACATTTTATTTTGTGAGTTATTAAGATTCTGATTTTAGTAGTTTCAATTTAAATAAGAAAATTACCTTTGGAACATGTCACCTTTCTATAAATTCCATAGTATCTTTGTGTTTTAAAAATAAAAATTCAGTTTCATTGTATAATACTGAAGCTGAATACACAGATGTATGATGTTTTTGTGCACAAATTCTTTTGATTAAACCCACATTCCTAGATTATGGATATCAATTTAAACATTTCACTTTATATTTTGAGAATACAAGTGTGATAAATATTTCCATGAATCTTGTATATTATTCTAATAAAAAGCATATTGACATAAGACATCACATTTTGTGAGATGATATCCATTAAGGTAATATAACTCTAGAACTTGTAGGAACCAAACACCATAGTTCTAATATTATTACAAATAACATGAATTTTTGAGATATTGAACCATATAAAACATGAATAAGAATGATAAATTTTAATTACATCATTTATATTAAAATTTACACCTTTAGAATGATCCACCATTGGATAAGCCACTATTGGTGATCCACCATTAGAATGAGCCACCACTGGTGATCCACCATTGATTAATTCACCACTAGGTAAGCCACTATTGGGTAAAACATCATGGGGTAATCCACTATAAGTGATATACCATTTTGTGATATGTTGTTCTAGAAAATATTTTCCACCATTACCAATTTATCATTAACATTTTTATATTATTTGTTCATTTATATTTATTATATTTTTTATTTTAAATCTCCAAATGATAAATATGAACTAAATCCAATTTTGAGTCACTCCTTTTCTCATACATACCCTTCATACTATTTCAACGTCCCTTATATCCTACCCTTCATACTTCTTCACGCTCTTCCTTCACCCTATGACTTAATGTACTATTGAGAGTTAATCACCCATCAATGTTGTCTCTAATAGGATTATATCATATGAATAAATCTCATGAAGAATCGAGATTTGCTGTAGTCAAATTGAGAAACTTCTATCTAGCGAACCATGTGTTTGTTTCAAATAAAGAAGTAGATAAATAATCTATGTAATCTTGAAAATTATTGGTACTCATGGTGATTCTAGACTAGGGTTGGTTAGATTGGTTCTTCATGAAAGACACACCATTTTATTCAATTTTTTCTCATCAATTCTACCAATACATAGAGTACAACTTTTGGAAATATAAAAATATTATTAAGAGTATGATATATTGAAAAGAAGTCATGTTTTCTACTAGAGAATGGAATCTTTGTATCAATGTACCCCATTAAGGTATCAATAATGACTATGAAGGTTCAATACAAATTTATAGTGAGATATTTATGTATGAGGATGCATTGATATACATAACTTGGAATGGTAATGTGAGAAGGACTACTACTACCAAATTAGATGGTATTCATCACATGCTATGTCCCAATAAAAGGGATTTTAGAATAATGAGGTATCATGATGTCAATATTTTACTCCTTATAAATGGAAATGATACAATTAATCTTTTTATATGTATTATAGTGGAGATGATGGAGATGTGCAAGTCACATTCTAGGTCAAACTCATTGATTTACCATAAGTTGATCTCTTCTATGATATGTCCAAGGGGTTGTTTGGCGAAAAAGAAGCATAGGTAAAGTGTAGTGGTTATTTTTTGAGTAAATTTACCTGTAAGGGAATGAAAGTCAATTTGAATCCCTAGTTGAAGAGATCAATAAAGTATATTGAAAAGAACTATGAGGATCTTGGTCCCATAGAACACCCTACCAGAACCAAGAATGTTGTTGACCTGAGCATGGAGCCAAATGAGATTGTGGTTTATTTGGATGAGGAAATGAAAGAATAAGTTGACATTGTTGTTGTTGTAAAAGAAGAAGTGGATACAGTTTCTAAAGTGGGTAGATATATAGACATTACAAAAATCCATATTGTGTTATATAGAACATAAAGACCACATATTTCTCTCCACACTAGAGATAATATCTTGAGTGAAGGAGATAAATTAAGACTAAATCCTCCAGAGAAGATAAAATTTTGTGTTATCCTGAGAACTCTAGAGAAGTAGTGGATGTGTCAGATAGTTCAGATGATGATTATGGGATGGTAATAGAAATAGACATGATGTTTATGATGTTGATAGCATGAAGAGGGATTAGTTTCACCCATATAATTATGGTTTAGTTTTTGTTTGGTATGTAGAGAGACAATGTTTAGTGTAGCCTATAGGTGATGCTACCTCTATTTGAGGTGAGTCTAGATAATCAGTTGAGGGGGAGAAATCTACCAGTTTTTCCAGTAAGAAGTTAGTCTATAGGGATGATACATCAATCTCAGGTGAGGTTAGAGCTTCATCCAAGAGGTATCCTTCATCAGGTTGAATGTTAATTGTAATTTATGATACTATTTCATATGTGGAGACTAGAAGTGAGTATAGTCAAAAAATTCCACCAGATCATGGTGGAACCACTATCACAATTTCTATTGGAAAAGATCCAAAGGGATCTCTTATAAAGAATATTTAGGATGATGGACATCTTTCTGATTTTACTTTTTATGCAAAAACTACTATATCAGAGAATGAAGAGGATATTTTTCTTAGCTATAATATAATACATTCACTAATACCTACTACTACCTTTTTTCCTTCATATTATGTTACCAGAGTTGATTTGGAAACCATCAGAGAGAGACTGAATCCTGATTTTAAGGGAATTATATGATATCAGGCTTCTATAGTTACTCAAATTATAGAATCTTATTTTCTAAATATCATTGAGTTATTCATTTTATTTATTCTACCTAATATTATTTTGAAGATTCAATTAGTTGAAATTGAGAATAGATGATTGGACAATGAGATGGATAATGGAACTTGGGGCATAGCAGAAGCAAGAAAGATGCTCAATTTAAATTTTTTGGGTTTGGATTCATGTTTAAAACACTCAATCCAGAAAACCATTTCTCATATTTCTAAAATGAAATTGTTTAATTCAATTTAAGCATGAAAAATAAAATATAATGAAATCATAAATGATACCCTGTTCAATTGAAGTTGACGATTTGATTCGCTCATTACTGGTGAGTCTTGGTTAAAAGGAACCAAACCGGGAATCCTCTAGTTCTTTCACGTGTTCTAAAAAATTCTTTTATCATAAATATCTGTTTCTTGGGTTTTAAAAGGGTAAATAAAAGATCTTTAAAACATCCCTATGAACTCCAAAATAATACAGACTCTATCAAGAATGAGGGATCAAGCTTACCCTATTCTTCCTTTAGATTATCTCTTTATGAACATGATAGGAGTGAAAAAAATATACTCTCTCACTAAATTCATGAAAATTGTGGATCTTTCTATTCATGATACTAAAATGAGATTTTATATATAGTCTATACTTTCATAAATTTCATTTTTGAACCCAGAAAGTAATAACCTTCATTTTAGAAATTTTCACACACCTATGACTTAATAACCTTGTCATAAATGTCAAAAATATTTTATCACTCACTTGTAACACTATAAATTCTTTCATAATGAAATATTAATAATTAAAATGGACTGTAAGCTCCCCATATAATTTAATGAACCTTAGACATCCTATGTTTATATGTAAAATTATATTTTATCATATTTAATATTATTATCAAACAACTTGTGAATACCTTGATAAATAAATTCTATAATCATTATTATAAACATGAATAATATAATTGAGTTATTCTTACATAAGATCGATCATACTAAGACATTCACCAGCACCCAGACATGGGGCCGACTGCATCTTAAACTCATATTCATTAGAATAGGTGGAACTTATTGATACAATTAGCGTGTAGATCCTTGTCTTGATAGTAGTGATTCCAACCCATAGAACAGGAGTCATGTCTAAAAATAGGTAAGAAATTTCATAACTAACAATACCTCATACAATAATGTTCTGTTTAATAAAGTATATTTATCTTCTGATCTCTCATGAAGAAGGATGCACACTTGTGATATCATCCTTTTATTTCTTTATATAATTTGTTGCTTTACTAGATAAAATTTCATATTTTTACCATGACCATGGATTTATTGATAGTACTAGAATCTTAGTCAACCTAGCCCCTTGAGATATCTCTACTTCAACTTAGAAGTGAAAAATTCTATATTGATCATTCAACCAATTCTATAGAACCAATGATGTAACCAACACAAGCTACCTTTTCATGATTTCATTAACATTTTTTTCATTGCATCAACATACATGATCAAGTGGAACACATTGAAAATGATATCAAGATAGGATAACAATACAAATGTCTGTAAATATAAATATCCAATGACACCCAAAAAATGAAGTCCTCATATTGGTGGTTTTATCCCCATGATTTCATCTATTTGAGATCACCAAGTGCGAACATCATGAGAATAAGTCTCAATGTTTATGATCTTCTATCACATGATAGTCAGATATCATATGTGTCCTATTGTTATGATGTACATAAACCATAGGACATATGATTAAGATTACTATTATAGTGTCTTATGGTTATCTGTAGAGATGGGAACTGCTATACACTTTTTATAGGACACATAATCTAAAGACATTACCACATAAATAGTGGATGTTGTAAATTTAACACTATTATAGGAAGAATAAACACATGTATATATAAAATTATATACATGTAATGGTAACCAAACGCAATGTTTATGTTGTATATAGGGAACCCACTATTTCAACACTCCCATTTTCACTAGTAACACCTTTCTATAGATCCATGTTAGCTCTCACATGATAAGATCATGTTTCTGCTATGTTAGGGATTTATTCATTGGCTAGAAATATTTCAATTCTGTGGATATTTTTCTATTTATGATTTTAACTCTTTGATTAATACTTCTCAGGGGAATATATCTTGAAGTATATCACTTTTTTATACATTCCAATCATGACATCAGGGATAATACTAGTAATAGAATTATCATAACATTATATACTAGATATAATTCCCAAAACATGAAAAAATCATTTCATAGTTTACACTACTTCTTTAGCTTCTTTAAATCAATAAAAAATCGATATATTTAGATATAGATACAACTATCATGAATGAGCTTGTGTTTCCCACTAACTTAGCCAAACTATGATATTAAATAATATTTTCCTTAAATAAAGAATAGTTTGTGTCCCCTTGTAACTAGTATCCTTTTTTCTCCACATACCAGGTACATATATTTTTTACTAAGACAAGCACAATTTGATAGTTCTTACTTCTTCCCTTACATTTCTCCAAGATACAACTAATATTTTACTATTATAAATTATATATCAGAAATATAACATATTTTACATATCATGGAATATAAGATAGATCTAATGGCAGTGATTATGAAATTATACTCACCACATTAATATCCACTTATTCCAATGCATGTATTCTTGGATAGATTTATACCATATAAAACTAGAAACAATTATATGTTGAATTACTACAACTTTTATTTTATTAATACCTTATCAGTATATGTAATATTGAATAGGTATAAGAGACCATTATATCACCCTCAATAGATATGATTCCTAATAATATTGGTTGCTCCTTTAATTCAGTCTCATATAGAGATACTATCATCTATATGTTAACTAACATTAAGACCGAAAACTATTTTCCATATGTTATCAAACATATTTTAGTTATAAAATGATGAACTCCAACTAACCTCTTGTAGACACATGGAAAACATTAATTCAAATTTATTATTATATGATCTAATTTCTTACTTTAATCCAGAATTAGATTTCAGTAACATTCACCCTTATTTAAATTATATTTTGTCTCTATACCTTCCTGGTTGTATTGTATTGACACATTCCATGACTGGTGGTGTTGACATCCAATTCTCAATAAATAGATCATGGAAAATAGCTATGAAACGTAAATTTATAATGTATTTTGGAATAAAAACATGGTATTACCAACCAAGACTTACTCGTACAATTTTTGTACCCTCCATGTATAGTCTCACATGAATATCTACTAGAGTATTCAAATTAACAAGCATCTCATACTTTGATACATAGAATCCATTATTGAATTTTAGTTGATCCAGTTAAATTTTGATAATTTCTATATACTGCATACTAGTAGAAATTATTATTCACAATGAATAATGTACAATATATCATGATTAATATAACCTGATCACCTTGTTTGTATACTTCCTACACAAATGTGTCTTTGGAACATTACTTCTCCACAAGGTCTTGTGGAACTTGATCTTATCTCAACTTATTTTTTCATCTCTGTCTTGAATAAACCCAATTAAATATTTCTCCCACTCTCTCAAATAGAGATGTGCATCCTTTTATTGAAAAATAGTATATAAATTGACTATATATTTTCTGTCATATGTATTACAGTAATATTCTTAGAAAACATTATGATGATTACAATAGATACACATTGTGTTTTAATTGATGCAAATTTGAGGAAATACTAACAAACTCATTGCATCTAAATGATTGTTTTTATGAAAATGGATTTATATCATACTAAAATTCATACGATATCCTTTTTTAATTATAATTTACATATCGTTATGGGATATTCATTCTATTTTTAATGAATTTCTCTAAAAATAGATGTATATACAAAACATTAGTATTAACATTGATGCTCCTTTTAATTAAATCATGAATCTAATGTGTATAATGAATTGTGAATTTAGTCATTGCTCATTGATACATTTCATGGAACAATTTTAACATGCTATAATCATCATCACTCAACCATATTAATATAATAACATTGATTTGTATAATATAATTTGCATTTAGTAATTACTCAACACTACATTATATTTATTGATGAATTCTTGGTTATGATTTTATTTAGCAAAATATCCCAAATCATATCATATCTTCTGACCATATATATATATATAATATTTCACTTTCAAATACCGTAAATACATAATGTAATCATATGATGTATACTTACCACAAGTTAACTATTGGAATAGTTTACACTCTACAATGAAACTAATTCAGAAATCCTTTTGGATTTCCATTATTTCTAAATGTTTGTTATTCTAAAAATAAGTACACAAGTGTGTCGGTCATACTTATGGTATTAAATTCCAAATATTCTTAAACCATATTGAGTATATCCTTGAAAACTATTTAATTTTCCTTGAATAAGTATTATCTTACCACAACTGGGTATAAAAGTAATAGATTTTATATTCACCATGTATTTCCAATGATTTAATCATTACATAACTATTGTTTGAGTATTAAAAAACAACTATTCCAAAAAATTTAATACTATTTACATATGACCAATGGACATGAGGGAGTTTAACTAAAATAATTTATATCAAAATTAAGTTACGTGCTTCTCACATCTGACTTAGGAACCTACCTATCATTGCAACTTAGAGAATGTACCTTACGTCTTGTAACATTTTTTACATACATGGTTATTTTATTTTAATACACATATGTGATTTCCATATTTTACTTAGTACCCAATAAGTATGTCATAGACATTTGAAAATAATGATGAATATCCCTGAAGTAGAAGAAACTTATTCCCTCTTCAATTCAGTACATTGAATTTCTATTTAATGAAATTATATCACAGTATGTGAAGAAAATAACCTCATATTTAATACATATTTTATTTGAAGGAAAATGTAATGGATCCTTTGGTATAAAATATACCATTGCCCTTTAATCCTCATATTTCATCTTTTTCACCATAAGAATTAAAGATTATAATTTATTTAGGTTATTATTTTCTTGATGATCATTACAATGAATTTAATGATGCATTTTTATATATTTACTATTTGTTTTACAGTCTTAAAAAAACTAGATTAAATGGGTGAAAATTATATACCAAAGGATGTATTTAAATATCATGGCTATATTTTAGTGTAATCATCATACCTTCATATCCCACTACACTTTTCCCTCAAAAACTTATTAGAGATGAGACAACATGAAAAATCATCCTTTTCCTGATGTTGTGTTCACAACTCACATAATACATTGACGATATCATTATGATATAACCATTATATGGGTCATAAATTAGTTTCCATTAATAATTTTTTCACCTTCACCTTTTTATGTAGATTAAAAGGTATTGGGGACACCAACACCATGAATTTATGATGTTGTAGTACTTTGTGAATGTTTATATAATACTCATTGGAATCCTATTCCATTTTAGTCCTTTTTTGTCCAATATTATCAAAGTGTAATTATGGTACTATATTCCATTTTCTACAAAAAAGAGAATCTATAATATTTCTACTTTAATATTTATTATTAGTATACATTTTCAAATTATTAATTTTGAATTTCTCCCACTATTTTATCAAATCCTATTACACCTAAAATACTTGATTTATAATACCGAGTCACTTGAGTAGTATATTTGCAAGATCCTTTAAACCCCTCCTCATAGAGTACAATATTTGGCTATGCCCATACATATAGAGTCAAATATGGGCCCTAATATATCCAACCAAATTACCTCAAGGTTCCTTGATATGTTGAGTGGATTCCCATCTCCTGCAAATAATTATATTTCATTTCTTAATGGTTTGACTTGAAATTTAAAACAATCTACATATGGATACTTTATTCCTACCAAATTTACTTATGTTGACTCCCCACTCATAATTACTCCCAATAGTAATATGCACCCTTAACATTGGATAATGTGGCCCCAAACACCTGGGTTTTCTAAGAATTGAGCGATTAATGGAATCTAATGACTTAGTATTTTCTTTGGTATAATTGGTATGTTGATCCAAAAAAATGAAATCCTTTTATATTTAACATGATTTTTCCTTGTGATCAATCTCAAAACATAACCATGATTTTAAGTAGATAACATTCATCTAACATTTTCATTTTATCTTTTAATTCTTGTTTATTATTATACTAAGTGATCACACATAATAAATACACCTTCACAAAATAATAAACAATACAGATAAAATAAATAAATAAATAATGATGTGATCATGAGACATTAGATATTAGTTAATCTATAGATCAAATAATGGATTATCGAAGACCCTAATATAATTCTTTATGTTAATAATAGACTTGGATATAAGCTCCCACAACTCCGATGTACATTACTTGTTTGGTTTATGCTGGCTCTCAACACAAATATAGTCACTATGAACTCCTCCAATCATTAAAATGTATACTCACATGAAGGTGAGGAGAAATCAGGGTGCATAATTACATTTTATCATTTACATTTTGACACAACTATCCTAATAAAAATTAATAATGGAGGGATGATTAATAGATCTTAAAAATAATATAATTATTACATTTTATTAAATAGAAATTCAAAAATAAAATTAAATAAATAATAAACAAAATATGTATGGGTTAATATTGGATCATGATTATTCAACATGCAATTATATTTCATGATAGAAATTAAATATTTTAAAATTCAACTCAAGGGTATTTTTAGTGCATTAACTTTCATTAAAATAATTTTAATTAATTATATATATGTCTTATACGACAATAAATAATTTTATTAAATCCCTAATAATTAAATATTGCGTATGAATTTTTTTTAAAAAAAATTCTATTTATTTTTTTTCAAAGTTGATCCCTGGAAATTAATTTATGAATAGTGATGAGTTAAATGGGTCATACTGGTTAGACTTTGACCGAATTGGTTCTGCTCGAGATTATGCATCCTTTTAAAGGAAATAATATATATATATATATATATATATATATATAAAATAATAAAAATGTTATAAATAATGATTTTCCAATTTTAATATATATTTAAAACAATATTACATGAGAAGCATTGAATCATCTTCTAAGGGAATGTTTGTCCATTTAATTAAATAAGCTTCAAAGTGAAGCTTTAAACTGGTCTCTAAGGGAATATTTATCAATTTTATTTAAAAAGATTCCAAGGTAATATTATACTAGTTTCCATGGGAAGAATTATCTTTTAAATTAAACATTATTCCATGGGATTCTTTGAAATAGCTTAAATGGGAAGCATTATCATTTTAATTAAATAAGCTACAATGAAAAGCTTTGAACTATGTTCCATGGGAAGATTTATCCATTTAATTAAACAAGAATCCATGGATAGATTATATTACCAAAAAACTACCCCAATAAGATTTTGGTAGACTCAACTCACACACAATGTTCTTACATTGAAGTTGGAATAAGAATTTAACACAAAAATTGATATTAAAGTGATGCATAAAATAAAACATTAATTTTCATAGAAATTTTTATACAAAACCTATCTATCTTCGATCAGCTATATCTCAGTGATACAAAATTGGAACGATGTTCAGTCAGTTGCTTTTGGCCCATATCAAAACACTATTTTCAACTAATAGAAAATTCAATTGAAATTTAAACGTTTTTGACTTAAATAATTTCAATTTCACTATGATACCAATGTAATGATCCTAGGGTGTAGCAGAAGCATGAAAGATAAAAAATTTATAATTTTTTGTTTCAAATCAGGTCAAAAATAGTGAATTCAGAAAACCTATTTCCTATATTTTTAAAAGTATTGTGTGTAATTACATTTAAGTATGTAAAACAAAATCAAATTAAAGAGTAAATGATACCTTGTTCAATTGAAGTTATCATATTTATTCATTCACTATTGATGTGTTTTGGATGAAAGGTTCCAAACTAGTAATCCTCTAGAATTTCATAACGTGATCCACAATTCATTATTTTAGATATACATTTAACAAGTTCTAAAATGGGAAATTATAGAGATTTATTATGTCCCTTCGATCGTTTAAAGAATACAGACTTCATTGAGAAAGAGAGATCAATCTGACGTTAATCTTCTAACAAATTCTATCTCTAGGAACTTAAGAGGAGAGTAGAGGAGAGATTATCTAACTAAATTAATGAAAATAATGTATTATTTTATTTAATAGGGTAATATTATCCTATATAATTAGGTGATACTATATGAAATTGAATTTTGGTCCCTAGAATGTAATAAAAACAATTTTAAACTATTTTCACATACATATGACTTAATAATCTTTTCATAAATGTAACAAATATTTTATCAATCACTTTCAACGCTAGAAAATTAAATGTGATATGATAAAAACCAATAACTCTACTTGAAAACACTATAAATAATTTAACAATCCTTGAGCATTCGATGTTTGTTCAAAAAATTATATTTCCTCATGTTTACTTTTATGATCAAAGAACTTGTGAAGATATGGAGAAATAAATTCAATCACCATTTTTATAAACGTGAATAATTTAATTGAATTAGTTCTACTTGAAATTAGTCATACTCATACATTCACCAACACCCACACATGGGACCCACAATATCATAAGATATCATTCATCCAAACTTGTGGAACTTGTGGACATACTTAGTGTGTGATCATTTAGCTCCTTATCTAGATAGTAGTAAGTCAACCCATAAACCAAGGCTAGAGTCTAGAAACTCATCATGAACACAAAAGGAGATAAGTAATTTCATTTCTACCTCTATCTCCTATGAAAACATTATGTGTAATATAATCTCTTTGTCTCATGATACAGCATAATTTAGGATGCACACTTATGTCATTATCCTTTTTTTGATTTAAATATTTCACAACCTTACTAGATAGACTTAAATTATTTTACCATTGTCACTGATTTATTAAAGGTACTACCATCTTAATCATCCTAGGCCGTAAATATATCTCTTCCTCAACTAGGTATTGACAAATTATATCTTAACAATTCAACCAATTCCATACAATCTATGATTCCCCCAATAAAATCTACATCCCCACAGTTTCAATATCATAGTTTTTGTCATGCATCAAAATTTGAAATGAAATATTCCACCTTGGTAATGGTCTCAAATCAGGTGACCAATACACATGTATGTAGATAGGAACATAAAATGACACCCAAAACTTGTAGTGTTCCTATTGGAGGATATATCCTCACGATATCATCTACTCAAGATAACCAATTTCAAACTTCATGGGAAGAAGTATTAATTCTTATGAACCACCATCACATGATAGTGAGAAATTATATGTACCCTATCATTATGATGTATTTACACCATATGGAATATGTTTACGATTACTCTCATGGTATATTGAAGTTTTCATTATAGATGGGAACAATTATAATCTTTTGATATGAAACGTAATATAAGGAAATTACCATGTAAATAGTGGATGTTGAAATATCAACACAATTATATTAAGAATAAACACATGTATATATCATACTATATACATTTAATTGTAATAAAATTTACTTTTTATGTTTTGTGTAGGGAACCCACTATTAAGAAAATAGAATCCATGAAGCCTGTTATGGACTAGATGAGTGATAATTTTGCTGCTAGTTATGCTACAAAATTAAAGTGGTTGGAGACTTTACCCATAACTATTTCATTAACATCTACTATTCTATATTTTTCATCTTCTATTGATGGTGAGATGATCTAATCCATTTTGAGAGAGGAGTTTCATGCCATCGTGGATGATGTTCATATATATCATTAGGATTAATTTTTGTAAATTAGAAAATAAGGTGGGAATTTATATAATCTTGTAAGGGAGTATTTAAATGAAGCCTAAATTATTAGGGAAAATATCCCCAAGGATATCAAATACCACCTTTATAAAATTTATACAATGAATTATATGAATTTTAATTTTATCTTTCTTACTGTGTACTTGAGAATACCTCCTATCACTAGGGCGTACAAGGAACAAGTAGACCGGCTAAAAGTATTTAACCCTTTTCCCTTATTGTTTATGGAAGAGAATAATATCTTATTTAATACTTTAGTGAGAGTAGGTAACATCATCATGGACTTTGTGAACCTTATGAAACCTTTTTTATATGTATATGGTACAAGTGTGATGGCACCTGAGGCCATACCTATGTATGCCCTTACTGCTACACCACCATTCACACCTCTTCTTTTTTAGTATCATCCGTTCAACATGTCTCTAGATAATGCTGTTATAAATCTCAGACTCGTGGTGATTCTAGAGCTTTCTACCTCTACCTAATCCCCCATATCTTAAACCTTTGTGCCTCATGAATTTGGAAAAGAAAAAGAACCTACTGATACTACTTATCTTAGAGCCAAGAGTGATATAGAATAATATTATATTTTCATAGGGGACATTCTATATTATCTTTGTATTTAATTTTTGGGATATATTATTTTTATTTATCTATTTATTCTAGTTCATATTTTACTAATTATTATCTTTTAATCCATTTTCTTTCATTATCGTTTTGATAATCCCAAAAGGGGGAGAACATTTTTATGGAATTGAAAATTTAGTTTTTAACAGTTTAAATTTACAAATTTAAGTTTATGTTTCTACTTATGTTTCATGTGATTCTATTTAAAAATATATCACAATATAAATTTTAACTATTAAGATTATACCATTACTTCTCATTCATATACTAATGAATATCGTTGTTTTATGCTTGTTTTTAAAAATTCCATGATCTGTGATCATCACAACGGGAGATTATTGGAACTTACTTATTTTAAGGATCACAAATCATGATTATTATATTTCTAATAAGCTTAATGTTTCATGATAATACTTCCTTTTATAAAGAAAATATGGACATGTACATTTGATATCATTAGTTCAAATTTTCTACCATTAGTTATTAAGTGATACTGTTAGTTCACATGAGCTACCATTAGTTCATATGTGTTACCATTGGTTTAAATTTTAGACCTTTCGTTAAACCATGCTACCAATAGTCATGTTATCACAAAATATTCTACTATTAGACATTCCATTTCTAGTTGTGCTACTTCCAAACATGATATTTATAGATATGATGCCATTAGTTAAAATCAACTACTGCCAGATGTGTTACTGCTGAATTATGATTCAATTAGATTGTGCTACCATTGGTCTATGTTGAAGTTAGGGACGATCCACTATAATTCATGATACCATCGGTGTTCTATCCTTCATTCAAATTTCATGCTGTCAATGTTTTGTTTAGGGGAGTTAATGTAGAAAACCTCATGTGGGTTTTATTAAGGATTTCTAATCCACTAAATAGATGCATTGAAGAATAAGTCAGAGTTTCCTGATTTGATTATCAGAATTAGGATTCATGATATATTGATTATTATTATTAATCAATATATAATCAAACCTATAGAGTTAATGATTTTATAGGGATCCAATGTGCTTGATGCGACTTACTATGGTTCTGTATACTGAATACATGTGAGTATAAAAGTGTGAAATTTACCAAAGAACAAGAAACATCCATACAATTAATAATGGAATTATTTTTTGAGAATCTAAATACAAGAAAGAGGAGCTTATGATACTCTATTTTCCTAAAATCTCAGAGAGAACACTTCGATACACTCACCATGCCAAATACATGGGGAATAAAGAATTAGAAGTAATTAATAAAATTAAACACTAAATATTTCTATATATTATCACCTCATCTATCTATATTTATTCTCTAACTTCAAAAAATGTGACGTTATACTCTATATATTTTTAAACATGGACTCCCCCGCTTAAATTTGTGTTTGGAGGACACGTATAAATTTATTTTTATACACACAGAAAATGTGGAAGAGTTCTTGTGTAGCTTATGTTGTATTTATTCCCATGTATAATAGTGTAAGAGGCATTGATCCTAGAATTATTGCATGATGTTGTTTGTAAAGACCTGATCCAGGTTGTGGATCAATTTTTTTTATAATAATATTCTTTTCTGTAGGTGATAACCAAGTGGAGGTTATTAAGTATCATCTTGAGACTACACCCCCTCTTTTCCATTGAGTTCTTTAGTTTGGATTTTATATATTTCTAAACTAAACCTATATTTATTTTTAATTCAATAAAATACTTATACTTTGATTGTTATAATTAAATTGTGTTTATATAAATGATTGGATTAAGTAAATTGGTTTCAAAAGTAATAGTTATTTTAAATATTATTTTAACTAATCCCTAATCACATATTGAGAAATATTTAACCGGGGTGTATTTAAGATCCTTAAAATATAACTAAATCACAGTTGAAATGATACTTTACAATAATTTGATACCAAATGGTGGATGGAGTGAGTAACTCAAGAGGGGTGAATTGAGTTCCCAATATTATTAATATACATCATCACTATAATACTTTGATTAATTTAATTATTTACATATTAATTATAATCATGTGTCCCCATGTGGGAGAATAAGCTTCTCCAAATTTGGATCAAGTCATGAATATCATGCTCTTGGTGCCTACATTAGCCCATAAAGAGACTTCTTCAGCCAAATAACATTTTTCTAGTTTTTATGAACAAGAAAACCATCGATATGTTTTATGTACACCACTATTTCTATAAATACATTATAAAATGTTGATTTGAAATCAATATGGAAAATTTTGAATCTCCTTTACACTAATATGACAAATAATAATCGAATAGACTCTATCTTTTCAATAGATAAAAATTTATCAACTACATTGACTCCCTTGATTTGGGAGTATCACTTTCACATGATTCATGATTTGTTTCAAATTATAATAGCATCTATATTCATTTTTTATAGAATACCCATTTGGTTTCACTAAAATCATTATTTTTCACTCATCAAACAATATCCCATGTCTAATTCGTTTCAATTTAGTTAATCTATTCACTCATCACCTGAACCTGATTCCCATCTCTTAGAATAGATTTAAAACATTCTGAATATAATTTTTAAAGGAAATATATTTTTTATAGAGACTTCATTATTCACATATTCACTAGTGTTAACTGATCTAATATTATGTTTTATTTATCAATTTCATCTTGACCCTTCATTTTTTTTGTAGATACTAGTATAACTTCATACTTCTAATAATTTGAATCTTATTTGGAAGATTCCTTAGGCTTATACACACCCATTGATATTTTTATATATTCATCCATATCCTATTGATACTATTAATAGTTTTTTCAAAAGGGTTTTCTCATTCTCCAACACAAAAACATAATTTTTATCCATATTCAATACTGGCCATTTATTGAACAATTTTTATGGTTTTATTATTCTAGAGTAACCATGGAATATCCCTTAATCTCTATGAGATTTAAAATTTCCATGTTCCTTTTTATTGAGAATGATATGATTACTTATAAATATATTGAATTAATTTGTTGTCATCTTATTTCCATACCATATCTCATATGAAGTATTTTGTTCCCTCATATAGAACAATAAAATATTATATATGTAGACTGATGTAAATAATACTTCATTCCAAAACTTATTTTGAAGGACTTTCTCAATGTGCATAGTCACATCCATGTTATTGATTATTCAGTTACTTCTCTCAATGATGAAATTTTTCTTTGGAGTTATAACTGATGAGGCTGGGTGATTTATCCTTTACTTATCAAGATAATTATACACTTGGCTATTTCTAAATTATATCCCATTTTAAATTTATAACTTTAGAATTTTCTTTCTGAGAATCATTTAAGCCTCTCTTCAATATTGAGTAATTTAACTAAAAACCTAAAACTTGTGGGAAATGAAATAGATCCATCCCATTATACTATAGTCATCAATTAAAAGCACATAATATTTCATCCCATAAATAGATATTGGTGATATAGGTCCACACACATCAATGTAAATGAATTACATCACTATTGTAGAATTTTGTTACTTCACCATATAAGTCTTTCACATAATATTACCTTATTGGAAATCATTTCACATGTATTTATGATCACATTATATCTTATGGAGATCTCGTTCTCAGTTAAATTTTACTAAATCATCCTAGGATGGTTGATTTAGAGGAACAAAAAATTAATTCCACAACATTTTCACATATTTATTATATTGAAATCACATATATTGTTTCACACTCACAATTAATATATTCCCCTTTGTTATCTTCCCTTGAATCACAAATGTACAATATTTTCCATTGATGACACATATATTTTGGGTAAAAAGTATCACTCATCCTTTTTCAAACATAAAAGAAACTATGAATTTTGTGACAGAGACCTTGAACTAACAAGACATCTTCACATCCTATGACATTTTACCCAAACATGGATGTTTCTATAAAAATATTCTCCTTACCATAATATTTTAAAAATTTAACAAAACATTCAATGTCATACATGAATCTTATGAAAAAAACCTTTTTTCCATCATATGGGAAGTGCATCCACTACTGAAGACCCATACACAAACACAATATGATGATTTTAGGGAAATCACTTCAACTATTTCCTGTTTATATCTTTTCATTTCAATCAATTTATTCAACTTTATATTTTATATTGAAAGGAATTCCTGATCATCCATAGTGTATGATCGATAATCATTATCTTACAAAACAACAAATCAATTTTATACTTACAACTCATTTGATAAATCTGTGAGCTGCTGCATTCAACCACATATGTTCATCTTTGGAACATTCCTCCACATTATCGGTTGTGAATATCTATACATGTGTCCAAATTCACCAAAACATAAACAATGAAAATAAAAATCATTCCTGGAATATTAAACTCTATTTAGATACCTATCTTTCTCTTCTACCATTATATACCTCTTTTCTATAGATTTTTTTGGGAATTCCCTATCCTTTAATAACAATAACACATGATTTGAGGTGAATTCTTGTGTTTCATGGATAATAAACTAGTTATCCCATGGTTTCAATGAATATTCAAATCCTTACATAATCTCAAATCAATTATCAACCTCTGAGTGGGTGCTTATGGTCTGGTGCCAATAATTTTTTTCTATTTCAAATCATGCCCCATTCCAGTTGTGCCATTATGATGTTTCATTTTATTCTCCTAAAAATTCATCATCTATTATTTCTACTTTCAAACTCTAACATCCATTTTATCTCACCATTGTGATTTGTTTGTATGATTCCATACATTAAACTGAGTGACTCTCCTGATCTTCTACTTTTCTTCATGAGTCAAAGATTTCTTATTCATGTTCTCCAATACTTTTTACTTGATCTTTCACTATGTTATTCAACCCATAATTATAATATATTTATTATTTATCATTTATATTGAACTCAATGACCATTTCTGAGTTTTCTAGAATAATAGACTTATACCTTTCAATTTGTTCCTTCATCTCAAAATTCTTCTTCCTACTGCTATATATCGAATTTGAAATCATGAACCACCATATTGTATTTCATCATATTAGCTCTCTAAACATATATTTATTGAAGATTATCCCGAATCTCAACTTTTAGATCAAATATTCCTTCCCCTTTTCCTTTACTCAATTCACTATCATCTATAATCTATGAATTTCAGATAACTTCCCTACTAGAATTTTCTCTATAGTCATTTCATTGTTTAATTTATTCTACTTGGGTTTCTTCTATTTTTTTTCTTGTGAGATAAATTTCTTCTTAATGAAAATATTTCTTCTAGTGATTTTCTTACCATTCACATATGGATGAATAATTTTTTATGGAAATTTCACCAACACCTTCATAAATATCTGAAAAATATTTCCACACATTTCTATATGGTACCCAACATTTCTATATGAAATTCATGATTTTTAAAGTTTACCTTCAAAATTTCTTTCCCACTTTTTATATTTAATGATAGGAATGTCATGAAATTATCCACATAATCTTCTACCTAACCATTCCATAGAGTGAACTTCTTTATGTCCTTGAACTCAAGCTCCTTATAATTCATATTTTAGATTATCATCATTTCATATATTATATGGGACATGAGTACTACAAAAACTATCCTGTTTCAACTCCTTTGGACCTTTATTTCAAACCATAGATACTTTCAAATTGAATGGGGCTGGTGGTATTCTGAAGATGCATTTGATGATTTTTTACCTCATCAAGGACTTATTTGAATATAAACATGTCAACCAAAAGAATATTCACTCGATAAAACAATACATCAACAAACTCATTAGAGAACACCCTCAAATCCTCATACATGTTTTACAAAACCTAAAATTCACCTTCTCATATTTTTCAATCACCTTTACATATACATGATAGTTTTCTCATATGGCATGTGATATATTACATGACCTCAACTACACGTAGATTTTTTATGATAATGCTCCCACTAATGAATTGATCATCAAATTTTATTCTTTGTACCTCTAATAAATATCCACTTTCTATAAGGGTGGAAATACAGTGAATAAAATATGAAAAATAACCAACTTCTAATGATTATAACCATTGCTACATATTTTTCATCCAAAATTTAAAATTTCTTCCATCAAAGATCATAATCCATTTATGATTATCAACTTCAATTAATTTTAATTAGAGGTAAACCCTGATTAAAACCTTTCACATTGATACAAATTTTGGATATAATATGTTAAATACACTGAGAGGGTGGGGAGGAGGGGTATTAATATATATTTTGTATTTTGTTTCATTCTTAAAAAAATACTCTTCCATATCCTTTCCATAGAGAATAATATTCATAGCATAAAACAAGATCCTGTAACAATAGTTTTACTTGGTACACCCTCACTAGGATATATACTAATGGAATATAATAATATTGTGATGCATTTCCAAATACACTATAGTAAATAACTATAACAAAAATTAGAGTGGAATTACTATCCCACATAGTTCGCTATCATTCACACTTTGAAAGCTCACAGGTATCTCAATTTATTTGTACTCACCACTCCTAGAGAAGATTATTCCATTGATTACGTAAATATATATAGTTTATACACCATTTGGTTCATTATGAAACAATAATTTCATCCATAAATTGAATATTAATGTACCACATTATTTTTGGCTAATACATTCATGCTTACACAATTTTCACTTTCATGAAAACTTTTTACAAGTTGAATACAACATCAATAGATTTTTCACCATTTTTTAGACTATCATGGAACTCCCATTTTACTCTGGAATTTTTTGTTTTTCACAAAACTACCAACTTTCAAATAAATTTTTTTCTATGATAGAACTCCCATGGTATTGTAGACATAAATACTTTTTCTACAAGTAACTGATATTTAATATGTTTATTAATGTGAAAAATACTACACAGACCTCCTACATCATTTTATATCCCTGATATTCACTAAGTGTTAGACCTCCCAAATGAGGGGGGGGGGGGCTATTTATAGACGTTAAAGTCCCTTCACACAACATCCTTACACACCACTAACCCTATATGAAACATTATTTGTTTTATAAACATCAATGATTTTGCATCATGATTACCATGAAAATCACTAACATCTTGGAAATTATATTTGTATTTCCCAGTTTCACATAACTCTTCCCACATTGAAAAACTCTAACTTTTGAAAATATCATAAATTTCACAAAACAGTTTCCTTTTCAATATCTTGATAAGGAAACCTTTAATATTTACTTTTGGGTAACTTATTCAAATAATTTCACCCTTTCATACAACAATTTTATTTGTATAAAAATATTTCCCATTCTACATTGGGAAATTCCACAACCTTATACATGAAAATCCCAATACACCTTCAAGAGCTTATATGACTATGACGTAGTGATTTATGAAAAATTATCCTAAAACATCACAATTATTTATATCTAGTTACTATCAATTTCTAATGAATGTGATATGACTATAATTGAATATAAATATCATGTATATTTTGTGATGGATATTATTTATATCATAAATATTTTTAACTTTTATACATTAAAAAGGGAGAAAATAAAATAATTATTAGTAATGGATCTTATATCAAGTGAAAATTACCCAAATAAGAAGTGTTGATATTCTATTAAAATAATTTATCTTGGATATTGATGAAATATTTCCATCTATTTATATTATTTTTCATTGAAAATAAATTATATAAACAATGAAACTCGTTGGTTTCCTTTATTCTATATATATTCAATCACTCCCACAACATCAATAGTAGAAATATATTAAATAGCGATGACCTAAAAAACTATTTAAGTTATAAAATTACTAACATATGGATTATGTATGGTTTTTTATCAGTCACTATAGTATAATAATTCTACATATACCAATATATCTTCTCCCATTCATTATAATTTTATATGGATCAGTACTCTAAAAAATGAGTATATAATAAATATATTTAAAAAAATTATTATCATATTTTTTTATTTATTTTTTTAAAATTATTTATGATGGATTATTTTATCATAAATAGTATTTGTGATGGAATTAATTAAATGTTAATAAAATATTAAATAATGTTTTTGATTTTTTTGATGAATAGAACTATACTTAGTACTCATTAGGGATGAATTTTATTAATTTTGATATCCGTCTCTAATAACGCTCTTTAACTAATTATCTATCGAAAATGATCACCAATAATCAATATTATGATGTTATTTCAATTCATATATTATTTATAATAGATATTTATCCCAAATAAAAAAAATTGAAATAAAAAAACTTAATATGATTATAGTGGTCTAACACAATTACATAATTTTTTTATTAAACCACTGATTGAGCATGACATTTTATGGTTTTATTTTTTTATTCATTAAATATATGACATTAATTTATTCAATACTTACCTAATTATTTGTGGGTATTGTGGGACTATTCTATCATCCATGGTGGAAAAAAACAACCCAAGAACAAGCCTGATCTATCTTTATTGAATCAACATGCATAAAATACTAAATAACACAATATACTTAAAACATGAATACAATATCACCCAAATTTTCTTATAATTAATTCAATATGTATGCTGATAATTGGACAGACCAAAGTAACTGACCTCCATAGGTAGTTAATCATCCCTAGATCCTAATTTAAATTGAGATGATTACCTATATTGATGTGGTTCTAGCACCTTTAATAAATGAATAATGATATATCATGATGATGAGATAAATAATTATTTTTTTCCATGGATTTCATGCAATAAAGCACCACCAATGAGGGGAACCATTTACTTAAAAAACTATATGTAATGGTTTTCATTTAATGAAGAGTACCAACCATATTGAGTTCCATATCATGGAACTCATACATTATTTCCCACTAGAGTAACAGTCTTTAATCTATCTAATGAATTAATGTAACCCTATCTATGATGGAATCATCCTATGAATCAATACCATTGAAAACCATGTAGACTATATGGTTTCATGAAAACAGTTTGGCTATTATATCTCAATCCAATAATATGGTATGATTCAGAATAACATAAGCATATATTTATTTTTTACGACACAAGCATATTGTACACTATGATATGAATCACATGTATAATATAGTAGATGACTTGGGTTTATAATAAAACAAGATATACTAAAATATAGTGTATATACATCAATATCTCACTTACACTAAAATCACAGGATGAATTCGTGGAAAATTCAAAACTCTTTGTCAATACTTCCAAAAATATTTTGGATATAATTTATATTATTCTATACATTCTAGAACAAACAGATTTTCCAAAAACATAATCCATATTAAGAGACCAAACTATATGACCCAACAGTACTTTAAAGAATTAAAAACAAATATATAATTTCTATCTTCTATATATAATCAAATGGTGACCTATAGTAATGTGTAAGTGCTTCTCAAAAAAATAATGGGTATGGTGAGATCTCCATCAAACACCCTCATATCTCATATAAATATTTCTACGATAATATATATTTTTTCAAATATTTCTTCCATAATATATATCATATAAATATTTATAATATAATATATATCATATACCATGAAGTTGTACTTATATAATCAATTTTCCCCACAAAATCATGTGTCTAATAGACATGGAAAAAATACCAAAATAGTATACATCATATCATACATTGTTGGTTATCTGAAAAATGCTGAACTAGTCAATTATTTTTTCACCTCATTCATATAGTTGATGAGAACATTACATTTTTCTCATCAATGTATCCAAAACCATCACATGTTATGCGAAAATGTATGGAAATGAATTTATATAGCCCAATTCAATCAAAGGTCAGATGTCTTTTTTTCAATATAAAAGTGAAAAAATTACATCTTAGATAAGTCCTAACAAATTACATGATCAAAGAAATACCTAAAAACCCATTGATAATATAATAAAAATGGATTTCATAGAGGGGTACTAAAGTATGAAGGTTTCCATGTTTTTTATATCGCTAACCCCATGTAAAAATGATTTATAATAAACACACATGACTAAGTATATCGAAGATTGTATGAAATTCCTTAGGATATACCAGTCAGGTTAGTCTGACTAAAAAGCCTCAAATGTTTTCTCACGAGTCCACTACTATGGATAATCTTGACATATCATCACAAACCATAGTACTTCATGGACATAATAAATTTGGGGCATTGCAAAGTCATAATTTTAGTGGATATTATAATTTAACTATTCACGAAATTTAAACTCTACTACACATGAATGAATTATTAATTGATATTTATATTTTTTATAATAACCCGATACACTATGAATCCATTACATAAACCTCACATGTATCATATTAATAAACTCAACATGATCATCGTGATAACATTTCACTAATGGATTTATTAGTAGATTTGATACATTAATTTATATAACATACCATATGTTCATAAAATATCACCCACCCCATAAAAATATCTTTTAGATGATGTTAGTTTTGAAGATTTGTTTTTTCCTTTAGTGAGACCTAGGATTATTTTGCAGAGAGATGAATCAATTTTGGTCAAAGTAAATCTTAGTCACTCCCTTGATAATAATGACCACCACTAGTTCAGAGATGAAACTTATGATCCAAATATATCCATTCATATAATATGATAAAATAACCCCTTTAATGATATTATAAATCATTTTTATGAATTATATAGTTACATTCATTATAAAAATATTTAGTGATTTTTACTTTAAAAATGGAATTGTTTTAACTAAAAAAATTTCTAATAATTTTGTAATTTAAAATAATAATTTTTAAATATATTATTTTTTATTAGAAAAAATGGATTCCATTTTTTAACTAATTTTATCCAAATTAAATTTAGGTGAACTTTTTTTATTTTTAAGAAAATATTCATTTTTTAGTGAATATTAAAAATACCATTTTTTAAATCTTTTCTTCTCAAAAAAATATGTAATTTAAAAGTAACAATATGTTTTTAACAAATATAAATTAAAATAATAATTGTTTAGTTATATTTTAGACACATAATTAATTTTTAATCAAATTTATATTCTATTTCAGTATACCCTTATCTTTGGGTTTAAAAATGGGTTTTCTCAAAGACTGCTTTAAAGTGCATAATTTTTCAACATTTTAATTAATTAAAATAATATATGATAAGGAACGTTTTATATTAAATTTAAAGATTATATATCCTGAAATTGTAATATATATTCATATAATATCTATTTTTATTCATATAATTAATATAAATTCATTTTTATTAAAAAATACACTTCTTGAAAACCCACATTTTCATTGTGTTTGTGGGATAAATTTAATATTAAAATTTTTATCTTATGGGAATATAATATGGAGAAATGGATTCAATATTTGGAACCATAAAAATTTATATTATCTAAATTGGGGAAAATAATTTTTGGCTATACTGAATAGTGAAAAAATTAAAGATCAATTACCATTGTTATGGTAGAAACAGGTTTACAATGGGGTTAAACTAAAATGTTATGGGTTAAAATAACTTAAATTTTTTGTCTAGTTTATATTTTAGGGAAATATTTAAACCTAATAAATTCTATGTATTGAGAATGGTCCATTTTGAGGCCTTGTGTCTTGTAAGAAATGTGGGTACACCTTTTTCTTTTAAAACATTACAAGTGTGCCACCCAGATCACTTATAAAAGGCCACCCACTCTCTTCTAATCGTAAAATAATAAAATTAATTTGTATCAAAAAGTAACTGAATAAATTTAGTACTAAATTGCATCACAATGACCTAGATCCCTAATCTTTGTTGAAATTCCATACTATAAGGTTTTTGTTGCTTACCTAATAGGTTTTCTGAAGAAGAGATATCAGGTTTAACCGTGCATTTTTTTCTTAGTACACCTCCTTAAAATGTTCCTAAATTGTTATTTTATAATATAAAATTATTTATCATATACTGAGATATTATTATGTTAATATAATAATCTATACCCATCTCCTCTCGCATCAAATTGGATACAAAATCATTATTCGTGTTTATGAAACATTACCACCTCACAAACTGATATCATTCAATTTCCATCATCATTTATCACAACTTTTTATAATTATGAATTTAAATCATATAAATTAAAATTTTAATATATATATAATTATAGAGTTTTTATATCACATATACTTACTTACTTTCCACTCTATAGGGTATTCAATAACATCCCTCATGTGTATGGAAGACTACCACCTCACAAAGGGATGTTATTTGTTTTTCATTAATGGTTTACATTGAAGGTAATATATTTGATTTTGATGAATTAATGTGGTATACATGAAATTATTATAATATTTAGGAAATATTTATCATTTTTATAATATAATATATAATATTATTTTTACATTGAAAAATGATAATGTCATTGGCGCGTATAAGTTTACTACAACCTTTATGAAGGGATGCAACTCTGTTTATTTCACTAAATAACACGGATGATATATAAAGATAAATTTAATAAAATTATATTGAATTTTTGTTATTATGATCACTCTATAAAGACATAATAATACATACCTTCTTTCCATAATGATCATTGAAAAATGGAAATGTTACTCATGCGTACATACGATCTACTATATCAATGATCAAAACATAGTTGATTTTTATTACCCATAATTCATGGTTTGTTTTAAAATGAGAAGTTATTGTTTAATTTTAATAATTATTTCATGATTAGTATTTTAGATGAATTGAAATAATGACCTCTTTTCCCATATTAACCTACCATTTTTATTTTTGACATAAAATCCAAATATCATCAAAATATCTGATGTAAAATTAATTAATTATGTAGTTGTATATGACATGGAAATAATTTAAATAAATATAATAATAAAAATTAAAATGTTTATTAATAATATAAATAAATAATATATGTTTATTATTCATTAAGAAAAAGAATGAGCATGATGAATCAAACTCAAGAAAAGGGACCTCATCTTAATTTCCTTTTATCAAGGCATATTTTGTTGTTATATGCCTATATTATATATGATGTGTATATAAAACCCCTTTTATAGTTATATCTCAAATCAATCTATTATCATAATATTTAAGGTTTTTTATTTCTATTATTTCTTGGGGCGTATGATTCAAATTTTTCCAAAGTGGAAAATGATTTTTCTTTTAATAAACTCTTTTAATGTTTTAGATCATGATCTCTTTCTATTACATGTATAATATTTTAAAAATACATAATAAATTTAATTATATGGAAGTGATAATTTTATAAAGGGTATTTTTTCTATCATTTATTATTTTCAGAAAAAGGAATACTTTTACTTAATGTTTGACTTTCTTTAAAAATAAAAAAAATGTTCTATTTTAAAGTGGTTTATGATAAAATGAAATATTTATGATGTATGATTTTATTAAGGTTAATGGGAATTTATATGTTGATGGGTGGTTCTATTTTAAACCAAATATGAGTTGTTATGTTATAAAACAAATAAGGGTGAATCTTTAAGGACACTATCTTAAACATTACAAAATATTAATATTTCAAATAGATTTAAATTATTTACATTACCAAATATATTTTCACATTAGAGTGTTACAATGTTAGGAAAAACTAATAACTATAATCCCACAATCATACAAAGTGGGTACTATTAAAACAATATCCATTTTATCCAAAACATAATTTTTTTACACAAAACAACAACATGATTTCATTGAAAAATATTCTTAACATTTAACATGACATTTATAATTCAATTACAAATCCTTATAACCTATGAAAAACATTTTAAATCAAGGGATGATTATAAAAATCTCAGTAAGGGATATAAAAAGAAGGGAATAGACCATTAGTCCATGAAAACTTATAAACATTTGAATTCATTTTCAAAAACACATACATCTCACACATATATACATTGTGAAACATGAGATTTACATAAAAAATTAGGGAATATATATAAATCCATATGGGTTTATTGGGTAATTAATTATTTATATTGTATCCCATGTGGCTGCCTTATGATTTGTAACCCTCACGACTACCTTAAAATGTAAGCCTCGCGATTACATTATGGTGTAACCATCACAATTACACTTAGAGTAACCATACGATCAATTGAAAACAAAAAAAATACTCAAAGAGATACAATTCCCAACATTATTCTTAAAAAAATTCCAATAATCATAACATAATCATAAAGAATAGTGAATTGCATAAAACATTGATTTTAAATTTTTTAAAATTGAATTCTAAAAGAGAATTTTTAAAGAATAGTCCCTTAAATATATCATATAATTGAAATGAGAATTGATAGAATGAAAGTAATGTGTATATAAAATGTATATACACATAATAAAACATAATATGAATTATATTAATTACCCATATTATCTTAGAACCATATAATAAGTGAAATAAAACGTTAACCCAATGAATGGAAACTGGGTAAAGAACTTCCTTACCTCAGGTTCATATTACTTCAATCTTGTTTAAAAATCTTGTATAATGGTTAAAAGGGTGTTATATTTTTACACAATCATAATAACATTTATAACACCTTATATGATTATTTTAAAACATCATTCAAAACATTTAAAAATATTATTTTTTTATTTCCATTGTTTCGGGTGTGTACTATTTAAGGGAGAGGCTTTGGTCTTTTTATGAGACCAAATCTTATTGGAAGTGGGAGAGGAGGTTGAGAGGATATTTGGACAGTATTTTGAGAAGACACAAGGTTTGAGAGGAGTAAATAGAAGAAGAAGTGATGGGGGGGGGAGGTTATAGTAGATGGGAGAGGGGATTTTTCAATTTTATATTCATTAATTTGTTATTTCTCCACAAGAAAAGGAATATTGAGTCTTTTATGACCAAGAATAGTAATTTTATCATGTGAATCCGAATCAATTAGGATTACATCACCATAACATCATACAGGACTCTTTAATTAGTATTTTTATCTTATTTTGTAAATTATTGTATTTTACTATTCATAAAAAAAATCATGTATTTCAAAAAAATCCCAACAATTCGCCAGAAGATATTTATGACATGTAGAAACCAAATATGAAGTCCATTTTTCGAAAATTATTTTCTAAATTTGATTAATTTAATATTTAATTAAAATCACAATTTATTCTTAAAAAAGAGTTTTAAAACATTTATTTACTCATTCGAAAACATAGGTATATCATACTCCAACAGGAATATTATTTTTATAATATCATAGGTATGGTTATAATTCATTAGGGTATATCCATATTCATAAGGGTATGTCACAATTCATAAGGGTAGGTTACTCTTCACTAAAAATTATTTTTTTCTTATCAGACTACAAATAAATTACTCAGTGCAATCGTGTATGTTAGATTTTTGAAATTCACTTCATAGAAATGACAAACTTATGTTTACCTGGATAGGCTAAAAAAGTGGTGTTTATAGAGACTCAGTGATCCATGAACTCTATAATAAATCTATTTGTAAATTCCTGGGGAGTTACGTTATTCCGTCTTTATAAAAATATCGTCCTCAAAATTTGAAAATGAACTTTGAAAGTTAATGGTTGATAATGGAAAATTACCTTATGGAAACCCACATAGGAAATAGGGTTAATAAAAAATTCTCTAAAAAAAAGTTAACAGAGATGAGGTGGTCACCCCAAAAATTATGCTTTCGAATGAGGTGACATTAGTTGGAAGAAAAAAAACTGGACATGGAAGAAAAATATAACTATGAAGTTCTGATGGAACAAGATAGAGGACATGTTCATATTAATTACGATTACTTCAAAACTATAAACTAAACGAAATAAATTCATCTATATTATCAATGATTATGATAATATGTAAACATTTTATTTAAGACTATTTTCCTTGAGTCGAGGAAATATTTCACTCTATAAGAGTATACATATACATTTCTACTATTAAAATCATCATTTTATTTTAGTTTACCTATCTATACCTCATCACTTAACATGGGTTACACCATTTGGTGAAGCAATACATTATCCTCTAAAATCTGATAAAATGATCAACATAAACCATATCATAAATGGTTAAAAAAATTAAAAAATATAATGATTCAACACATAATAATTAAGTCCTCTAAATTTCCAAGATGAACTTATCATTAAATCTTAATAAACAAGAAGTAACTCTAAAATTCACATTCCAAACATGTGAGTAACTTTATCATGTATCCACTTGAAATATCATAGTAACTTGAATTACCATAAAAATCATATTGGAAACACTTATTCTTCCATATTCCTTATGTAAGATACATGTTATTGGGCATATTCCTTAAATCCAAAAGTGATGTAAACTTCATTGATGAAAGCATAGACCACTTCTTGAAAAGTAAATAATCAGTTCCATGGTTGTCAATAATTTTTTGAATCAATCATTTATTCATCATTATCTAAACATCAGATATATATTAAGGGCTGTCTTTCCATCAATCACGTTTTTTTCTAAAAACATAAACTTTCCACTGAATAAATTTTCCATTGTATCATTCATTATATAACCTCAAATACATTATGAAAGAGTACTATATTAAAATCCTTATATATCTCATAATTTTAAAACCAGTAAATTACTGAAAAAATGTACAAAAGGCATGATTCTTTCCTAGGTATGTTAATCATTCTACTTCATTTATGGTAGCATCATAACTTGATCATTATCTAAAATATTCATTTGGGGTATATTCCATTGAAGATTGGGAAATTGATTCACATAGTGTCCCATATCTTGGAAATTAAATCATTTTACATTGGAAACCATTTTCTTACCCTTGAAATAATGAACTTGGTGTCCATTTTTTCTCCACACTTGTAGCAAAAACACATTCCCCTCATGCATTTAGCAGGGTGATTCATTCCACCTTTATCACATGTGGAAAAACACTTCTTTCCATTCATCCCTTTATCCCCATATCTATCTTCCTTCCTCTTATTCTTTTGATTCTCTTTAAATCCATAGGATTCAGAGAAGTATTTACATAACTTATTAACAAATTATATTATTTCATCATATGATTAGGATACATGGGTGACATTTTTCCTTTGAAAATATGGATTAAGACCATTAGAGATATGATCATTCTTACTCTTCACATCCTGTGCATTGGTGAAGTTCTCATTCCTTTTTCTAGGAACCATATATAATCAATTCCATATTATATATTATCTCATAAAATTATGAACTCTCTATTACTCAAAACATGGTATAGAACATAGCATAAATTTATGCATCATAAATCCTAGAACCATATAAATTTGTTACTTTGGGGACATAAATACCTCACAATTGTGGGTAAATAAAATGTGAATTATCCTAAGAATATCATTTGGGAGTGTCAAACCAAGAGTAAAAAAGGCCTTTTGTTGTGTACCAGGATACCCCGATTCAAGAACAAAACTCCATGATGGAGTTTTCACTTCTAGGTACATCTATTGTAGAGCCACCTCTACTTTTCTGTATCCAGACAGGGATTTATTTTCTAGAAATATCCACATAATATATTACTTACCTAAATTATAAGATGTTCTTGTTTGTTTATCCTCAAATTACTTCTTAGGGATTTGGCCCCTAACCTACATTTTATAAATATAGTTCCCAAGGTTTCTACTAAACTTCATCTGATACCAACTATAACGCATCAACACCTATAGACTAGAGCTGGTGCATTAATAATTTCATTGGCCTAATTACAAGGAATAAAATCCCGAAGGCCCTAGTTGTTTAGCAGTTTTGAAGAAACTCGATACGTACATGTAACTTAAATTACAATGGGAAAGGTAACAAAATACAACACATAAAAAAAACTAATAGACTACATTCATTAGAACTCAATAAATGGTTTCTTCTTTATAACCTATTAAAGGTAAACAAATGAAAGGGGTGAGTTCAAATGACTAGTAAGGGTTAAAAATATAGGAAGCATGAATCAATAATAACTAAATCCTATACAATTAGGCATAGTCAATATAGTATGGTGAATAAACGAAGAACACACGCCATTAATAAACTGAGAATGAAACTACATATATAGGTTTGTTCAAACTGAAAACCTCATGGATTGTAAAAACTGAATATGAATAAAGGGAATGCTTATTAATTAGACATCATGTTTCTAGAACATGATAACACAATACCATCTAAATGGTTCAAGTGAGTTGGTAGAAACTCGTCTGATTTTTGGAAACAAAATCGAAGGGTTTGTCACCAATTGATTTTACTCATGAGACCTGTAGATGCATTGAGGGGATATAGTAGGCCCCACCCCCCCTGAATGTCCAAATATTTATTTATAGATAGATTTAATACATGTACAATATGACTTCTCAATATCTATATATATTTTAGGATACAGTTTCATCAAACGATGTTGACGTAAATAAAGATACTTTTATATGAGTCCATTGAAAAATTCTTGAGGAAATAATCCTTAAACATTTAAAAGTGTCCCATACCACCTTGAAACATTCAAATCATAATCCCTTAGAATATCATGATAATAAGGAAAATCTTGATATGAAATAATATAAGGCATTACATACACCACAAGAATTAAATAAGGGGTGAACAATGAATATATCTCATAAACGTTAATGTGAGATGAGACAAATCCTTTTATTTACTTTGGAAAGAAGTGTTCTTTTAGGAAATCATTTATATTTTCCATGAAATCAGATAGTAAAAATTAATATCCCAGAAAATAAATAACTAGGATATTGAAATTATATTTTAGGCATAAATGATGTCCCACTAAAGTGAAATCATGTAAAAACTGATTTTAAAGAATCTTTAGAATTAAAACATTTTAGGGTTGTTTAAAGAAATCATTAAATAGATTTTGAAGGTCAAAGGCATGTTTTATTTAAAAAAA
Organism: Viscum album; assembly: GCA_963277665.1. Lineage (NCBI taxonomy): Eukaryota > Viridiplantae > Streptophyta > Magnoliopsida > Santalales > Viscaceae > Viscum > Viscum album. Next base: position 156,649,537 of record OY728166.1, on the reverse strand, counting down.
CAAGAAATGAACCAAAATATAATTTAAAATGTTTTATTTAAAAAGATAAACATGGTTTAAAACTGATTATATAGTGAACATCAAAATAGGTAAGAATTTTAGAAGTTCCTTGTATCAAGATTTTACTTCAAAAGAATTTTTGAATGATTATTTTAAACATGTAACTTCCCACAAAATAAAAAAGTATTCTAATTGTTAAAAATATATAATAAATTCACAATGTATTTGTGAGGAGTAAATAAGAATAAATAATAATTTCATTTATTTGAATAAAGATTAATAGCAACCTGAATGAAAAATAGAGGTTTGGTTGGAAAACCACGATCACTTTGTAATCTATCGATTCAAATGCCCCAAAATTAAAAATCTTCAAATGATTCAGTGAATACCATGATAAAAAACATTCATGATATGATACATCAATGGGCAGTATATATATGACCTACACAAGTAATAGTAGTGAATATGGAAAATCTCACAAAAATGGAAGTGAGATGAAGAAACCTCTTAACTTAAGTACAAATGTGTTCCGCTCTTAAACATAAGGTCAAGGAATATGAAATTAAAATTATTAATAACTTATTTCATAACCTATTAAACATGTTTATATTTTATTATAATCCTATTTAGTTCATTTATTCCCTTCTTGATAAGTTATTATATTGAATTTCGTCGTTCCACAGTGTTCATTTTCTTTATTTTGATAATAGGTTCATTTGTTCTTATGTAATGAAGATCATGTGGAATGGATGTAAATCCCAAAAATTGAATTCAAATATTATTTATGATCATATATAGGTGTTAGTGGTCCTTTATATAATTTTTTTTACATGGAATGAGGATGAATTATTATATATAACTTTAATGATAACTATTTTAGTTAATTTATGGTGTTTGAATACAACGAAGTCATTTTTATTTATAACTTAATACCATTTTTACAAAGGGATTACATAACCTTCAATTGGGCATATTACATATATAATAATATGGTTCAACCATAAGAAGAATGGTTTGATTATATGGATTGAGAATGATAATATAAATCGAAATCACATTGTCCTTGAATGTGGTAAATTTACACATCTCAGAAGGTATTCTTGATACTAGAATAAGAGAAGGTAAAAGGAAGAGATGATGATAAATTATTACACTATCATGACAAAATTATATTACATTTATGGTGCTGGAGTCATCACAACATTTGGATAAGGAGGGGAAATTATAGAAAAAGAAAACAAATGAACTTGAAAGGAGAGACGACGAATTTAAAAGGGGAATTTACCTATTGAACCAAACATTATTGAGAGCCGCTTTAAGAGAGAGGTCTTGGAAATTTTTTGAGACCAAGGCTTGATAGGCGTGGGAGTGGAGGTTGGGAGGATATTTGGACAAAATTTAGAGAAGGAAAAAGTCTTGATAAGAGTGAAGAGAAGAGGGAGTGATGGGTGGTTTTTATAGTGGAGGGGAGAGGGGATTTCTCAATTTTATATTCATTAATTTCTTATTTATCCACAATAGAAGAAATATTGAGTCTTAAATGAACATGAATAGTAGTTTTATCATATTAATCAGAATAAATTTGTCTTACATCAGCAGAAAATCAGAAAAGACTCTATAATTTGTGTATTTAGCTTATTTTGTAAATTATGGTATTTCAGTTTTCATAAAAAATTGAAGTATTTCAAAAAAATCCTAAAAATTCACCCCAACCAATTTTTGATGTGTATAAATAAAAAATGAAGTCCATTTTTCAAAAATAATTTTCTATATATGATTAATTTAATATTTAAATAAAATTATAATTTATTCTATAAAAAACAGCTTTATAACATTTATTTACGTATTCCAAAACATAGGAATATCATACTCCAACTTGAATATTATTTATATAATATCATATTTATGGTATCTATTCATTAGGTTAGATCACTATTCATAATTGTATGTTACTATTCATAAGGGTAGGTTACTATTCAACAAAAATTAAGTTTTCCTTATCAGACTCCAAATAACTTACTCATTGCAACTGTGTATTTGAGATTTTTGAAATTCACAGCACAGAAATGACCAACATTTGTTTACTTTGATAGGTTTTTAAAAAGTTGTGTTTGTAGAGACTCACATATCCATGAATTATATAATAAATTCATTTGTAAATTTTTGGGGTGTTACATGAATACAATTGGATGGAATCCAAAACTATCTTAATTTACTTAAGATGTTCTAAGAAAACATTCCTGGTGCATGGATGTGATGAGGATTTAGTTATTAGAGGAAACATATATTCATCCTTCCAAATAGAAAATAATGATCTGAAATCAATTTTTGAAAACATATTTAACTTTAATGAAGGTGTTGTGAGCTGTAAGAACTCAAAAAATTCATGTTTTCTATATCTATAGTAGAGTCTGAGTATATTTTGGATTATGATGTAGATAAATAGTTTGTTGAGATATGAAATTTTTTCAAAGATCTAGACATGGTCCTAAAATTAAATAACCTAACATTCAATACTATGATAATGCTATAGTGGGTACACGTACAAATGAGCCAAGTTCACATTAACAGATGGATTACATAGAAAACAAGTATCATATCGTATTGATTTTTCTCAGAGAGGTGATTTCATGGAGATCAAATTATCAATAGAATAAAATGTGGTAAACCCATTAACTAAAATATTATATCAATGGAATCATGTGTATAACGTGAGAGCTAGTGGACTAAAGGTCTTAGGGAGTTAGATATAGTGTAAGTGGGATTCTATAGGAGTTGGCACCCCAAAACAAACTTTACCATGCTATGCAATTTATATTACATATGTATATCAAAGAAGAGAGTATAAAATATATTACTAATCACATGATAATTTACTCTTCCATGTTTCATATATGTGATAATATCCTTCGGTATCTGTCACACTATTAAGGTCAAAATAGTTCCCCATTATGATGAGAGCACTGGGGTTATATGATAATATTCTTAAACCACATTCTTATGGTTGGATGATGTCATCCAATAGGATGTAGATGACACATACCATTAGGTGATAGATTCTAATAATTTTAAGAGGATGTATCTCATGAAGTTCACACGCGGTAATATTTTTAATAGGATATTATTATGACATACCCACATATAGAAATTTTTAATGATTACTTGTCATTGAAATTTTTATTTATTAAAATTTTTAATGATCTTGAGTCTTTGAGAATATTGTTAATATATATAATGACTCACGTAGTTATATGTACTGACCAAAATGAGAGTTCATTTGATGTAGGTTATATTGGGAGCGTCATGATTGATATATTATTATTTAATAAGTTGAGGAAGGGTTTTTACCTTCCATCTATATAGAAGATAATATCTCAACACTTTTATTGAAAAAAAATTATCAAATTAAATTCCATCGCTATGATGCATGAATGAGTATATTTCAATACATCTAAGAAAGCGGTATCAAGAATATATGTTGATGATATGGGTATGAAACCTACATGATGAGATATCAAGGAATATGAATTATATTACACTATAATCATTCATATGTTGTTGGAGATATTGCGGCATTAAAATCTTCATCTTGGGTTCCTTTACATATTATTAGATACAAATACTATAATTTTGGTTATCTTTCATAATTCCACCAAGGAATTATCCTATAAGGACACACACTTACTTTTTATATTATTCTTAATAAAATATTATTTATATTTAAAAGTTAGAATTGATAATATTTTCTTTAAAAGAAAATATAATTAAATAAATTATATTGGTTAAAAATATTTAGATAGTATTTATTTTACTGATAGTTAATATTATTTTTTTGTTGAATGAATAATATTTATTTAAATATTTATTCAGATTTCAATAAATATTTAGAAGAATGCATGAACAATTTTTTGGATTTGGAGATAAATATTTATTTACTGAATATTAAAATAATATTTATCATTACACGAGTTAGATCACACAAATAATAATAAAAAACAAATAATAATAATTTACATGGATGTGGAACTTTATAGGTTTAATATATTGTTAAGGACCAATGTGTAATTAAGAAATATTTTAACCCTTGCCATAAACCTTTAAATAATTAGATAAACTACTATAAATATGAACCAGTGTAGATAAAACCTTTATAGATCGAAACCATTATTGATACATACCATTGTTGATGTATTCAATTTTGTATAACACGTCTTCTCCATAGAGTATTCTTTCCCAATGAAGAACTTATCTTGGGTTTTCTCTAAATCTTGAGAGATTATCTTCCTCCTTCCTCCATCTTTAACATTGGATAGATCAATAGATGATACTAGATGACTGAACGAATCATGGTAATGGTCAAGGGAGTGATAAAATACAATCCAAACTATTATGTTAGAACCCAAAATAAATTCAATGACATTTCGAGACCAAAGTATCACATGTGGATCACCATTAGTGGGGCTCTACATTGGGTCCTCATCAGCATAATTATTGTTCTACCAAATGGTGTGTAAATGATAAACACGTATATGGAAAACGAAATAAATACCTAGGTATTGTTATTAATAAATATTAATTATAAATTTAACATGAAATGAACTTATTTTTATTATAGAATTATTTTTCAATGGCTTATTTTCTTATATTTGTTTGTTATGATAATTTTTTCATGCACATGTCATATAATCTACTGAATCTAATAAATGGGCGGGTTTATCCTGAACAAAATCCATGCGTCCATTTCATCTGATACAAACAAAATACATTAATTTATATTAACATGAAGATATAAAAAATAAACTATATTCTCCAAATCAAATATGGTATTTTTTTGGTTATATAACTTTTGGGAAAATGACACTATTAATTTAAATATACCAATTATGGCTATAGAATATCAATTCATCATACTTTTTGAAACATCTAGATAAACTATTTTATTTTTTATAAATAATTTTTATACCATTTATACTTTTTAAAACCTATCTCAGAACATGATGAATCATAAACCATGTATATAGAATCCATAATATCATATTGTTCAAAACAACACTTTTTTAATAGAAAACTCCCATATCATATAATAGAAATAAGATAAAAATATAGTTCCTTTACTAAGATCCATTAGAAATTGATATATTTGTTTACATTAACTTATATTATTTTAAAACCATTATATTTTGTTTTAATATAAAGTAAAATATCTATTAATTTTAATTTTATTTTGAATTGCTGTATAGTCAAAACATTTTTATCATGTATATTTGTTGTCAGATAACAAGCTATACAAGATAATTAATTTCTATAAAAATAATACCTAACACAAAAATTCCATATAGTTTCACAAACCCTTCATGTATCCTTCAAACTTCAATAAATTTTGAAAAAATCATACTTCTAGATAAATATATGCTTCAATGACATTAACTGGAAAGAATAAAAAAAATTGATTTAATTTCTTACTTACTTTTCTACTTCTGGTTTCAACATTTACCAACTTATACAATCGATACAGTACTAGATCTAGGAAACTACATGCATAATTCATCTATCATAAAAATATTATAAATTGGGTTTTTTTAAAGAAATTATTAGTGTTAGAATATTTTGAGAAATGATTATATAATGAATTCAACAACTAGATCAATCCATAAAAGAAATCTCTTTCCTCTCTAAGTCATTAAAATTCTCCATCATATTAAATATATGATAAAAAATAAAATTACTATGGTTAATTTAAATCTAATTCCTTTTACGCCTTAGGAGAATCCATCTATGCATCTCATAAGACTCTAGATTCCATGTTTTGAATATCTTAACTAAATTTTCACTCAAGGGAGTATTATGTTAACATATATAGTTTCCATTCATAAGTTAAAATACTTATAAATTTTCTTAAATTATGATTATAATTTCATATATTTACTGAAAATACATGTTGGATGATGATGATATCATTTATCTATAATATAAATATTCATTTGATGAGTATCATGTTTCACAGTTATTTAATAATGAATTTTATTAAATATGTTCACAATAAAAAGATAGAACATTTATAATTATACCATATCTATTAGTGCAAAAAGTTATCAATTTCAGTAATATTTGGGTCTCCTTTTAATTTCTCCCATCCCTTACCTATTTAGGTTGTCCATTATTCCAGTAATATCATATATGACTCTTATATGGTTGATAGAACAACTTTTTATCTAATCCATTATATAGAAAAATTCAAAAACATTAATCTAGTAACATAATCTTATTAGGATCTCCCAAATAAGTGTAATGAAATAAAAATTACAATAATAGACACCCCATCCTATTCGGGTCACTCATTACATTCACTCCTTAAAAAAAATCTAGGGGTACCCGACTATGGAATGACCAACTTGGATAGATGATAGAGGTCTTGAAAAGTGTTTAATTTAGAAGTAATCTAAAACAAAATATTATATGGGTATTTAATATCACCATATTATCTCATTTATTACTTTAGAATTTATGCATGATTCTATTAATTTCGTTTATAATCATATTACATACACCAAACTAATATATTCAAAACATATTGACGTGTAACTCTTTACACAACTAATAACATGTGTTAGTAATGAAAATTAAAATACATCTATATTTATACATATCTAAAAGCATCCCATGCATAAGTTATATAAAAATATTTCATGCAATAGATTAGAGTCAAATGATACAAATAATCCTCAGAAGAGTAATTTTTAAGTGATATGAATCCATCCACAACTTTTCTAAACAAGGTGTATGTATCTAAAATAGTGATTAGTTTAAACCAAATTCCCTTTACCCAAGGATACCTTACTCAAGATATATCTCAATTTCATCACAATTATAACAAACAATATCTATAAATAATAATGGTTCTTAAAATTAAATATCTTATCCTAGTGAAAGCCAATGTTAAGGTAGCAGAAAACAAAATAAACCACAATACCTACCCTATAACTCTATATACACAAGTATGATGACTTATAATTAGTTTAACACTTTAAATTAAATCATACGTAGAAATTAATTCCATAAAAATTATAATTGTGAATAATGTAGGGAATAAATTTAATAAATGAACAATTCATAAATTTAAACATGTGATATATGGTCAATGAACAATTAATAAAAAATTCTAATTACTTCCAATTTATGATTTAGAAATTCATTATGGATATTCCATAATATAATAAATATAAAAACCTTATATTTATTTATAATAATAAATCCTTCATATTTTTTATTATATGAAATTTAATTTAAATATATAATATTATATGAAATATAGAAAATTTTTATTCTAATTATATCTTATAAGAAATTAAAATTTTCCAAATATCACATATTTAATATTGTTTAAACCATGAAAATATCAATTATCAAAACTCAATTTTATGGTTTAATTATGTTTTCAATTTAATCATTTTAAATTAAACATTTCAAATAATATTGTGAATAATTAATTATAGTAAATATAATCCCATTTATAGTTTTACATTATTTGGAAGTTCATAAACAGTTTATGAATAACCCTAATAATTCCAATATAAAATTTCATACCAAAATTATAATCCTTTCAATATGATTGGGAAAACTATTTCAATATTAAAAATTAATGTTATGAAATAATTATATAATAAATATTTATAAATAATATTTAATTAATAAATTTTTTTTAATATTAGTTTATTTATAAACCCCTTTATAAATTTGAAAGATATCCCAAAATATATATTTTCAGAAATTGAAAACATTTTATATGTTATGAAATTCAATTAATAATTGAATTTTAAGAAAATCTTATTTTTCCTTGGTTAAATTTTATTACATTATAATGTACTATAAATCATCAAATACCTTTGATAAACAAGGCTTATGTGAGATAAAATAGTTGTTGGTGGATTGTGTAGGATTAATTCAGTGGAAAGGGGTCAATATAAGAATTAAATTTCATGCACATAATCCATTATTTATGTTATGGCCTCTATATGAGATTAACCTCTACCATGAAATATTAATTCACTACATGAGGACCTTCATAAGGTGAATATGCATTCCATAGAACCATGTTTTATAATAAAACACTACATAACATTAATATAGGGATAAAATAACTTCTAGAGGATCAAATACAATGTGCAGGAATTCATGTAAGAATAATAATGTGTTGTAATGAAATTCATATAAATGAGCAATGCAACATAGTATCTATATAAGATTTATATTTTACTGGAACGTTTATTGTGAGATTAAACCCAGGTGGTCAATGTCTATATAGGATTAATCAATTCTCTATTATGATTTGGAACAAATCATATTAAACAGTAATGTGCTCAAAAATCATAAACTAAATTTGGAATCTTCAGGAAAGTCATATTTATTGAAATATCATGATATGACAATTACAATAAAACAAACTATTTTTCTCAATTTTAAACAAAATTTCATGAATTATAAATTGTGGTAAATTTTTGTTTCTATTGTAGGTTTTATATGGATCAAATGACACTCATTGAAGGTATCATAAGCGATTAGAAACTAAAAAAAGGTCTCCATGAATTGAAACTAAATCATGAATAAAAAATGCGGAGCTTACATCACTATTAAATACCCTGATAATACTACTACTCTTTCTTCAATCAGTTAAATTGATGAAAATCACTAAGGAGAAATCAAAATAATCCTTCCTCTATGGTGTATCCACAAGTTTATACCGAATCACCTATCACATGGGTTGGACTCTCCTTAACATCCAGGCATGCTAGTTCCCCTCTCAGTAAAAGAGTAAAACGAAATAGAGATTCATGGAAGGGATATAATCTACTAGGAATGTACACTCCTAACATCTCTTAGTTTTGGACCTCTTATATAAATCTCAAGGGAACTCCATAAGCTATATATATTTATTCCTATATAAATATAAATTGAATAATTCTCTTAGACCATTTATATGATCATTATATGAATGAATCAATCATCATAAGAATATCAGCATAAGATATAACAACTATTAATGATTTCCTTTGGTGGAAGATATCCACACCTTAATCCTTCAAATGTTTTTCTTTCATGAAAAGTCAGTTATATAATATTTCAATATTGTATTGAATGATATGTCCAAACCAAGAAATATATCATTCCTCAATTTCAATATGTCATACCTTAAAAAATATCAATAGTTTACTTTATGATACTGGGATATATATATATATATATTGGTAGAATAAATCCAATATATTGATAGATAGTGATGTCAAGAACAAGATCACAAGAAAAGAAAAAGGCATGGTAGGGAATCGTTAAAAATAATGTAGGCTATCAAATATAAATCAAATTTATAGGTTACATGATAGGAATTATTCCAAAATAGAGGTAAAATGAAAAATTTATAAATACAATTTTTTTTATAAATGACCTAGAAGAAGAGGCAGATAATAGAGAAACAATTTGTAGAATATATCGTGATCTAGAAGAGAAACCATTACCATAAGTCCCAACTCACTTTTTATATCCTTTACCTTCCACTATTATTAAGTTGGACCCCTTAGGTCAATTATGAAACCTTTAGAGTAGGGAATTTCAGTTGAACTAGGGCCTTAATAATGTGGATAGTGTAGTTTATAGGGGGATTTGGTTATAGCTTCGGAGAATGAAAGAGTTTTGATGTGAGGAGAAATGGGTGGAGTGGTGTTTATCTAGAAAAGGGGGGAGACATATTTAAATAAAATATTTATTATTTTATCATTTAGGATTAATATTATACATATCATTGAATCTTATGATTCTTTTGGATTAAAAAATATAGTTTTTTTGACATTTTCTCACACCCAAAATCAAATTTCACCTTGGAAATATTTTATATGAATTAAAGAGTCATTTTTTATTTGAATAAAATATAAATTATGTTTTCAAAAATTGATTTATAGGGTTGGAAATTATGGTTATTAATTTTAAATTATTCATTCTAATCATTCAGTAAATTTTAATTATGAATTTATTTATAAATTTTAAAGTCATATTTATAACATTATAATGTTATAAAATTTATGGTATGCATAAAAACATATTTTTCTATATTCACCCAAAAATCACAATTTTTTTGAAAAAATCAACACAAACTAATTTCTACATGATAATTAAAAATAAAATGTCCATTTTATTATATTTAAATTCTAATTATTATCTTTTTAACTTTTAAATAAACTTATATAATCCATAGAAGTATATGTTTTTCTAGAATAAATAATATTTCTTTTAATATGAGTGATTAAATTTTTAATTTTTAATATTTATTAATTAGTTTATGATTGATAATTGAAGGTAATATATATTTTAATCAAGATAAATTTATAACATAGGTAATTATAATATTTTAATATTAATATAAAAACTAATTTTAAACCTTTTATGTTAAACCGTATCTTATAAAAAATGTACAATAAAACAAAATTTAATTTTCATGATTTAAGAAATCATTTCATTATATAATAAAACTTATATTTATTTATTTATTCATAGTAAATATTAATCATTAGGGATTTTACTATTCATTATTATTAGAATATGATTTCAACAGGTATTATTCTAAAATCCAGTTACAATTCCCACATTTAAATAATCATTATACATCTTATCTATTAATTTTTTCACATGGTTATCTATTTTTTATTTAGGAAATCCTATTAAAATATGTTAGGTTTTCTTTTTATTTTTATAATGTAGTTTGTGACTATGAAATTTCAATTAGAACATGATCCTATTTATTTTCAAATTCAAATCATGTTATTTTTTAAAATTATCACATTATACTATTTTTAATTTTATGGAGTGTGTTTATCCTTATTATGTAATTATTTTGATGAAGAAATAAAATAATTATTATATCATCATGTCTTATCTTTTATTTGTTTATAGTAACCCATTATACATAAATTATCATTGTATAGATATATATGTATGTAATAATGGAACTATTTAAGTGATAAATATGAAAAAAATTATGTTCACATCATTATAAACAAAAAATAAATTATTTGGAAATTTATATTTTTAAATTATTTAAAAAAATATATAAAAACATACATTGAAATTATCGGACATTACAACAACAGTGCAACACAAGATATAAGGGAGTCTGATGTAATCTCTATCAAACACAAGTATCTATATAGATTTATCAACTATATGTATAATATCAAATTATTCATTACGATATAATCCATTTTTCTAAGACACAAAACATGTCATTCCCATATATCCTACTCATATGTTCTCGATTCTTAAATTTTAGACTGTACAGAACAACGAACACATTACATGTCACTCACCCAAGCATATAAGAATATCACATCCCTCTCATCAATATAGATAATATAATATATATATATATATTATCTATTTATGGGTATACACTTCCCCATTATATTTCAACTGAGTCCAAAATCCCTTAATCATCACATGAGAGGAAAAATAGTGTCATGGTTAATCCTTATTCAATGATATTATCAGTTATATAGCCTTCCACCCATGTCAAATTATCCTTAAAGATGTTATAACAATTATATAAAAGTATAAAATTACAAATTAAAGGAATCATTCCAACCATAGGTATTAGGATTCAATATGAAACATGCACCCCCCAGTTTACTAAAGACATACTATATGAAACTCCCTACAGTATACATATTGGATTTTCTAACACACAAAACTAATTATTTTCTTTTATCATATCCTATATAGATATATACAAAATACAACCCATGATAACCTTAACATTTACCCCTAACCTATAATACTCTATAGAAAATATCAATTCAGGATAACTCAAGGTTGTACATTAAGAGGTGAATTATAATTTCACATAATGAATATATACATCCAACATGGAATAATTATAATGTGGAGTCTAAATATTATATACAAGGATATATTTTCTATTCTTATACTCCATTAATAATAATAATGAAAAAATACATAAGCTTTAGTATAATCATACATGATATGATAAATGGCTATATAGGTATTATGTTCTTGGATATTTAAGGATTTTATTTAATTCATTACATATCTATGTTATTACTTCCACATATCTTTGATACCATCTAATGAAAAATATTACTAAACTCTTTTACTATATGAAATCTATTATGTTAGAATATTTGAATATTGTTGAGAATATGAATCATATTAATAATTATCGACCCCTTAGATATGATATCCAATATTATTTTCATTATATCATCCAATGTTATGATGTTAATAAATTATATTGTCTACTTAGATATCATTATATGTTCATCATCATCCTCAGTTTAAAAATTTTCATTCAAAATTTTCTTTAATAACATTTTGGTAAAAAATATAACTCTTTACATTAATAGGATTCATTACCAATACATCCTGACCACATTTAGAAGACAATGTAAACATCACTTTTAGTTTTAATGGTACAATCTTTTATTTTTTATACTTTGAACATATTTAAGTCCAAAAATAATCCTAATAACCTTTTTGAAACTATATTTTCTCAAATAAATTCATTTTATGAACCCCAAACTCATTTTTGTTATGAAATTTCAATTATTTACATTAGTGGAATGATTTAATAAATAAACTATTAACATATATATCTTATACTTTATTCTATACATTTAGATTAATTTTATGAATAGAATGTTTTATTCATTAAAATATTCAACTTATGGGTTTCTCGAACCTCCCACATTATTTAAAAAATATCTGAAAAAATTATTTTAATTATGATAAAATGTCTATTTCATTATCACCTATTCAATTTTGTTATATAATCTAATAAATCATGAACCATGGGTATAAAAACCATAACCATATATATTTTTTTATAAAAATATATCTGTTATAAAAATGATTCTCTTATCATATAAGTGAATATGATATGAAAATGCATATTTTTTATTTATAGGTATTTTTTCGTGAGTGTAATTTACATTCCAAATCATTATAGTATCAATCATTTACACTTGAATAAAAACTTCAAAATTGATCAATATTTTCGAAATTTTTTAGTTCATATATATTTTTAATAGTTATAAAACATAAATTTGGTATTATATACCCTTCAAAAAATAATAATTATCTCCATAACACTAATATTTATTATATAATCAATACAGCATATTATAAACCCAATTTAGGTATTCTTATAAATTCCATATATTGGAAAATTACCCACATTATCGACACCTATATTAGGTGTCAATAAAAAAAGTAGATAATTGGACCATCCCATATTGTTCTTCTAGTTTATCCTTTTACACACTTGTACTATTAATATAGTATCAAAGCCTGTATATCTCATGCTCAGTTCATTTATCCTCTCTAAAATTAAATATGATAATAAAAATCGTTTTTCTGTGATTTTTCATTTGTTTTAACTACTTTTAAATTTTCTTGTAATGCCATTAGAAAACCACCACTACAAGGTGTGTCATTATGAATTTAGTGGTGATTAGATTTTTATCACAATTTTTTTTGAAATGTTTTAGATCATTATTTCAAATCAGTTAAATTTAATCATGGTTTTATTTTGAAGCACCCATAATAAATAATGGGAGTTTAGAACAATCACTTTATACATGAATTATGTATATTATGTTCTAAAATTAATATTTTTCTTTGAAAATATAGTGTTTGTGGTACCCACCCCTAATTTTTTAATAGAAATTCTATAATGATATCATTAAATTATTACTCAAATAATAATGTATACATTATATAGTGATGTTTTTAACTATTGACATATTATTAATGATGGTTAAAAATGATTCTAAATAATTATTTCTGGTTAAAACTACCTCCAAAATTACCTCTTTACAACCAAATAGTCTATATTTCACTCAAAATCATTGAAAATAAATAAAAAAACAAAGATACACACAAATTATCCCTCAAATAAAACATAAAAAAAATTCATTCACTAATATAAAGAAAAATAAAAAATAAAATAGGTAGTTAAAATTAAAATTTAGAGCATTTAAATTTTTATGTTTTTCATAAAATGTCTACCGACACATCGATTCTCACAGATGATTCATCACCCACACTCTCCATTGGTACATCACACTACTCATCACCTCCTATCCTACTCCCTTCCCCTAGTGCATATATTTATTGTAAATAACCAAAAATTAGTAAGGAACATATATAAATAATATTAATTTAATTCCAAATCAAATTAAAATGGATAGGATCAAATAAGTCTATAAATATATAAATTAAGTGGTTCCATTACCCAAAAGAATAACATTACCCTAAAAACGTATTAATAATTTTAAAAAATAAACCATTTTAGATCTAAACAATTACTTTCAATAATTTTAAACCCAACCCAAAAAGGTGTTAAATTTCAAAAACAACATCAAAACATTGATTCAATTTTAATGTTTCCAAAAATCCACACTAATACCCTATGGCTAATACAACCCTGTTTATAACTCAAGAATAAAATGGGTCACTCCAAAATATATTTTATAGACCAAAACTATTAAAATTCATGTGAGAGTCTAGTTTAAAAGGAAATAATAAAAAAATAAAAACATCCAATGAATTTCAATATTTTCATCCCATTAAACACTAACAAAATAGTCCATAAATTATCACAAATCACCATTTTTAGTCAACTATTCGTAATGAATTAGATATATATATATATTTAGAAGTAACATAATGTCATTATAATCCAGAATCATTTAATTTCTATCCAAACAACCCCTTAAGGAAATTTTTTTCCATTATCATTATAAATCACCTTTAAAACATTAAGGACAATCCCAAACATGCCCTTAACTGTATGATAATTTATTTTCCTTACCCATCCACTTTTAAAAAGAATATTTAACCATTTAAAATTCACAACTAATGGACCTAATCATATAAAAAAATTTATAATAGTCCAAAAAACATATTTATTCAATTAAACATGAGTGTTTCCATTCTTGATCAATTGAAAAACATAATCAATTTATATAAGAATATTTCAAATTATTACCTCTAAATTTAGCCAATCCATATTTTATGAACATAAAATTTTTGATTTCAATTATCATGAGTACCAAATAATATAAATATAAATGTAAAATACATAACATAAATATTTGTTTATGAAACATTACATTCTTAAATATCCGATAAGTGTCCATATTTAGTCAATAATACAATTGATAATCCTTAAAAGCACAAAATATAACACACTCTTAAAAGGAGAATTATGGTCATTATGGGTTTTAATTATTGTTTATTTATCATTAGAATTATTTTTTAGTGTATGAATATCATTTTAGGCTTCAATTTCCCAAAAGTTTGTAAAACCCATTTCAACTGATAACATCATCAAAATGGATTTATGTAACTTTCCAAAGTCTTGTGATTGTGGTGGTCCAAAAACCACCCTCTCACATGACCATAATGATCTTTTAATAAAATAATATCTATAAAATCCTATGAGGATGATAAATATAATAGGTAAGGGTTAAAATCCCATGCATATTTGATTTTTCATTGAAATTTAATAACAATAAATTATTTATCAACTTAATAACACTAACGGATAAATAATTTTTTAACTCGAATGTTTCTTTTAGGACCATTGATATAGATGCAATCATTTTTTGAGGAAATTGAACCAAAATTCCATCCATAAAATATACTAAACAATATACATTGGATGTGTTAAAAATTTTCATAACTAATTATTAGAAAAACTAAAATTAATTATATTATTTTTTATATATATGGTAATTAATTAAAGGGTACCTTTTTGACATCAATTCCAAGAGAAACCAAAAAATATATTCAAACTATATTTATGGAGATGGTGATGATCTGTGATTTTATTAACTTTCTAGATATCGATGAGAGTAATTCATCCAATATTATATTTTTTATAACCTTGATTCCAATCACAATAACATGCCTTATTAGAGGTGATATTTAAAGATCACACTTGGTTTCATTACAAACCCATGTGTGGGTGTTCATGAGGAAGGTATATGAAGAAACTGTCACTAGATCAAGTTATTTTTAGGATAGTGTTTTGACTAGGTTCATGTTTATAATGGATTTGGTTTGGTTGGGAAATGGTTTATTTAAACTAAGAATGTGTTGTATGATAGAGATATTTTCCAGAATATAAAAGGGCCCATATGTTCTAATATAAATAAATTGATAGTCAACTAATCATACCAAAGTAAATGCCTACTACTTTAAGGGTATGATCTTAGTAGTATTATATTCAACATAACGCTTCATTATTGGGTGTAAATTTGACAATATATCTATGAAATTAAGTAAAATTGAATTTGAATACTAAAAATGAAATCCATATCTTATACTTAGGATATATTTTATATTGTTCGATATATTTGATATATGATGACCTCATGTGGTTTAGATTGGTGAAGTAAATCCAGATTATTTGGTGGATCGTAATTGAGTTGAACCTAGAGAGGATAAACTATAGAGGATTAAATTATGTGTTTTTTAGCATTAGATTCAACCAAAGTAAGAGCAATCTATATTAGATTAGAAGACATAGTGGTGGATATAGGATATTGAGATCATTTTTGGGTAGATTCTTTCTTATTTTTTTATTATATGTGGTATGTGGTCATCTTACCATGATACAAACTATAATTGTGTTAAATACATTACCATAATTAATGTTATGTGTCATAGTTAACATGATGGAAATTATAAAGTCATGTTTTGAACAAAATCCTATATTTGATAATAAATGTGGTATAAGTTTCTCAATATAAATCAGAGGAGAAAATGCATTCAGGTGGTTTTAGTAGTGTTCATAATGTATATCTATTTTTCATATGATATATTACTAGTTGAAGAGGTGAAGGAATTGATTTTTAAGGAGTATTTCCATAAAAATATATTTTACAAGGCTAGACTATTTTACATGTTTCCATCATATATGGATGTATTGATGGAGAATATAATAATTATGAAGATTATAGCATAGATAGATTCTATTATATATAAAATTCATTACAAAATATTGAATAGTTGAGAAATTGATACCAGTTCTTTTTTATTGGGAATGTCAAGGTTTTTATCTTTGAGAAATTTCCTTGAGTCACTCATTTACTATTTTGTTAGACAACATAGTTTTGATAATTACCCTGATACTTCTATCATTGTTTTTTTTGAAGAACACATTCATGGATAGTTTATGTGTCTAACCTTTCTTAGTTGTTAGAGTGATATTAGTTGTGTGGAAACATATGGACCCCCATATTTTTAGAAGTATTTTCTGCTGATAACTTACCACATATAACCCTATACTTAATATTTTAGATCATTGAGGCATTAAATAGTAAATAGAGGATATCCCCAGGATATTCCCCAGTCATAGGGACCTAGTGTTGAGGATGGTGGTGGAATTCATTAGGAATGGTGGAGTGGAGGTGTATAGAATATCGAATTATATGTAATGGAGTTGATAGATCGAAAAGAATCCAAGATTATTTGATATATCATTTGTCTCTATTTTACCCTAAATTATGATTTGATCAAAAAATATCTTCTTAATCCTTCATTGTACCGACCTTATATTTAGAATTATAACTTAAGGTATACTACATTTTTATTCCCGCAATGTTATCTATTCCATCTAGAGGCTAGATTGGTTTTGTAGAGCATGTTATGGGTGTTATCTAGCATTGGGGAGGAATCCGTTTATGGGATATTTATTATTACTATAGATACAACCATACAATGTCATCCTATACATAGATTTGTTATATTATATGTCACCACTCATTTAATTTTATATAAGGAGAGAAGTTTTACCTAATGTTGATTGATATTGTGTACCATTTTCTAGTGAATAGGATCATCAAATGGATTTCATGAGTCTTGATCCTATTACATCATAGTTGGTGGGAATAATGTTGAGATTAATGGAAGTGTAGGTGATGTAGTTGTTGATTGTTTTAGAAGAGTTATGATTCATTTTCATTACTATTTTTGATAAAATATACCCTTAATGTGAGATCGAGTTCTGGAAAAACTTAAAACCCAATGTATCTCTAATAATTATATCACAATATATGATAGTTACATAATACATAGAGAGGATTTTAATTTAAAGATATGATATATATTATAAGTGTTTCATATGATCTAATGTATCTTTATGAGGAGCTCTATTGTAGTTATGAAAGAAGGTAGTTGACTATTTTCTATAATGCATGGATTATCAGTGGGATATTCAAAGGTAGAGGTATGGAGTTACCATATCATCCATAGAGATAATCATTATGTATATATATAAGAAGATAATCATTATTTATTATACTATTGGAATGTATTAATTTTTTAGGGGATGTAATAAGTAGTTCAATTGGATTTTCATTGCACAAATCTCCTATTGAATTACTTGCACAAAATTATATTCTTGAAGATACCCTTCCTGAATAATATCTTAGGAATAAATCATGTGGTATTTAAACATAATTTCATAATGATATTACATAATACTATCCTATGGGAGTTATTAAATCTCATAAACTCATAACATCCTTAATGCCTCTAGATATTAATCCTATTTAAATAAGAACTTGAACTGGGACCATGGTTTTGTAGCCTTGTTGTTTTCCCATGGAATCATAGACCACCAAAAACCCTCTACAATAAGGAGAATTCTCATAGAAAAAAATAATTCATTATAATATTTTTTAATAAAATATTTATAATGAAAAACCAGACAATATTATATTGATAAATAGAACAAAAAAATTATTCATATCATTATTTTCCATTCCCCCACACTCCTCTTCCACTAGAAAAATCTTGAGTAACAAATTTATAAGAAAATAGATGACTTGTAAATATCTGATGTGGTATGATGAGGCTTTCAGGTCATTGGGTTTGACCAACATTGTTGGTGTGGATAGAGGATGAGATGATCTTGGAATTCATAGAATGAAATCATGTTTCTAGATTAATAGATTTTTTTAAATACACAACTTGGTTTCTATGATCACAAATTATGTACGGTATTAGGTAAAATATTTATGTCATCATTAAAACCAATTTATAAGATAAAATACATGAAATATATAAGAAATAATTATTATGGGTTGGTGAAGAATAAAGTATCACATTCCATGAAAATTTAGGTATCAACCCATGTATTTCAAGACTGAGTTACTTATTGGGTACCCATGTACACACCAGGTCAATGAGATAAACCCACATGATATGTATCCCTCCACAAAATCCCTATATATTTGAAGGATTTACATAGTGTGTATAGGCTACATACACTATGAATTAGTATGGACTAAAATAGAATTTATTTTATAGAGAAAAAATGTATATATGGCCTTATGAAATGATGTGTGTCTATAATACATGTTGTTCATCTCGAGTATCCCTACACATTATTTACCCAATAGGGACATACCGTGTACTGTGAAAATTTCAGTACCCTTCATATCTTCCCACTCAAGTGTTAGTTTTGTGTATATGAGTTTTTCATTATGAACAATTTTTCATGTAGAACATGTTGAAATATATTTATTTTCATCTTTGGTTTATTTTCAGGGGAGTCAAGAATTGGGAGTTCCATTGTATTGTATAGACATTAACTTGTACGGGTGGATTATTAGAGCATCCAAAAATTTTGTAACCCTCTTAAAAGTATATTTTCTCCTGGGATAATGTCCTTTATATATTTTTTGGATTAGGTAACCCCAATTAGTGATATGGATGGATTCATACACTTACTAAAAATGTAACCCTCTTGGTTGTGGCATACTACACATGCTAGTGTAAATGTCTTATATAAGGGCCAAATCCCTCTCGACTTACCTACTCTATTCAGTGATTTGTGGGTCCCTCACTTGTGCTACTACCATGGGATAATGTGGAAGTGATTTAAGTGAGATAGTTTAAGAGATCTCACTTTTAAATTTATTTTAGTATTATAGGTATATTTTAGTGTATGGCCTCAGTAGAGCTTAGTTGTGATGAACCCTATCCTACATGACCATGGCTACATTTTACCTTAAATTTATTTCTATGTTTACTCTATTGTGCTAACTAACTATCAAATTTTCTTCTTATAGTTTAGATATGTCCTGCTAGGTATATTTATAATCACCCCAACAAGTGCCTCATTCCCACACATGCTAGATCAATGAAGATGATGGACAGTTCGATGGTGTTTTCATAGGATGTAATGTTAATAGAGATAATATATAGAGAAGTTACATGGGTTCATGTTAGTAGAGATTATGTAGGCATCATGATGATATTAAGATCAAATTTTTAGTAGTTTTAGGTTATAATAAATCATAAATAATGCTTTTACACTATGCCTTGTTATTAGATTTGGTTTTTATTTCATTGTTTGGATATTTGTTTATTGTCGCATGAAATCTAAACCACAGTTGGTTTATTTATATATGCAGATCAAATTTTTTATAGAATATCTTGGATCTGTGTGATTATTGAAAGGATAATAGTATAATTCATATTATACATGATATTTTACTTCATGGTTTATGTCACTAACCCCTATTCTATTAGAGGTTGGCTTAGGGTAACAGACTTGGCTTATTACCAACCCAGGTGGGTCTCGATACATTAATACAAAAAATAAAGTTTATTTTTCACCATGGTAATAAACATATATAAGACACAACTGTGGTGTCAAAATTATGATTCATGACTCCATATAAGAGATATTCAATGATATAATTTCCATAAATAAAAATAATAAATTAAATATATTATATAATTTTTGAAGGTCTATGACATAAAATTTAATAAATCTACTTCACGAAGGCCATTATAAATATTAATAAAAATAATAAAATAAATTATCAAACAAATTTGGGTCTTTACATAAGGGACATGACATGGAGAGTTCTGAAAAATATTTGGAACGATATTTAGTAAAAGAAAGGGTTTTGGAAGTCAGTAGAAAGGGTTGGAGGAGGGCTGTTTGTATAGCAAACGAGGAATAATATATAAGAAAAAATATTTATTAATTTATTATTTTACTTCAAAACCATGGATAGTGTGATTCTTAATAATTTTATTTGTGTTTATTTATCAAATATAGGTTCATTTTGAATTTTAACACACACAAAATTTAATGGAACATGGAAATATTTTATACAATGTATTAAATTAATTATATTTTTTATTATATTAAAATATTTACTTAGTTTTGAAATTTGATCTATAAATTTGGAAATTATATTTATTACATTTAAATGAATTATTTTACTCATTAAATATATTTTAATTCATGTAAAATTTGTTATAAAATTTTTAGTCTAATTTATATCATGACGATATTATAAAACATATTCTATTTCTATAAAATTTATTTTCCATTATTCAACTAAAAATATTTAAAAAAAATACCTAAAATTACACCTACTATAATTTTATCCGGATAATTTAAAAAATTAAGACCATTTTATTAAATTCAAATTTTAAATATTAGGTTTTTATCATTTAAAAGAAATTATATAATTTATAGAAAAAAATATTCTATAGAAAAATAACAATTCTTTTATTTTGAGCCATTATATATATATAATATTATTTATTAATTATTATAATATTAATTAAAATTATAATATATTTTTTAACCAAAATAAATTTCAATATTTGGTAATTTTATTATTTTAAATTTGATATAAAAAGTAACATTTTATTAAATAATTTGAAATATACCCTTTCAAAAATGAACGCTTATACGTAATAGAATATTACTTAATAAATTATTTTATAATATCATAATATTTATATTTATTTGTCTATTTGAGGTAAATATTATTTATAAGAAATTTCAATAAACCCAATAGGATGATATTTCAATGGTCAATTATTATTTCAATGATTAATTATTATTTATATAGCTACATAATCATTATTACTTCTACAAATTCCTATAACTTCATTCAGTCATTATTCACTAAATTTTATATGAAGGTTATATATTCTTCATTTATAAAATTCAAATAATGTTTTTCATTTTTTTTATTTTTTACTATGTTGTTTACAGTTATATTATTTATTGTAGGTACTGACCTTATAGATTTTCAAACTAAATTTATGTTTTTTATTTGTTTTTACAATATAATTGTATTATTTATAATTTTATGGAGTGAATTTATCCTTCATATGTAATGTTTTTGATGAAAAAAATAAAATAATGATTGTCACTTTATATATTTCCTTCTAATTATTTATTATATCCTATTATGCCTGAATTAATATTTTATAGACACACACACATATATATATATATATATATATAATAATGGAGACTAATTAAGATATAAAATTTAAAAAAAATAATTTTTTTCATTTTAAATATATATATATATATATATATATTAGCATTTAAAATTGACATGTATAATTTAAGTTAAAAATTTATGAATGTATACATTGAAATTATGTGATGTTACAATCTATACATCTCCCATAAGACTCATTAGAAAGATTCTGAGACTTCATAAGACTCATATTTTGTAATACAAGAAAATACCTCTTATTAGGGTTCTCCATGCTCATACAATTTATAACATAACCTATGTATTCACCATAAATTGGTCTAAAAAACATCTTTGATATATCTTTATAGATATCCAAACCTAGTATTTCATAAATGATATATATTTTCCAATCTATACCTTTATTGAATGTAATGTTAGTATATTATTTTTGATGAGTTTTATATCAGTGATATATAATGACTAAAATAGAACAATACTTTATTTAATTATCTTTTATATTGAAGAATCAATCTGGTTAATAATAAATACAAACTCTTTGATTGGATCATATAACCAAATATTCTTATCCTAAATGATTGATTCAATCCATAAATGGATTATCGAAAAATTAATACATCAGAAATTAAATTTAGATATTTAAAACTTTAGTGTTCCATCATATACATATAACTAAATCCTTAGTAATAGAATTAATTTTAACATCCATTTAATATAAATTATAATTATATTAATCTATTATGGAATGAAATATCCAAATGGAATTTATTATTAAAACCAGTGAAAAGAATATTTATAGTCAACATCAGGAATTTATTTATACCCATTCAACACTAATAGAGAATTATGTCTAGATGTTATACTATTAATGATAATTTTTTTTATGAAAACACACTTACACTAGATAGGTATCACACCTTCAGGTGTATCTATGAAGCTCTAAACATGGTTTTCTATATGTATTCAATTTTGAATCAAAAGAATTATAACCATTTATTAGAACCATAACTATCAATTATCTCATAGTATGTGATAGGTTCATCTTTTATAAACTAAAACTTGTCATAATTTTATATGATAAATACATATCATTACGGTTATTGGTGAATTTTACCGTACCTTTATGGTGGTTTTGTAACCAATATTAGTTCAGTTTTCATAACCACTTATGAAATTGACTCCCTTTTCATCTCAAAGCCATTTTTGACCTGTTTATTGAACTTTTATGCCATCAATTTTACTCTCACTATCCCCTCAATTGATATACTCACTACTAATACGGTGTCTTTATAACTACCATAGATGAAATTTTGTTAATTAAAAAAAAATATATTTCTAAATCATATACAAAAAATTATATATGAAGATCATAATGAATCATCATAGATAAAACCATTCCATAGAGGATATGAATAATTCTCTCAAACACACCATTACATTATGGGTTTCATGGAGGAGTGACTGATAACACTATTCCAAAATATCTCATATTATTAGTAAACTCCAGAAAAAATTAATAAACATTCTTATATGCTCAATGAATATTTATACTTTTATGAGTATATTATATACTTTTTTAAAATAATCAATTAACTTTTTAAACATTTCAAACAAGTGTCTTGTAATATACACATAACCATACCAGTTGAAGTCATCAATAAAGGTTATGAAGTACCTATATCTACCACTTGATTGTTCACTCATTTGTTCATATATACCACATTTTATAAGATCCAATTACCTATAAAAAATAAAAAATTATTATTTCTTGTTGGAATAAATTTTACAAATGACATATCTTCCTTAATTATGTTTTATGATTATAGTTTTTAGAAAAATTATTTTTCCTATTGAAATAACCATTTTTGTAATGATTTTTTCATTGAATAATCAAAACCCATCACCAATAATTTTGGCATGAATCCTCATCAAATGGTGCACGTCACTTATTAAGAAAATAATAGTTTTTTTAAAAATTATTGTTGGATTTACCAGGTTAAATACCATAGGTTTTATAGAATTAGGGTAAGAAATATTAAAAAAACCTACCCTTTGTTGATTTTTTTTTTGTTAAAAAAACTCTATTATCTATTTTTTTTAGTAGCAATGAATAAGTAAAACATAAAACATTATCAAGACACAACATTTTTACATGGTTTACCCTCACTAGGTTACATCAACAGAGTATAAAATGAAAATTTTTAAAAGTAAAAAATCCACTATAGAATACTATTATTCAAATTTTTTGAAAATTATAAATTTCCCTCTTGGTTCAATACCAAGTACACTGTAGAAGCTCACTTATCTCTCAGCTTAATTGTTCTTACTTTAATCCAGAAGATTCTTCCATCAATTATGTGAACCAATATTTATTATACCACATTTAGAGCCACATGAATCCAAAAATTTACACATATAATGAATATAAATTTACCACATAACTTATGGGAATTCCCTGTGAGTTTTCACAACTTTATCTTCCACACAGATTTCAAACAACATTTATGGACCATCAAAAACATTCATACAACTTTAGATTTTGTTATGGAACAACCAAAATTTTTAGAACATTTTTGTTTGTATCAAAACTCTAAGCATTCTTAATTTTTTTTGGAAATACCTTTTTAATATATACATAAGTCACTTTTCTAAAAAAAAACTAGTGTTTTTGTTTCTATTTCACACAAGAAATGCCTTCACAAAACTCTTATGAGATTAAAAACCCTGATATTCTCTAAGAGTTTACCCTCCCAAATTAAAGGGGTAGAGGCCTATTTATTGATGTAGTTGACACATTAGGAAACTTCATTACATGCCATTAACCTTTCCCAAAAATTTCATGGTCTACTAAACTTAAATTATTTAACATCTCCTTTATCAAACAACTCACAACTTTCTAGCTACTTCCGTCTATATTTAGATATATAATGGAACTCTGTCTATGAAACAAATCTATGATTTTCATGAAACATCAAAACCTTCATGAAACTTATCCATTTTCTATATTTTTATGAGGTGGATAAACTATTCAATTTTACAAAACATCTTGAAACTCTTTCATCCTTTCGTGATTTTTTTTATTTTCTTGAAAATATATATTTTATACACTTGGAAACACTAACACCTTATATACACAACTTAATTAACACCATAATGAGTTTCCATATCTCAAACATATAGATTTTTTAATATATATTTTCAATAATCACATTATGAAATATCAATTAACCTTGTTAATCAATATTTTCAACAAATAGGACCACAAAAAATATTATAATATAAACTTGAGGGGTTTTTTGAAAACCAACCCCCTATAGGTTTGTTGAAAAATCTCTATCCATTGATACAACTTTTACACTTATGATTCCATCTTGTTGAAAAGAATTTACTCTTCCATAATCAACCATAATTAAATTATTATGAATAAAAATAGTAATCAAGGATTTAATCAACACATACTATAAGACCATATGATCCATGATCAAATTGGGAAACAAAAATTGTATAAAAATTTAATCAATGAATCACATTATTCTCGAAATGACCTTTAAATTTTTATTAGACCCTACCATCACAATAAAACCATTTCATTATCTTCGAGAAGTACGATGAAACATAAAAAGACCAATTATTTATTCAACCACTTTTCTTCAAGAACACTATTGTTGCTTGAGAAGACCACTTATTTAACCCAAATTGGTAGTTTATTTAATCAAAAACCCCATAGGTTAAAATGTAATTATATATATACATTTAATGAACATATTTTGTAACATTAGTTTTAAAAATCCCCCACTTTATATGCTCCCCCTACTAGCTTCTCCCACTTTATAAATGAACCCAAAGGTCACTCCATCATGGAATATAATAAGGTAAATAACATATATCAACATGAAGTAAAAAACACACCATAATTCATATAGAAGGTTGTTTCTCAAATAAATTGTTAATTTGTGTAGATTAGACTAGACTCCAATATCTAGTTGATGTTAGTCAATTTCTTATTTACTTAAGTCTTTCATAAAAATATTAGCAACATTTAGTAATATAGGCACATATTCCAACTTAAAAAGCCCATGATCCAATTATTACTCAATAAAATGATACATAATTTAATTATTCTTCAACCATGAGTGATGGAGATGATTTTTATCATATTTGTCACACATGATTTATCATGATTGATTTTGATCATAGAATTAACTTAAGATCTTATATCTTTATGTTGTTTCTTTATCCACAATAACTGTGTGTAATCTTGACAAGTTTTAAAATATTTATCATTTGTAGTTCTTAGAGAAATATAATCTTGTTCGATTCATAGACAAAAAATACAGAATCCCCTAAGATAGAATGGACCACCTATTGTTAAATTTCTGTTATCTATTGAACAGGAAAAATTTGTCTCTATATTTCCTAATGATTCTAACTATGATTTTGAATTATATAATGAATCAAAATCTATCATGCCCCTGGTATATGAAAGTATTTGTTTACAAAAATTAATTATATTTCCTTGGGATTATTTTGATATTGTGCTACCTTGAATATATAAAAAACAATATTGATACATTTTGGTATTATGTAAAA
This sequence comes from Viscum album, assembly GCA_963277665.1. Taxonomy (NCBI): domain Eukaryota; kingdom Viridiplantae; phylum Streptophyta; class Magnoliopsida; order Santalales; family Viscaceae; genus Viscum; species Viscum album. The sequence goes on along the minus strand of OY728166.1, from coordinate 156,622,613 downwards.
TGGAATCCCAATAATCTGAATATATTTTGTTACATTGATTGTTTCTCCTTTAACATCTCATGAAAAATTATTCCAAGTTGAAACAAGAGATTTCATATCATTGTTTTTTTATTCTAAATCATCTAAAAACCTCATTTCCAAAATTTTATTGATAGATAAATGTGTCATTACATCCTTTAATCACTTATAAACCAATGAAAAACATTATCTCACCAATCATTGAAATTGGAACATTAATTTTATTAAATCTGAAAAAAAAATTTCACAATGATTTACTTGATACACATAATATTATATTTTCTGTTGGAACCTCCTTATTTTAATGTTCATAGATAATTATTGTAATATTTCTAAAAATCATAATTTTTCATGATAGTAAATAATTTTACAATGAAAATATGTCTAAGTACATGTGCTATCATTAGTTCCAATATGGTACCATTAGTTCTATGTGTTATCATTGGTTAAAATGTGATATAGTTAGTTAATATATGATATAGTTAGTTAAAATTTGATACTATTAGTTCCACCATGATACATATAGTCATGATTTCTCCATACATGCTATCATCCGACATTCCACCACTAGTTGAGCTACTGACCAAAATGTTACTGAAATATCTGCTACAATTAGCTTAATTCTATATCCACGAGATGTGACACTACTGAATTTTTCTACTACTAGACCATGACATCATTTATCAATGTTACCATCATATATGATCCACCATCATTCATTATACTATTGATGTTTTATCCTTCATTTGAATTTAGTGCTTCTAATGACTTGTTTTTGTGGGTTAATGTAGATAGACTAGTGGATATCTTATTAATTATTATTCCTAAAACCAATAAATAGATTCATTAACAACTAAGTTAGATTTTCAATATTGGATTATCAGTATAAGGATTCAAGATATATTTTTTATTATTATTAAATTGATTATTAAACCTACATAGCAATATATTTTGTAGGACTCCTTGTGCACCCTACAGCTTTCTATGGTTTTTATACTGAATACATGTGAGTGTGAAAGTGTTTAATTTATATAAGAGAAATAAAAATTCATACATTTTATCAAGAAATTTTTTTTAGAGAATCTTTAGATAGAAAATAGAAACTTATTACACACTATTTTCCTGAAATTTCATAGAAACCTATTCGATCCCCTTACCAAGGAAAATATGAGGACCCTCGATCATTAGAAGCTATTCAAACTGACAATCAGTACATATTATTCTATTAATTATATATATATTTATATATAAATATCTCTCTCTCTATTTTAGAATTTTTATTTTTAAAAGAATAACATTATACACTATTTATCAATATACACTAATTCTTATGATTAAAATAGAGTGTGCAAGACATAATCTCTCAAATTTATTTATTTTTATACCCACAAAAGTTATGGAAGAGGTATTTTGTGGCCTATTCAGCATTTATTCCCACATATAACCATGGACGATGCTTTTATCCTCGAAAATTAGTGTTCTTTCTTTTATAAATACCTAATCTAGGTTATGGATTAGATTACTATTATAATAGTATTCTTGGAAGCAGATGATTTCCAAGTAGATGCACTTATGTATTTGTTTGAGACTAAATAACTTTTTTCTCTTCATTGTTTGTTTTATATTTTTTTTCTATATTAATAAAAATAAACTGCATTAGTTTTTAAATGTTTATAAAAAACATACACATTGATAGGTAGTGTTAACATGTATTTATATAATTTATTTGATTATGTAAATTGGTTTCAAAAGTTATATTTATTTCAAATATTTTTTTTAACTAATCCCTAATTCCAAATTAATTAATATTTTTAATGATAAAACATATATTATTATACTATTTTGATTATATGGGTGTAATTAATTAACTTTTGAGATTTTATTTTAATATTTTTTATTTATTTTTTTGGGAACTCAATTCACCCACCTCTTGAGCTACTCAATTTGACCGACATTTTATATCATAGGATTTTCAAATATCTTTTTAAATATGATTTAGTTTTCTTTTAAAGATCATAAATTTCTATTATTTGTAAATTTAGTTCTTTATGGATCATAGAGAAGAATGATATTCTACTAACATACGTCATGATTTTAACATAATAAACTATTCTTAGTGGAAAATTAAAATGAACGTGTATCATTAGGCCATCGGTTTTTAAATATAGGGTTTAACTGAATAAAAATATGAATTTCTAAACACTAATAGTTCACATTTTGGGTGATCGTACTAAATAATATTATAATTATAATTTTAAACCCATGAATCATAAATATTGTGCTTTATGTTATTAGTAATTTAATATAATTTCATCTTATACAACATCTTTTCAAATTTGGGATAAATTAGGTATTTATCATTAGGAAACATATAATGTTAAATAATTGTGATTCAATAATTATAATATTAAATATTATATTTTTAAAATGATACTCAATGAACCAATTTATGATATGTACCATAGGTTCAATGATTTCATGAAAATAAAGTATTCATTGGGGAACCCTATTTAAGATAAAGACCATGCGATGCACATAGAGAGTTATATACTAGATTTTCGGAGAGGAACTTGAGTGTCAATATAAAAACAATATGTTGATAGAAAGTTACCTTTTAAGGATTTGATAGAAAAAAATGTTGATGTATGCAAAATAAATTAATATTTATAGAGAAGTAGAGGATGAACCAAAAATGAAAAATATAGCCTTCAAAACTACTACTTGAAAATAACCGAATAAAAATAAGGTTGACAGTTTAAGTGATGAATCATCACCAAATGAAAGTGGTGAAGAGAATGACCACTTGGTAAAATGATTAAAATTATCTACAAGAGGAATATATTCTTTAGGAAACAAATTTATTAAGGAAAAAATGAAAAATAACCAAATTGGATAACATATTGAAAAAATATGATACTATGAATAATATTGTTTGTTTTGAGTGAAACTGGAAAGTCCATGTTAATATTGAATTTCATAAGATAAATTTTTTGAAGAAATATGATGATACATATAAAAGTTATAAAAAACCAAAGAAAGTAATTTGGAGTTCTTCATATAATTTCTCAATTGAATCCAATTTTAGAAGAGAGGAGAATCATGATAGAGACAACATGAATTTTATGAGAAACACATCCAAGGTATATAATATTTTTCAAGATTATCTATTAAAATTTATAATCCCACTAGATATGAAAGAATTATGAGAACATGTATAAAGATAAAATGATAAAATACCATAATATAATGGAAGATAATTTTAATTAACTTAAGTATAAATATGAGATTTGAAAGAAGCATTATTTCTTGACTACACTTATTAAGAGTGATCATACTATTTTAAAAGATAAAAAAATGATTAATTATTGAAAGATAAAAATGATATAAAGTTTTATATTAAGAAAATAAATAAATATCATGAATATTTTATAGATGGGATAAATACTCATACACAAATTATTTAAATTTATCATTTTCCCAAATAAACTACTGGAATTGGCTATCAGCTAGGATAAAGAAGGATCATTAGAAAATAACATTATTCATAGTTCCAATTCTTTTAGTTATTCTATTTATTTTTACACCGCTGAGCCTAACAATGTTTTTATTTATAAAAGTTTAAAAATATTCTTATAAGAAACCTATTTTGAAAATATGGGCTCCTAAATATTTTATTAATAAAAATTACAATCCCAAGAGGATTTATGTACCATATTAAATTTTTGTGTAATATTTTTATAAGAAACATGATAGAATAGATCTAGTAAGAACATATGGTACCTAGACAATGGAAATTCCAGACACATTATTGGAGACTATTCATGTTTCAATAACCTCATAAAGGAAAATGATGGATATATCAATTTTGGTGATAATGGAAAAGGTATAATTATTGTCTTGGGAAAATTATAAAGTCAAATACTATGTTAATTTAGAATGTCTTATTTGTAGACGGATTTAAGTATATTTTTTTTATAATCTCAAAACAATGTGATTATGGTTTTCATTATGATATTGACAATAATGGATGAAATATTTTTTATTCTAAAAATGACTTAGTTTTTAATACCCTAAAAATTGACAATGTATATGATTTGAATTTATATTCCTTGGTTTGACAAAATATTTATTGTCTATGTTCCTCTCATAAAGAATCATTTCATTGGAATGGTAAACTAGGCCATTCAAATATTCCATCACTTAGATAGCTAAATATTAGTAGGTTAGTCAAAGATCTACCTAAACTGGAATTCCAAAATGATAATGACTATATCCTATGTAAAAAAGGAAAACAATACACTGTTTCTTTAAAATTAAAGAAATATGATTCAACTTATCAATCGCTAGAGTTGGTTCACATGGAATTTTTTGGAATTTCCATAGTTTCCAACATAAATTGGATGAACTATGTTTATTTTCCTAGAGATGATTTTTCTAGGTATAATTTTTTATTCTTTCTATCTCACAAAATGAACGCCTTTTCTTATTTTACTAATTATACTAAATTTCTATAAAACAATTAGTGGATATAGAATTATTAATTTATGAATTGATCATGGTAATGAGTTTTATGTCAATATTTTGAATATTTTTTGTCACAAAATGGATAAAATCATGAAATTTATGTTCCGAGGACCTCACATAAAAATTGAATTTTAGAAATGAGATATAGAACCATTCAACAACATTCTAGGTTCATTATCAATGAGCATGATTTAACTATTTATTTTTTGGAATAGGTTGTAAATACTAGATATTATATAATTAATATATATTTAATTAAACCTTTTTTAATATAAACTCTTTATGAAGTATGGATTTATAGAAATCCAATGGTTAATTAGTTCAGATTTTTTTTCAACGCCTTTATTCTCAATAATAAAGAAAATCTTGAATCCAAGAGTGGTGATTGAATTTCACTTTTACATTAAACTTCTAGTAAATAAAAGAGGGTGTTTAATTAAATAACCAATGTTGTGAAATAATGTATTAAATTAAAATTTTATGAAACATATCCACATTATCCTAAGACCCCTTTAGTAAACATTGAGGATGATATGTAAAATATAAATGTCAATTCCAAAACATTTTAAAATTATATGAAAAAGTAAAAAAAAATCCATCTCTAAAGAAAAACATGAACATGAACCTATAGAAAATAGAAAGAGCACTTTTGTGGGTTCCCTCAAATGATATTCAGTTTTAGGTTACTTAGGTGCAGTAGAGTGGTTCACCAAGGTCATCTCTCAAAGGAGGAAGTGAATTTAAAAACTTATTAAAGGTATTATAACTATAAAATAGAATATAATTAAAACATTAGTTTAAAGGATGTGGGTTGTTTATAGTATATAAATCTAGAATAAGTTTCTTGGATGAAAATTATATTTTTGTTTGTTTTAAATTCTGAAATGTATGTTGATTAACAAAGCACATCGAGAAGATGTTTTTTTAGAAAATATTTTAAAATGAGTAATCGATCTAACTCTACCTATTTATTTACTTATTAATAATTTTCATTTAAATAAATATTCACTTAATCATAATCCCCTAATTTTTTAACCCCCGAACCCTAAGAGAGTTAACTTAAACATAAATATGAAATTACTCAAACCCTAGGCTAGCTTGGGAACACGCAATCGCAACACCCTACATTGATTGTTGTTCTAAGGTTAGCTTATGGTCAGTAGTTAATTAGAGCACATATCCATTCGGGAAATGATGATGAATTGGGTTTAGGGATTATATTTGAACTCTACAAATTTATCCCGTGTGGTCTTGTATTACAGATTAAGATCGTGCTCTCACAATTTACACAAAATCTCAAACTCGCATATTTTCGTGTTAATTGTTCAATTGAATGACTAGTTTATTATAATTTAAAAACTCAATTAATGTATCATATTAATTTTATTACAATATCTCAATGATTCAAAATAATTAAATGATTAGGGTAGAAGATATATCGATCACTAAAAAAACTACTCTTCCATGGGTGGTGTGGTCATCATGGAGACATTTTGCTTGAGCAAAGGATTGAAAGGGTAGAAACCAATCTCATCTCCACTCTTGATTATAAGCCAACTAACAAGATTAAGAGAATAAGAAAAAGGATGAATACAGAAAATTATTTGAAGAAAAATTCAAGATACAAAAATGAAATAAAAAAAACAAAGAGGAGGTGGGAGAGGAGAGCCTTTTTGGGAGAGAGGTTTTCACAAAGGCTTACATCTTCCAAGAGTTGTGAGTGGCTCCCCAGAGACACCATTTAGGACACACCTTTCCAAATCCACGAACAGCCCTCTCAAAGTGTAAAAAACCCCTTTAAATAGAGTTTTTGAGGGCTAGGGTTATATAACTTTTTAAGTGTGAAATGAAAAACTCGGCCAAATATTTTATTCCAAGTTTCACCGCATAGTTGACCTCCAAAACGCGTGAATTTTCTGGCCTTCTAGAACGAAGATTTGTGCCAATCATTTCTCTGATATTTCCTCAATATTTGGGCTCAGTCCAAGCCCATATGAAGAATATATGGCCCACATACAGAACCCATGTCCATTTTGCCGAGTGCATCCCACCATTGACTTTATGTCCCATTTAATCCATCCAAATGCACTCTTTAGAATTAGTGTCCTGAATAAAACATGTAGAAAGTTATGTTAGAAACACTATTACAAAATAATAAGTTCAAATAATAAATATTCAAAATATTTATCTTCAAAATACTACAGTAAATTTTAAAAGGGTAAAACTAAAATTTTAATAAATTTTTCAAATAAATGATCTAATCCCAAATATTTCATAAATGAATATATTTAATACAATGTGAGGAAATTATATCATTTATTTTCAATAAAATATTCAACAATATAGTGTTTTATCAACTCCCCCACACTTAGCCATTTGCACTCCTGGGAAAAACCTCATGTCAAGTAAACATCATTATCAAATCAAAACCAATTTTAAAACACATATCCTTGAGATCAAACAATTACACACCAAGAAACAAAAGATATCATGCCTCATAAAAAACATTATTTCAAGTCCTTCATTTATATCATTCAATATATTTCTAATTTATTTATCATACCATGCACAAAACACTTACCTCACATGAATTTTCTCTTATCACACAAATTTTATTATTTTTTGCAATTCCATTTTCATCCAAACTCATAAAAGGGTCACCATAGGCTTGATAAATTCCTACATCGCTTCCCGATTTGAGTCAAGGACATATGTTTAACATGATGACTTTTCATGGTTGTTCTCTGGCTTTCGGTTGGTAGGATTTAGATGTGAAAAACTATGAGGCTGAATCAAGAGGGCTTGACTCTTTTTGAATAAAAATTGCATTAATCTAATTTTCACTTAAATATGGTCTTATCATTAATCCCGATAGTATAAATTCAGCTCAATCATCATTAAAAATAAAGGAATTTTCACACCATTCAACATTTCCATAGTAAAAATGTCAATATTCTCGAACATGATTTTATTAAAATATCTAGATAGGCACAACTTTGCCCCTATATTAGAATCTCCATAAATCCATAGCTTCTTTATCCTGAAAGATCCAGAAAGGCACAACTTTCCGTATAATGTTTTTCTTCAGCTGAAAAAAAATCTCTTCATAATCTAATTTTTCATTCGATGTATCACAAAATGTGGTAGCACAACCCAAGATAGATTCCCCCACACTTAAGCTCAACTAGATTACGCAATTTCACTTCAAGAGTTGGTTTGATAGGGAAAATTGGCTTGTAATGTGGCTAACCTAACAGGATATGCATGGATTATAAGGGATACAAGGATTAAATGTTCAAGGTAGGCCATTATAAAAAAGGATTATTTGAAATACTTTCTTTAATACCAAACAAATTCCTCAATAATTTAAACATATGTACCTCAAACCCTCATGTTTTGACAGGAATAAATCAAATTATGGTTAAATCAAGCATTGTTTGGTTCTCTCAAGAAGTGAGGTGAATGTAAAGAATCTGAAAATAATGGTTCAGAAGCCTCACAAAAAAGTGACTTCAAATATAAAGACAGTGATATTTGGAATGAGATTCAAAATTCAGCGTACTTTTCATGAAATTACTAAATATTTGAACTTGAAACAAAGTCAATTCAGTATTCATTTAAGCTTAATTTCAAGAGATAAATTGTTTCACTTATTTATATGCATTTAAAAATTGTGATGAGAATCATTTCAGCTCAATAGTTTTTAAAAAACAGATAAAATTGTAATATAAACATACAAAATTTTAAAAACACACATTTTTTGTTTTTTTTTAAATCAGGGAAAAAATTGAAATTACTAAACTAAAGGGCTCCCTTCCCCACACATCAAATATTGAATTTTACTCAATGTGAACCCATGTGATGATATATTCACATGAAATGTATAATTTTAAATAGGGCAAAGAATAACAAAGTTAAAGGGTTAGGAACAACCTGATGTGCTCAAGTGATGATGGGGTCAAGCTGTGTGATAAAATCCACTACATCAGTAGGAAGTCCCTCAATGTATCTCTTCAAACGTTTCCCATTGACTGTAAATCTCATTATTGTGTCCTCTTGTGTGATATCCACTGCACCATAAGGAAAAAAATAAGTCACAAACTAAGGACATAACCATATGGAATGCAACTTACCAGGCATCAGCTTCAGTCATGAACTGTAGAGAAGGACTTTCTCTCCAACCTGAAACTCCCTTTGTTGGATCATTCTATCATGATATGATTTTGATCTTTCCTTGTAGAGCCTTGAGTTCTCATATAAAGACAATCTAATCTCCTCAAGATCTTGAATTTGTAGCTTCCTTTCGATTCCATCTTGGGCCAAATCCATGTTGCATTTCATTACAGCCCAATAAGCCCGATGCTCAACTTCCACGGGGAGATGACACGCTTTCCCAAAAAAAATCCGAAATTGGGACATACCAATGGGTATCTTGTATGATTTCAAATAAGCCCACAATGCATCATCCAAGCGCTTGCTCTAATCCTTCCTATTTGGCTGCACAGTTTTCTCTAATATTTGTTTCGACTCACGATTTGAAACCTTAGCCTGACCATTTTCTTGGGGGTGGTACGGTGTTGATGTTTTGTGTGTCACCCCAAACATTAGAAATAGGGAAGAAAAATTCCTATTGAAAAAGTGTGTCCCTTGGTCACTGATGATGACCTTTGGTACACCAAACCTACAGAAAATCTGAGCCTTGACAAAATCCACTACAACACGTGAATCATCAGTCCTGGTGGCCTTGGCCTCCACCCATTTACTCACATAATCAACAACAACCGAAATATACAAAAATGCAAATGAACTAGGAAAAGGACCCATAAAATCAATGCCCCATACATCAAAAATATCACAGAATAGTATGGGTCGTTGGGGAATCTCATGTATCCTAGAAATGTTCTTAGTGTGTTGGCAATAAGAGCATGACTTACAAAACACATGGGAATCATGGAATAATCTAGTCCAACATAATATAGAGTCTAAATCATTACTAGCTATCCGTTGGGGTCTAAAGTTTCCACCACAAGAATGTGTATGACAGAAATGAAAAACAGACTCAAACTCATGATCGCGAACACACCTCCTAATGAATTGGTCACTACACATGCGCCAGAGGTAAGGATCATCCCACAAATAAAACATATACTCACTTTTTAATTTTTGGACTTGATGATTCTTCAAATTTTCTGGGATTTCATAGGGAACTATGTAATTAACTAAATCAGCATACCAAGGATGCGTACCTGAGATGGTATAGAAATGCTCATCGGGGAAAGTGTCTCGAAGTGGTACCTGGTCCAAGGTGTCACCCTATGTTGTGTGAGTAAGCCTCTCATGTGGTATTCCACCAAGTTTTCTGACCCTGTTTTTTCCTTTATCTCAATATCAAATTTTTGAAGAAAAAGCTTCCATTGGATAAGCCTGAGCTTTGCATCTGGATTTTTCAAGAGGTACCTCAGAGCTGCATGGTTAGAAAAAACAACTACTTTAGATCCCAATAAATATGAACAGAATTTATCTAAAGCAAATATGACAACAAGAAACTCCTTTTCTGTGGTTTTTTAATTTTATTGGGCTAAATCCAGTGTCCTCGATGCATATGTGATCACATGTGAACATCCCTCCACCCTCTGAGATAAGACAACCCCAACAATGAAGTTGGTGGCGTCAGACATAAGCTCAAAAGGAATATCCCACTGTGGGGGCTGTATGATTGGTGGAGTTGTCAAAAACTTCTTTATCTCATAAAAGGAAGTCCTACAAAAATCATCAAACACAAAATCAGAATCCTTTTGGAGAAATAGTGACATAGGGAGAGTAATATTACTAAAATATTTGATGAATCACCGATAAAATCCTTCATGCCCTAGGAAAGATCTAACATCATGTATACATGAAGGATAGGGTAAGGATGAAATAATGTCGATCATAGATATATCAACCTCTATCCGATGTTTTGACACTACATGCCCTAAGACAATTCCATTATCTACCATGAAATGACACTTTTCAATGTTTAGGACCAGATTCTTCTCAATACAATGATTCAATACCTTTCCCAAAATACTTGGACACTCATCAAATAAAGAACTATACACTGTAAAATCATCCATAAATACCTCCATGCAGGTCTCAATAAAATCAGAAAAAAATACTCACCATGAATCTCTGGAAGGTACCTAGGGAGTTGCAAAGTCCAAATGGCATCCTCCCATAGAAAAATGTGCCAAAAGGAAAGGTGAATGTTGTCTTCTCCTCAGCCTCCGTAGCTATAAAAACATATAAATATCTAGAAAATCCATCAAATAAACAACATTGTGTCTTCCCAGCTAGTCTCTCAAGCAACTGATCACTAAATGGGAGGGAGAAATGGCCTTTGAGATTGGAATGATTTAGTTTCCTATAATAAATACACACATTCCAACTGTTTTGTACCCTCATTAGAACTAACTCATCTTTCTCATTTTTAACAACAGTAAAACCACTTTTCTTAGGCACAAACTGAATAGGACTTACCCACTGAGAATTTTAAATGGGATAGATTATACCTACCTCGAGAAATTTTTCAACCTCTTTTTAACAACCTCCAGAAGGGTTGGATTGAGTCTCCTTTGTGGTTTCCTCACCAGTTTATCCCCATCCTCCAAAATAGTTCTATGCATGAAAATGAAGGGTTTAATATCAGATATGTCAGCCAAGGTCCACCCGAGTGCCCTGATGTTCTCCCTCAAACGATTAAAAAGTTTTTCTTCATGTTCAAAAGGAAGATTTTTAGCAATTATAACATGTAATTTCTCCCCACTCAACATGTATGATTATTTGAGATTTGGTGGAAATGGCTAGAGTTCCAGTGTAGGGGGTGTTGTATGGATGGAGACATAGAAGGAACTAAAATATGTGCACAAAGAGCATCATTATCAGAATATAAATCATCACAATCAGAGAATAAAGAATCAAATCTATTAGCATAATCAAAAGACATGTCATAATTAGAGTTCACATGATCAAAATCAGAATATGTTTCCATTTAAAAATCAAATCTTAGAGAGTCTGTTCCTCAGAAACGGGTGTGGAAGTTCTCTTAGACATTAAATCAGAACCAATACTCATAATCTCACTAAGAATAGGACAATCAAATTCCATGGGGTTTTTACTTGGTGGTTCAAATTGGGATATAACAAATGTAAAATAATCCTATGAGGGGTACTTCATGGAATCCATAACATTAAATATCACAACTTCATCCCCAAATTCCATGGAAAGTGTACCCTCATTGACATTTATGATAGTTTTTGTCATTTTGAGGAAGGGTCTACCTAAGATAATGGGGGCATGAGAACTTACCTAATCATCATCCATGTTAAGCACATAGAAATCTACTGGGAAGATCATTTCTCTTATCCAGACAAGTACATCCTCAAAAAATCCCACTGGATATGCCATAGATCTATTTGCCAACTGCACCACTACTCTCATCAGCTTCAACTCACAAACCTGTAAAGAAGAAAATACAGAGTGAGGCATCACATTTATTGAAGCTCTTATATCAAAAAGAGCATCATAGAAGTGCAACTCCTCTATGGTACATGGGATGGTGAATGTCCTGGGATCCTTGCACTTTGTTGGAATTACTAGAGTTGGTGTAATGAGTGTTGAGACATTCCTTCCATGGTTGATCCTCTCATTTCCCTTGAGACCTGTTCGATTGGTGTAGAGTTCATTTAAGAATTTGGCATACCTTGGGAATTGTTCGATGGCTTCAAGTAGAGGGATGTTGATCTCAACACGCTTGAATGTGTCCAAAACCTATTTTTGCATTGCTTCTTCAGCCATCTTCTTTATTTGAACAACCCTATTTGGAAATGGAAGAGTTTTAGGAGGAAGATCATCAATATTTTTATTACCTTTATCTTTCTCCTTGGGCTGCTCATCAGTTGGTATGGAATGGGGCTTCTCCGGAGTTAAGGTGACTCCCGGTGGAATGGTTGGTAGAGAAGAATTAGTTGTTTGCTTCCCACTTCTTAATGTGATGGAACTGACATTCCCCTTTGGATTTTGAGTGGATTGGGAAGGAAGATTTCCAGAATTATTACTTACCAGTTCATGGAGGGCAGCCACATTCTGGGTCATTTGAGTCCTCAACTCCCTCAACTACAAACCTTGACTCATCACCTCATTCTATTGATTAAGAAAAATTTGTTTCAAAAGATCATCAGTATTAGAATCTACCTTTGGTGGGGGATTCCCTTGTTGCTGACTTGTTAATGTTTGATCTTTGAATCTTCTTTGGGGTTGTTGGAAACCCTGTTGGTAAAGTGGATGCTACTGGAAGTTTGGATGAAAAGGGGGCCTTTTTTATTTTCAAGAGCCATACCTCATGTCTGGTTGATCCTTCCACCCTTGGTTGTATGTTGGATAAAATGAATCAAACTTCTTTTGGGGGTATGTCTGTTGTTACTGCTGATATGGTCTCCCTGGTAATACTGCTGTCCAATCCTCTGTCTCTTGTAGATGTGGTATATAGTCAGTTTGGTGGCTTGTCTCAGTGAAAATGCCACAAGGCCTTAAAGGTGTGGGTTGTTATGTATTTTAAGCCAATGCGAATCTGCCTCACCATAGTGGTCAATTCTTACAACTTGGTATCAATCAAATGTCTTTCAAGATAAGTAGGACTTACCTGATTTACTCCCCTGACATGTGGTGTACCTCTATCACCAAATTGTTGGGAGTTTTGGGATATCTTGTTGATCAATGAATGTATGGATACTGGTATCTTGTCCACCAATGCCCCTCCGGATGTGGCATCCACCATGCTCCTCTCCATAGGTGTGACTCCTTTATAGAAGTACTGAATGAGGAGTTTCTCGTTGATTTTGCGATGTGGGAAGCTTGCACAAAACTTCTTGAATCGCTCCTAATACTCATACATTGACTCCCCTTGTGCTTTATTGATCCCCGAGATCTACTTATGAATGGAAGTGGTACTCGATGCTTGAAAAAATTTCTGCATGAAAAGTCGTTTCAAATCATTCAAACAAGTTATATATTTGGGTTGTAAATAATACATCTAGTCTTTCGCAACTCCATCATGTGAGAATGGGAATGCTCTTAGTTTGACTTGATCTTCAGAGACATTTCTAGGTTTTAGGTTTGAGCAAACCACATTAAATTGTTTCAAATATTTATTGGTATACTCACTAGAGAGGCCATGAAACTTTGGAAGTAAGTGAATTAAACCAAATTTTAGTTCAAAGTCATATTCGACATTTGGATATTCTATGAAATTTGGTTGATAGTTAATACCAGGTGATGCCAATTATCATATAGTTCTATTATGTTCATTTCCATTATTTTCATCCATTGGTTCTTATTTTATGGTTGAATTTCAATTGCTTCCAATTTCAATGTTCTTATATTGGAGTAATTCTACAACTGGTTGAATATTGAAACTTCCCGTAGAATGAGAATGTCTGATTCATGCCCTATGGCTACGTTTAATCTCAAGGTCATGATCTAAGAGATATTAGGGATTAGTTTTTGTCATAAATCAAATAAGAATGAAAATAATGAAATTGGACCATAGTAAAATAAAAATAACAAGTTTGAGTTGATGGTCAATAAAGAAGTAGAAGAAAATAAGAGAGAAAAAAAATAGATTGGGTAAAGAAGGAAGAAATAATAGAGGAAGAGAATAAAATTAACAATTAAATAAATACCTATAATTGGTTGAAATAATTACTTGCCTCCCTAGAAACTGCTCCAATTTGAAAGAGCACTGTCGTGGGTGCCCTCAAATGATATTCAGTTTTAGGTTACTTAGGTACAGCAGAGTGGCTAACCAAGGTCGTCTCTCAAAGGAGGAAGTGAATTTAACAACATATTAAAGGTATTATAAAAATAAAATATAATAGAATTAAAAAACAAGTTTAATGTATGGGGGTTGTTTATTGTTTATAAATCTATAAGAAGTTTTCTGGAAGATGATTCTATTTTTTTTGTTTTTAATTTTGAAATGTAAGTTGATTAACAAAGCACAACGAGAAGATGTTTTTTTAGAAAATATTTTAAAATGTGTAATTGATCAAACTCTACCTATTCATTTACTTATTAATCATTTTCATTTATATCAATATTCACTTAATTATGATCCCCTAATTTGTTAACCCTCGAACCCTAAGAGAGATAACTTAACCACAAAGATGAAATTACTTAAACCCTAGGCTAGCTTCGGAAGACGCAATCACAACACGCTGCATTGATTATTATTAGAAGGTTAGATGATGGTAATTAGTTAATTAGAGAACATACCCATTCTAGAAATGAGGATGAATTGTGTTTAGGGATTATATTTGAACTCTACAAATTTATCCTGTGTGGTCTTGTATTACCGATTAAGATCGCGCACTCAAAATTTACAAAAAATCTTGACCTCTCGTGTTTTTGTATTAATTGTTAAATTTATTTCATAGTATCTTATAATTTAAAAACACAATTCATGGATCATATTAATTTAATTACAGTAGCTCAAGGATTCAAAATAATTAAATGAATAGGGTAGAAGATAGATCAATCACTAAAGAAACTACTCTTCCATGGGTGGTGTGGTCATCATGAAGACATTTTGCATGAGAAAAGGATTGAAAGGGTAAAACCCAATCTCGTATCCAATCTTGATTCCAAACTAATTATGAATATTAAGAGAAGAAGAAAAGGGAAGAATACAAAAGATTATTTGAAGAAAAATTCAAGATAAAAACATGAAATGAAATGAAATACAAACAGGAGGTGGGAGAGGAGAGCCTTTTTGGAAGAGAGGTTTTCACAAATCATTACTTCTTCCAAGAGTTGTGAGGGGATCCGAAGAGACATCCTTTCAGACACACCTTCCAAAATCCTCTACCAGCCCTCTCAAAGTGTGAAAAACCCCTTTAAATAGAGTTTGTGAGGGCTAGGGTTATATAACCTTTTGTGTGTGAAATGAAAAACTCGGAAAAATATTTTATTCCAAGTTGCACCGCATAGTTGACCTCCAAAACGTGTGAATTGTCTGACCTTATTGAAGGATGATTTGTTCCAAATCATGTCCCAGAGCTTTCCTTGACATTTGGGCTCAATCCAAACCCGGATGAAGAAGAGATGGCCCATATACAGAACCCATGTCCATTCTGCCGAGTTCATCCCACCATTAACTTAGTGGACCATTTAATCCATCCAAATGCACTATTTAGCTATAGTGTCCTGAATACAAATTGTAGAAAGATAAGTTTGGAAAACTGTTACAAAATATTAAGTTCAAATAATAAATAATAAAATGTTTATCTTTAAAATAATACAGTATATTTTAAAAGTGTAAAACTGAAATTTTCATCAAATTTTCAAATGAATGATCTAATCCCAAATATTTCATAAATGAATATATTTAGCACAATGTGAGGAAATTATATCATTTTTTATTAACAAAATATTAAAAAAATGTGTTTTATCAAAAAAAGTGATATTACATACAATTATTTTCTTAGAGTTGTTAGGACTCACAGATACCATCCTCTAGATGCTGTAGTTGGAGATTTAGATAGTGTTAATAAAACTAGAGCTTCTCATAGAAATAAAGATGATCATCAATAATTTTGATCACAAAATTAACCTAATAAAATAAATTATGTAATTAAAAATGAATTATGGGTGATAAAAAGGCAAGAAAATCTTAATTAATTTGAAAAATTATACTTTGGGATCTTATAGAAAGACATAAAGACACTATTACTATTGGAATTAAGTGGGTGTTTAGTAACAATGTTGATGATTTAGGAATAATAGTTAGAAATAAATATAGATTGGTTACATAGGGGTATAGTCAATAAGATGGAATTGGCTATGAGAAAAACTTTCCACCAGTCGATAGACTTGAAGAGATTAGAATACTTCTTAACTAGCCAACACATTTGTATTTAAAACCATATTAAATTGATGATAAGAGTGCATTCTTAAATAGTTATACAGTTGAGAATGTATTATTGAAAAAATCCATGGATTTTAAAATCTTCATTTTCCAAATGATTTTTTAAATTACTAAAATCACTATATGGTATAAAATAGGCTCCTAGAGCTTCGTATGATTGAATCAGATCATCTTAGATTTCTATATGTTTTTAAAAAATCATAGATGATTATGCTATTATTATAAAAATAATTAAAAATGATTAATTAGTGGTTCAAATTAATGGTGATTATATTATTTTTATATCTCTAAAAACCGTTTGTGCACAAATTTTTCAAAAATGATACAAAATGAATTTGATAAGATTTTAATGGGAGAACGTAAATTCATTATTAGTTTTTAGATTTTTAAAATAAATATGGAATTAGTAAAAATCAAGGAAATTACACAATTTTCCTACTAAAAAGCATTGGTTTGGAAACATTAAAAGTAGTGATACTCACATGAGTACTACCTATATTCCAGATCATGATGAAATTGGAAAGTTATTAAATCAAACCAATAATAGATGTGGGATTTTAGGCCTTCTATATAAAACATATATTTGACCATACATTATGTTAAGTGTGTTTATGTGTTCCCATTTTCAAGTAAATCCTAAATAATCACATTTAATTCCTATTAAAATAATTATAAAATACCTCAAATATACAACCAATTTATGACTATTCTATCCATGATGAAAAATATTTTATTTAGTGATTTATTCATATTCTAATTTTAGTAGTTTCAAGTTATATAGGAATATTAACATTGGAACATGTAACCTTTCTGTAAAGTCAATAGTATATTGGTGTCGTAAAAAAATTCTATTTCATTGTATAATGTTGAAGATGAATATATAGATGTAGCATGTTTTTGTGAAAAAATTCTTTTTATTAAACCAACATTGCTACATTATGGATATCAATTTAATCATGTCACTTTATATTGTGAGAATACAAGTGTGATAACTATTTCTATGAATCTTGTATATCATTCTACGAAAATTCATATTGATGTAAGACATCACATTTTGTGAGATGATTTCCAATAAAGTGATATAACTCTTAAATTCATAGGAACCAAACCCCATTTTTCTAATATTTTTACAAATAACTTGAATTTTTGAGATATTAAACTACATCAAACATTAATTAGGAATAATAAATTTCAATTACATCCTTTATATTAAATTTTAAACGTTTATAATGATCCGCCATTGTAAAAGCCACTATTGGTGATCCACCATTGGAATGAGCCACCACTGGTGATCCACCATTGGGTTATTCACCACTAAGTAAGCCAACATTGGGTAAACCACCATAGGGTAAGCCACTATTGGGTAAGCAACTATTAGTGATATACCATTTTGTGATATGTTGTTCTAACCACAATTTATCTACCATTACTAATTTATTATTAACAATTTTATTTTTTTATTCATTTATATTTTTTATATTTTTTATTTTAAATCCCCAAATGATAAATATGAATTAAATCCAATTTTGTGTGACTCCCTTTCTCACACATACCTTTCATACCATTTCAACTTCTCTTATATCCTAACCTTCATCCTTCTTCACTCTCTTACTTCACCTTATGATTTAATGTACTGTTGAGCGTTAATCACCCTTCAATGTTGTCTCTATGGGGATTATATCCTATGAATAAATCTCATGAATAATCGAGATGTGCTGCCGTCAAATTGAGAAACTGCTATCTAGAGAAGAGTGTGTTTGTTTCAAAGAAAGAAGTAGATAAAGAATGTATATAATCTTGAAAATTATTGGTACTCATGGTGATTTTGGACTGGGGTTAGTTAGATTGGTTCTTCATGAAATACACACCATTTTTTTCAATTTTCACTCATCAGTTATACCAATACATAGAGTACAACTTTTGGGAAAATAAAAATATTATTAAGAGTATGATAGATAGAAAAGAAGTTAAATTTTCTTCTAGATACTGGAATTCTTGTATCAATGTACCCCATTAAGGCATCAATGGTGACTATCAAGGTTCAATAAAAATTGATAGTGAGCTATTTATGTATAAGGATTAATTGATATAGCTAACTTGTAACAGAAATGTGAGAGGGAATACTACTAACAAATTAGATGGTATTCATCATATGCTATGTCCCAATAAAGGGGATTTTAGAATAATGAGGTATCAGGATGTCTATATTTTATTCCTTGTTAATGGCAGGGATACAATTAATCTTTCTAGATATCATATAGTGTATATGATGGAGATATTCAAGTCATATTCTAGGTCAAACTCATTTATTTACCCTAATTTGATATCTTCTATGATATAATCCAAGGGGTTGGTTGGTGAAAAAGAAGCATAGGTAAAGTTTGGTTGTTGTTTTTTTAGTAAATTTACCTGTAAGGGAATGAAAGTCAATTTGAATCCTCAGTTGAAGAAATCAATATAGGATATTGAAAAGAAGTATGAGGATTTTGGACCCATAGAACACCCTACCAGAACCAAGAATGTTGTTGACCCGAGCATAGAGCCAAATGAGATTGTGGTTTATTTGGATGAGTAAATGAAATAATAAGTTTACATTGTTGTTGTTGTTGAAGAAGAAGTGGCAACATTTTTTGATGAGTGTAGTGATATAGAAACTATGAAAAGCCATATTGTGTCATATATATCTTCCATACAGCCTATTTCTCTCCCTAATAGAGGGAATATCTGGAGTGAATGGGATTAATAGAAGACTAAAGCCTCAAGAGAAGATAAAATTTAGTGTTATCCTGAGAACTCTAGAGAAGTAGTGGAAGTGTCAGATAGTTTAGATGATGATTATGGGATGGTTATTGAAATAGAAATGATGTTGATGATGTTGATAACATGAAGAGGGACCAGTTTCACCCATATCATATTGATTTAGTTTAGGTTTGGTATGTAGAGGGACCACGTTTAGTGTAGCCTATAGGTGATGCTACCTCTATTTGAGGTGAGGGTAGATCATCAGTTGAGGGGGAGATATCTACCATTTCTTCCAGTAAGAAGTTAGTCTATAGGTATGATACATCTATTTTAGGTATGGTTAGAGCTTCATCCAAGAAGGATCCTTCATCAGGTTGAATGTTACTTGTAATTTATGCTACTGCTTCATATGTGGAGACTAGTAGTGAGTATGGTCACAACATTCCACAATACCATGGTGGAACTACTATCTCTGTTTCTATTGGAAAAGATACAAAGGGATCTCTTATAGAGAATATTGATGATGATGGTCATCTGTATGATTTTAATTTTGATGCACAAACTAATATATCATATAATTAAGATGATATTTTTCTTATTTATAATATAACCCATTCACTAATACCTACTACTTCCTTTGTGCCTCAATATTATGTTACCATATTTTATTTGGAAACCGTCCGATAGAGATTGAATCCTAATTTCAGAGGAATTATATGATATCAGGATTCTACAGTTACTCATATTATAGAATCTTATTCCATAAATCTTTTTAAGCTGCTCATTTTCTTCATTCTACCTAAGATTATTTTGAAGATTCAATAAGTTGAAATTGATAATAGTTGGCTAGACAGTGAGATGGATAATGGAACCCAGGGCATAACAGAAGCATGAAAGATGCACAATTCAAAATATTTGGGTTTGGATTCATGTTTAAAACACTCAATCGAAAAAAAACCTTTCCCATATTTCTAAAATGATCTTGTGTAATTAAATTTATGCATGAAAAATAAAATATAATGAAATTATAAACAATACCTTGTTCGATTGAAGTTTCCTATTTGATTCGCTCATTGTTGGTGTGTCTTGGTTGAAAGGAACCAAACTGGGAATCCGGTAGATCTTTCAAGTGTTATAAATAATTCCTTTATAATCAATATTAGTTTCTTGGGTGTTAAAAATGGAAATAAAAGAGCTTTAAAACATCCCTATGACCTCCTAAATAATATAGACTCGATCGATAAAGAGGGATCGATCTGACCTTATTCTTCCTTTAGATTATCTCTTTATGAACATGATTAGAGTGAAAAAGATATTCTCTCACTAAATTCGTGAAAATTGTGGATCCTTCTATTCAGAATACTAAAATGAGATTTTATATATATTATATACTTTCATAAATTTCATTTTGGTATCCATAATGTAATATCCTTCATTTTAGAAATTTTCACACACTTATGGCTTAATAACCTTGTCATAAATGTCAAAAAAAATTTATTACTCACTTATAACACTATAAAATCTTCCATAATAAAATATTAATAATTAAAATGGACTCTAATCTCACCATATAATTTAAATAACCTTGGAAATCCTAAGTTTATATGTAAAATTATATTTTATCATATTTAATTTTATGATCAAACAACATGTAAATAACTTGATAAATAAATTCAATTATCATTATTATAAACATGAATAATATAATTGAATTATTTTTACGTAATATTGATCATACTCAGACATTCACCATCACCCACACATGGGGCCAACTTCATCTTAAATGCATATTCATTAGAATAGGTGAAAATTGTTGATACACTTAGTGTGTAGATCCTTGTCTTGATAATTGTGATTCAAACCCATAGAACAAGAGTTATTTCTAGAAATAGATAAGAAATTTAATAACATCCAATACCTCATACAATCATGTTCGGTTTAATATAATCTATTTATCTTCTGATCTCTCATATAGACTGATGCACACTTATGTTATCGTCGTTTTATTTCATTATATAATTTGTTGCTTTACTAGATAAAATTTCATCTCTGTACAATGACCATGGAGTTATTGATAGTACTTGAATCTTAGAAATCCTAGGCCCATGAGATATCTCTACCTCAACTCAGAAGTGATAAATTCAATATTGATCATTCAACCAATTCTATAGCCCCAATTATGTAACCAACACATGCTACCTTTCCATGATTTCATTAACATTTTTTTCATTCCATCAACACACATGATCAAGAAAAACACATTGATAATGATATCAAGATAAGATACCAATACACATGTCTATAGATAGAAATATCCAATGACACTCGAAACATGATGTGCCCATATTGGTGGGTTTATACTCATTATTTCATCTATTTGAGATCACCAAGTACGAACATCATGAGAATAAGTCTCAATGTTTATGATCCTCCATCACCTAATAGTCAAATATCATATGTGTCCTATTATTATGATGTACATAAACCATATTACATATGATTAAGATTACTATTATAGTGTCTTGAAATTATTCGTAGAGATGGGAACTACTATAACCTTTTTATAGGACACATCATCTAAGGACATTACCATGTAAATAGTGGATGTTGGAATTTTAACACTATTATAGTAAGAATAAACACATGTATATATAAAATATTATACCTATAATTGTAATCAAACATACTGTTTATGTTTGGTATAGGGAACCCACTATTTCAACACTCCCATTTTCACTAGATCCAGCTTTCTATCGATCCATGTCAGCTCTCACATGATACGATCATCTTTCTTCTATGTTAGTGATTTTTTATTGGCTATAAATATTTCAATTTTGTGTCTATTCTTATATTTATTATTTCACCTCGTTGATTAAGAATTATCAAGAGAATATATCATCAAGTATATAACTTTTTTATACATTCCAAGCAAGACATCAGGGCTAGTACTAGTTATAGAATTATCATAACATTACATACTAGATATGATTCCCAAAACTGGAAAAAATCCTTTCATATTTTACACTACTTTTTTAGCTTCATTAAATCAACAAGGAACTAGATATATTTAGATATGGATACCACTATCTTGAATGATATTGTGTTTCCCATTACCTAAGCCTAACTATGATATTAAATCATATTTTCCTTAAATAAAGAATAGTTTGTGTCCCCTTGTAACTTGTATCCTTTTATCTCCACATACTAGGTACATATATTTTGTACTTAGACAAGTACAATATGATAGTTCTTACTTATTCCCTTATAGTTCTCCAAGATACAACTAATATTTTCTTATTATAAATTATATGTCAGAAATATCACATATTTTACATATAATGGAATATAAGATAGATCCACTGATAGTGATTATGGAATTATACTCACCACAATTATATCCACTTATTCCTATGCATGTCTTCTTGAAGATATTTATACCATATAAAATTGGAAACAATTATATATTCAATTATTACAACTTATATTTTATCAATACCTTATCAGTATACGTACTATGGAATAAGTATAAGAGACCATTAGATCTCCCTCAATAGATATCATTCCCAATATCTTTGGTTTTCCCTTAAATTCAGTCTCTATAGACTTACTATCATCCATGTGTTAACTAATAGTAAGACTAAAAACTATTTTCCATATGTAATCAAACATATTTTAGCTATAAAATGATGAACTCCCATTACCCTCTTTTAGACACATGGAAAACATTCATTCCAATTTAATATTATATGATCTAATTTCTTAATTTAATCCAGAACTAGGTTTCAGTAATTTTCACCCTTATTTAAATTCTATTATGTCTTTATACATTTATGGATAAGTTTTATAGACACATTCCCTGAATGGTGGTGCTGACATCGAATTCTTAATAAATTTATCATGGAAAGTAGCTATGGAACGTAAATTTCTAATGTATTTTGGAATAAAAAAATGGTATTACCAACCAAGACATACTGGTACCATTTTTTTACCATCCATTTATAGTCCCACATGAATATCCACTATAGTATTCAAAATAATAAGAATCTCGTACTTTGATACATAGAATCCATTTTTGAATTTTAGTTGATCCATTTAAATTTTTCTAATTTCTATATACTGCATACTTGTCGGAATTATTATTCACAATGAATAATGTACAATATATCATGATTAATATAACCACATCAACCTATTTGTATAATTACTACACAATATGTGTCTTTGGAACTTTACTTATCCACAAGGTCTTGTGGAACATGATCCTATCTCAACTTATTTGTGCATCTCTGCCTTGATTAAACCCAATTCAATATTTATCCCACTATCTCAAATAGAGATGTGCATCCTTTTATTGAAAAATAGTATGTAAATTGACTATATATTTTCTATCATAGGGATTACCAAAATATTCGTAGAAAACATTATGATGAATACAATAGATAAAAATTGTGTTTTACTTAATGCAAGTTTGATAAAATCCAAAAAAATGCGTTGCATCTAAAAGAGTGTTTTTATGAATATGGATTTATATCATACTAAAATTTATACGATATCCATTTTTAATTACAATTTACGTATGGTTATGAGATATTCATTCAATTTTTAAATCATGTATAAAAAATAAATGTATGTACAAAACATTAGTTTTAACATAGATGCTCCTTTTAATTACATCATGACACTAATGTGTATAATGAATTGTGAATTTAGTCATTGCTCATTGATACATTTCATTGAACAATTTTAACATGCCATATTCATCCTTAATAAACTATATTAACATCACAACATTGATGTATATAATGTAAGGTGCATTTAATCATTACTCCACACTACATTATATTTAATGATGAATGCTTGGTCAAGATTTTATTTAGAAAAATAGTCCAAAGCATATCATATCTTCTGAACATAGATTTATAATATTTCACTTTTAAATACCTTAAATACATAAATTAATCATAATATGTATACTTACCACAAGTTTACAATTGGAATAGGTTACACTCTATAACAAAAATAATTCGGAAATCCTTTTGGATTTCCATTATTTATAAATGATAGTTTTTCTAAAACTATGTACACAAGTGTGTCGGTAGTACATATGGTATTTAATTACAAATATTCTAAAACCATATGGGGTATATCCTTGAAAACTATTTACTTTTCCTTGAAGAAGTATTATCTTACCACAACTAGGTATAAAAGTAATACATTTTATATTCACCATGTATTTCCAATGATTTAAGCATTACCTAACTATTGTTTGAGTATTAAAAAAACAACCATTTCAAAAATTTAATACTATTTACATATGTCTAATGGACATGAGGGAGTTTAACTAAAACAATTTATAGGGAAATTAAGTTGTGTGCTTCTCACAACTGGCATAGGAACTTACCTAACATTGCAACTTGGAGAATGTAAGTTACTTCTAGTAACATTTTTTTTACTTACATGGTTATTGTATTTTAATACACATATGTGATTTCCATATTTTACTAAGTACCCAATAAGTATTTCATAGACATTACAAATAATAATGAATATCCCTAATGAAAAAGAAACTTATTCCTTCTTTAATTCAGTACATTAAATTTTTATTTGACAAAATTATTTCACAATATGTGATGAAAATAACCTCCTATTTAATACATATTTTATTTTAAGTAAAATGTAAAGGATCCTTTGGTATAAAACATTCCATTTTCCTTTTCTCCTCATATTTCATCTTGTTCACCATAATAATTAAAGATTAATCTTTATATAAGTTATTATTTTCTGGATGAACATTACACAGAATTTAATGACGCATTTTTATATATTTAGTATTTATTTTACAATCTTAAAAAAACTATATTAAATGGGTGAAAATGATATACCAAAGGGATGTATTGAAATATCATGGCCATATTTTAGTGTAATCAACATACCTTCATACCCCACTTCACTTTTCCCTCAAAAACTTATTAGAGATGAGGCAACATGAGAAATCGTCCTTTTCCTAATTTTGTTTCCACAAATCACATAATACATTGATGATATCATTATGATATAACCATTATATGGGTCATAAATTATTTCCATTAAGAATTTTTTCACCCTCACCTTTTTAGGTAGATTAACAGGTATTGGGGACACTAACAACTTGAATTTATGATGTTGTAGTACGTTGTGAATGTTTATGTAATACTCATTGGTATTCTATTCCATTTTGACCTTTTTTTGTCCAATATTATCATAGTGTAATTATGATACTATATTCAATTTTCTACAAAAAAACAAATTCTATAATATTTCTACTTTTATCTTGATTATTATTATACATTTTCAAATTATTAATTTTGAATGTCTCCCACTATTTTATCAAATCCTAGTGTACCTAAAATACTAGATTCATAATACTGAGTCACTTGAGTAGTATATTTACAATATCCTTTAAACCCCTTCTCATAAAGTATAATATTTGGCTATTCCTAAATATAGAGATTCCAATATGGGCACTAATATATCCAACCACATTAACTAATGGTTCCTTGATATGGTGAGTGGAGTCCCATCCCATACAATGAATTATATTTCATTGCTTAATGGTTTGACTTGAAATTTGCATCAATATACATTTGGCTACTTCATTCCTACCAAATTTTCTTAATTTGACTCCCCACTCATAATCACTACCAAATAGTATGATGAATATATAACATTGGCTAATGTGACCCCAAACACTCGGATTTTCTCATAATTGAGTGATTGATGGAATTTAATGACTTAGTATTTTCATGGGGTTAATTGGTATGTTGATCCCAAAAAATGAAATCCTTTTATATTTAACATGATTTTCCTTGTGATCAATCTCAAAACAGAACTATGCTTTTATATAGATAACATTCATCTAACATGTTCATTTTTTCTTTTCATTCTTTTTTATTATTATACTATGTGATCACACATAATAAATACACATTCAAAAAATAATAAACCATGCAGATAAAATAAATAAATAAATAATGATGTGATTATGATCCATTAAATATTACTTAATCTATAGATTAAATAATGGATTATCCAAGACCCTAATATAATTCTTTAAGTTAATACTAGAACTGAATAGAAGCTCCCACAACTCCGATGTACTTTAATTGTTTGGTTTATACTGGCTCTCAACTCAAATATAGTCACTATGAACTCTTCCAATCTTTAAAATGTATTCTCACAAGAAGGTGAGGGGAACTCAGAGTGAATAATTACAATTTATCACTTAATGTTGGACAGAAATACACTTATACAAATTAATAATTGAGGGATGATGAATAGATCTTCAAAATAATATAATTATTACATTTTATAAAACATAAATGAAAAAAATCAAATTAAATAAATAATAAACCAAATATGTATGGGTTAGTATTGGATCATGATTATTCAACATGAAATTATATTTCATGATAAAAATTAAATATTTTAAAATTCAACTCAAGGGTATTTTTAGTGCATTAACTTGAATTAATGTAATTTTAATTAATTATAGATATGCCTCATAGTACAATAAATAGTTTTGTTAAATCCCTAATAATTAAATTTAACTTATGAATTTTTTTTCAAAAAAAATTTGGTTTATTTTTTTCCAAATATGCTCCATGGAAATTAATTTAGGAATAGTGACGAGTTAAATGGGTCATACTGGTTAGACCATGACTGAATTGGTTTAGATCTAGGTGATTTATTCTTTTAAAGGAAATAATATATATATATATATATATGGAATAATATAAAATGATAAAAAAGTTACAAATAAAGATTTTCCCCTTTTAATATATATTTTAAATAATCTTACATGGGAGGATTTGAATTGAATTACAAGGGAATGTTTGTCCATTTAATTAAATAGGATTCAAAGTGAAGCTTTAAACTAGTTTCTAAGGGACGATTTTTCATTTTTATTTAAAAATCCTCCAAGGTAAGCTTAAACTAGTTTCCATGGGAAGATTTATCTTTTAAATTAAACATTCTTCTAAGGGATGCTTTAAAATAGCATCAATGGGAATCTTTATCCTCTTAATTAAAAAAGCTATAATGAAAATTATGGAACTTTGTTCCATGGGAAGATTTATCCAATTAATTAAACAAGAATCCATGGATAGATTATATTACCAATGAAGTACACCAATAATATTTTTGGTAGACTCAACTCACACAAAATGTTCTTACATTGTGATTTGAATAAAAATCCATCACACAAATAGATATTAATGTGATGCATAAAATAAAACATTAATTTTCATAGAAATTTTTATACAAAACCCATCAATTTTCAATCAGCTATATCACAGTGATAAAAAATTGGATTGAAGTTAAGTCAGTTGCTGTGGGAATATATCAAAAAACTCTTTTGGAATCATAAAAAATTCGATTGAAATTTTAACATTTTTGACTTAAATAATTACAAGTTCACTCTGATAACAGTTTAAGGATCCTAGGGTGTATCTAAAGCATGAAAGATAAAAAATTTATAATTTTTGGGACTGAAATCAGGTCAAAAATAGGGAATTCAGAAAACCTATTTCCTATATTTTTAAAAGGATTTTGTGTAATTCCATCTAAGAATGTAACACAAAATCAAATTAAAGCACAAATGATACCTTGTTGAATTGAAGTAATCAAATTGATTCATTCACTATTGATGTGTTTTGGATGAAAGGTTCCAAAATTGGAATCCTCTAGAATTTGATAACACGATTCACAATTCATGGATTTTATATATTCATTTAACATGTTCTAAAATGTAAAATTTTAGAGCTTTATGATGTCCCTTCAATCGTCTAAAGAATCCAGACTTCATTTAGAAAGAGAGATCAATCTGACCTTAATCTTCCTACATATTCTATCTCTAATAACATGATAGGAGAGTAAAGGTGAGATTATCTAAATAAATTAATGAAAACAATATATAATTTTATTGAAGAGGGTAATATTATCCAATACAATTAGGTCGTACTTTCAGAAATTGAATTTTGGTCCCTAGAATGTAATAGCAACCATTTTAAAATATTTTCACATATATATGAATTAATAATATTTTCATAAATGTATAAAATATTTTATCAATAAATTTTAACACTACAAAATTTAATGTGATATAATAAAAACCACTAACTCTGCTTGTAAACTCCATAAATAATTTTACAATCTTTGAGAATCTGATGTTCGTTCAAAAAATTATATTTCCTCATGTATACTTTTGTGACCGAAGAACTTGTGAAGATTTGGAGAAATAAATTCCATCACTATTATTATAAAAATGAATAATGTAATTGACTTAGTTCTACATGGAATCAGTCATACACATATATTACCAAACACCCACAAATGGGACCCACATTATCATAATATCTCATTCATCCAAACATGTGGAACTTGTGGATATACATACTGTGTGATCCTTTAGGTCCTTATCATGATAGCAGTCAGTCCAACCCATAAACCAAGGGCAGAGTCTAGAAACTCATCATGAACACAAAGTAGATAAGGAATTTCATTTCTACATCTATCTCCTATGAAAACATTATGTGTAATATAATCTCTTTTTCTCATGATATACCATAATATAGAATGAAAACATGGGTCATTATCCTTTTTTTATTTAAATATTTCATAACCTTACTAGATAGACATACATTATTTTACTATGGGAATTGATTTATTAAAGGTACTACTATACTAATCAACATAGGACCCAAAGATATCTCTTCCTCAACTAGGTAGTGAAAAATTATATCTTTATAAGTCAACCAATTCCCTACAATCGATGATTCACCCCACAAAATCTACATCACCACAATTTCAATATCATAGTTTTTGTCTTGCATCAAAAAATTCAATCAAATAATCCACCTTGATAATGGTCTCAAGTCAGGTGAACAATACAAATGTCTGTAGGTAGGAACATAAAATTACACCCAAAACATGTAGTGTTCCTATTATAGTGTATATCTTCACGATATTATCCACTCTAGATAACCAATTTCAAACTTCATGGGAATAAGTATCAAATATTATGAGTCCCCATCCAATGATAGTCAGACATTATATGTACCCAATTATAATGATGTATTTACAACATATGAAATATGTTTAATATTACTCTCATGGTATCTTGAGGTTTTCATTATTGATGGGAAAAATTATATCCTTTTGACATGACACGTAATATTAGGAAATTACCATGTAAATAGTGGATGTAGAAATATCAAAACTATTATATTAATAATAAACACATGTATAAATCAAATTATATACATGTAATGGTAATCAAATGTACTTGTTATGTTAGATCTAGGGAAGAAACTATTAAAAAAATAGAATCCATAAATCCTGTTATGGAGTAGATGAGTGTTAACATTGCTGCTATTCAGGCTACTCAATTAGAGAGCCTGGATACATTACCCATAACTATTTCATTAACATCTACAGTTCTATCTCCTTTATCCTCTATTGATGGTGAGATGATCCTATCCATTGTGAGAGAAAAGTTTTATTCCATTGTGGATGGTATTCATATATATTATTAGGATTAACTTTTGTAAATTATACAATAAGGTGGGAATTTATATAATCTGGTAAGGGAGTGTTTAAATGAAGCCTAAATTATTAGGGAAACTATCCCCATGGATATCAAATACCACCTTTATAAAATTTATACAACAAATTATTTGAATTTTCATTTTATGATTCTTGCTAAGTACTTGAGAATACCTCCTATCACTAGGGAATAAAAATCAACAAGTAGACCAAATAAAAGTATTTCCACATTTAACTTGTTGTTTATGGAAGAGAATAAAGTGTTATTTAATACTATAGTGAGAGGAGGTAACATCATCATGGACTTTTAGAACCTTATGATTCCGTTTTAATATGCATATGGAACGAGTGTTATGGAACTTGAGGCCATACCTTTGTATACCATTACTTCTACACCATCATTCACACCTCTTTTGTTTTAGTATCATCCGTTCAACATGTCTCTAGCTAATGCTATTATAAATCTTAGACCTGTGGTGATTCTAGAGCTTCCTACCTCTACCTAATCCACCATAACTTAAACCTTAGTGCCTCATGCCTTTGGAAAAGACAAAGAACCTATTTATCCTACCTATCCTATATCCAAGAGTGACATAGAATAAGATTATTTTGTGATAGGGGAAATTCTATATTATCTTCATATTTTCTTGGGATATATAATTTTGATTGATCTATTTATTCTAGTTCATCTTTTACAAATTATTATCTTTTAATTCATTCTCATTCATTATCCTTTTGATAATTTCAAAAGGGGGAGAAATTTTTTATGGAATTCAAAATTTAAATTTTAACAGTCTAAATTTACAAATTTGAGTTTATGTTTGTACTTAGATTTCATGTGATTCTATTTAAAAATATACCACATTATAAATTTTAACTATTAAGAGGATATCATTACTTCTCATTCATCTACTCATGCATATCTCTTTTTTATCCTTGGTTTAAAAAATTCTATGATTTGTGATCATCATAAGGGGAGATTATTGGAACCTACTTATTTTAAGGATCAGAAATCATGATTATTATATTTCTAATAAGATTAATGTTACCTGGTAAAAATTCCTTTTATAAGGAAAATGTGGATATGTAAATGTGATATCGTTAGTTCACATGTTCTACCATTAGTTATTCAATGATACCGTTAGTTCACATGAGCTACCATTAGTTCATATGTGTTACCATTGGCTCAAATTTTATAGAGTTCGTTAAACCATACTACCACTAGTCATGTTATCACAAAATATTCTACTATTAGAAATTCAATTTCTAGTTGTGCTATATCCGGACATGATGTTTATAGATATGATTCCATTAGTTAAATTCAACTACTTCAAGATGTGTTACTGCTGAATTATGATTCCATTGGACTATGCTACCATTGGTCTATGATGACGTTAGGGACGATCCACTATAATTCATGAAAACATTGCTATTCTATCCTTAATTCAGATTTTATACTTTCAATGGTTAGCTTAGGGGTGTTACTGTAGAAAACCTCATGTGGATTTTATTAATGATTTCTAATCAACTCAATAGATGCATTGAAGAATAAGTCAGAGTTTATTGATTTGATTCTCATAATTAGGATTCATGATATATTTATTATTATTATTAATCAATATAAAATTAAACCTATAGAGTTATAGATTCTATTGGGCTACAACTTGCATGATGCGACTTACTAGGGTTCTGTATACTGAATACACGTGAGTGTAAAAGTGTGGAATTTACCAAAGAACAAGAAACATCCATACATTTAATCATGGAATGATTTTTAGAGAATCTATAGACATAAAAGAGAACCTTACGATACTTCATTTTCCTAAACATTCAGAGAGAACTCTTTGATACACTGTCCATTCCAAATACATGGTCCATCAAGAATTTGAAGTAATTCATAAAATTAAACACTAAATATTTCTATATATTATCACATTAACTATCTATTTTTATGCTTTAACATCAATAAATGTGACGTTATGCTCTATTTATATATAAAAACAGACTCCCACACTTAAATTTGTGTTTGTGTGACACATAAATATTTATTTTTATATACACAGAAAATGTGGAAGAGTTCTTGTGTAGACTATGTTGTATTTATTCCCATGTATAATAGTGGAAGAGGCATTGATCCTGGAAATATTGCATGATGTTGTATGTAAAGAACCGATCCAGGTTGGGGATCAGATTGTTGTTATAATAATCTTCTTGGCAGTAGGTGATTAACAAATGGAGGTGATTAAGTCTCATCATGAGACTGAACCCCCTCTTTTCCATTGAGTGTTTTCGTTTGGTTTTTATATATTTCTAAACTAAACCTGTATTTATTTTCAATTCAATAAAAAACTTATACTTTAATTTTTGGAATTACATTGTTTTTATATGAATGATTGGATTAAGTAATTTAGTTTCAAAACTAATAGTTATTTTAAATATTACTTTAACTAATCCTTAATCACACATTGATAAATATTTTAACTCGGTGTATTTAAGATCTTTAAAATATAACTAAATCATAGTCAAAATGATATTCAAAAATAATTTGATACCAAATGGTGGATGGAGTGAGTAACTCAAGAGGGGGTGAATTTAGTTCCCAATATTATTAATATAAATAATCACTTTAATCCTTTGATTAATTTAATTATTTACATATTTATTATAATCATGTGTCCCCATGTGGGAGAATAAGCTTTTTCAAATTTTTTTCAAGTCATGAATATCATGCTCTTGGTGCCTACATTAGCCCATAAAAAGACCTCTTCAGCCAAAAAACGTTGTTCTAGTTTTTATGAACAAGAAACCCATCTAAATGTTTTATGTACACCACATTTTCTATAAATACATTAAAAAATGTTGATTTGAAATCAAGAAGGAAAATTTTAAATCTCTTTTACACTAATATGACTAATAATAATCTAATAGTCTATATCTTTTCAGTAGCTAAAAATTTATCATCTACATTGACTCCCTCGATTTGGGAATATCACTTTCACATGATTCATGATTTGTTTCAAATTATAATAGAATCTATATTCATTTTTTTATAGAACACCCATTTGGTTTCACTAAAATTATTATTTTTCTCTCATCAAATAATCTCCCATTTCTAATTCTTTTCAATTTAGTCAAGCTATTCATTCATCACCTGAACCTAATTCCCATCTCTTAAAATATATTTAAAACACTCTGACTAAAATTTTTAAAGTAAATATATTTTTTATAGAGACTTCATTATCCCCATCTTCACTATTGTTAATTGATCAAATATTATTTTTTATTTGTCAATTTCAGCTTGACCCTTAATTTTTTTCAGATACTAGTCTAACTCCATCCTTCTAATAATTTGAATTTTATTTGGAAGCTTCCATAGGATCCTACACTCTCATTGAGATTCTTATATATTAATCCATATAATATTGATACTATTAATTGTTTTTGAAAAGGTTATTATCATTGTCCAACACAAAAACATCATTTCTATTCATATTCAATACTGGCCATTTATTGAACATTTTTTAGGGTTTTCTTATTCTAGAGTAACCATGGAATATACCCTAATCTCTATGAGATTTAAAATTCCCATGTTTCTTTTTATTGAGAATGATATGATTAATTATGTAGATATTTAATTAATTTATTTTCATCTTCTTTCCATAACATAGCTCATATGAAGTCTTGTGTTCCCTCTTATAAAACAATACAATATTTGATATGTAGACTGATGTAAATAATATATCATTCCCAAACTTATTTTGAAGGACTTTATCAATGTGCATAGTCAAATCCATGTTATTGATTATTCAATTCATTTTATCAGTGATGAAATTTTTCTTTGGAGTTATAAATGATGAGGTTGGGTGATTTATCCTGTTCTTATCAAGATAATTCTCCACATGGCTATTTGTGAATTATATCCCGTTGCCAAATTCTAACTTTATAATTTTCTTTCCAATAATCCTTTTAGCCTCTCTTTAATATTGAGTAATTTAACTAAACACCTAAAACATCTGGTAAATGAAAAAGATCTATCCCATTATACTATAGTCATCAATTAAAAGAACATAATATTTCATCGCAATAAACAGATATTGGTGATTTAGGTCCACACACATCAATGTAAATGAATTCCATCACTATTGTAGAATTTTTTATCTTCACCATATAAGTCTTTCACATAATATTAACTTATTTTAAATCATTGCACATGTATTTATGATCACATTATATCTTAGGGAGATCTCGATCTCAATCAAATTTCACTAAATCTCCCTAGGATGGTTGGTTCAGAGCAACAAAATATTCATTCCAAAAACTTTTCACACATTATTTATATTGAAATCACATATATTATTTCACACTCACAAGTAAAATATTCCCCTTTGTTTTCTTCCCTTGAATCACCAATCTAAAATATTTTTCATTTATGACACATATCTTTTGGGTAAATATTATCAAGCATCCTAAGACGCACTTAAAAGAAACTATGAATGTTGTGACTGAGACCCTGAACTACCATGAAATCTTCACATCCTATGAAATTTTCCCCATACATGGATGTTTCTATAAAAAAAATTTCCATACCATAATAGTTTAAAAAATTAACCAAACATTCCATGTCATACTTGACTCTTATGAAAATGACATTGTTCCCATCATATGGGAAGTGAATTTACTACCAAAGACCTATACACCAAAACAATATGATGCTTTTAGGGAAATCACTTCAACTATTTCGTGTTTATATTTTTTCATTTCGATCAATATCTGCAATGTTATATTTTATATTGAAAGGTATTCCTGATCATCCATAGTTAATGATCGACAATCATTATCTTAAAAAACTACAAATCAATTTTATACATCCAACACATTCGATAAATCAGTGAGATGCTACATTCAACCACATGTGGTCATCTTTGGATAATTCCTCAACATTATCGATTGAGAATATCTATAGAGGTGACTAAATACACCAAACATAAACAATGAAAATAAAAATCATTCCAAGAATATTAAACTCTATTTGGATACCTATGTTTCTCTTATACCATTAGATACCTCTTTTCTAAAGATATTTTTTGGAATTATCTATCCTTTCATAACAATAACACTTGATGTGAGGTAAATTATTGTTTTTCATGGATAAAAAACTAGTTATCCCATGGGTTCAATGAATATTCAAATCCTTACATATTCTCAAATCAATTATCAACCTCTGAGTAGGTGCTTATGGTCTGGTGCCAATCATTTTTTTTCTATTTCAAATCATGCCCCATACCAGTTGTGCCATTATGATGTGTCTTTTTATTCTCCTAAAAATTCATCATCTTTTTTTAGACTTCCAACTCTAACCTCACTTTTTATCTAACCATTGTAATTTTTTGTATGATTCCATACATTGAACTGAGGGAGTCTCCCGATCATCTACTTTTCTTCATAAGTCAAAGATTTCTTATTCATGTTCTCCAATACTTTTGACCCGATCTTTCACTATATTATTCAAACCATAAATATAATATATTTTTCATTTATCATTTATATTGTAATCAATGACCATTTTTGAGTTCTCTATAATAATAGACTTATATATATCAATTTGTTCATTCATCTCAGAATTCTTCTTCCCACTACTATATATAGAGTTTGAAATCACGAACCACAATATTTTATTTCTTAATTTAGCTCTCTAAACATATATTTATTGAAGAGTATCATGAATCTGAACTTTTAGATCAAAGATTCCTTACTCTTTTCCTTTACTCACTTCACTAACCTCTCTTTTTTATTAATTTTACATAACTTCCATGAAATAATTTTCTCTATAGTCATTTAATTTTTTTAATTTCTTCTACCTGGGGTTCTTCTAAATTTTTATTATCTTGTGATAGAAATTTCTTCTTAATGAATAAATTTCATCTAGTGATTTTCCTACCATTGACATATAGATGAATAGTTTTTATGGAAATTTCACCATCATATTCATATATATCTGAAAGATATTTACACACATTTATGTATGGCACCCTACATTTCGACATCAAATTCATTCTTGTTAAATTTTACTATTAAAATTTCCTTCCCACTTCATAGATTAATGATAGGAATGAAATTACATTATCCACATAATATTCTTCCTAACCATTCCCTATAGTGAACTTCTTTATTTCATTGGATTAAAGCTCCTTAGAATTCACATTTTAGATTATCATCATTTCATATATTATATGGGACAAGAGTACTAAAAAAACTATCATGTTTCAACTATTTTGGATTCTTATTTAAAACCATAGATACTTTTAGATTAAATGGGTGTGGTGGTATTCTAAAGATGCATTTGATGTTTATTTACATCATCAAGGACTTATTAGAATATAAACATGTCAACCAAAACAATATTCACTTGATAAAACAATACATCAACAAACTCATTAGAGAAAATCCTCAAATCCGCATACATGTTTTACAAAACCTAAAATTCATCTTCACATATTTTTCAATCACCTTTACACATAATTAACAGTTTTCACATATGCATGTGATATATTACATGACCTCAACTACACATAGATTTTGTATGATAAGGCTCCCCCTAATAAATTGATTCCTCTGGTGTTTCTATCAACTTTTATTCTTTCTACCTCTAATAAATATCCACTATTCAAAAGGGTGGAGATACAATGAATAAAATATGTAAAATAACCTACTTTTATATCTAGTGATACATATGTTTCCTCCATAATTTAAAATTTCTTCCATTGAAGATCCTTATCCATTTATGATTATCAAATTCAATTACTTTTACTAAGAGGTAAACCCTAATTAAAACCTTTCAATTTCATACAAATTTTGGATATAATAGGTTAAATACACTGAGAGGGTGGGGGTGGGTGGGGAGGAGGGGTATATATTCTGTTTTTTGTATTTTGATAAATTATTAAACAAAATACTCTTACCTCTCCTTTTCATTGAGAAAAATATGAATATCATAAAACATGAACCTGAAACAATAGTTTTACTTGGTACTCCATCAATGGGATATATTTTAAGGAAATAAAATAATCTTGTGAGGAATTACTAAATACACTATAGGAGACAACTATAACAAAAATTAGAGTGGAATCACTTTCCCACTTGGTTCACTATCATTCACACTTTGAAAGATCACAAGGCTCTCAATTTATTTGTACTCACCACTACTAGAGATGATTGTTCCATTGGTTTTGTAAATATATATATTTTATACTCAATTTGGTTCATTATGAAACTAATATTTCATCCATATAATGAATATTAATGCACCACATTATTTTTGGCTAATACCTTCATGTTCACATAATTTTCTCTTTCATGAAAATTTTTTACAAGTTGAATACAACATCAATAGTTTTTTCACAATTTTTAGGCTATCTTGGAACTCCCAATTTTCTATGGACTTCTTAGTTTCCCACAAAAATTCCAACCTTCACATGCATTTTTTTCTATCATAGAACTCCCATGGTCATGTAGACACAATTCCATTGTCTAAAAAGAACTGATATTTGATATGTTTAATAATGTAAGAAATTACTACGCACACCTCCTAAATAATTTTATATCCCTGATAATCACTACGTGTTAAACCTCCCAAATAAGGGGGGGACCAATTTTAGACATTAACGAACCTTCACAGAACATCATTACACACCATTAACCTTATTTGAAACATTATTGGTTTTCTAAACATTAATGATTTTTCATCATGTTTAGCATTAAAATCAATACCATATCGGAAATTCTATTTGTATTTCCTAGGTTCACATAACTCTCCCCACATTGAAAAAATATAACTTTTGAAAATATAATAAATTTCACAAAGTAGATTACTTTTCTATATTTTGATGAGGCGACCTTTAATATTTACTTTTTGGTAAATTATTCAAATAAAATCACCCTTTAATACAACATTTTTATTTGTATAAATATATTTCCCTTTCTACATTGGGACATTCCACAACCTTATACATTAAAATCCACATAAACCTTCAAGATATTATATGACTATGACCTAGTGATTTATAAAAACTTATCCTAAAAAATCAAAATTATTTATAACTAGTTACAATAATTTTCTAATGAAAGTGATATCACTATAATTTACTATAAATATCATGTATATTTTATGATGGATATTATTTATATCCTAAATATTTGTAACTTTTATACATTAAAAAGGGAAAAAATAAAATAAATATTAGTAATGGATCTTATATCAAGTGAAAGTTACCATCACAAGAAGTGAATTGATATTCAATTAAAATAATTTATGTTGGATATTAATGAAATATTTCCATCTGTTTTTATTATTTTTCATTAAAAATAAATTATATAAACAATAAAGCACATTGGTTTTCTTTATTCTATATATTAAATCACTCCTAAAATATGAATAGTAGAAATATATTAAATAGCGATGACCTAAAAAATATTTAAGATATAAAATTAATAACATGAGGATTATGTATGGATTTTTATTAGTCAGTTGTAGATAATAATTATAGAACTACCAATATCACTTCCCCCATTAATTATAATTTTTTATGGATCAGTACTCTAAAAAATTAGTATATAATAAATATATTAAAATAAATTATTACGATATTTATTTTTAAAATCATTTATGATGGATAATTTTATCATAAATAGTATTTGTGATGTGATTAATTAATTACTAATAAAATTTTAAATAATTTTTTAGTTTTTTTATGTTGAATAGAACTTTACCTTGTAATCATTAGTGGTGAATTTTATTAATTTTGATATCCATCTCTAATAACACTCTATAACTAATTATTTGTTAAAAAACATCACCTATAATCAATATTATGATGTTATCTCAATTCATATATTATTTATAATAGATATTTATTCAAAATAACAAAAATTAAAATAAAAAAACTTAATATGATTTCACTGGTCTAACACAATTACTTATATTTTTTATTAACCCACTCATTGAGCATGACATTTTCAAGATTTATTTTTTTATTCACTAAATATATAAAATTAATTTTGTCAATTTTTACCTAATTATTTATGGCTATTTGGGGGACTATTCTATCATCAATGGTGGGAAAAAACAACCCAAGAACAAGCATGATCTATCATTATGGAATCAACATGCATAAAATAATGAAGAACACAATATACAAGAAACATGAATACAATATCATCCAAATTTTCTTCAAATTAATTCTATATGTTTGTTTATAATTAGAGAGACCAAAGTAACTGACCTCCATAGATAGTAAATCATCCCTAGATATTCATTTAAAATGAGATGATTCCCATATATTGGTGGGGTTCTAGCACGTTCACTAAATGAATAATGATATATCAGGAAGATGAGATAAATAATTATTTTTTCCATGGATTTCATGCAATAAATCCCCACCAATGAGGGGAACCATTTCCTTAAAAAACTAAATGTAATGGTATTCAGTTAATGATGAGAACCAACCATATTGAGTTCCATCTCATGGAACCCATACCTTATTTCCCATTGGAGTAACATTATTTAATATATCAAATGAATTAATGTAACCCCATACATGTTGGAATCATACCGTTAATCAATACAATTGAAAACAACGTAGAAGAAATGGTTTCACGAAAACACTTTGGTTATTATATTGTAATCCAATAATATGGAATGATTCAGAATAACATAATCATACCTTTATTTTTTACGACACAAGCATATTGTACAATATGATATGAATCACATGTATATTATAGTAGATGACTTGGGTATATAATAAAATAATATATACAAAAATATTTAGTGTATATCCATCAATATCACACTTACACTAAAATCAAAAAAGGAATTAATGGAAAATTCACAACTCTTTGTCAATACATCCCAAACTATTTTGGATATAATTTATATTATTCTATAATTATAGGATAAACATTTTCTCTAAAAACGTAATCCATATCAATATACCTAACTATGAGACCCAATTGTACTAAAAGAATTAATAACAAATATATAATATCTATCTTCTATATGTAATCAAAGAGTGACCTATAGTATAGTGTAAGTGCTTCTTAAAATAATAATGGGTATGGTGAGATCTCAATCAAACACACTAATATCTCATAAAAATATTTCTACCATAATATATATATTTTTTAATATTTATACCATAATATATATCATATAAATATTTATAATATAATATATATCATATACTTGAATTTATAATTATATAATCAATTTTCCCATCAAATCATGTGTCTAATAGATATGGAAAAAATACCAATATAGTATAAATTATATCATACTTTATTGGTTATCTGAAAAATGTTGAACAAGTCAATTAATTTGTCACCTCATTCATCTATTTGATGAGAACATTACATTTTCCTTATCCAAGTATCCAAAATCATCACATGTGATGCGACAAAGTATGGAAATGAATTTCTCTTTCCCAATTCAACCAATGGTTAAATGCATTTTTTTTCAATATAAAAGTGAAAAAATTCCATATTAGATAAGTCCTAATAGATACATGATCAAAGAAATACCCAAAAACCCATTGATCATATAATAAAAACGAATTTCATAGAGGGGTACTAAAGTATGAAGGTTCTCATGTTTTTTATATCACTAACCTCAGGTAAAAATGATTGATAATAAACATACACATCTAAGTATATCGATGATTGTATAAAATTACTTAGGATTTACCAGTCAGGTTAGTCTGACTAATAAGTCTCCACATGTTATCTCATGAGTCCACTACTAAAGCTAATCTTGGAATATCATCACAAACCATAGTACTTCATGGATATAATCAATTAGGGGAAACACAAAGTCATAATTTTAGTTGATATTATCATTTAACTATTCACAAAAATTAAACTCCACTACACATGAATGAATTATTAAGTGATATTTATATTTTTTATAATAATGTGATACACTATGAATCCATTACATCAACCTAGCAAGTATCATATTAATAGACTCAACATGATCCTCATGATACTATTTAACTAATGGATTTATTAGTAGATTTGATACATTAATTTTTATAACATACCATTAGATCAAAAAATATCTCCCTCCCCTCAGAAATATTATTTATAAGATGGTAGTTTCGAAGATTTGTTTTTTCCTTTAGTGAGACCTAGGATTCTTTTCGAGAGAGACGAATCAATTGTGGTCAAAGTAAATCTAAATCACTCCCTTGATAATAATGACCACCAGTAGTTCAGAGATAAAATTTATGATCCAAAAAAATCCATTCGTATAATATGATTAAATAACCCCTTTAATGATATTATAAATCATTTTTTATTAATTATATAGTTATATTCATTATAAAAATATTATTAATTTTTACATAAAAAAGGGAATAGTTTTAACTAAACGCTTTTCAACAAATTTTGTAATTTAAAATAATAATTTTTAAATATTTGAATTTTTATTAGAGAAAATGGATTCCATTTTTAAATAATTATATAAAAATTAAATTATGTTGAACATTTTTTTTAGAAAATATTGATTTTTTATTAAATAGTGAAAATACCATTTTTTAACTTTTCTTCTTAATAAATTATGTAATTTAAAAGTACCGATATGTTTTTAACAAATTTAAAGTAAAATAATAATCATTTAATTATATTTTATCCACATAATTAATTTTTAATCAAATTTATATTCTATTTTAGTATACCCTTATCTTTGGGTTTAAAATGGGTTTTCTCGAAGACTGTTTTAAAGTGTATAATATTTCATAATTTTAATTAATTAAAATAATATATAATAAGTAATGTTTTATATTAAATTTAAATATTATATATCCTTATATAGTATTATATATTCATATAATGACTATTGTTAGTCATATATTTAATATAAATCATTTTTATGAAAAAATACACTTCTTAAAAACACACATTTTTGCATTGCGTTTTACGTTAAATTTAAGATTAACATTTTTATCTTATGGGAATAAAATTTGGAGAAATGGATTCAATATTTGG
Organism: Viscum album; assembly: GCA_963277665.1. Lineage (NCBI taxonomy): Eukaryota > Viridiplantae > Streptophyta > Magnoliopsida > Santalales > Viscaceae > Viscum > Viscum album. The sequence goes on along the minus strand of OY728166.1, from coordinate 156,580,747 downwards.
AACCATAAAAATTTATATTATCTAAATTGGGGAATATAATTTTTGACTATACTAAATAGTGAAAAAATTAAAGATCAATTACCAATGTTAAAGTAAAAACAGGTTTACCAAGGGGTTAAATGAAAATGATAAGGGTTAAAATAACTTATAAACTTGTCTATTATCTATTTTATAGAAATATTTAAACCTATTTAATTTTATTTCATGGGAATGGTCCATTTTTATTCCTTGTATCATGTTAGAAATGTGGGGACACCTTTTTCTTTTTAAACATTACAAGTGTGCCACTCACCTCACTTATAAAAGGAGACCCACTCTCTTCTAATCATAACATAAGAAAATCAATTTGGATCAGAAAATAACTGAATAAATTTAGTACTAAATTCCCTCACAAATACCTAGATCCCTAATTTTTTTAGAAATTATATCCTATGACATTTTTGGTGCTTACCTAAGAGGATGTATGAAGAAGAGATATCATGTTTAACCGTGAATTAATTTAGTACACCTCTTTAAAATGTTCCTAAATTATTATTTTATAATATAAAAGTATTTATCATATACTTAGATTTTATTATGTTAATATAATAATCTAGTCCCATATCCTCTCCCATCAAATTGGATACAAAATCATTATACGTATTTAAGACAAATTACCACCTCACAAACTGATATCATTCAATTTACATCATCATTTATCATAAAATTTTATAATTATGGATTTAAATCATATAAATTATATTTTTAATATATATATAATTATAGAGTTTATAAGTCACATATACTTAGTTACATTCCATTCTGTAGGGTATATGATAACATCGCTCATGTGTACAGAAGACAACCACCTCACGAAGGGATGTTATTTTTTTCATTAATGCTTTACATTGAAGGTAATATATTTGATTTTAATGAATAAATGTGGTCTAATTGAAATTATTATAATATTTAGGAAGTATTTACCTTTTTTAGAATATAATATATCATATTATTTCATACATTAATAAATGATAATGTCACTGGTGTGTACAAGTGTACTATATCTTTCATAACGGGATGTGACTTTGTTTATATCACTAAATAACACAGATGATATATAAAAATCAATTTAAAGAAATTATATTGTATTTCTGTTATTATGACCACATTTTGAAGATTGAATAATACATACCTTCTTTCTATAATGATCAATGAAAAATGGAAATGTAACACCTGAGTATGTACGATATACTATATCCATGATCAAAACATTATTGATTTTTGTTAACCATAATTCATGGTTTATTTTAAAATAAGAAATTATTATTTAATATTAATAATTATTTCATGATTAGTATTCAAGATAAATTGAAATAATGACCTCTTTGACCATATTAACCCATGATTTTCATTTTTGACATAAAATCCAAATATCATTGAAATATCTGATGTAAAATTAAATAATTATTTAATTTAATATGACTTGGAAATAAGTTAAATAAATAGAATAATTAAAATAAAAATGTATATTAGTCATATAAATAATTAATATATGTTTATTATTCATTAAGAAAAAGAATGAGCATGACGAATCAAACGTAAGATTAGGGACCTCATCTAAATTTCCTTTCATCAAGGCATATTTTGTTGTTATACAACTATATTACTTATGAGTTGTATATACAAACCCTTTGGTAGTTATATCACAAATTAATCTATTATCATGATATCTAATGTTTTTTTATTTCTATTATTTCACGGGTCTTATGATTCAAATTTTTCCAAAGTGGAAAAAGAATTTTCTTTTAAAAAACTATTTTAAAGTTTTAGATCATGATTTATATCTCTTACATATACAATATTTTATAAATATTTTATAAATTTAATTATATGGAAGTGATAATTTTATAAAGGGTATTTTTTCTTTCATTTATTCTTAAAAAAGGAATACTTTTACGAAATTTTTGAATTTATTTAAAAACAAAAAAATAAATGATCTATTTTGAAGGGTTTTATGATAAAATTTAATATTTTTGAAGTATGATTTTATTAATGTTAATGGGAATTTTTATACTGACGGGTGGTTCTATTTTAAACCAAATATGGGTGGTTATGTTATAAACCAATAAAGGGTGAATCTTTAGGGACCCTTCCTTAAACATTATAAAATCTCACTATATCAACTAGATTTAAATTATTTACATTACCAAATATATTTTCAGTTTAGAGTGTTAGAATTTTAGGAAAAAAATAATAACTATAATCCCATAATCATACAAAGTGGGAACTATTAAAACAATATCCCTTCTATCCAAAACATAATGTTTTTTACACAAAACAACAGCATGATTTCTTTGAAATATATTCTTAACATTTAACTTGACATTCCTAATTAAATTAAATATCCTTATAACCTATGAAAAACATTTTAAAACATGGTATGTGCATAAAAATCTTAGTACGAGATATAAAAAGAAGGGAATATACCATTATCCCATGAAAAATTATAAACATTTTAAATAATTTTCAAAAACACATACATCTCACCCATATATACTAACTTTTTGAAACATGAGATTTACATAAAACATTAGAGAACATATATAAATCCATATGGGTTTATTGGGTAATTACTTACTTATATTGCATCCCATGTGGCTGCCTTATGATTTGAAACCCTCACGACTACCTTAAAATGTATGCCTCACGACTACCTTATGGTGTAACCATCACTATTACACTTAGAGTAACTATACGATCAACCTCCGAAATACACATACTCAAAGAGATAAAATTCCCAAAATTATACATAAAAAATCCCAATAATCATAACATAATCATAAAGCATAGATAATTTCATAAAACATTGATTTTGAATTTTTTAAAAGTGAATTTTAAAAGAAAATTTTTAAAGGAAAATCCCTTACAAATATCATATAATTGAAATGAGAATTGATAGAATTAAATGAATGTGTGTATAAAATGTATATAAACATAATACAACATAATATGAATTATATTAATTACCCATATTATCTTAGTACCATATAATAAATGAAATATAACATTAACCCAATGAATGGAAACTCGGTTAAGAATTCCCTTACCTCAGGTTCATTTACTTAAATCTTGTTTTAACCTTCTGTATAATGGTTAAAAGGGTGTTATTTGTTTTTAAAGATTCATAATAACATTTATAACACCATATATGATCATTTTACAACAACATTTGACCCATTAAAAAATTATTATTTTGTTATTTCCATTGTGTCAGGTGTGTACTATTTAAGGGAGAGGTTTTGGTCTTTTTATGAGACCAAGGATTGCTGGAAGTGGGAGAGGAGGTTGAGAGGATATTTGGATAGTATTTTGAGAAGTCACAAGGCTTGAGAGTAGTGAATATAATAGGGAGTGATGTAGGGGGTTTTATAGTAGAGGGGAGAGGTGATTTATCAATTTTATATTCATTAATTTGTTATTTCTCCACAAGAAAAGGAATAGTGAGTCTTCCATGACCAAGAATAGTAATTTTATCATGTGAATCCGAATTAAATTGGATTACATCACCATAACATCATACATGACTCTATAATTAGTATTTTTAGCTTATTTTGTAAATTATGGTATTTTACTATTTATAAAAAATTCATGTATTTCAAAAAAATACCAAAAATTAACTGCAACCATTTTTTGACGTGTAGAAACCAAAAATTAATTCCATTTTTCGAAAATAATTTTCTATATTTTATTAATGTAATATTTAATTAAAATCACAATTTATTCTAAAAAATAGTTTTAAAACATTTATTTTCTTATTTGAAAACATAGGTATGTCGTACTCCATATGGAATATTATTTATATAATATAATAGGTATGGTTACTATTCATTATGGTATTTCAGTATTCATAAGGGTATGTCACTATTCCTAAGGGTAGGTTACTCTTCACTAAAAATTAGGTTTTTTATCGGACTACAAATAAATTACTCATTGTAACAATGTATGTTAGATTTTCAAAATTTACATCATAGAAATGACAAACTCATGTTTACATGGATAGGATATAAGAAAGTGGTGTTTGTAGATACTTAGTGATCCATGAATTATATAATAAATCCTTTTTTAAATTCGTGGGGAGTTACATTATCTTGTCCTTAAAAAAAATGCAGTCCTCGAAATTTGTAATTGAGCTTCGAAAGTTAATGGTTGATAATTGAAAATTACCTTATGGAACCCACATCAGAAATAGGGTTAATGAAATATCCTCCTAAAAAAATGTTAACGGAGATGAGGTGGTCACTCCAATAATTATGCTTTTGAATGAGGTGACATTAGTTTGATGAAAAACAACTGGACATGGAAGAAAAATCTAACTACGAAGTTTTGATGGAACATGATAGAGGACATGATCAGATGAATGTTGATTACTAAAAAACTATAAACTAAAAAAAATAAAGTCATCTATATTATCAATGATTATGATAATATGTAAAATTTTTATTTAAGACTATTTTCCTTGAGTCGTGGAATTATTTCACTCTAAAATAGTATAAACATACATTTATACATATAAAATCATCGTTTTATTGTAGTTTAACTATATATACCTCATCACATAGCACGGGTTACTCCATTTGGTGAATAAATACATTATCCTCTAAGATATGATACAATGATCAACTTAAACCATTTCATAAATGGTTAAAAAATTTCCAAAATATAATGATTTACCAAATTATAATTAAGTCCTCTAAATTTACAAGATGAACTTATCATTAACCCTTAATCAACATGAAGTTGCTCTAAAATTCTCATTCCAAACATTTGAGTAAATTTAGAATGTATCCTCTTGAAATATCATAGTAACTTGAATTATAGTAAAAATAATATTTGAAACATGCATTCTTCCATATTCCTTAAATAAGATACATGTTATTGGGCATATTACTTAAATCCAAAAGTGATGTAAACTTCATTGATGATAGCATAGTCCACTTCTTGAAAAGTCAATCACCAGTTCCAAGGTAGTCAATACTCTTTCAAACCAATCATTTATTCTTCATTATATCAACATCAGATATATATTAAAGGTTGTCTTTCCCTAAATCACGTTTTTTTCTAAAAACATTAACTTTCCACTGAATAACATTTCCTTTGTATCATTCATTATATAACCTCAAATCTTTAATGAAATAGTACTATAGTACAATCCTTATATATATCATAATTCAAGAACCAGTAAATTAGTGAAATAATATACGAAATACATGATTATTGACTAAGTATGTGAATCAATATACTTCATTTATAGTAGCATCATAACTTGATCATTATCTAAAATCTTTATTTGGGGTATATTCCATTGACGATTGGGAAATTGATTTGTGTAGTGTCACACCTCCTAGAAGTTGAAGCATTTTACATTGAAACCCATTTTTTACCCTTAAAATAATGAACTTGGTGTCCTTTTTCTCCAAACTTGTAGCAAACACACATTCCCCTCATGCATTCAGTAGTGTGATTCTTTACACCTTTATCACATGTGAAAAAACACTTCTTTCCCTTCATCCCTTAATCCTCTTATCTATCTACCATTCTCTTATTCTTTTTCTTCCCTTCAAATCTATAGGATTAAGATAAGTATTTACATAACTTGTTATCAAATGATATTATTTCATCATATAATGAGGATACATGGGAGACAATCATCCTTTCAAAAGATGGATTAAGACCATTAGAGATATGATCATTCTTACTCTTCACATCATGTGCATTGGTGAAGTTCTCATTCTTTCTTCTAGGCACCATATATAGTCACTTCCATATTATATATTATCTCATAAAATTATGAACTCTCTATAACTCTAAACGTGGTATAGCACATAGCAAAAATTTATGCATCATAAATCCTTGAACCATATACATTTGTTACTTTGGGGACATAAATCCCTCACAATGGTGGGTAAATAAAACGTGAATTATCCTAAGAATATCCTTTTGGAGTGTCAAACCAAGAATAAAAAAGTCCTTTTGTTGTGTACTAGGAGACCCCGATTCAAGCCCAAAACTCAATGTCGGAGTTTTCACTCCTAGGTACATCTATGGCAGATCCACCTCTACTTGTTTGTATCCAGACATGGATTTATTTGCTAGAAAGATCCAAATAATATATTACTTACCTAAATTCTAGGATGTTCTTGTTTGTTTATCCTCAAATTACATCTTATTGATTTGATCCCTAACCTACATTTTCTAAATATGGTTCCCAAGGTTTCTACAAAACATCCTCTTATACCAACTGTAACGCTTCGACCCCTCTAGATCGTAGCCGGTGCAATAATAATATCCTTGGAATGATTACAAGGAATAAAATCCCAAAGGACTGAGTAGTTTAGCAGTTTTGAAGAAAGTAGATATGTACATGTAACTCATATTACATTGGGAAAGGTAACAAAATACAACACATAACAAAAACTAATAGACTGCATCCATTATAACTCAATAAATGGTTTCCTCTTCATAACCTATTAACGGTAAACTAATAAAAGGGGTGAGCTCAAATGATTAGTAAGGGATACAAATATAGGAAGAATGAATCTATAATAACTGAATCATAAACAATTAGGCATGGTCAATATAGTATGGTGAATAAATTAAGAACACATGCCTTTAATAAACTTAGAATGAAACTACATCCATTGGTTTCTTCATAGTGAAACCCCCATGGATAGTAATAACTGAAAATGAATAAAGATATTTCTTACTAATTAGACATCATGTATCTAGAATATGATACCACAATACCATCTAAACGGTTCAAGTCAGTTGGTAGAAACCTGTCTGATTTTTGGAAACAAACTCGAAGGGTTTGTCACCAACTGATTTTACTCATGAGACCCGTCGATGCATTGAGGGGCTATAGCGGGTCCCACCCACCACTGCATGTCCAAAGCATTATTTATACATAGATATAATACATGTACAATATGAAATCTCAATATCTGTATATATTTGAGGATAAAGATTCATCAAAGGATGTTGACATAAATAAAGATACTTTTACATGAGACCATTGAAAAATTCTTCAGGAAATAATCCTTAAACATTTAAAGGTGTCCCATACCACCTTGAAACATTCAAATCATAGTCCCTTAGAATATCATTACAATAAGGAGACTCTTGATATGATATAACAAAAGGTAGTACATACACCAAAGGAATTAAATAAGGGGTGAACAATTAATATATCTCATAAAAGTTAATGTGAGATGAGAAAAATCCTCTTTTACGTTGGAAAGAGCAGTTCTTATAGGAAATCATTTATATTTTACATGAAATCAGATAATAAAAATTAATAACCCATAAAATAAATAACTAGGATATTGAAATTATATTTTAGGCATAAATGATGTCCTACTAAGGTGAAATCCTGAAAAAACTGATTTTAAAGAATCATTAGAATTAAAACATTTTATGGTGGTTTAAAAAATTCATTAAAAAGATTTTAAAGCAAAATGGCATGTTTTATTTAAAAAAACCCAAAATGACCCAAAATGGAATTTAAAATGTGTTATTTAAAAAGATAAACATGGATTAAAAATGATTATAGAGTGAACATCAAAATAGGTTATAATTTTAGAAGTTCCTTGTGTTAAGATTTCACTTCGAAAGAATTTTTGAATGATTATTTTAAACATGTAACTTCCCACAAAATAAAAAAGGATTCTGATTGTTAAAAATATATATGAAATTCGCACAGTATTTTTTGGATTAAATAATAATAAATAATAATTTCATTGAGGTGAATAGAGAATAAGAGCAACCCGAATGAAAAAATGAGGTTTGGGTGGAAAACCACCATCACTTTGTAATCAATCGATTTGAATGCCCCAAAATGAAAAAACATAAAATGATACATTTAATACCATGATAAAAAAGATTCATTAAATGAATCATCAATGGAAAGTATACCTACAACCTACATAAGTAATAGTAGTGAATTTGGAAAATCTCACAAAAATGGAAGTGAGATGAAGAAACCCCTTAACATAAGTACGAATGTGTTCCGCTCGTAAACTTAAGGTCCTAGAATATGAAATTAAAATTATTAATAACTTATTTAAAAACCTATTAGACATGTTTATGTTTTATTATAATTCTGTTTAGTTCATTTATGCCCTTCGTGATAAGTTATTATATTGAATTTCATCGTTCCACAATGTTTGTTTTCTTTAATTTCATAATCGGTTCATTTGATCTTATGTAATGGAGTTCATTTGGAATGGATGTAAATCTTCAAAATTGAATTAAAATATTATTTATGATCATATATATGTTTTAGTGGTCATTAATATAATTTTTTTTACATGGAATGAGGATTAATTATTATATATAACTTTAATGATAACTATTTCAGTTAATTTGTGGGTTTTAATTACAACAAACTCATTTTTAATTATAACTTAATACCATTTGTAAAAAGGGATTACAGAACCTTAAATAGGGTATATAACATATATAATAATATGGTTCAACCATAAAATAATGGTTTCATGATCATGATTGAGAATGATAATAGAAATAAAAATCCCATCGTCCTTGAATGTGGTATATTGACACATCTCAGATGTTGTTCTTGATACTAAAATAAATGAAGGTAGAAGAAAGAGATGAGGATAACTTATTCCACTATCCAGAGAACATTCTAGTACATTTATGGTGCTTGAGTCATCACAACATTTTTATAAGGAGTGGAAATTATAGAAAAACAAAACCAATGAACTTGAAAGGAAAGACAAAGAATTTAAAAGAGAAATTTACCTCTTGAACCAAACGTTCTTGAGAGCCTCTTTAAGAGAGACCTTTTTGTATTATTATGAGACCAAGGATTGATGGATGTGGGAGAGGAGGTTTGGAGTGTATTTGTATAGAATTTGGAGAAGGTAGGAGTCTTGAGAGGAGTGAAGAGAAGAGGCAGTGATGGGTGTTTTTTATAGTGGAGGGGAGAGGGGATTTCTCAATTTTATATTCATTAATTTCTTATTTCTCCACAAGAGAAGGAATATTGAGTCTTCCATGACAAAGAATAGTAATTTTATCATTTTAATCCTAATACATTTGGTATACATCATAATAACATCATACATGACTCTATAATTAGTGTATTTAGCTTATTTTGTATATTTTGGTATTTCACTATTCATAAAAAAATCATGTATTTCAAACAAATACTAAAAATTCACCACAACCAGTTTTCGATGTGTAGTAATCAAAAATTAAGTCCATTTTTCAAAAATAATTATCTATATATTATTAATTTAATATTTTTATTATAATTATAATTTATTCGATAAAAAATAGTTTTAAAACATTTATTTACTTATTCCAAAACATAGGAATATCGTACTCCAACTTGAATATTATTTACATACTATCATATGTATGGTTACTATTCATTATGTTATATCACTATTCATAGGGGTATGTTACTATTCATAATGGTAGGTTACTATTCACCAAAAATTAAGTTTTCATTATCAGACTCCAAAATAACTTACTCATCACAACCGTGTATGTGAGATTTCCGAAATTCACATCACAGAAATGACAAACATAATTTTTCATTTCTAGGTTATAAAAAAGCGCTGTCTGTAGAGACTCAATGTTCCATGAATTCTATAATAAATCCATTTGTAAATTTTTGGTTTGTTACATGAATACTATTGGATGGAATCCAAAACTGTCTTAATTTAATTAAGATGTGCTAAGAAAACATTCCTGGTGCATGGATGAGATGAGGATTTAGTTAATAGGGAAAAAACATATTCATCCTTCCAAATAGACAAAGACGAAATTAAATCAATGTTGGAAAACATATTTACCTTTAATGGAGGTGTTGTGAGCTCTAAGAGGTCAAAACATTCATGTTTTCTGTTTCTATAGAAGAGTCTGAGTATATTTTGAATTATGATGTAGATCAATAGTTTGTCGAGATATGAAACGTTTTCAAAGATCTAGACATGGATCCTAAAATTAAATAAACTATCATTTTATACTATGATAATAATATAGTTGGTACTCATACAAATGAGCAAACTTCACATCAATAGATGGATTACATACAAAAAAGTATCATATCATATTGATTTTTCTTAGAGAGGTGATTTCATAGTGATCAAAGTATAAATAGAATAAAATGTGGTAAAACCATAAACTAAAACATTATCTAAATGGAAGCATGTATATAATGTGAGAGATAGTGGACTAAAGGTCTTAGGTAGTTAGATCTAGTGTAAGTGGGATTCTATAGGATTTGGTTCCCTAAAACAAACTTTACCATGCTATGTAATGTATATTACATATGTATATTCAAAAAAGAGAGTATAAAATATATTAATAATCACATGATAATTTACTATTCCATGTTTCATATATGTGATAATACTCATGGGTATCTGTCACACTATTAAGGTCAAAACAGTTCCCCGTTATGATGAGAACTCTGGGGTTATATGATAATATTCATAAACCATAGTCTTATGGATGGATGATGTCATCTAATAGGATGTAGATGACACATACCATTAGGTGATGGATTCTAATAATTGAAAGAGGATGTATCTCATTAAGTTCACACATAATAATCATTTTAATAGGATATTATTAGAATATACCCGCATATAGAAATTTTTAATGTTTACTTGTCATTGTAATTTTTATTTATGAAGAAGTGTAATGATCTTTAGTCTTTAAGATTATTGTTAATATATATCATGCCTCACGTAGTTATATGTACTAACCAAAATGTGAGTTCATTAGAAGTAGGTTATACTGGGAGTGTCATGATTGAATTATTATTATTAAATAAGTTGAGGAAGTGTTTTACCTTCCATCTATATAGAAGATAATATCTCAACACTTTTATTGAAACAAAACTATCAAATTAAATTCCATCGCTATGATCCATGAGTGAGTATATTTTCAGAATTCTAATAAAGAGGTTTCAAGCATATAGGTTGATGATATGGTTATGCAACCTACATGATGAGATATTGAGGAATATGAATTATATTACACTATAACAATTCATATTTTGTTGGTGATATTCTGGCATTTACTTCTTCATTTTGGGTTTATTTACATATTATTTGATACAAATATCAGAATTTTGGTAATATTTTATAATTCCATCAAGGAATTATCCTATAAGGACATAGAATTACTTTTTAAATTATTCTTAATAAAATAATATTTATATTTAACAGTTAGAATTGATATAATTTTCATTAATAGAAAATATAATTTAATAAATTATATTGGTTAAAAATATTGAGATAGTATTTATTTTACTTATAGTCATTTTAATGTTTTTATTGAATGAATAATATTTATTTAAATATTTATTCAGAGTTTAATAAATATTTAGAATAATGTGTGAACAATTTTTTTGGGTCTAGAGATAAATATTTATTTACTAAAAAATAAAATAATATTTATCATTACATGAGTTAGATCATAAAATGAATAATAAAAAAACAAATAATAATAATTTACATGGATGTGGAACTTTATAGGTTTAGTATATTGTTAAGGACCAATGTGTAATTAAGAAATTTTCTAACCCCAGCTATAGGCCTATAAATAATTTGATAAACTGCTATAAATATAAACCATTGTAGATAAAACCTTCATAGATACAAACAATTATTGATACATACCATTGTTCATATATTCAATTTTGTACAACAAGTCTTCTCCATAGAGTATTCTCTCCCAATGAAGCACTTATCTTGGGTTTTCTCCAAATCTTGAGAGATTGTCTTCCTCCTTCCTCCATATTTAACGTTGGATAGATCATTAGATGATACTTGATGACTGAAAAAATCATTGTAATGGTCAAGGGAGTGATAAACTACAATCCAAACTATTGTGTTATAACCCAAAATAAAATTATTGACGTTTCGAGACCAAAGGATCACACGTGGATCACCATTAGAGGGGCTCTACTTTGGGTCCTCATCAGCATAATTAATGTGCAACCAAATGGTTATTAAATGATAAACACCTATATGGAAAAAGAAATAAATACCTAAGTATTGTTATTAATAAAAATTAATTATAAATTTAACATGAAATGACCTTATTTTTATTATAGAATTATTTTTCAATGGCTTATTTTCTTTTATTTGTTAGTTATGATAATTTTTTCACACACATGTCATATAATCTATTTTATCTAATAAAGGGCATGTTTTTCCTGACCAAAATCCATTATTCCATTTCATCTGAAACAAAAAAATACATTAATTTAAATTAATAGGAAGATATAAAAAATAAACTATATTCTCCAAATAAAATATGGTATTTTTGTGGTTAGAGAACTTTTGGAAAAAAATACATTAATAATTAAAATATACCACTGATGGTGGTAGAATATCAATTCATCATACCTTTTGAAACATCTAGATAAACTATTTTATTTTTTATAAATAATTTTTATATCATTTATTCTTTTCAAAACATATATTAAAACACGATGAATCCTAAACCATGTATATAGAATCCATAATATCATATTGTTCAAAACAACACTTGTTTAATAGAAAACTCCCATATCATATAATAGAAATGAGATAACTATATAATTACTTTACTAAGATCCATTAGAAATTGATATATATCATTACATTAACTTCTATGATTCAAAAACCATTATCTTTATTTTTTAATATAATGTAAAATATCTATTAATATTGCCTTTATTTTGAATTCCTGTATAGTAAAAAAAAATTAACATGTATATTTGGTGTTGGATAACAAGCTATACAAGATAATAAATTTCTATAAAAATTATATCTGACACAAATATTCCATATAGTTTCACAAACCCCTTCAAGTAACCATCAAACTTCAATAATTCGGTATAAAACCATACTTCCGGATAAATCTATGTTTCAATGACATTAACTGGAAAGAAGGAAAAACATTGATATAATTTCTAATTGAATTTTCTAATTCTGCTTTGAACATATACCCACTTATACTATCGATACAGTACTAGAACTAGTACACTATATGCCTAATTCATCAAACATTAAAATATTATAAAATGGGGTATTTTGTTAAAGTCATTATCAGGGTTAGAATATTTTAAACAATGATTATATAATGCATTCAACAAATAGATCAATCCATAAAAGAAATCTCTAGTCTCACCAAGTCATTATAAAACTCTATCATATTAAATATATGAATAAAAACTAAAATTACTTTGGTTAATTTATATCTAATTCCTCTTATTCCTTAGGAGAATCCATCCATGTATCTCATAAGAATCTGATTCCAAGTGATGAATAACTAAATTAAATTTTATCTCAAGGAAGTATTATATTAACATATATAATTTCCATTCATAAGTTAAAGTCCTTATAAATTATATTAAATTATGATTATCCTTTCATATATTTACCTCAAATACATGTTTGATGATGATGATATAATTTATCTATAATATAAACATTCATTAGATGAGTATCATGTTTCACATATATTTAATAATGAATTTTATTAAATGTGTTCCCACTAAACATATAGAACCTTTATAATTATACCATATCTATTAGTGAAAAAAGTTATATATTTCAGTAATATTTGGGTCTCCTTTTAATATCTCCCATCACATAACTATTTAGGTTATCCATTATTCCAGTAATATCATATATGACCCTTGTATGGTTGAGAGAACAACTCCTTATCTAATCCACTATATTGGAAAATTCAACAACATTAATATAGTAAAATAATCTTTTTAAGATCTCAAAAATAAATGTAACGAAATGAAAATTACATTAATAGACACCCCATCCTATAAGGGTAACTCATTACCTTCACTCCTTTAAATAAAAAATCCAGGGGGTACCCGGCCATGGCATGACCAACTTGGATGGATGATCGAGGTCTTGAAAAGTGTTCAATTTGGAAGGAATCTAAAGCAAAATATTATAAGGGGATTTAATCTCACCATCTTATCTCATTTATTACCCTAAAATTTATGAATGATTATATCAATTTCATTTATAATCATATTACTTACACTAAACTAATATATAAAAAACATATTGACGTGTAACTCTTTATAGAACTAATAACATGTGTTACAAATGAAAATTAAAATACATCTATATTTATACATATATAAATGCATCCCATGCAGAAGTTACATGCAAATATTTCATGGAATATATTAGAGTCATATGATACAAATAATCCTTAGAAGAGTAATTTATAAGTGATATGAATCCAACCACTACTTTTCTAAACAAGGTGTATGTATCTAAGCTAGTGATTAGTTTGAACCAAATTACCTTTCCCAAGGATACATTACTCAAGATAGATATAAATTTTATCATAATTCTAACAAAAAATATCTATAAACAATAATTGTTCTTTAAATTAAATATCTTAACCTAGTGAAATCCAATGTTAAGGTAGAAGAAAACCAAATAAACCACCATACATACCCTATAACTCTATATACACAAGTATAATAACACTTTATATTAAATAATACATAGAAATTAATTCCAAAAAAATTATAATTGTTGATAAAGTTGGGAATAAGTTAAATAAATGAACAATTCATAAATTTAAACATGTGATATATTGTCAATGATCAATTAATAAATTAAGCTAATTACTACCAAATTATGATTTAGGAATTCATTATGGATATTCCATAATATAATAAATATAACCACCTTATATTTATTTATAATAATAAATCCTTTATATTTTTTATTATATGAAATTTAATTTAAATTTATAATATTATATAAAATATTGACATTTACTATTCCAATTCTATTATATAAGAAATTTACATATTCAAAATATCACATATTTAATATTGTTTAAACCATGATAATATCAATTATCAAAACTCATTTTTTATGGTTTAATTAAGTTTTCAAATTTTTCATTTTTAATTAAACATTTCAAAGTAACATTATGAATAATTAATTATATTAAATATAAACCCATTTATATTTTTACATTATTTGGTAATTCATAAACATTTTATTAATAACCCATATAATTTTAATATAAAATGTCATACCTAAATTATAATCCTTTCAATTTGATTCGGAAAACTATTTTAATATTATTAATTAATATTATGGAATGAATATTTAATAAATATTTATAAATAATAACTAATTAATTAATTTTTTTTAATATTAATTATTTTAAAAACCCCATTATAAATTTGATAAATATCCGAGAATACATTTTTTAGAAACTGTAAACATTTTATAAGTCATGAAATACAATTAATAATTAAATTTTAGGAAAATATTATTTTTCCTTGGTTAGATTTTATTACTTTGGCCAGTAAAATCAATCATGAAATAGCTTTGATAAAGAAAGCTTATGTAAGATAAAGTAGATGTTGGTGGATCGTGTAGGATTAATTCATTGGAAAGGGGTCCGTAAAAAATTTAATTGCATGCACATAATCCATTATTTACGATATAGCCTCTATATGAGATTAACGTCAACCATGAAATATTAATTCACTACATGAGGACCCTCATAAGGTGAATATGCATCCCATATAACCATGTTTTATAATAAATTAATATATATCATTAATATAAGGATACAAAAACTTGTATAGGATTATATACAATGCGTGAGCCTTTATGTAAGAATAAAAATGTGTTGTAATAAATTCATATAAATGACAAATTCGACATAGTATCAACATAAGATTTATATTTTACTGGAAAGTTCATTGTGAGATTAAACCCAGGTGGTCAATGTCTGTATAGGATAAATCAATTTTCTATTAAGATTTGCACCAAATCATATTAAACAATCATGTGCTCAAATATCATAAACTAAATTTGGAATCTTCAGGAAATTTAAATTTTATGAAAGGTCATGATATCACAATTACAATAAAACACACTATTTTTCTCAATTTTAAACATAATTTCACAAATTATAAAACTTGGTAAATTATTGTTTCTATTGTAGACTTTATATGGATCAAATGATACTCATTAAAGGTAGCATAAGCGATTAGAAATTGAAAAACAAAGGTTGCCATGAATTGAACCTAAATCATGCATAATAAAATGTGAAGTGCCCAGATCAGTGTGAATCACTGAGAGGGGGAGGGGGTGAATCAGTGATCCCTTAAAACTTTTTACTAATTGATTCTTTATCAATTAAACCTCTATGGCTGGTTAAAGCCTCGATCCACTCTTCTTGTATCTCTCAACCTTTCCCGAATGATGCAGTAATGAAAAGGCACAGGACACAAGTATTTACAAGGTTCGGCACCAAAGGCCTACATCCTTGCCATGCTCTCCCAGCATGGATTCTCCCATTATAATCGGTTAGTATTACAATGGTCGATACAGAGTCCCACTGTATCTCTCCTGAGTCCCACAGGAGGGTCTTTATACTGCGTCCCACAGTGTTACCAGAGTCCCACTGGCCTGCTCCAGAATCCCACTGAAGACTTCTTCTCCCTGAGTCCCACAGGGTCTTCTCTTGGCTCCTCGAGTCGCACGAGTAGCTCTTCTTCACTTTAAGTTCTTCAAGTAACTTCAACAGCCTGGGATAAAGGCTGCTGGCCTTGCTCGGTACCTCTGATCACTTCAGTTGATCAGGTCTTCTCGTCTTGCTCAGGATTTATCTCCTTCTTCTGAGGATGACCTGGCTTCTCTCCAACTACTGAATACTCAGACAAATGATGTCTTTAACTTCAGTCTGGTCCAGTCTCAACTGCACACCACTGATTTAGCACTGTTCACGTGTGCACGTGCATGCATGCAAGCATGCACTTTCCTTTTCTTCCTCTTGGTGCAGTAGACCCACAAAGGGTGTAGTCACTTTAAGCACACACCTTCTTCTCAATCTTCACACACTTAATTCTATTTGTTTACACACTTAAAAGTGTGTTGTACTTTGTGTGGGTCTTCTCCTCTTCTTCTAAGTGAGCACACACTTCTTGTGCACACATATAGGTTCGGCCTTCTTGTCTAGCATACACAACTTGTTTCTTCCTCTTGCACACACACACAATATGTGTTCTTCTTTGTTGTGGTCTTCACTTGGTGCACACAAGCAAATCTTGGTGTAGTTCTTCTTGTTTGCACAAGGCTACGGCCTTTCCCTTCTTTTTGCACACAAGGCACAAAGGCCTCGGCCTTCTATTCTTTCTTCTTGCACATACACTGCCCGTAGGGTCTCTTCTTCTTCACTTGGCACTCAAAGGGTGCAAGGGCTCGGCCTTCTTCCTTCTTTACTGTGCACACACAAGAGGCAAGGCCTTGGGTCTTCTTGTTCACACCTACTGCCCAACTTGCGCAAAGGGGTGCGGCCCTCCTTCACTTCACAGCCGCGCTAATTCCACTGGCCGTGGGTTGCGCAAGCCACAAGGCGCGCAAGTGCAAGGCACAAGCCGCGGGTGTGCAGGCCTTCGAGCGCGCAAGGAGCACGGCACAAGGGCATGCAAGACCTCGGGTGCAAAGCACCTCGGGCTTCAACCGTGGGCGCGCAGAGTGTCGCGGCCCCGGGTTCTTCCTGCCGCGCAAGGATTAGCGCACAGGGGTCTTCCCCTTTCTTCTTTCACGCAAGGAGTGCGCGAAAGGGACTCAGCCGCGCAAATGGTATTTGCGCGGGGCTTCGGCTTCGCGAGGCACAAGGTGCACGCGGGACTCCTCAAGGTTTCAGCAATCAAAATGAGAGCCTCTGGCTCTTCTTTTATAGGCAGAGAGATGCCCGAATCATCCGCGTGCAATAATTCTCAAACTCCCGAGATCTTCGGATCTTTAAAGATTTTTTCAAATCTCGTTTCTTCATCTGTTTCACGCGGGTTCCTTTATTATTTTCTTCCTCTTCGTGCATGCGATTTATAACGCATGCACGGCCTCTGTTTAAACCCAATCCATGCATGCATAAACACCCCAAAGCCTCGGCAGATTCTCTTGCCTCGGCCTTCTTCGAATTCTTCCAAACATAGCATGCAAGCCAATTTTTAGGCATGGATCTGTTCAGTGTGGCCAGACGAGCCGAATGGAGGTCTCGGTTTCGAAAATGGTGGCCGGGAACTCGAAATAGGTCATCGGGAAGGCGCCTGGTTCAGCGGGGCTCGCGGGTGGCTTCGGCTGAGCTCGAGGTTGAGGACGAAGCCACGACCGTCGGATCAGACTATGGAGATACATCGGACGGCCGCGATCTGGTTGGGCCGCGGCGGATTAGATGGGCGGCCGAGATCTGGCGCGCGATTGATCGTGCGGCCAGGATCGTTCCCGGGTGAAATTTCGCCGTCCCACATCGAAACGCCGAGGGATTTTTCCGCGGTTTATCACCCTGGCGCTCCCATGAGCGGCCAGTTGAATTCTCTCCCTCCACGGTGCCGCCCCGCACCGTGTTCACCCTGCGGGCGCGCTCTGCGCCCACTCTGCTCCTGCCGGGCGCGCCACTGGCGCCCACTATGCATCCTCTGGTGCGCGGGTTTCACCACCGCGTGCCCTGCGCTCCTCCGGGCGTGCCCCAGCGCCTCTGTGGTGTCTGCGGGTGCACCCCTGCCACCCTGAGCTCGCCCCACGGGTTCCCCCTTGGGCGTGGTGCCTTAGGGCCCACATGAGCCTTGGGGTTGAACCCACAAGGTGCTCACGGGCCGGCCAATTTTTTTGGCTAAGTCTTGAATAAGACTTTGTAAAAACAAAGTCCTCCATGTAAAATATGCCAAGTGCCACTTTCCCTTCAAGGCATTCTTTTCCTTCATCTTCTTCTTGAGAATTCAAACATTAATCTTCTTGATTAAAAACAACTCCTCAATTTATAATTCTTCTTCACCATCTCATTTTCAACTTAGGAGAGAATTTTCAAGGATCTTCATCAACCAAGCTACTTGATCAATTATTTCTTCTTCATTAGAATTCCTCCATTCTTCTTCAACATTTATTCATCACTTTGTAATGGAATTCACGAAGGGTCTTCATCTTTAACTGAGCTCCTAAATCACTTAAATTCTTCAATGTGCTTCATTGATCTAATCAGAGATCAATTGGATCAACTTCAAATTCACATGCACTAAGTAATAGTGCATGGACTTCATTAATGCACATCATCCACTTAGTAGTTGTGGATGGAACTCCTTTCAACTCCTCATGCATTGTCACTACAATTCATGGTCTTCTAATGCTTGTTGTGACTTTGTATCCAGTTGATACAAGTTCTTGGAACTTTAAAGATCAGCTCAACAATCGTCAGATTTTTAGAGAATGTTTCAAACCATCATCTCCTAAGTCACTTAGTGAATCTCCTAAGTGACATGCATTTTGGTACCATGGCCATTCTCCTTCATCACCATCACCATCACATCCTTTGACATTCACATCTTGACTCCTTGACATCCATTCATTCCAAGACAACTTCATGCCTCATTGACAACAAATGCAACACAATGCACTTCAATCTCCCCCTTTGTATTTGTTGTCAATACACTCCTTCAGCACATATGAATGGGTCAATATGTGTGCCCAATCTTTTCTCCCCCTTATTGGAAATCAAATGCAAAGGTGTGGTGTGGTTCACTTTCAAAAATATCTTCCTCCCTTTTAAAAGCATTTTCTTCAAAATTACTAAGAGAGGGATGATGTCACATGTTCACTTGAGCAATGAACCTTTAGTAAATCAGCTCTAAGTCTACTTGGGCTAACCCGGTGTAGAAAACAAGAGTGATGTAACCAAGGTACACAATGCTGTCCAACATTCACTACACATGTGAGATCATGCTTCAGGGGTTTGAAAATTTTTCAGATATAACAACGAATTGCTAAATCCTGCACATTCTTCACAAAACTCATTAGAAAGTTCAGTGCAATGATAAAGCTCCCCCTTTCATCCATTTGTCTTCAATCCATACTCCCCCTTAATTGACAAGATAGCCTCAATTATGAAACAAGGGATGAACGTATGATTGGAATACCTTCACTTTTCTCAAGATGGAATTAAATATCAGAATCCCATCTTCTCCAGATTGGCTCCCCCTCAAGGGGTGCACTCCATTCTGTCCAAACCATCCTCCAGCTGAGAATGATCATCATCTTCAATTCCCTACAATGTCAGCACATGTAAATACCAATAGTATAAGGGAATAAGATGGAACCTCCTTGGTTCATCAATGTGAACAACAAGGTTGAGAAGATTCTCTCAACCGAGATGTCCCATTTTCACCAGTCTTCACACTTGCACATTTGATCTTCATTGATGATTGTGCTGGTGTGGATCTCAACCCATCTTCATGTGAAATCTTTTTCTTCCCTTTTGCTTTAGCAAATACCAGAGCTTCATCTTCAGCTCTTTTTAGTTCTCTGGCAAGTTGCAACTGATGTGGCCATATGACAAGTATATCATTTGGAAGTGTGGCCTCAGTTTTGGAAATTCCACATGGTTCTTTTGATGCTGTCAAGCTACCTCTCTTAGGCAACTTGTTTTCAATCAATCCCTTCTGCTTCTTCTGGATTGATTGTCTGTTTGAGTTCAGTTGGCTTCTATTGATTTTCATGGCTTCTTTACAAAGATCCATGATATGTCCTTTCTTCCCACAGTAGAAGCATGTCTTCTTGGTGGCTCTTCTTGATGCATCACCCTTCTTGGTTTTAGAATCCAAGGACTTCTCTTCCTTTTTCAAACTCTTCTTGGGAGCATCTTCCACTTTCTTCTGCTTGCTTCCCAAGGATTCCTTTTTAGCCAGGTTCAGTGATCTTCTCTTCTTTTGAGCTCTGGATACAGTTGGAGATTGACATGTATCTATTTGACCACTTTTGCAATCATCCCAGATGTTGTCAAGTAATCCAAATCTATTTGCAGTAAACAGATGTCTCTGGACCTGTGGATGTTGCTTCTTTACTTCTGGCTTGCTCCCCCTAGGCATGGGCTTCCTCTGTGCTTTGGCATTCAGTGGATTGTACCAACAATCCTTTGCACAATGCCCATACTTGTTACAACACCAGCATTGTCCCACGAATCTTGACCTCTTCAGTCCTTCTGATTGTAGGGTACTTTTCTTGACCTGTTGTGCTGTTTCAGGAGAGCTCTGCTTCTTTACTGTCTTCATCCATATTTGTTTGGAATTATTCTTCCATCCTGCACTTTTAGTAGAAACACTATTAGAAGCATCAGTACAAGATGGTATGGATGGTACCTTCTTCTTAGAAGATGTTGCACTTTTACTAGAGGATGTCCTTCTCTTAGAATCATCCTTCTCAAAGCATACTTGAGTAGCAACATTTCTCCTTTCAGTTGACTGGGAGGCTTTGGCTTTGGGTGATTGCTGATTGTTCAATATCACCTCTAATTCTAAACACTTCATGTTGAGGGAGTTCTTCTCATCCTCAACTGTTCTTAGCCTTCCTTCCCATTTCTCTTCCAGCTGTTTCATCTGGTCTTCATGCACCTTCTTCAATTCTTGCAATGAATTGTCCAGCTCCTTCACCCTTTTGACTTTGTCTTCTAGTTGAGCATCTTTGACAACCATTGACACTTTGTGCCTCTTTTCCAGTGCATGGAAAACTTCTTTGACCACAGTCTTAAAGAATTCTTTCTCAGAAAGGCTTCTCTGCAATTCTTCAGCAGTGTCTTCATATCTTTCATTGCAAAGAGATATTGTTTCATCTTTGGCATTTACCAGCTTTCTGAGAGTGTTGGTTATGCCAACCCTTTTTGCCAATTGGACTTCTAGAGAATTGGCTTCATCTTCTAGCTGTAATTTTTCTTCTTGAAGATCAAGGAGGCCTGTAGCTATACACATTGCAACTTCCTTGGGGACTCTCTTCTGAAGATATTTGATTGCATTTAGAAGATCATTGCTCCTTCCATCTTCATCACAGCTAGAGCAGGCTTCATCAGAAGAATGATAAAAGGAATTGTCATCTGATGTGACTTTCACATTTCTTTCCATAGAAGGAGTTTCTCTGATTGCACCAGCCTTCTTCTTCATCTTCTTTGCCTGTTTCTTCATTCTGTTTTTCAGAGTCTTGGCAGATATCTCCATTTGAGGCTGTTCTTTCATTTCCTCAAATCTGCACTCCATATAGACTCTCTTGGATCTTTTAGAGGCAACCTCGCTCTGATACCAATTGAAGTGCCCAGATCAGTGTGAATCACTGAGAGGGGGAGGGGGTGAATCAGTGATCCCTTAAAACTTTTTACTAATTGATTCTTTATCTATTAAACCTCTATGGCTGGTTAAAGCCTCGATCCACTCTTCTTGTATCTCTCAACCTTTCCCGAATGATGCAGTAATGAAAAGGCACAGGACACAAGGATTTACAAGGTTCGGCACCAAAGGCCTACATCCTTGCCATGCTCTCCCAGCATGGATTCTCCCATTATAATCGGTTAGTATTACAATGGTCGATACAGAGTCCCACTGTATCTCTCCTGAGTCCCACAGGAGGGTCTTTATACTGCGTCCCACAGTGTTACCAGAGTCCCACTGGCCTGCTCCAGAATCCCACTGAAGACTTCTTCTCCCTGAGTCCCACAGGGTCTTCTCTTGGCTCCTCGAGTCGCACGAGTAGCTCTTCTTCACTTTAAGTTCTTCAAGTAACTTCAACAGCCTGGGATAAAGGCTGCTGGCCTTGCTCGGTACCTCTGATCACTTCAGTTGATCAGGTCTTCTCGTCTTGCTCAGGATTTATCTCCTTCTTCTGAGGATGACCTGGCTTCTCTCCAACTACTGAATACTCAGACAAATGATGTCTTTAACTTCAGTCTGGTCCAGTCTCAACTGCACACCACTGATTTAGCACTGTTCACGTGTGCACGTGCATGCATGCAAGCATGCACTTTCCTTTTCTTCCTCTTGGTGCAGTAGACCCACAAAGGGTGTAGTCACTTTAAGCACACACCTTCTTCTCAATCTTCACACACTTAATTCTATTTGTTTACACACTTAAAAGTGTGTTGTACTTTGTGTGGGTCTTCTCCTCTTCTTCTAAGTGAGCACACACTTCTTGTGCACACATATAGGTTCGGCCTTCTTGTCTAGCATACACAACTTGTTTCTTCCTCTTGCACACACACACAATATGTGTTCTTCTTTGTTGTGGTCTTCACTTGGTGCACACAAGAAAATCTTGGTGTAGTTCTTCTTGTTTTCACAAGGCTACGGCCTTTCCCTTCTTTTTGCACACAAGGCACAAAGGCCTTGGCCTTCTATTCTTTCTTCTTGCACATACACTGCCCGTAGGGTCTCTTCTTCTTCACTTGGCACTCAAAGGGTGCAAGGGCTCGGCCTTCTTCCTTCTTTACTGTGCACACACAAGAGGCAAGGCCTTGGGTCTTCTTGTTCACACCTACTGCCCAACTTGCGCAAAGGGGTGCGGCCCTCCTTCACTTCACAGCCGCGCTAATTCCACTGGCCGTGGGTCGCGCAAGCCACAAGGCGCGCAAGTGCAAGGCACAAGCCGCGGGTGTGCAGGCCTTCGAGCGCGCAAGGAGCACGGCACAAGGGCGTGCAAGACCTCGGGTGCAAAGCACCTCGGGCTTCAACCGTGGGCGCGCAGAGTGTCGCGGCCCCGGGTTCTTCCTGCCGCGCAAGGATTAGCGCGCAGGGGTCTTCCCCTTTCTTCTTTCACGCAAGGAGTGCGTGAAAGGGACTCAGCCGCGCAAATGGTATTTGCGCGGGGCTTCGGCTTCGCGAGGCACAAGGTGCACGCGGGACTCCTCAAGGTTTCAGCAATCAAAATGAGAGCCTCTGGCTCTTCTTTTATAGGCAGAGAGATGCCCGAATCATCCGCGTGCAATAATTCTCAAACTCCCGAGATCTTCGGATCTTTAAAGATTTTTTCAAATCTCGTTTCTTCATCTGTTTCACGTGGGATCCTTTATTATTTTCTTCCTCTTCGTGCATGCGATTTATAACGCATGCACGGCCTCTGTTTAAACCCAATCCATGCATGCATAAACACCCCAAAGCCTCGGCAGATTCTCTTGCCTCGACCTTCTTCGAATTCTTCCAAACATAGCATGCAAGCCAATTTTTAGGCATGGATCAGTTCAGTGTGGCCAGACGAGCCGAATGGAGGTCTCGGTTTCGAAAATGGTGGCCGGGAACTCGAAATAGGTCGTCGGGAAGGCGCCTGGTTCAGCGGGGCTCGCGGGTGGCTTCGGCTGAGCTCGAGGTTGAGGACGAAGCCACGGCCGTCGGATCAGACGATGGAGATACATCGGTCGACCGCGATCTGGTTGGGCCGCGGCGGATTAGATGGGCGGCTGAGATCTGGCGCGCGATTGATCGTGCGGCCAGGATCGTTCCCGGGTGAAATTTCGCCGTCCCACATCGAAGCGCCGCGGGATTTTTCCGCGGTTTATCACCCTGGCGCTCCCATGAGCGGCCAGTTGAATTCTCTCCCTCCACGGTGCCGCCCCGCACCGTGTTCACCCTGCGGGCGTGCTCTGTGCCCACTCTGCTCCTGCCGGGCACGCCACTGGCGCCCACTATGCATCCTCTGGTGCGCGGGTTTCACCACCGCGTGCCCTGCGCTCCTCCGGGCGTGCCCCAGCGCCTCTGTGGTGTCTGCGGGTGCGCCCCTGCCGCCCTGAGCTCGCCCCACGGGTTCCCCCTTGGGCGTGGTGCCTTAGGGCCCACATGAGCCTTGGGGTTGAACCCACAAGGTGCTCACGGGCCGGCCAATTTTTTTGGCTAAGTCTTGAATAAGACTTTGTAAAAACAAAGTCCTCCATGTAAAATATGCCAAGTGCCACTTGCCCTTCAAGGCATTCTTTTCCTTCATCTTCTTCTTGAGAATTCAAACATTAATCTTCTTGATTAAAAACAACTCCTCAATTTATAATTCTTCTTCACCATCTCATTTTCAACTTACGAGAGAATTCTCAAGGATCTTCATCAACCGAGCTACTTGATCAATTATTTCTTCTTCATTAGAATTCCTCCATTCTTCTTCAACATTTATTCATCACTTTGTAATGGAATTCACGAAGGGTCTTCATCTTCAACTGAGCTCCTAAATCACTTAAATTCTTCAATGTGCTTCATTGATCTAATCAGAGATCAATTGGATCAACTTCAAATTCACATGCACTAAGTAATAGTGCATGGACTTCATTAATGCACATCATCCACTTAGTAGTTGTGGATGGAACTCCTTTCAACTCCTCATGCATTGTCACTACAATGCATGGTCTTCTAATGCTTGTTGTGACATTGTATCCAGTTGATACAAGTTCTTGGAACTTTAAAGATCAGCTCAACAATCGTCAGATTTTTAGAGAATGTTTCAAACCATCATCTCCTAAGTCACTTAGTGAATCTCCTAAGTGACATGCATTTTGGTACCATGGCCATTCTCCTTCATCACCATCACCATCACATCCTTTGACATTCACATCTTGACTCCTTGACATCCATTCATTCCAAGACAACTTCATGCCTAATTGACAACAAATGCAACACAATGCACTTCAATAATGAATTGCTAAAATCATTGTAACATACACTGATACTACTAGTACTCTATCTTGAATCTATTAAATTGATGAAAATCACTAAGGAGAAATAAAAATAATCCTTCCTCTATGGTGTACCCACAGGTTTATACTAAATCACCTATCACATGGGTTGGACTCTCCTTCACATCCTAGCATGCTAGTTTCCCTCTCAGTAAAAGAGGAAAAAGAAATAGAAATTCATGGAAGGGAGATAATATTCTTGGAATGTACACTCCTAACATCACCAAGTTGTGGAACTCTTATATAATTCTCAAGGGGACTCCATATGCTATATGTATTTATTCCTATATAAAAAATAGATGAATAATTCTCTTATACCATTTATATGATCATTATATGAATGCATCATTCATCATAAGAATATCAGCATACGAAATAGCCACTATTAATGATTTACTTTGGTGGAAGATATCCACACATTGATCCTTCAAATGTTTTTCTTTCATAAAAAGTCAGTTATATAATATTTCTATATTTTATTGAATGATGTTCCCAAACCAAGAAATATATCATTCCTCAATTTCTATATGTCACACCATACAACATATCAATAGTTTACTTTATGATACTAGGATATATACATATATTTATAGAATAAATCCAATATATTGATAGATAGTGATGTCATGAACTGGGTCACAAGAAAAGAAAAATGAATGGTAGAGAATACTTACAAATAATGTAGGTTATCATATATAAATCAAATTTATAGGTAACATGACAGAAATTATTCCAAAATTAAGGTAAAATGAAAAAATTATATATTCAACAATTTTCTTATAAACGACCTTGAAGAAGAGGTAGATAATAGAGAAACAATTTGTTGAATGTATCATGATCTAGAAGAGAAACCATTACCATAAGTCCCAACTCACTTTTTATATCATTTACCTTCTATTATTATTGAGTTGGACCCCTTAGATTGAGTATGAGACCTTTAGAGTAAGGAATTTCAGTTGAACTAGGGCCTTAAAAATGTGGATATGGTAGTTTATAGAGGGATTTTGTTATAGCTTAGGAAAATAAAAGAGTTTGAAAGGGAGGATAAATGGGTGAAGGAGTTGTGTTTATATAGAAAAGGGGGAGATCTATCTTTAAATAAAAGATTTATTATTTTAACATTTTGGATTTATATTATACATATAATTTATTCTTATGATTTTTTTGATTAAAAAATGTAATTTCTTTTTACATTTTCACACACCCAAAATCAAATTGCACCTTGGAAATATTTTAAACAAATTAAAGAATCATTTTTTTTGAATACAATATACCTTAGGTTTTAAAAAAGTGATTTATAGGGTTGGAAATTATGGTTATTAATTTTAAATTATTTATTCTAATCATTCATTAAATTTTATTTCTGAATTTTTTATAAATTTTCAAGTCATATTTATACAATTATAATGTTATAAAACTTATGGTATACATAAAAAATATATATTTCTATATTCACCCAAAAATCTGATTTTTTTTTTGACAAAATCAACACAAACTAATCTCTACATGATAATTAAAAATAAAAATTCCATTTTATTATATTTTAATTATAAATATTATCTTTTTAACTTTTAAATAAACTCATATAATACAAAGAAGAATATTGTTTTCTAGAATAAATAATACTTATTTTACTACGAGTGATTAATTTTTTATTTTTTATCATTTATTAATTAGCTTATGATTGATAATTGAAGAAAATATATATTTTAATGAAGATAAATTTCTAAAATAAGTAATTATAATATTTTAATGTTAATATAAAAAATAATTTTAAACTGTATAAGTTAAACCATATCTTATAAAAAATTTACACTAATACATAATTTAATTTTCATGATTTGAGAAATCATTTCATTATATAATAATACTTATACTTATTTATTTATTCATACTAAATATAAATCATTACGGATTTCACTATTCATTTTTGTTAGAATATGATTTCAACAGGTATTATTCAAAAATCCAGTTACAATTCCCACATTTAAATAATCATTATACATCTTATCTATTAATTGTTTAACAAGGTTATCTATTTTTTATTTAGGAAATCCTATTAAAATTTATTAGGTTTTGTTTTGCTTTTTACAATGTTGTTTGTGACTATGAAATTTTATGAAGATCAAGATCCTATATATTTACCAATTCAAATCAAGTTATTTTTTTTAATTATCACATTATACTATTTTTAATTTTATGGAGTGTATTTATCCTTATGATGTAATTATCTTGATGAATAAATAAAATAATTATTATATCATTTTATCTTATCTTTTATTTTATTAATGGTAACCCATTATACATAAATTATCATTGTATAGATATACATGAATGTAATAATGGAACTATTTAAGTGATAAATATGAAAAAAATTATGTTCACTTCATTATAAAAAAATAAATTATTTTCAAATTTATATTAATAATTTAGGTTAAAAAGTATATAAAAACATACATTGAAATTCTCAGAAATTACAACATGAGTGCTACACATGATATAAGGGTGTCTGATGTAATCTCTATCAAACACATGTATCTATATAGTTTTATCAACTGTCTGTATAATATAATATTATTCATTAACATATAATCAATTTTTCTAAGACACAAGACATGAAATTCTCAAATATCATACTCATATGTTCTTGATTCTTAAATTTTAGACTGAATAGACCAATGAACATATTACATATCACTCACCCAAGCATATGAGAATATCACATTCCCCTCATCAATATAGATAAGATAATATATATATATATATTATCTATGTATGGGTTTAAACTTCCCTAATATATTTCAACTGCGTCCAAAATCCCATACTCATCACACAAGAGGAAAAATAGTGTCCTGGTAAAGCCTTATTCAATGATATGATCAGTTACATAACCTTCCACCCCTGGTTATCTTATCCATAAGGATGTTATAACAATGATATAAAAGTATAAAAGTACTAATTATAGGAATCTTTCCAACTTTAGTTATCAGGATTCAATATGAAACATGCACTCCCCGTTTACTAAAGACATACTACATGACACTCCCTACGATATACATAGTGGGTTATCCAACACCCAAAACTACTTTTTTTCATTGATCATATCCTATATATATATATATATAATAAAACCCATGATAACATTAACATTTATCCCTAACCTATAATACTCTATTGAAAATATCAATTCAGAATAACTGAAGGTTGTACATTAAGAGGAATTATAATTTCACATCATGAATATATACATCCAACATGAAATGATGATAATGTGGAGTATAAATATTATATTAAAATATATATGTTATATTAAAATATATATATTATATTCTTATACTCTATTAATAATAATAATGAAAAAATACATAAGCTCTAGTATAATCATACATGATATGAAAATAGCTATACAGGTCTCATGTTATTTTCTCTTTTAGAATTTTATTTAATTCATTACATATCTATGTTATTCCTTCCACATATCTATGATACCATCTAATGAAAATTATTACTAAAATCCTTTACCATATGACTTATATTAAGTAAGAATGTTTGAATATTGTTGAGAATAAGAATAATATTCATATTTATCAACTCCTTGGATATGATATCAAATATTATTTTCATTATATTATCTAATGTTATGATGTTAATAACTTATATTTTATAATTAGATGTCATTATAATTTCATCATCATCCTCATATGGACAATTTTCATTCAAAATTTTCTTAAAGAATATTATGATAAAAAATATAACTCTTTAAATTAATAGGATTCTTTACCAATACATCCTAACCACATTTAGAAGACAAGGTAAACATCAATTTTAGTTTTAATGGTTCAATCTTTTATTTTTTATACTTTGAACATATTTAAGTCAAAAAATAATCCCACCAACCTTTTTGAAACTATCTTTTCTCAAACAATTTCATTCTATGAAACCCAAACTCATTTGTGTTAATAAATTTAAATTATTTACTTTAGAGGGAAGATTTGATAAATAAATTATTAAAATCTATATCTTATATTTTATTCTATACATTTAGATTAATTTTATGAAAATAATTTTTTATTCTTTAAAATATTCAACTTTTGGGTTTCTAGAACCTCCCACATTATTTAAAAAATATCTTGACCAATTATTTTAATTGTGGTAAAATGACTATTTCATTATCACAAATATAATTTTGTTATATAATCTAATTAATCGTGAACCAAGGGTATGAACACCATAACAATATATTTTTTAGAAAAAAATATCTATTATAAAAAATATTCTCTTATCATTTAATAGAATATGATATGAAAATGCATATTCTTTATTTAGAGGAATTCTTTATTTAGAGTAATTTACATCCAAATAATTATAGTATCAATTATTTCCATATGAATAAAAACTTAAATATTGATCAATATTTTCAATAATTTTTAGGTCATATATATTTTTAATAGTTATAAAATATAAATTTGGTATTATATACCCTTCTAAAATTAATAATTATCTCCATAACACTAATATTTATCATATAATCAATATAGTGTATCATAAACTCTATTTAGGTATTCTTATAAATTCCATCAAATGGAAAATTACCCACATTATTGACACCTATATTATGTGTCAATAACTGATGTAGATAATTAGGCCATCCCATTGGGTTCATCTAGTTTAACCTTTTACCAACTTATACTATTAATATAGTATCAGAGCATATATATCTCATGCGCAGTTTATTTATACTCTCTATAATTAAATATGATAATAAGAGTCATTTTTATGCGATTTTTCAGTTGTTTTAACTACTTATAAATATTCTCGTAATTCCTTTAGAAAACCACCATTACAAGGTGTGTCATTATGAATTTAGTGGTGATTATATTTTTTTCAAAATGATTTTTTTTTGAAATTTTGTAGATCATTATTTCACATCGGTTTAATTTTTTCATGTATGTATTTTTAAGCACCCATAATAAATAATGGGAGTTTAAAACCATCACATTATACATGAATTTTGTATATTATGTTCTTAATTTAATATATTTTTTTAAAATATAGCGGTTGTGGTACCCACCCCTATCTTTTTCAAATAAATTAAATAATAATATCATTAAATTATTACTAAAAAAATAATTTATACTTTATATAGTGATGTTTTTATCTATTTATATATTATTAATGATGGTTAAAAATGATTTTAAATACTTATTTATAGTTAAAACTACCTCCAAAATTACCTCTTTACAGTCAAATAGTCTATCTTTTACTCCAATGCATAGAAAATAAATAAATAAATATATACATAGATTATCCAAAAAATAAAACATAAAACCAAATTAATAGATTAATATAAAGCATAATAAAATATAAATTAGGTTGTTAATATTAAAATTTAGAACATTTAAATTTGTATGTTTTTTCATAAAATGTCTACCGACACATCGATTCTCACAGATGACTCATCACCCACACTCCCCATTTCTACATCACATTTCTCATCACCTCCTATCCTAATCCCTTCCCCCCAGTGCCTACATTTTTTATAAATAACCAAACATTGGTAATGAAAATATATAAATAATATTAATTTAATTCCAAATCAAATTAAAATGGATAAGATAAAATGAGTATATTAATATATAAATTAGGTGGTTCTATTACAAAAAAAATCACGTTATCCTAAAAACATTTTATTCATTTACAAAAATAACATAAAACCATTTTAGATCTAAACCAATAATTTAAATAATTTTTAACCCAACCCAAAAGAGAGTTAAATTTCAAAAACAACATCAACACTTTGATTCAATTTTAATGTTTCCAAAAATCCAGACTAATACCCTATGGCTATGAAATCCCATATTATAACTCATGAATAAAATGGGTCACTCAAAAATAAATCCTTATAGACCAAAACTATTAAAAATCATGTGAGAGTCTAGTTTAAAAGGAAATAATAAAAAAAATAAAAAAATTCAATAAATTTCAATATTTTCACCCCATTAAACACTACCCAAATAGTCCATAAATTATCACAAATCACCATTTTCCGTCAATGATTCATAATTAATTACATATATATATATATATATATATATATATATATTTGGAAGTAAAATAATGTCATTATAATCCATTTTCATTTAATTTCTAACCAAATATCCCCTTAAGGTAATTTTTTTCCAACATCATTTTAAATCACCTTTAAAACATTAAGGAAAATCCTGATCATGTCCTTAAGTGTAAGATAATTTATTTTCCTTACCTGTGCTCATTTAAAACGAATATTTAACCATTTAATACTCATAACTAAGGGACCTAATCATATAAAAAAAATAATAGTCCATGAAACATATTTATTCAATTAAACATTTGTGTTTTCATTCTTGATCAATTGAAAAACATAATCAATTAATATAAGCAAATTTCAACTTTTTACCTCTATCTTCACCCAATCCATCATTTATGAACATTAAATTTTTGATTTCAATTATCATGAGTACCAAATAATATAAATATGAATGAAAAATACATAACCTAACTATTGGTTTATGAAACATTACATTCTTAAATCCCCTATTAGTGTCCCTATTTAGTCAAGAATACAATTGACAATCCTTCAAAACAAAAAATCCAACACACTCTTAAAAGATTAATTCTGGTCATTCTGGGTTTTAAATATTGTTTATTAATCATTAGAATTAATTTTAGGTGTATGAATATCCTTTTAGGTTTCAATTTCCCTAAAATTTTTAAAACCCATTGCAACTGATAACATCATCAAAATGGATTTATGTAACTTTTCAAAGACTTGTGATGGTGGTTGTCCATAAACCACCCCCTCACATGACCATAATGATCTTTTAATAAAATAGAATCTATAAAATCATATGAGGATGATAAAAATAATTTGGAAGGGTTTAAATCCCATCCTTATTTAATTTTTCACTGAAATTTAATAACACTAAATTATTTATCAACTTAATAACCCTAATGGATAAATAATATTTTCACTCCAATGTTTCTTTTAGGACCATTGATATAGATTCTATTATTTTTTTGAAGAAATTGAACCAAAATTCTATCCATACAATATACTAACCTACATACATTGGATGTATAAAATATTTTCATAACTAATTATTAGGAAAACTAAATTAATTATATTATTTTGTATATATATTTTAATTAATTAAAGGGTACCTTTTTTATATCAATTCCAAGTGAAAAAAACAATATATTAAAACTATATTTATGGAGTTAGTGATGATCTGTGATTTTATTCACTTTCTAGAGACTGAAGAGTGCAATGCATCCAATATTATATTTTTTATACCCTTGATTCTAGTCACAAGCCCATGCCTTATTGGAGGTGATATTTTAAGATCACACTTGGTTTTATTACAAACCCATGTGTGGCTGTTCATGAGGAAGGGATATGAAAAAAGTGACACTAGATCATTTTCTTTTTAGGATAGTGTTTTGACTAGGAACCTATTTAGAATGGATTTGGTTTGGTTGGGAAATTGTTTATTCAAACTATGATTGTTTTGTATAATAGAGAGATTATCTAGATTATAAAAGGGCCCATATGTTCTAATATAAAAAATTTATAGTCAACTAACCATAATTTGTAAATGTATACTAGTTTAAGGGTATGATATTATTAGTAGTATTTTCAACATACTTCTTCATCATTGGGTTTGAATTTGAGAATATATATATGAAATGATGTAAAATTGAATTTAAATACTAAAAAATGATATCCATATAATATACTTATGAGTTATTTTATATTTTTCAATATATTTGATAGATGATAACCTCAAGTGGTTTAGAATGGTGAGGTACATCTAGATTATTTGGTGGATTTTAATTGAGTTGAACCTAGAGATGATAAACTATAGAGGATGTAATTATGTGTTTTTAGCATCAGATTCAACCGAAATAAGAGTGATCTATATTCGATTAGAAGATAGAGAGGTGGATATAGAATATTGAGATCATGTTTGGGTAGATTCTTTCTAAAAATTATTATTATTTGTTGTATGTGTTCATATTACCAAGATGTAAACCTCAATATTGTGTAATACATTAATATAATTAATGTGACGAGTCATAGTTAAGATGGGATAAATTATAAAGATAGTTTTTGAACAAAATTCTATATTCGATAATAGAGTTGGTATAAGTTTCTAAACATAAATCAGAGTGGAAAATGCATTTAGGGGGTTTTAGTAGTGTTCATAATGTATATATATTGTTCATATGATATATTACAAGTTGAAGAGGTGAAGGAATTTATTTTTTAGGTGTATTTTAATCAAGATATATTGTACTAGGCTAGACTATTTTATATGTTTCCATAATATATTGATGTATTGATGAAGAATAGAATAATTACGAATATTATATCATAGATAGATTCTATTATATATAGAATTAATTAAAAAATATTGAATAGTTTATAAATTGATACCAGTTCCTTTTTATTGGGACAATCAAGGTTTTGATCTTCGAGAAACATCCTTGAGTCCCTCATCAACTATTTTGTTAGAACAGTTATTTATAATAATTACCCTGATAATTATATAATGGTTTTTTATGAACACGTTCATGGATAGTTTATGTGTCTATCCTTTCTTAGTTGTTAGTGTGATATTAGTTGTGTGGAAAGAGATGGACCCCCATATTTGTAGAAGTATTTTCCACTGACAACTTTTCACATATATCTGTATCCTTAATATTTCAGATCATTGAGGCATTAAATAGTAAATATAGGATATCCCAAGGATATTCCCCAGGCATAGGGACCTATTCTTGGGGATGGTGGTGGAATTCATTTGGAACGGTGGGGTGGAGGTGTATGGAATAGCCAATTATTTTTAATGGAGTTAATAGATCCAAAAGAATCTCAGATTATTTGATATATCAATTGTCTCTATTTTCACCTACATTGTGAATTGATCAAAAAAATATCTTCTTACTACATCATTGTACCTACTATAGATTTAGAATTAGAACATAAGGTACACTAGTTTCTTATTCCCACAGTGTTATCTATTCCATTTAGAGGTTAGTTTGATTTTGTAGTGGCATGTTATGGGTGATATCTATCATTGGGGAGGTATCAGTTTATGGGAAATGTATTATTACTATATATACAACTATAAAATGTCATCCGCTAAAAATATTTGTTATATTATATGTAAACAGTCATTTATTTTTATAGAAGTAGAAATGTTTTACCTAATGTTGATTAATAATTTGTACCAATTGTTAGCGAATAGGATAATCAAATGTATATAATAAGTCTTGATCCTATTACATTAAAGTTGGTGGGATTAATATTGATATTAATTGAAGTGTGGTGATGTAGTTTTTGATAATTTTAGAAGATTTATGATTCATTTTTATTAATATAGTTGATAAAATATACCCTTAATGTGAGATATAGTTTGGGATAATGTTAAAACCTGGTGTATACCAAATAATTATATCACCTTATATGATAGTTAAATAATATATAGAGAGTATTTTAATCTATAGATATGATTTATATTAGAATTGTTTCATATGACCCAGTGTATCTGTTTGAGGAGCTCTATTGTGGTTATTAATGAAATTAGATGACTATTTTCTGTAATGCATGGATTATTAGTGGTTAATATAGGTGATAAAAAGAGCTATTACTCAGTTTTAAGGATTAAACATTTGTTTTATTAGTTGATTGGTGGTAGTTGGTTCTCAAAAATATGATCTATTATTGGGATATCATCAAATGGGAGTAATATAAGAATATGTTTTGAAAACAAACATTAGGATTTTATATGGACATTTTGAGTTTATAGTGATTACCTTGAGAGGAAAAAAAATATCTAGAAGTATTATTTGGAATAATTCACTTGATTTGTTTTTGAATTCATAGATCTGTTTGTGGTAGTGTTTATTAATAAAATCCTGGGGTATTTGAGGATAGAGGAAGAGAATACTAAATATTAAAGCGGTTTCTAAGTGATACTTTAATGACAGTTGTTCAATGAAAAGTTTCCCAAGTGTATGTTTTTGGCATGTGAGGAGAATTTCTTTAGGATTTTCTTGTCTTAGCTGGCATGATTGTTGTTCCTTTGAAGATTAAGTGGTTTTTTATTAGAATAACCCATTCATTACACAATGGTGTACAATTTATTTATCCATGGATTATTTAAAATGAGGTTCCATTTTAATTTATTGTTGATTAAAATACCTCTAATTATATTGAATTATAAGGATGAATTTTTTTTGGTTAGGTTGGTGTCATGTTTAATTTTAGAGACTAAAGAGGAAATTAATTAGTTCTTTAGTTCATCATATTCTAAAGGATGAAATCATGTTCAAGATCCATTATTATGCTTCTATTTATAGTGTTGGTTTTGTGATAATACATGATCTAGAAGTGATATAATATATGTCATAGTTTTTATTCTCACATAAATATAATTATGCCTTTTCTGATCTCAATATTGAACCAATGGTGTTTTATTTTATATTGTCGAATCATTAATATATCAAATGGTGATTCATGATCATCATATAATAGAAGATAATATGGTATATATTATCTTTTAAATTCTCAAATTTTAATCACCAAATATGGGTAGGGAACTCACAAGAGTATCAATTTTAAATCTCTTTTACTCTAGAAAAAATAATTTGGTACATGATGTGTTGACCAAAATTAAACAATGATATGTATCTTTTAAAGATATATTTTAGTGGAATATTATTGAGGAGATTTTATGTTAGTATACAGATATGCATGAATTTTTAGGTGATGTTTTCCTATATAATATAATGATGTATTCTTCATTTCATCAACAGGTAGGGGAATATCACTTGGGATATGAAAAGGTAGAGGTATGGAGTGGCCATATCATCCATAGATATAATCATTATGGATACATATAAGAAGATAGTCATTATTTTTTATACCAAAGGAATGTAGTCATTTTTTATGGGATGTAATAAGTAGTTCAGTGGGAGTTTCATTGCACAAATCTCCCACTGAAGGCCAGGCTCAAACATATATGCTTGAAGATAACCTTCGTGAATAATATCCAAGGAATAAATCATGTGGCATTTAAACATAATTTCATAATGATATTACATAATAATATCTTATGGGAGGTATTAAATCTCCTATACTCATACCATCCTTAGTGCCTCTAGATATTACTCCTCTCTAAATAAGAACTTGAAATAAGACCATGGTTTTGTAGCCTTGTTGTTTTCACATGGAATCAAAGTCCAAAAAAAACCCTCTAAACTAAGGAGAATTCTCATAGAAAAAAATAATTCATTATAATATTTTTGAATAAAATATTTATAATGAAACACCATTCAATATCATACTGATAAATAGAATAAAAAAATTATTCATATCATTATTTTCCATTCCCCCACACTCCTCTTCTATTAGTATAATCTTGAGTAACAACTTTATATGAAAATATATGACTTTTAAATATCTGATGAGGTATGATGAAGGATTTGGGGTCATTGGGTTTGACCAACACTGTCGGTGTTGATAGAGGCTGAGGTGATCTTGGAATTCACCGAATGAAATCATGTTTCTATAGTTATAGATTTATTTAAATACACAACTTGGTGTTTATGACCACATATTATGTACAGTATTAGGTAAAATCTTTATGTCATAATTAAAACCAATTTCTAAGAAAAAATCCATGAAATCTATTATAAATACTGATTATGGGTTTATAAAGAATAAAATATCATATGCCATGAAAATTTAGGTATCAACCCATGTATTTCAAGACTGAGTTACATATTGTGTACCGATGTACACACCAGGTCAATGAGATAAACCCACATAACATGTATCCCCCCACAAAAGCCCTATATATTTGACGGATTGACATACTGTGTATAGGATACACACACTATGAATTAGAGTGGACTAACATATAATTTAATTTAGAGTGAAAAAATGTATAGATGGCATTGTGACTTGATGTGTGTCTATAATGCATGCAATTCTCCTCGATTATCCCTACACATTATTTACCCAATAGGGACATTCCGTTTACTGTGAAAATTTCAATACCCTTCATATCTTCCCACTCAGGTGTTAGTTTTGTATATATGAGTTTTTCATTATGAATAATTTTTCATGTAGAACATGATGAAATATATCTATTTTCATCTATAGTTTATTTTTAGGGGATTCAAGAATTTGGAGATCCATGGTATTGTATAGACATTAACATGTACGAGTGTATTATTAGAGAATCCACAAAGTTGGTAACCCTCTTTAAAGTATATTTTATCCTAGTATAATGTCCTTTATATATTTTGTGGAATTGGTGACCCCCTGTAGTGATATGGAGGGATTCCTACATTTACGGAAAATGTAACCCTCTTGGTCGTGGCATACTACACATGCTAGTGTAAATGTCGTATATAGGGGCCAAAAACCCTCTCGACTTATGTACACTATTCCGTGAGTTTTGGGTCCCTCACTAGTGCTGCTACTATGGGATGATGTGGAAGTGATTTATGGGAGATTGTTTAGGAGATCTCACTTTTAAATTTATTTTAGTATTATAGGTATATTTTAGTATATGGCCTTAGTGGATATTTTTTGTGATGAACCCTATTCTACATGACCATGGTTACATTTTACCTTAAAAGTTTATCTAGGTTTACTCTATTGTGCTAACTGACTTTCAAATTTTCTTCTTATATTTTAGAGATGTCCTGCTGGGTATATTTATACTCACCCCAACAAGAGCCCCATTCCCACACATGCTAGGTCAATGATGACTATGGATAGTTAGATGGTGTTTTCATAGGATGGCGAGTTAATAGAGATAGTACATATAGAAGCTATAGGGGTTCATGTTAGCGGATATTATGTAGGCATTGGGATGATATTAAGATCACATTTTTAGTATTTTTAGGTTAGTATAGATCATAAATAATTCTTTTACACTATTACTTGTTATTATATTTGGTTTCTATTTCATTATTTGGATATTTTTTTATTGTCACATGCAATCTATAACTCAGTTGGTTTATTTATATATGCGGATCAATTTTTTATAGAATTTCTTGGATATGTGTGATTATTTAAAGGATAATAGTATAATTCATATTATACATGATATTTTAATTCAAGGGTTATGTCACCAACACATATCTGATTAGAGGTTGTCTTGGGGTAATAAACTTGGCTTATTACCGAGCCAGGTGGTTCTCGATACATTAATCCAAAAAATAAAGGTT
This sequence comes from Viscum album, assembly GCA_963277665.1. Lineage (NCBI taxonomy): Eukaryota > Viridiplantae > Streptophyta > Magnoliopsida > Santalales > Viscaceae > Viscum > Viscum album. The sequence goes on along the minus strand of OY728166.1, from coordinate 156,541,927 downwards.
ATTATTCACCCTGGTAATAAACTTATATAAGACACAACTGTGTTGTTAAAATTATGATTCATGACTCCATTTAAGAGATATTCAATGATAAAATCTCTATAGATTAAAATAATTCATTAAATATATTATATATATTTTTAAGGTCTATGACATAATATTAAATAAATATACTTCACAAACGTCTTTATAAATATTATTAAAAATAATAAAATAAATTATCAAAACAATTTGGTTCTTTACATTAGGGACTAGACATGCAGAGTTCAGAAAGTGATTTGGAAAGATATATAGTAAAGGAAAAGGTTTTGGAAGTGAGTAGAAAGGGTTGGAGTAGGGGTGTTTATATAGAATAACGGGAATAATATATAATAAAAAATATTTATTATTTTATTATTTTACTTCAAGACCATGGATATCGTGAATCTTAATAATTTTATTAGTGTTTATTTAACAAATATAGGTTTATTTGGAATTTTAACAAACCAAAAATTGAATGGAACATGGAAATATTTTATACAATGTATAAAATTAATTATATTTTTTATATTAAAATATTAACTTAGTTTTGAAATTTGATATATAAATTTGGAAATTATATTTATTATTTTTAAATGAATTATTTTACTCATTAAATATACTTTAATTGATATAAAATTTGTTATAAAATTTTTAGTCTAATTTATATCAAGATGATGTTAAAAAACATACGGTATTTATATAAAATTTATTTTCCATTATACACCTAAAAATATTTTATAAAAAATACCTAGAAATTCACCTAATATAATATTATCATGATAATTTTAAAAATAAAGACCATTTTATTAAATTCACATTTTAAATATTAGGTATTTAAAATTTAAAAGAAATTATATAATATATAGAAAAAAATATTTTATATTAAAATAAAATTTCTTTTATTTTGAGCCATTATATATCTATATAATATTATTTAATAATTATTATAAGATTAATTAAAATTATAATATATTTTTTTAATCAAAATAAATTTCAATATTTGGTAATTCTATTATTTTGAATTTTATAGAAAAAGTAACTTTTTACTAAATAATTTGAAATATACCCTTTTAAAAATGTACACTTATACGTAATAGAATTTTACTTAATAAATTATCTTATAATATCATAATATTTTTATTTATTTATCTATTCGAGGTAAATAATTTTTATTAGAAATTTCAATAAACCCAATTGGATGATATTTCAATGGTCAATTATTATTTCAATGATTAATTATTATTTATATAGCTATATAATCATTATTACTTCTACAAATCCCTTTAACTTCATTCAGTCATCATTCACTAAATTTTATATGAAGGTTGTATATTATTCATTTATAAATTAAAATAATGTTTTTTTTATTTTCTACTATGGTGTTTATAGTTATATTATTTATTGTAGGTACCGACCTTATAGATTTTCAAACTCAATTTATGTTTTTTATTTGTTTTTACTATATAATTGTATTATTTTCTGTTTTATGGAGTGAATTTATCCTTCAAATGTAATGTTTATGATGAAAAAAAATAAAATAATGATTGTCACTTTATATGTTGCCATCCAATTATTTATTATATCCCATTATGCGTGAATTAATATTTTATAGACATATATATATATTTAATAATGGAGACTAATTAAGATATAAAATTGAAAAAAAAAATCATTTTTATCATTTTAAATAAATATAAATATATATATATTAGCATTTAAAATTGACTTGTATAATTGATGTTAAAAATTTATGAATGTATATGTTGAAATTATGGGATTTTACAATCTATGTTTATCCCATAAAACTCATTAGAAAGAAACTGAGCCTTTATAGGACTCATATTTTGTAATACAAGATAATACCTCTTATTAGGGTTATCCATCCTCGTACAATTTATAACTATACCTATGTATTTGTTATAAATTGGTCAAAACAAAATCTTTGATATATCTCTATAGATATCCAATAATAGTATTTATTTAATGATATATATTGTCTAATCTATACCTTTATTGAATGTAATGTTAGGATATTATTTTTGATGAGTTTTATATGAGAGATATATAATGACTAAAATTGAACAATACTCTATTTAATTATCTTTTATATAGAAGAATCAATCTGGTTAATGATAAATACAAACTATTTTATTGGATCATATAACCAAATATTCTAACCCCAAATGATTCATTCAATCAATAAATGGATTATTGAAACATTAATACACCAGAAATAAAATTTAGATATTTATACCCTTAGTGTTGCATCATATATATATAACTAAATCCTTAGTAATAGAATCAATTTTAACATCCATTTAGTATAAATTATAATTATATTGATCTATTATGGAATGAAATATCCAAATGGACTTTATTATTGAAACCATTGAAAAGACTTTTTATAGTAAATATAATGAATTTATTTATACCCATTTAACACTAAGAGAAAATTATTTCTAGATGTTATACTATTAATGATAACTTTTTTTATGAAAACAAACATACAATAGATTGGTATCACACCTTCAGGTGTATCTATGAAGCTTTAAACATGGTTTTTTGTATGTAGTCAATTTTGAATCGAAAGCATTATAACCATTTATTAGAACTATAACTATCGATTATCTCATAGTATGTGGTAGGTTCATCTTTTATAAACTCATACTTTTCAAACTTTTATATGATAAATACTTATCATTAAAGTTATTGGGGAATTTTATCATACATTTATGGTGGTTTTGTAACCTATATTAGTTCAGTTTTCATAACCTCTTGTGAAATTGACTCATTTTTCATCTCAAATCCATTTTTGATCTATTTATTGAACTTTTATGTGGTCATTTTTTCTCTCACTATCACCTCAATTGATATACTCACTACTAAATAAAATACTAGTGTGATGAATAAATTTTTTTTTTCAATAGGTTAATAAAAAAATTATCCATTAGTTTCAATAAGATTACCAGTAAAAAATAATTTTAAAATTTCAAGATGAATCTATTTGTGAAAAAATTTCATATTTACACTTCACAATCCAAAATATTTATAAATAAAAACTGGGGATACCACATAATCCTTATTTAATAGGGTGTCTTTTTAACTAACTTAGATGACATTTAGTTAATTAGAAATCTATATATTTCTAAATAATATACACAAAATTATATATGAAGATCATAATGAATCATCATAGATCAAACCATTCCCTAGAGGATATGACTAATTCTCTCAAACACACCATTACATTATAGGATTCATGGAGGAGTGACTGACGACACTATTCCACAATATCTCATCTTATTAGTAAAATCCAGAAAAAATTAATAACCATTCTTATCTACTCAAAGAATATATATACATTTATGAGTATATTATATACTTTTTTTAAAAATCAATGAACGTTTTTAACATTTTCAAACTAGTGTCTTGTAATATGAACATAACCATACCAACTGAAGTCATCAATAATGTTTATGAAGTACCTATATCTACCACTTGATTGTTCACTCATTTGTTTGTATATATGAAATTTTATAATATCAAATAACCTATAAAAAATAAAAAATTATTATTTTTTATGGAATAAATTTTATAAATTACATATCTACATTAATTAAGTGTTTTGATTATTGTTTTTAAAAAATATTTTTCCTATTGAAATAAATATTTTTGTAATGAATTTTTCTTTGTATAGTCCTAACCCTCACCAATAATTTTGGCATGAATCCCCATTAAATGGTGAATGTCACTTATTAAGAAAATAATAGTTTTTGTGAAACAATTATTGTTGGATTTACTAGGTTAAATACCATAGGTTGAGTTAAATCAGGGTAAGAAATATTAAAGAAACCTACCCTTTATTGATTTTGTTTTTTTTTAAACTTCATTATCTCTCTTTTTAGCTTTACTGAATAAGTAAAACTTAAAACATTATCAAGAAACAACATTTTTACATGGTTTAACCTCACTAGGTTACATAAAAGGAGCATAAAATGAAAATTTTCCAAAGTAAAAAATCCAATACAGAAAAATATTTTTCAAATTTTTGGAAAAGAATCAATGTCCCTCTTGGTTAACTACCAACTACACTATGAAATATCACTTATCTCTTAGCTGAAGTGTTCTCACTGCTCCTCCAGAAGATTCTCCCATCAATTATGTGAACCGATTTTTATTATTCCACATTTAGTTACACATGAATTCAAAAATTTACACATATAATGAATATAAATTTACCACATAATTTATGGGAATTCACTTTGAGTTTTCATAACTTTCTCTTACACACATATTTTTCACAACATTAACGCATTTTCAAAAAAATTCACACAACATTAGAGTTTGGAATGGAACTACCAAAATTTTCACAACATTATTGTTTCTCTCAGAATTGTTAAAATTCCAAAAAATTTTATTTTGGTGGAAATACCTTGTTAATATATACATAAGTCACTTTTCTACATAAAAAACTAGTGTTTAAGTTTCTATTTCACACAACAAATGCCTTCACACAACTCTTATGAGGTTAAAAACCATAATATTCTCTAAGAGTTATCCCTCCAAAATTAAAGGGGTAGTGTCCTGTTTATTGATGTTGTTGACACATTGGGAAACTTACTTTCATGCCATTAAACTTTCCAACAAATTTCATGGTCTACTAAACTTCAATGATTTGACATATCCTTTATCAAACAACTCACAACTCTCTAGTTACATCCATTTATATTTACATAGATCATGGAACTCTGTCTATGAAACAAAACTGTGATTTTTATGAATAATCAAAACATTCATGAAACATATCCATTTTCTATATTTTTATGAGGTGGATAAAATATTTACTTTTAAGAAACATCACAAAAATATTTCTGCCTTTTGTGATTTTTTTTATTTTCATGAAAATATATCTTTTGTACAGTTGGAAGCACCAACACGTTATATACACAACTTACTTAATGCTGTAATGAGATTCCATGTTTGATCAGATTATACCAAATATACACAAGAGGGGGGGGGGGGGGTTAATTGTGTCTTTTCTGAAATCTTTGCGAGATTGTGTTCTACCCTTTACTTTAATCAGATGATATGATGCAGTAGAAATTTATATAGGAGATACACAAGATGTATAGTGGTTCGTGGAACAGATGTCCCCTAGTCCACTCCACCAATGCTATACTCCACGAGCTTGGTGATTTTCACTATCTGGTCATCGTTTCAATAGACCTTCCAACAACTGAGTACAGGTAGTTGACACCTTTACAATCTAAGGAAAAACAAAGCGTTATGGTTCACTCACATATTCTACATAGCTTAGTAAAAGAATCTTGTCACTCATGAATAGAAAAGAATGATTCTTGTATTCAAAAAAAACTTTCAAGATGTTCTTCACAATTGCAACAACAGGAAATTGACAGAAGATGGATCGTCATCTTCAGAAATAATGATCTTCACAAAAGAGTCATTATTAGTAAATCCTGTTGCAGTAGATATAGAAATATAAATCAAAACATCAGCAGTAGCAGATTCACAAATGATCTTTGATGTAGAATAGTTGAATATTCTATTTTGATATTTCCTCTTCAAAAAATAGAGCTTTGTCGTTCTCTTGAATCAGAAGATCTGAATTCTTGATAGTCTCGGTTTTTTTTCTTTCCTTTTCTCAGAATTATCTAGAGATAACAAAAGATCATTGGATGCTATTAAGAAAATCTCATATATATATAAAACAATAATTAATTCTCCTATAAATTTATATCCACAAGAGTCTCCTTTTAACGCATGATATTCAAACATTTGAATTTATAGAGTAGTTGTAACTTCCCTGAAAAATAGGCATAAAAATATCCTTTTAATCTGGTCATTTAAACAATGATAAAATGACTTTTAATCAGTCAAAGTCTCATTTTAAAATCAGCTTTAAATCCGGCTTGAAATCCACCTAAAATCACCTTGCTGGCCGTTACATAAAAATATTGACTTTAAACTCTCCGACGCCAAATGTAAGGTTGAGTTGTACTGTATTCATCCTCTGAATGTAAGGTTGATGACATAGTCTTCAAACTTAGGGTTGAAAATCTATGGTTGATCACAAACGTAAGGTTCATGTCACTTTCTTCAAATGTAAGGTTAATCATAAATGCAGAGTTGGTCATCCATACCTTTCTCTTCAAATTTCAAATGTATGGTAAAAGATCCATACATTCAATTGATCCATACTTTTCAAAGAGTGTATGGTTGTTTATAAAAGTAAGGTTAATGAACCATGCTTTTGAGAAAAAAACACAACGTTTAACACTTACGCACGGTTCTCCTTCCATACTTTTCTAATATTCCAAACGTAGGGTTCCTTCCTAATGTAGGGTTCTTTTTCATACTTTTTCAATAACGTGTGGTTCCTCAGACATACTTTTCTCTTATCTCATAAAGAGTAATCTACATTTATTCCTTACGCTATGTTCCTCCACGTAGGCTATGAATAGTGTTTCCAGAACACACTAAAGTAGATCCCGAATAAGTAGGGTATGAACAGTGTTTCCAGGACACGTGAAATGCGAATACATTAGAAATAAAACCTCATTGTTTAAGAACGTAAATATTTTTCCAGAAATAAATATAAACGAATAATAAATTTCTGAAAAATTCATAACAAATAAAATCATTAGAAAATAATTAAGGGTAATTCGGAAGCATAAAAATTATAATAAATAGATAGAGTATTTTTCTCAAAATACTCCCATTCAAATAGAACATTATGTATTGTAGAAAACAACACTTTCTCAACAATATCCCCCTTTTGATGATCACAAAACCCAAAAAATAATTAATGAAATTACCTTACACAAAAATTAATTAATTACATTTAGTTTTGAATTTTAAATTTATAAATACAATATTAGATTTAACATAACTTCTCCCTTTAAATTATCCATTTTAATTTCTCACCCAGTAAAATGAAACAAAAAAATATCATTTTTATCCAAATTTCTCCCCCTTTTGTTGAATCAAAAAGAATAATAAAAGATGGAATAGAACACATTTAATGTATAACTGAACTTATAGAAATTATAAGTAACTGTTCTTCAGTAATTAAATCTGGATTACTGGAGTATCTAAATAAAGAAAGTAAAAACAAATAAATATAAAGAAACAAAATTCATAAAAAATTGTTAAATACAGGAATAAAAAAGTTTTATTAAAATTATAAAATAGATGAAACAATGAAGAACAAAGGAATCAATGTTTGGTCAGGGTATGAAATAGGTTCTATCTCCTCTAAACGTCATACTTGATTTCTGTCAACTGTTCCCTGAGTCTTTGCATCATTCCATCCCAAAGTTGAATGATAAGATCTCTGGTCTCTTGAGTCATATGAATGTATTCAATAAGATTGAATCTGAAAAACTCGTGAAGTATTTTTTTCTCTCTCCATAAACAAAGACAATTTTTCTGTGAATTGAGTTAGCACAAGTCTAAGAGACGGTTCACTTGATGTCAACAGATCAATCAAAAATTTTATGATTATCCAACATGACTGATAAAGGAGCACTATTGCATTGAATATTATGTAATCTATCACTCATGTTGCTCATTGTAGCTATGATAGCCTGAAATTTTCTGAGTAAATCAGGTGAAGTACCTGAACCACTAACAGCACTAGTTCCAACATATGAAAAGTGTGATTCCATAAATGATTTGAGATCTGAAAAATCTAACTTCATTACCATTTTAGATTTTAAATTTGCAACAGCACTCAGCATATCCTTCATAAAAATTTCAACATCTTACCTTGAAACTGTACTATACTTAAGCCTCTAAAATTTGAACTTCTTTGATTCTAAGTCTCTCTTTAGAGAATCATTTTCATATTCCAACTGAGATACCTTTCTATTCAGCTCTTCAATTTCCTTATTCCCTGAATCAGAGGCACCCTGTGCTTGATTCTCATTATCAGTGTCAGTGTGATGCAGCAGTATTATAGGTAGGGAATCTGCATCAGACTTTTCCTTTTCCTTTTCAAGAGGAGGTTGGTTCACATATTTTTCCTCAGAGCCCTTTCCAGACTCTTCCACAGAAAAGTACTCTTGAAGTAATTCTGTTTAAGATTCAGAAACATGCTCATCATTAACATCAGAATCTTGTTATTCCATAGATTTTCTATGATAGTATCTTCTAAAGGTTCTTGAGGTCTAGCCACTTCCTCACTAGGCTCTACATCTTTTTATTGTTTATGTGTAACTACAACATCAGCTACAACCTATTATTGAGTCTCTCCTTATATTTATTCTATAGTTATAGATTGAATCTTAAGTCCTTCCACCAGTTCTGTCCTCTCAGTAACAGATTCTGTTGCTGTTTCAGTAGCAGCCTCTCTGACAAAACTGTAATAGAGTAAATCTCATGTAATCAGTACTAGAGTAAAAAGTTCCTCACTAATAGTTATTTTTCTCTAAAATTGAAATACTTCATGAATTCTTTCTTCTTCTTCAGTATCTTCAATTTCAAATCTGATTCTTCTTACAATAGTGCTAACTCTCGATTCAGCTTGTCCCTCCTTGGACTTAGCAGACTGAGCTTGAGCACTCTCTGTTTCTTCCTCAGCTCCTACTGAAAAGAGTTTTCCTTTAATAGTACTCCAGAAATAGCCAATATTTATTAAAGTTCACTCATTAAACACATTACTGTGATAACAACGTACTTCGACATCCACCAGTATCACCAATCATTTTTGAACAACATTTTGGAAATGAATTGTCCAAAAGGGTAGAAGTTCATTCTAGATTCACTGTGACAAAAATAATTCATATACCTCACCATGTATCTAGGAAAATTGAATTTAATATCACTGAGTAAAAGATATATTATATACAAGTCAGGATATAATATCTTTTCCATCTTAGACATCCTCAGTGCAATCCCTATTTGCAAAAATTTAACTAAAATTTTCTGATCAGGATCCAGGTCCTTTATGAACATATTCTTTATAGACATAATCCAAAAAATAAAAGACATAATTTCCTCTGATTTATTCACATAATCTCCTATATTTTTCAAATCAAAATGAAAAAACTTCATCATGAGGACTGTTCAAAATCTGACAAATTTCAATTGAAGAGATCAAAAAATCCATATCTTCTATCTTAGCCAGCATAGTGTTATCATTTTATCCCAGACTAAACTGTACAGAATTGAAGAAATATCAAATTTCTAACTCATACAAAAATTATATATTGTCACTGTTGATATCCTGTTCAAGATTCTGAGATGACAATGCTTGTTTCAACAGAATATTGGTCTGATATAGCCATTGTATATCAATTACCTTGCCATATAATACTGTCTTTTATTATAAATGAAGTCTCTTGACATTGATGGTATTGGCCTCAATAGCTCTATTAGTCTTAGCCATCTATGCGATAATTGATGATGGTTCGATGGTTAGGGTTTCAGAGATTCGAAAAATTAGGGTTTGACGAGCAGTGGTGCGGTTTCGCTGGTCGAAAGGTTTCGGAAGAAATAAAACGGTTTAGAAGTCGAAAGGGTTTCTAACAGCGTTGATTCCCGTGTTTTTATTAATCATTACATATATTTAAAAAATAAATGAAATTAATTATGCGGGGAAAAGAAAATTATTCTGTTTGAAAAACAAATAGCCAAATTATTTTTAAATAGAATTAAAATATAGAAATAGCATAGTGAAGTAATTTTTTTGAAAATTAAATATACTTAGCTCCCCCTTAATAAAATGAAACCTTTAATTGGGAAGTGGTTTAGTAAAAATATCCACTAATTGAATTTCAGTACTTACAATTTCTAAAGATATATCCTTTTTAAGAACATGATCTCTTAGAAAATGATGTCTGATATCAATATTCTTAGTTCTAGAATGATTATTCGGTTTTTTATTGAAATATTTATAGCACTAGTATTATCATATAAAATAGGCGTATTATTAAAATATAGTCAATATTCTATAAGATTGTTTTTCATCTACAACAGTTGTGCATAACAACTGCCAGCAGAAACATATTCTACCTCAGCTGTTGATAGAGAAACTGAATGTTGTTTCTTAATTGACCATGACACTAAAGATTCCCCTAAAAATTGACATGTTTTGAAGTGATTTTACTATCTAATCTACAACTCCCAAAGTTTTCATCTGAATATGAAATAAAATTAAAATCAGATGTTTTGGGATAAGGAAGAGATTGAAAAACTGGTCCCTTTAAATATCAAAAAATTATTTTAACAGTAGTTAAATGAGATTATTTAGGATTTCATTGAAATATTTCACAAAGGCATACTGAATATATTATATCTGGCATTCTAGTAGTAACATATAATAAAATACCAATCATACCCTTATATAACTTGTTGTCAACTGATTTTCCAGTTTCATCCAAATCAAGTTTTATATTAGTACGCATAGGAGTTGTATATGTCTTTCTGTTTTCAAGACCAAACATCTTTAATAAATTAGTAATATATTTTCTTTGATTCAAAAAATTTCCAAAATCTTTTTGATAAATTTGAAGTCCTAAAAATAAATTTAGTTCCCCCATCATACTCATTTCAAATTTTTTTTCATTAACTTCGAAAAATCATGATAAAGGGTTTTATTAGTTGATCCAAAAACTACATCATCAACATAAATTTGAACTAATAAAATATTATAATTTACAGTTTTATTAAAAAGGGTTGGATCTTCCATTCCAACAGTAAAATCAATTTTCAAAATAAAAGATCTTAATCTTTCATACCAAGCTCTTGGTGCTTGTTTAAGACCATAAAGAGCTTTAGTAAGTTTAAAAATAGAATCGGGTTTTTGAGAATTTTCAAAACCAAGAGTGTTCTCAACATAAACATCCTCAATTAAATAACCATTTAAAAAGGAATACTTAACATCCATCTGAAATAACTTACAGTTCATATGAGTTGCATATGTAAAAATAATTCTAATAGCTTCTAATCTATCTATAGGTGCAAAGGTCTCATCATAATCTATACCTTCTTCCTGATTATATCCTTTAGCTATAAGTCTAGATTTATTTCTAGTTATTATCCCTTGATCATCATGATTATTTCTAAAGACCCATTATGTTCCTATCACTGGATAGTTCTGTGGTCATTCAACTAATTCCCAGACTTCATTTCTTTTAAACTGGTTTAATTCTTCTTTCATTTCTATCATCCAACATTCATTAGATAGAGCATCTTCTATATACCTGGGTTCTAATTGGGATAGAAAGGCAGAGAATTCTACAAGATTCCCTATATTTCCTCTAGTTTTTATACCCGTGTCTAAGTCACCTATGATAGTCTCTACGGTTTGATTCATTACAGATCTATTCTGTCAAGATGACACCCTCATAGGTTCTTCAGTATCATGTTCTTTTGAACTGGACTAAATTTATTATATATATATTTTAAAATATTTTTTCAAGTTCTCAAGTCTTATGTTATCATTACAGTGAAATTCATCCATTTTATCTGTCCTTTTCTCAAAGGGATTAGATTTATCAAACATCACATGAATTGATTCTTCAACAATCCTTGACTTCTTATTATAGACTCTATAGGCTTTGGAGGTAGATGAATATCCTAATAAAATATCTTCATTAGATTTTGGATCGAACAAACCATGATTTTCCTTAGTGTTCAAGATGTAAAGCTTATATCCAAAAACATTAAAGTAATTTACTTTGGGTTTTCTGTTATTCCAAAGTTCATAGGGTGCCTTTTTCAAAATTGTCCTAATTAAAACTTTATTCATTATATAGCAGGCTATGCTTACAACTTCTGCCCAAAAAATAGGTAGGATGACTGTATTCATTTAACATATTACTAGATGTTTCTTGAATAGTTCTATTTCTTCTTTCAATAATTCCATTTTGTTGAGGTGTTCTTGGTGAAGAGAAGGTATGTTTAATTCCCATATTTGAGCAGAAGGAATTAAATTCCAGATTCTCAAATTCTCCACCATGATCACTTCTCAATAAAATTATTTTAAAACATTTTTCATTTTGAACAACTTTACAAAAACTTTCAAATAAATTAAAAGCATCATTTTTAAATTTTAAAAGAAAATCCATGTAAATCCAGAATAGTCACCAAATAAAACATATACATTTGATTTACCATCCAAACTTTCTACTCTTGAAGGTACAAAAAAATCCATATGAATAAGTTCTACAGTTTTAGATGTAGCAATTCTATTAACAGATTTGAAGGATGATTTGTGTTGCTTTCCAAGTTGACATGCATCACGGAATCTGTCACATTCAAATTTGAGACTAGGAAAATAAGAAACTAAATGTTTCTTAGAAAACTTATGTAAAACATATACATTATAATGTCTAAGTCTCTTATTCCAAATCCAAGATTCATTCATTTTAGCAGTTAAGAAATTTACTTGTTGTTTACACAAGTAATTTGAATCCATGGTATACACATTTTCAGTTATAGGTGCTCTAAATTTAAGAAATTTATTTTTGAAAACAGAACATTAATTATTAGAAAAATCAATAGCATAACCATTATCCCATAGTTGAGAGATACTTATCATATTGTGTTTCAATCCTTATACATAATGTACTTTAATGATTGAGAGAGATTTTGGATCTCCAACTGTTCCAATACTATTGATTTTCCCTTTGGCATTGTCACCAAAAGTGACAAGTCCACCATCTTTTTGAGTGATTGTAGAGAAATTCGATGAGTTTCCACTCACATGCCTTCAGTAGACACTGTCTATATACCATATGTCCTTTTTTTCTTTTGTGACCTGCTCCCTACAATGTCATTTACACAATCTTCTTTGGTACCCATATTTTGTTGGGTCTAGGGGTGTTAGCCATCAAAGATCTGGGAATCCAGACTTGCTTTGCTTTTCTAATTTCACAAGAGTCAAATAAATCCTTTGATACAAAAGACTTTTTAATTCCACGTATGTGGGGTTTTCTTAAGAAATAGTTTTTATAAATATGTCCCCTTATTCCACAGTAATTACAATTTAGTATTTTTCTCACTTGGAATAAAAGAATTTTTCTACAGCTTGGGTTTTTCACCATTACTGCCAATTCCAAATATTTCCTTTTTTAATGACATTTTTCCCAATAATTTCATTTAAAGTATTTTATCCTTTAGTAAAAAAAAGGCTTCACTTTTATAAGTTTCCACTTCAATTTTCAGTGATTTTATCTTTGATTCAAAATATGTATTGTTAGTGTTAATTGTGTCAAAAAATTCAGTTAGATCCTTATATTGTTTCAGTATTGTATCTCATTCATCAGAAATAGCCTTATGAATGTTCTTTAAAGACTTATGCTCATTAAATATAGAGTCATATTTTTCTTCATTCATATTGAAGTAGGCGACAAGTTTTTCATTAGAGTAACTAGATTCAGATATAGAGTAAGAAGAGTAGTAAGATTGTACCTCATCTGTTTCTACTACAAAACACATGTTGGCTTTCAAATTTGCTTCCTCCTTCTCTAAGTTTGATTTAGAAGTGCTACTGGAGTCTTCAGATATACTACATGTAGCCTTCATGGATTTCTTGTCCTTATTCTCATAATCATTTCTTTTGAAGAATTTCTTTCTCTTGTCTTCTTTTAGCGAAGGACAGTTAGGTATGATATGCCCCATTTTCTTACATTCATAACATCTGACTTCCTTATCATCCTTTTTGAAGGATTTTCTAAAGCTCTTCTTCTTTATAAAGAATTTGGTGAATCTTCGGGCTAGGTGAGCCAATTCCACATCAGAATTTGATAAATCATAACTTTCTGATTTATCATTTACACTTTTCTTCATCTTTCTATTTTTGTTCTGTGATGATACTTTCCAGGCAGTGTAATTTTTTTGATAAGCACTTTATGCTCATTTTCTTCATCTTCCATCTCAACTTCTTAAATCATTAATGTTCCAATCAGTTCTCTCATTGTTAAATCTTTGACATGTGTCGACTGTATGATTGCTGTAGAGATTCCATTCCATTTTGTGGGCAGTACTCTCAGTACTTTTAAAGATTGATCAGCATGTTTAATGGGATCTCCCAAGGTAGTTATGTTATTTACAATCTCCGTCAATCTTCCATTCATTTGAGTAATTATCTCACATTAATCCTTTATGAAATTATCGAATTTAACCTTAGTAGTTGCATATCACATTTCCCTGATATTGTTAGTTCCTTCATAAGAAACAACAATAGTTTTCCACATTTCATATGTTGTCGAGCATTGAGATACTATGTTGAATTACTCAGGTCCTAGACCACATATATTTTCATTCATTACCTTTGAGTTCATGTCATAATCTGCTTCAGTAGCTGCACTCCATGTTTCAGGTTTTTCTGGTATTTCATGTGTAGACAGGATATTATAATATACTCTGTATCCAAGGTTTTTTAGATAGACAATCATTTACAACTTCCAACATCCATAGTATTCTCCATTGAAGTACGGTGCTCTTACCATAGACATTTCCTATCTTGTATTATTCATCCTGCTCTATGTATAATCACTTTTATCTTGTTAAGTCTTTATCAGAAAGCTCAACCTCGGATACCAATTGTTGGATCAGATTATACCAAATATACACAAGAGGGGGGTGAATTGTGCCTTTTCTTAAATATTTGGGAGATCGTGTTCTGCCCTTTAACATTAATAAAATGATATGATGTAGTGGAAATTTATATAATAGATATAGATGTTTTATAGTGGTTCAGGGAATAGAAGGCCCCTATTCCACTCCACCAATTCTCTACTCCACGAGCTTGGTGATTTTGACAATCTGGTCCTCGTTTCAATAGACCTTGCAACAAATGACTACAGGTAGTTGACACCTTTACAATCTAAGGAAACACAAAGCTTTCTGGTTCACTCATAGAAACTACATAGCCTAGTACAAGAAGCCTATCACTCAATAATAGAAAAGAATGATTTTTGTATTCAAAAAAACATTCCAGATGTTCTTCACAATTACAACAGCATGCAATTGACCAAAGTTGGATCGTCATCTTTAGAAAGAATGATCTTTACAAAATAGTCGTTCGTTGTCGATCTTGTTGTAGTAGATATAGAAATATAAATCACAAATTCAGCAGTATCAGATTCACAAATGATATTCGATGTAGAACATATGAATCATTTATTTTGATTTTTTAGAAAACAGAGCATTGTCGTTCTCTTGAATCGGCAGATCTGAATTCTTGATAGTCTCTGTTTATTTTCTTTCATTTTCTCATAATGATCGATAGATCACATAAGATAATTGGATTCTGTTCCAAAAAACTCATATATATAAAAAATGATAAGTACTTCTCTAGAAAATTTATATCCACAAGAGTTGCCTTTTAACTCGCGATATTAAAACATTTGAATTTACATAGTAGTCGTAAATTCCCTGAAAACTCAGCGAAAAAACCATATTTTAATTATATCTTTAAATCATTGATAAAATCGATTTGAATTAGTCAATGTCGCATTTTAAAATCAGCTTTAAATCTAGCTTGAAATCCACCTAAAAATCAGCTTACTGGACATTGCATAAAAATATCGACTTTAAACTCTACGACAACAAATGTAAGGTTGAGATGTACTACATGCATCCTCTAAAAGTAAGTTTGATGATGTAGTCTTCAAACGTAGGGTTGAAAACTTATGGTTGATAAAAAATGCAAGGTTCATGTCACTTTCTTCAAACGTAAGGTTGATCATAAACGTAGGGTTGGTCATCCATACTTTTCTCTTCAACTTTCGAATGTATGGTAAAAGATCCATACTTTTTCTTGATCCATACTTTTCTAAGAACGTATGGTTGTTTATAAAATTACGGTTAATGAACCATGCTTTTGAGAAAAAAATGTAACTTTTAACACATACGTACGGTTCTCCTTCCATACTTTTCTAATATTCCAAACGTGGGGTTCTTTCCTAACATAGGGTTATTTTTCATACTTTGTCGATAACGTATGGTTCCTCATCCATACATTTCTCTTATCTCATAAAGCATATCATGAATTTAATCCTTACACTACGTTCCTCCATGTAGGGTATGAAAAGTGTTTCCAGGACACGCTAAAGTAGATCCCGAATAAGTATGGTATGCACTGTGTTTCTAGAACATGCTAAATGCAAATAATTTAAAAATAAAACCTCGTTGTTCAAGAACTTAAATATTTCGTCCAGAAATAAAAATAAAATGAATAATAAATTCCTGAAAAATTATTAACAAATAAAATCATTAGAAAATAATTAAGGGTATTTTTGAGGCATAAAAATTATCATAAAGAGATAGAGTATTGTTCTCAACATACTCCCCCTTGAAATAAAACATTATTTATTGTTGAAAACAACACTTGCTCAACATTCCATACCTCAAACCTATAGATTTTCTAATATATATTTTCAACAATAACATAATGAAATCTCAATTAACCTTGTTAATCAAATTTTTCAACAAAAGGACCACAAAAAATATTATAATATCAACTTGAGGGGTTTTTTGAAAACCAACCCCCTATAGGTTTTTTGATAACTCTGTATCCTTTGATACAACTTTTACCCTTATGATTCCATTTTGTTGAAAAGAATTTAAACTTCCATCATCAACTATAATTAAATTATTATGAATAAAAATAGTAATCAAGAATTTACTCAACACATACTATAAGACCATATAATCCATGATTAACATGAGAAACAAAAATAGTATAAAAATTTAATCAATGAATCCGATTATTCTCAAAATGACCATTAATTTTCTATTAGACCCTACCTTCACAATAGAACCATTTCATCATCTTTGAGAAGTACGATGACACCTAAAAAGACCAATTCCTTATTAAAACACATTTCTCAAAGAACACTGATGTTAGATGAGAATACTACTTATTTAACCCAAATTGGTAGTTTATTTAATCAAACCCCCCATAAGTTAAAATGTTGGTATATATATACTTTGAATGAACTTATTTTGTATCATATGTTTTAAAACTCCCCCACTTTCTATGATCCCCCTACTAGCTTCTCCCACTTTATCAATGAAACCAAAGGTCACTCCTTTGTGGAATATTATAAGGTAAATAACATATATCAACATAAAGAAAAAAACACACCATATATCATATAGAAGGTGGTTCCTTATATAAATTGTTATTGTGTGTGGATTAGAAAAGACTCCAATATCTAGTTGATGTTAGTCAATTTCATTTTTATTTAAGTCTTTCATCAAAATATTAGTATCATATAGTAATATAGGCACAAATTCCAACTTCAAAATCCCATGATACAATTTTTAATCGATAAAATGATACATGATTTTATTGGTCTTCACCCATGAGTGATAAAGAGGGTTTTTTCTCATATTTGGCACAAGTGATTTATCATGATTGATTTTTATCATAGAATTAACTTAAAATCCTATATATTTAATTTGTTTCTTTATCTATAATGACTATATGTAATATTGAACAGTTGTAAAATATTTATATTTTGTGGTTCTTAGAGAAATGTTATCTTGTTCGATGCTTATAAAAAAATGCAGGATCCCCTAAGATAGAGTGGACCACCTAATGTTAAATATTTGTCATCTATTGAATAGGAAAAATTTATCTCTATATTTCAGAATGATTCTTACTATTATTTTTAATTATATAATGAATCAAGATCTATCATGCCCCTAATTTAGAAAAGTTTTTTTACCAAAATTAATTATATCTACTTTGGATTATATTGGTATTATGGTACCTTGAATATATAAAAAACATTATTTATACATATTGTATTATGTAAAATTGGATCCCAATAATGTGCCTATATTTTGTGACATTGATTGTTTTTCCTTTATCATCTCATGAAAAATTATTCAATGTTGCAACAAGAGATTTCATATCGTTTTTTTTTTCATTCTAAATCATCTCAAAACCTTATTTACAAATTCTTATTGATAGATAAATGTGTCATTACATCCTTGAATCACTTATAAACCAATGAAAAATATCATTTCACCAATCATTGATATTGGAACTTTCATTTTATAAAATCTAAAAACAATTTTAACAATGATTTATTTGGTACACAAAATATTATATTTTCTGTTGGAACCTTCTTGTTTTAATTTTCCTAGATCATGATTGTAATATTTCTAAAAATCATAATGTATCATGATTGTAAATAATTTTACAAAGAAAATCTATCTAAGTACATGTGCTATCATTAGTTCCAATATGCTACCATTAGTTCTATGTGATATCGTTAGTTAAAATGTGATATTGTTAGTAAATATATGATATAGTTAGATAAAATTTGATACTATTAGTTCAACTATGCTATATATAGTCATTCATTCTACATACATGCTATCGTTATACATGCCACCACCAGTTGAGCTACTGACCAAAATGTTACTAAAATATCTACTACCATTAGATTAAATCAATATCCCCCAGATGTGATCCTAATGAATTTTTCTATAGCTAGACCATGCTATCATTTATCCATGCCACCATCATATATGATTCACCATCATTCATTCTAATATTGATGTTTTATCCTTAATTTTAATTTAGTGCTTCCAACGACTTATTTAGGGGGGTTAATGTAGATAGACTAGTATCGATCTTATTAATTACTATTCGTAAAACCACTCAATAGATTAATTTATGAATAAGTTATAATTTATATATTATATTATCAGTATAAGGATTCAAGATAAATATTTTATTATTATTAAATGGATTATTAAACCTACAAAGTAATATATTCTGTAGGACTCCCTTGTGCACACTACAACATTCTATAGGTTTTATGCTGAATACATGTGATTGTGAAAGTGTTTAATTTAGAGAAGATAAAGAAACATTCATAAATTTTATCAAGAAATGTATTTTTATAAAATCTATAGATTGAAAATAGAAGCTTATTACATGCTATTTTCCTAAAATTTCATAGAAACCTATTCGATCCCCATACTAAGACAAATACGAGGACCCTCAATCATTAGAAGCAATTCAAACTGAGAATAAGTACATATTCTTCCCTTCCTATGTTATCCCTCTCTATATCTCTCTATTTTTATAGTTTAATTTTTAAAAGCATCATACAATACACTATTTATCTATATACACTATTTATTATGCTTACACTAGAGTGTGAAATGCACAATCTCTCAAATTTATTTATTTTTTTACCCATAGAAATGATGGAAGATGTCTTTTGTGGGATATACAGTATTTATTCCCACATATAACTATGGAAGATGCTTTTATCTTGTAAAATTAGTGTTCTTTCTTTTAAAAAGACCCGATCTAGGTTATGGATTAGATTAATATTATAATAGCATTCTTAGAAGCAGGTGATTTCCATTTAGAGGGGGTTATGTCTTTGTTTGAGACTAAATACCTTTTTTATTCATTGTTTGTTTTAGATTTGTTTCTATATTAATAAAAATAAACTGCATTTGTTTTTAAAATTGTATAAAAAATCTTACACTTTGATAGGTAGTCTTAACCTGAGTTTATATAATGTATTTGATTAAGTGAATTGGTTTCAAAAGTTATACTGATTTCAAATATTATTTTAACTAATCCGTAATCCCATATTAATAAATATTTTTAATGATAAAACATATATTATTCTGCTATTTTGATTAACTGGGTGTAATTAATTTACTTATGAGTTTTTATTTTAATGTTTTAATTGATTTTTTGGGAACTCAATTCACTCACCTCATGAGATACTCAATTTGACCGATATTTGATATCATAGGATTTTCAAATATCTTTTCTACTATGATTTAGTTGTCTTTTAAAGATCATAATTTTCTATTTTTTATAAATTTATTTCTTTATGGATGATATAAAAGTGGTATATGCTACCAACAAACATCATGATTTTAACAGAAAAAACTATGCTTAGTGGAAAATTAAAATGAATGTGTATCATTAGGTCATGGGTTTTTAAATCAAGGGTGTAACTGATGAAAAATATGAATTACTAAATACTGATAGATCACATTTTGGGTGATCATACTAAATAATAGTATAATAATAATTTTAAACCTATGAATTCTCAATATTGTGCTTTGGGTGATTAGTAATTTA
Organism: Viscum album; assembly: GCA_963277665.1. Taxonomy (NCBI): domain Eukaryota; kingdom Viridiplantae; phylum Streptophyta; class Magnoliopsida; order Santalales; family Viscaceae; genus Viscum; species Viscum album. The sequence continues at coordinate 156,521,805 of OY728166.1, read as the reverse complement.
ATATAATTTCATCCTATACAACATCATTTGAAATTTGGGATACATTAGCTATTTCATATTATAAAACATATAATGTTAAATAAATTTGATTCAATAATTATAATATTAAATTTGATATTTTTAAAATGATAATCAATGAACCAATTTCTGATATGTACCATAGTTTCTATGATGTCGTGAACATAATGTATTCATTGGGGAAACCTATTTCTGATAAAGACCATGCAATGCACATATGGAGTTGTATACTAGATTTATGGAGAGGAACTTGAGTGTCAATATGAAAATAATATTATGTTAGAAAATTAACTTCTAATGATTTGATAGAAACAAATTTTGATGTATGAAAAATAAATTAATGTTTATTGAGAAGTGGAGAATGAACCTAAAATGAAATCTATAGACTTAAAAAGTACTACTTGAAAATAAAAGGTGAAAAAATACAGTTGATAGTTTAAGTGATGAATAATCACCTGACGAAAGTTGTGAAGAGAAGGACCACTTGGTAAAATTATTAAAAAACTCTACAAGATGAATATGTTTCTTAGGAGACAAATTTATTAGGGAAAATATAAAAAATAACCAAATTGGATAACGTTTTGAAAAAAAAATTGATACTATGATTGAGATTGTTTGTTTTGTGTGAAAGTGGAAAGGCCATGTCAATGTTGAATTTCCTAATATTAAATTCATGAAGAAATATGATGATACGTATAAAAGTTATAAACAACCAAAGAAAGTAACTTGGAGTGATTCATATAATTTTTCAATTGAATCTGATTCAAGCCGAGAGGATAATCATGACAGAGACAACATGAGTTTTATAAAAAATACATCCAAGGTAAATAATATTTTTCATGATTCTATATTAATATTTATAATCCTAATAGATATGAAAATAATTATGAGAACACCTATAATGAAAAAATTATTAAATACCATAATTTAATGGAAGATAATTTTAATGAACTTAAGGATAAATATGAGAGTTTAAAGAAGCATAATTTCTTGACTACACTTATAAAGAGTTATCTTACTATTTAAAAAGATAAAAAAATGATTAATTATTGAAAGAGAACAATGATATAAAGTTTTCTATTAAGAAACTAAATATATATCAGGAATATTTTAAAGATGGGATAGATAATCATTCAAAAATTATTTAAATTTAATATTTTCCCAAATAGACTACTGGAATTGGCTATTAGCAAGGATAGAGAAGGATCATTAAAAAATAACATTATTTTTAGTTCCAATTCCATTAGTTCTTCAATTTACTTTTACACTTATGATCCTAACAGTGTTTTTATTTATAAATGTTTAAAAATATTTTTATAAGAAACCTATTTTGAAAATATGGGATCCTAAATATTTTATTACTAACATTTACAAACCCAAGAGGATTTATGTTCCAAAGTAATTTTTGGTGTAATTATTTTATAAGAAACTTGATAGAATAGATCTAGTAAGGACATATGGAACCTTGACAATGGAAATTACAGACACATGATTGGAGACTATTCATGTTTCAAGATCCTCATAAAGGAAAATAATGGATATATCAATTTTGGTGATTATGGAAAAGAGAAAATTATTAGCTTGGGAAAATTAGAGACTCTAATAATATATTAATTTATAATGTCTTATTTGTAGATGGATTTATGTATATGTTTCTTATAATCTCAAAACTATGTGAAAATGGTTTTCATGTTAGATTAAAAATAATGGATTTAATGTTTTTGATTCTAAAAATGCCTTAGTTTTTACTACCATAAAATTTGACAATGTATATGATGTTAAATTTGATTCCTTGGTTTGTCAAAAAATTTATTGTCTATGTTCCTTTCATGAAGAATCATTTCTTTGGAATGGTAAACTTGGCCATTCAAATATTCAATCGCTTAGAAAGTTAACTATGAGTAGATTAGTCAAAGATCTACCTAAATTAGAATTTAAAAATGATAATTACTATATCCTGTGTAAAAAAGAGAAACAATTCACTATTTCTTCAAAATCAAAGAAATAAGTTTAAATTTTTCAATCCCTAGAGTTGTTTCACATGGATTTTTTTGGAATTTCCATAGTTTTCAAAATAAATTGCATTAACTATGATTATGTTCCAATTGATGATTTTTCTAGGTATAATTTTATATTCTATCTAGCTCACAAAATTAAATCATTTTTGTATTTTACTAATTATGCTAAATTTCTAGAAAATTTTAGTGGACATAGAATTATGAATATAAGAAGTGATCATATTAATGAGTTTTAAATCATTATTTTGAATATTTTTGGTCACAAAATGGATAAAATCATGAAATTTATGTTCCAAGGACCTCGCATAAAAATGGAATTTTAGAAATGAGAAATAGAACCCTTCAAAAAATTTCTAGGTTCATTATCAACGAGCATGAATTAATTATTTATTTTTGGGAATAGTTTTTAAATCCTACCTGTTATATAATTAATATATTTTTAATTATACATTTCTTAAAATAAACTCTCTATGAATTATGGAATGTTAGAAATCCAAAGGTTAATTAGTTTAGATTTTTTTTCAATGTCTTTATTCTCAATAATAAATGTAATATTGAAAATATTTCATCCAAGAGAGGTGATATAATTTTACTTTTATATTCAACTTATAGTTAATCAAATAGGGTGTTTAATTTAAGAATAATTCTTGTGAAAGAATGTATTAAATTCAAATTTTATGAAACATATCCACATTATCTTAGGACCCCTTTAGTAAACTTTGAAAATGATATGTAAAATATGAATATCAATTACAAATCATTGGAAAATTATATGAATAAAAAAAATAGTCCATATCTAAAGAAAAACATGAACAAGAACCTATATAAAACAATTATAATACCTACCATTATTTTCCTAGAGATGTTAGGACCAACAGTTACCATCATCTAGATGTTGTTGTTGGAGATTTAGATAGTGTTACAAAAACTAGAGCTTCTCTTAGAAATTAGGATGATAATCAAGCATTTGATTCAAAAAAAGAACCTAATAAAATAAATTATGAAATTAACAATGAATTATGGGTGATAAAAGTAAAGAAAAACTTAATTAATTTCAAAAAATATACTTTGTAATCTTATAGAAAAATATAAAGGGACTATTACTACTGGAATTAAGTGGGTGTTTAGAAACAAAGTTGATGAGTGATGAAAAATAGTTATAAATAAAGATAGATTGGATACATAAGGATATAGTCAATAATATGGAATTGTCTATGAGGAAACCATTTCACCAGTCGATAGACTTGAAGCAAATAGAATACTTCTTGACAAGCCAACACATTTGGATTTCAAACCAAATGAAATTGATGATAAGAGTGCATTCTTAAATAGTAATACAATTGAGGATGTACTTTTGAACAAATCCAAGGATTTTAAAATTTTCATTTTCCAAATTATGTTTTTAAATTAATAAAATCACTATATGGTATAAAATAGGCTCCTAGATCTTGGTATGATTGAATCATCTTTTATTAAATTTATACATGTTTTTAAAAAGGCATAGATGATTCTACTCTTTTTATAAAAATTATTTAAAATGATTATTTTGTACTTCAAATTTATGCTGATTATATTATTTTTAGATTTCTAAAAACTATTTGTTCACAAATTTTTAAAAAATGATATGAAATGAATTTGATAAGAGTTTAATGGGAGAACATAAATTCTTTATTAGTTTACAATTTTTTTAAAATAAATATGGAATTAGTACAAATCAAGGAAATTACACTATTTTCTCTCTAAAAAGTATTGGTTTGGAAATAGTAAAATTAGTGATACTCACATGAGTACTACTTATATGACAGATCATGATGAAACTAGAAAGTCATTAAATCAAACCAATTAGAGAGGTGGGATTTGAAGCCTTATATATAAAACATATATTTTACCATAGATTATGTTTATTATGTGTATATGTGCCCATTTTCAAGTAAATCATAAATAATCACATTTACTTAATATTAAAATAATAATAAAATAAGTTAAATATACAACCAATTTATGACTATTCTATCCATGAAGACAATCATTTTATTCAGTGATTTATTCAGATTCTAATTTTAGTAGTTTCAAGTTATATAGAAAAATTACGTTTGGAACATGTCACCTTTCTGTAAAGTAAATAGTATCATGATGTTGTAAAAAAATTATGTTTAATTTTATAATAATGAAGCTGAATACATATATGTAGGATGTTTTTGTGCCCAAATTCATTTGATTAAACCCAGATTGCTAGATTATGGATATCAATTTAAACATGTAACTTTATATTGTGAGAATACAAGTGTGATAAATATTTCCATGAATATTGTATATAATTGTAACATACATAACTTATTTTGAAGTTAAATTTCATTTATTTTCCATTCATGATTTGTTTTGAAGGGTTTCCAAAGGTTTTATGGAGGAATAGATGAGTTTTAATGAATTGCGCCAAACCGTAAGCCCAATTCCAGATTTAAAAATAAATTTTGTTTCTTTTATAAAATTTTCATTTTTTTTATTTTTCACCCATTACAATTCCTAAATGGTCTCCTCGGACCTATTAACACCAAAATATAAATTTGGAGCCTTTATAAATCTATAATCATGGAGGATTTGGGTTTTTATTTAAGAATTGGGCCAACCCGAAAGCCCATTTTCCAGTTTTAAAATGATTCGTTAATTTTTTAATATCTTATTTAATATAATGGATTTATCGGTGATTCCACCTCCCTCTCGACCTTAAGAAACCCAGGCGCTCTCCCATTTCCTTTCCCCCATCCATGGAGCTCTATGAAATCGCGAAGTAGGACTGATCTTCATAGGGTGTCTCAAATCGGCCAGAATTGAAGAGGTAACTTCATCCCTTCTTAACTCTCTCAATTATTACTCTTTTACCTCCATTCTAATTCTTAAATTACCTCCTAAATCTTGTTCGAACAATCCACGAATTTTGGATGTTTTATATTTCATAAACTATTGTTTTTGGAGTGATTAATTCAGGATACTTCAAGTAGGTGAGTCTATTTCTTTCCTCTTTCAAATTGCTTAGGGTTTCTTCCCTAATTCATGAATTATAAAAATTCCAGAAGTTAGGGTTCGTGGCTAGGATCTAAATTACTATATTTGGGGTGAAATATTGAGGTTTTAGGTTTCTTTTAACTTCCTTGAGGTGCGACGGTCATGCGGTTTATGTTTCTCCCCAATATTTGAGGGTTTCAACACATTCAGTAGGTGATTCCGTGGGTAACCATTTAATGATGAGTTAGTTTTCTTGATTAAATAAATTTTCATGTTCCTTATATACTGTTTATTATGCAAAAACCATTTTTGGTAGAAATAGTAAATCATTTGTTATTAAAGTTAAAATTTTGTTTGAAGTATTTATTTTTCAAATGTATTTCTCGAGTTATCTCTTATAGTAGTTTTGTAAAACGTGGAAGTGATTTATTAGTTGTTGAAAGGGGCTTCCAATTTTGGTTGGGTAATAATATAGTGTCATGTGGGCCTAAAAATGTGGGAATTTTAATGGTTTTTATGTGTTTAACCTTGTTATACTATTTGAAAGTGTTTTATGGATTTGTGTGTTCTCATGGGTATCTTTTGCGATATTGATCAAGGTGATTATATAACAATTGAAAGTGGATTATTACATGTTTATCGGGACTCCAATTCTGTTTTGGTAAGTGATTGGTGTGATTTTGGCTTAAATATATATTTTTGAAATGGGTTTTTTGTGAAAGACATATTTGCACCACTTGGGTTCTTTTTATGAAAATTGTAAATATTTTAGTTGGTTAAACAAAGTGGGAAAATGGTGCATATGTACTATTTGGTATATGTGTTCACATATTATAGGGTTTTGAAAGGTGAAGTGATTTTTTAAGATTTAAAATATTTTTAGAATGTTTTGTAAATTTCTATAATGTTTTATTAAATGGTGATGTTGGAGAGAAACTTGTTTGTGTGCTCTTTTGTGTAAGTTTAATGATAAAATGATTTTGAACGTAAAAGGGGTGTTATGTAACAAGTGAGTGGGCTGTTGTGAGAGTTTTAATATATTGGATTGGTTTTATAAATTTTTTTAATGAATTTGTGGAAGTGTTAAAGAAATGTGAAAAGTGTTGTGGGATATTTTGGTGTGAGTCGGATTTCAAAATCAATTTGAATGAAAAGTGGAATTTTGTGACTTGTGTTGTATACATGTGGTCTGTTTGGTGAATTTATGATATAGAAATATTATTTTCTAGTGAATATTATATTCATTGACTTGTTGAACTTGTTTGAGCACAAAGGGAAAACCCGGGTATCTAGGTGGGTGGACTTGTACTAGTATGCTAGTGAAGCTGTGGGGTTTGGCCTTGGTTTCACTTAGGAAGATTGATGCTTACAACTCTAAATAAATTATTATGATGATGATTGGGGACCACAAGGTTATGGGTATGTACCCTACTATTGGCTCGTGCATGAGAATGGATATTTTTTATGGTTACTGTCACCGAGATAGGAGGTACCTGGGACCCACAACTAGCTCGTGCATAGGGGTTATTTCCCATTTCTTGTGCTCACTAGATATTTAGTGCTTATCGTCGGCATATGTTATGAGTGGCTGGAAAATTCAGTATCCTAGGTATTTATTTTAAAAGTGTTTATTCTTTAAATTATCCCAATTGAAAACTTATTTTTTTAAGTTTCATCTTTTAGAAATTGTAAATAGAAATTACGTGTTTTTGAAAACTTGCATGCTTTTCGTCTTTGAATGTTTATCGAATGGAATATCTTAGTGGTGTTATCCTACTGGGCATTGGATCACACCCTACTTACACCTTTGGGTGTAAGTAGACTTGGTTATTTTTGTTGTCGCAGGTTGGGTACAATTTGTTTTGTTCCAGTGGTTCGAGTTTCTAGCAGGTCCTTGGTAGTGAAGTCTTGTGGAGGTGGCTTGAGGGCGTTGCCCCATGCCATGAGGGTTCATGGGATATTTCATTTTGGTTTTGTACCTTTGGTATAGTCTTTTTTTAAGCTATGTAATTCAGATCTGAATTTTTGAAAATTATTGTTTGGTTTGAAAAATCCAGATTCGTTTTATTGGATACTTTTGTTTTTTTAAGTTTATAAACTCAGGTAAATCATTCCCAATTTTCATTTTATGATACCCGGGCACTTGTTCCAGCCCGTGGGGATCGGGAACGCCCTTTGGTCCTTGTCACGGGACAGGTTTGGCACTGGTTTCAGTGGTGACCAGATTTGGTTCGTGACAAAATGGTATCAGAGGGTGGTTCGCTCTCATTGGGTCATGTTATTTGAGGAACAATAAAGATAATCCGGAGTTAGGATTTTTGGGGCTTAGAATTTCAGTTATGAGTAGTGTGGCTGATCACCAAACCTCGTGATGGGATTCATGTCTCCAGGGGAAGTCAGGACCTTTCAGAGTCCTTTGGTTTTCTTGGTTTAATAATGATTAGGGGAAATGAAAAGAGAGTTGGGTTAATGGTCTCAGTAAGCTCGTAAGGCCTGGCAATCCATGTGGAGCTGGGGATATTCCCAAGAACACTCTATGTGACAGTGAAGTGATTGTAATATGGCCGCCAACCATATGTCCAAGTCACCCACTGAAACTAGTTTCCTCTCACATTGTCTTGTGTTCTTTAGTTTTGAAATCTTGGAACTTTGGTTTTAAAGTGACTTGGTTTTAAGAAGTGTAAAGTTTTTGTGAAATTATTTTCAAATAAATATGGAATGGTTTGATTTATGAAATATTGGAACTAAATATTAAGAATTATTTTGAAATGGAAAATGGTGTGCTTACACCTTTTTTGAAAGTATAAACTATACTGAATTTGGTTTTGAAATAGTTTTTCCAATAGAGTTTTCTAATCTATCATAGGGTGTTTTGTTGGGATGAGATGTTATGAAATTGATGTGAATAACATGAAATTGAGTTCTTATATAAATGGTTGTTTCTTTATGAAAATTTTAGTAATATTTGAATTGGGATTTGGATCCCTTGGTTAGCAGTTTTGAGAAAAAGGATGTGTTGGTTGGCCGTTTTGGTTTTGAAAAGTGGAAAGAATATTTGTTTTTAACCTTTGGTATTTCTGTGAGTGACCACATGCATGGGGTTATATGGGATGATGGATGGTTGATGGCATGACTGGATGAGTTCTGGGACAGATATGAAGAGGGTGCCCAGTGTGGCAGAAAAACAAGCATGTCTGAGGCCCATGGGGTACCATTAGAGGATACACTTACTACTAAACTATTTGTTCTCAAAGAATTACTTTTAAAGATAAACATGATGTCTTGATGAATATTTTTGTATGGTTTGTATTATGGGTTTTTGAAAATGTTTATGTTGTGGGATGTTTTGAGTCCAACAACCCCTTCTGTTTGAACTGTGTTTTGCATTTGTGTTTGGTCGGTAAGTAGTGTTGTAGGGACAGTTAGTGGTCTATTTTCAAAACAAATTTGGGATGCCTTTATGGTGGTTCCCTTTATGTGTTTGGAGATAGTTTATGGAATTTTTATACCAATGGACCATATTGGATGGGTCCTTGGGTTTTCTCATTGGATAAGGTACGCCCCCATTGATGGTTAATGCACAACTGAAGCGCAACCCATATTTTTTCTCCATTGGAAAAACCTCCACTTGATCAATATAAGGAATATTTTTCTTGAGCTTTTTAGATTGAGTATACACCCTTTCCATTATTGGTTTTGTGTGTCCTCTTGTAGTGGTAGATTGATCATGGATGGTTGAAAGTGACCTTAGCCTCTTAAGATTCCTCATTTTTCGAAGGTGGAAGTGTTCTGGGGTTGTTAGCATGGATGAGTATTTGGATAGTGTCTAAGAGGAACTCTCTGTCCTTCATTGTCTCCTCAAAGAAGGATTTCATGTTAAACTACCAGTGTGGGAAATATGGTCATGAGAGGATATTGTGGCCACTTTCTAGAATTTTGTGTTGTTTGGTGATGTTATACAAGTTCCCTCTCTATTGATTGTTTATATCAGTCATAATGGTCATGTTCGGTGACACCTTGTTGTGTCATGTGCTCGATTGACCGAAAAGGTGAAAGTTGGGAAATAATTTGAGAGTCTCTATTATGTTGGGAGAATGTATCCCTTGGAAAAACATAAAAATATTCCATTTTAGAGGAAGGTGAGTATAAGTTTTCTTTACTTATATTGTTTCTCACCCGAACAAACAAGGTGTGATGTGTGTATATCTTCTAAGCCCTTGTTTCAGTGAAATATCGAGTTAGGGTAAAGTGAGTTTGGAATGTGTTATGTCTTGGAAAAACTTATCAGGGATTGTGGTGTAGTTGTTGTTTGAAAAGAAAGAATAATTCTCAATCAGGTGGTTTCCAAAGCCAAGCTACGAGGCTGAAGATGCTTCAATCATTTGAGCTCCAACCATAGGTCTGAGAGAGAAGCTGGCTAGTAGTCAGGGGAAATCACAGGGTCATTTAAAGCCTTTTTCAAAGTCATATCCTCAATATGAAAGATAAGAAGAGTTTAAACCTATGGTGTCATCATGTTTCTTCTACTATTCATGTTAGGTGGAAATAGGTGGAGGGCCTTGTAACCATGTCATCGCCCAATGCTATTCCCTCCCCCTTTCGTTTCCATTGAGTCTTTAGAGAAAGGTATGAAGTTTTGCTAGACAGGTTGACCACACGGTTTTCACTTGGTTAGTAGTTACCATGCCCCAAAAAAACCATGTAGATAGAAGAATCTCCACTGTTAGTTCATGGTTTCCCAAACCATTCAGAGTAACCATGTGGTCATCCCAACACTTTATATTTTGGGGTCTTTCTGTACCGGCCCATGCTGGTCGATTAAGTTGGTTGGTTCTTATGGTGGGGAGCCTATTTTATTCCCCCGTACCAAAAACATAGACTTTTACATGGTCATGGATTGGTGGTAGGTAGTCTCGTTCGGATCTATCAAGCTACCTAAATCTTCCTTCGGTAACTATTGAGATTGTAGAGTGCCCAATGGTTTAGTTATAGCAAGGTAATTGTAACCTTGTTCGATGTCGTTGTTCATTTGGGTGAAGTGCTTGAGTCTTGTTCGGATAGTGTTTGAGGAGTTTTCCTTTGGGATAAAGAATGAATGTGACTGATTGTTTAAGTAAAGTGGTTTATGTTTTTGTTTTGAAGTATTCCTTCCATAATTGAACATTGGAGGTGTTTTAGCCTTTGGGGGCGAAACCTGGCAAGGGAGTACATCTTGGTTTATCAGTTGGGTTTGGTTTTTGTATCTGGACTTTCTGTAGCTTTCTGGGGATAGAAAGTTTTCATCGTGGGGATAATTGTACCATACATAACTAATTTTGAAGTTAAATTTCATTTATTTTCCATTCATTCTTTGTTATGAAGGGTTTCCAAAGGTTTTATGGAGGAATAGATGAGTTTTTATGAATTGGGCCAAACCGTGAGCTCAATTCCTGATTTAAAATTAAATTTTGAATCTTTTATAACTTTTTCATTTTTGTATATTTTTCACCCATTCCAATTCCAAAATGGTCTCCTCTGACCTATTAACATCAAAATATAAATTTTGAACCTTTATAAATACATAATCAGGGAGAATTTGAGTTTTTATTTAAGAATTGGGCCAACCCGAAAGCCCATTTTCCAGATTTAAAATGTTTCTTTAATTTTTTAATATCTTATTCAATATAATGGATGCTTCGGTGATTAAACCTCCCTCTAGACCTTAAGAAACCCAGGAGCTCTCGCATTTCCTTTCCCCCCTCCTTGGAGCTCTATGAAATCGCTAATTAGGGCTGATCTTCATAGGGTGTCTCAAACCGGCCAGAATTGAAGAGGTAATTTCCTCCCTTATTAACTCTCTCAATTATTACTATTTTCCCACCATTCTAGTTCCTAAATTACCTCATAAATCTTGTTCGAATAATCCCTGAATTTTGGCAATTTTAAATTTCTGCAACTATTGTTTTTGGAGTGATTAATTCAGGATACTTCAAGTAGGTGAGTCTATTTCTTTCCTCTTTCAAATTGCTTAGGGTTCTTCCCTAATTATTTAATTATAAAAACTCCAAAATTAAGGGTTCGTGCCTAGGTTCTAAATTACTATATTTGGGGTGAAATATTGAGGTTCTAGGTTTCTTTTAACTTCCTTGAAGTGCGGTGGTCGTGCGGTTGATGTTTCGCCCCAATATTTGAGGGTTTCGATACATTCGGTAGGTGATTCCATGGGTAACCAATTAATGATGAGTTATTTTGATTGATTAAATAATTTATAAGGTTACTTATATGCTGTTTATTATGCGAAAACCATTTTTTGTTGTAATAGTAATGGATTTGGTATTAAAGTTACATTTTTGATTGAAGAATGTATTTTTCAAATGTATTTCTTGAGTTATCTCTTGTAGTAGTTTTGTAAAACGTGGAAGTGATTGATTAGTAGTTGAACGGGGATGACAGTTTTTGTTGGGTAATAATATAGTGTCATGTGGGCTTAAAAATGAGGGTCTTTTATTGGGTTTTATGTGTGTAACCTTACTATACTCTTTGAAAGTGTTTTATGGATTTTTGTGTTCTCATGGGATCTTTTGCGATATTGTTCAAGGTGATTATATAACATTTGAAAGTGGATTATTACATGTTTATTGGGATTCCAATTCTGTTTTGGTAAGAGATTGGTGTGATTTTGGCTTAAAAATAGGTTTTTGAAATGGTTTTTTTTGTGCAAGACATATTTGCACCACATGGGTTCTTTTTATGAAAATTGTAAATGTTTTAGTTGGTTAAACAAAGTGGGAAAAGGGTGCATATGTACTGTTTGGTATATGTGTTCACGTATTATGGGGTTTTGAAAGGTGAAGTAATTTTTTAAGATTTCAAATATTTTTAGAATGTTTTGTAAATTTCTGTACTGTTTTATTAAATTGTGATGTTGGAGCGAAACTTGTTTGTGGGCTCTTTCGTGTAAGTTTAATGATAAAATGATTTTGAAGGTAAAATGGGTGTTATGTAACAAGTTAGTGGGCTGTTATGAGAGTTTTAATATATTTTATTGGTTTTATAAATTTTTTTAATGAATTTGTGGATGTGTTAAAGAAATGTGAAAAGTGTTGTGGGCTATTTTGGTGTGAGTCAGATTTCAAAATCAATTTGAATGAAAAGTGGACTTTTGTGACTTGTGTTGTATACATGTGGGCTGTTTGGTAATTTTATGATAAGGAAATATTATTTTCTTGTGAATATTATATTCATTGACTTGTTGAACTTCTTTGAGCACAAAGGGAAAACCCGGGTATCTAGGTGGGTGGACGTGTACTAATATGCTAGTGAATCCGTGGGGTTTTGCCTCAGTTTGACTCAGCAATATTGACGCTTAAAACTCCAACTAAATTATGATGATGATGATTGGGGACCACTAGGTTATGGGTATGTACCCTACTACTGGCTCGTGCACGGGAACAAATATTTGTGATGGTTACTCTCACCGAGATACGAGGTACCTGGGACCCACAACTAGCTCGTGCCTAGGGGTTATTTACCATTGCTTGTGCTCACTAGATATTTTGTGCTTATCATCGGCATACGGTATGAGTGGATGGAAAATTTAGTAGCCTTGGTATTTATTTTAAAAGTGATTATTCGTTAAATTAGCCCACTTAAAAACTGATTTATTTAAGTTGCATCTTTTAGAAATTGTAACTAGAAATTACATGTTTTTGAAAACTTGCATGCTTTTCATCTTTGAATGTTTATCACATGGAATATCTTAGTGGTTCTATCCTACTGGGCATTGTCTCACACCCTAATTACACATTTGGGTGTAAGTAGACTTGGTTATCTTTGTTTTCGCAGGTTGGGTACAATTTTTTTTGTTCCAATGGTTCGGGTTTCTAGCAGGTCCTTGGTGGTGAAGTCTTGTGGAGGTGGATTGAGGGTGTTGCCCCATGCCATGAGGGTTCTTGGAATGTTTAATTTTGGTTTTGTACCTTTGGTATAGTCTTTTTTAGTTGTTTTAAGCTATGTAATTCAGTTATGAACTTTTGTAAATGATTGTTTGGTTTGAAAAATCCAGATTCGTTTTATTGGATTTTTTTTGTTATTTTAAGTTTATAAACTCGGGTAAATCATTCCCAATTCTCATTTTATGATACCCGGGCACTTGTGCCAGCCTATGGGGATCGATAATGCCCTTCGGGCATTGTCACAGGCCAGGTATGGTACTAGTTTCGGTGGTGACCAGATTTGGTTCGTGACAATCATTCTAAGAAAAAGCATATTGATGTAAGACATCACATTTTTTGAGATGATTTATAATAAGGAGATACAACTCCTAAATTCATAGGAACCAAACACCATTTTTCTAATATTTTTACAAATTACATGAATTTTTTGAGATATTTAACTACATCAAACATGAATTAGGAATGAGCCACCATTTGTGATCCACCATTGGATAAGCCACTAATGGTGATCCAATATTGTAATGAGCCACCACTAGTGATTCACTATTGGGTAATTCACCAATAGGTAAGCCACCATTGGGTAAACCACCATGTGGTAAGTCACTATTAGGTAAGCCACTATTAGTGATATACCATTTTTTGATATGTTGTTCCAGCCACTATTTTCCTACCATTACTAACTTATTATTAGAATTTTTTTTATTTATTAATTTATATTTTTTATATTTTTTATTTTAAATATCCAAATGATAAATATGAATTAAATCCATTTTTCAGTCACTCCCTTTCTCACACATACCCTTCATACCATTTCAACTTCCCTTATATCCTAATTGTCATCCTTCTCCACGCTCTTCCTTAAACTTATGATTTAATGTACTTTTCAGTGTTAATCACCCATCAATGTTGTCTCTAAGGGAATTATATCCAATGAATAAATCTCATGAAGAATCGAGACCTGCTGTAGTCAAATTGAGAAACTGCTATCTAGAGAACCGTGTGTTTGTTTCAAAGAACGATGTAGATAAATAACGATGTAATCTTGAAAATTATTGGTAATCATGGTGATTCCGGACCAGGGTTAGTTAGATTGCTTATTCATTAAAGACACCCCATTTTATTCAATTTTTTATCATAAGTTCTACCAATACATAGAGTACAACATTTTAGTAAAATAAAAATATTATTAAGAGTATGAAATATGGAAAAGAAGTCATATTTTATTCCAGAGAATGGAATCCTTGAATCAATGTACCCCATTAAGGTATCAATAATGACTATCAAGGTTCAATAAAAATTGATAGTGAGCTATTTATGTATGAGTATGCATTGATATAGCTAACATGGAATGGTAATGTGAGGAGGACTACAACTACAAAATTAGATGGTATTAATCATATGATATGTCCCAATAAAGGGGATTTTAGAATAATAAGGTATCATTATGTCTATATTTTATTCCTTAATAATGGATGGGATAAAATTAATATTTTTAGATATCTTATAGTGCAGTTGATGGAGATGTGAAAGTCATATTCTTGGTCAAACTCATTGATTTAACCTAAGTTGGTCTCTTCTATGATATAATACAAGGGGTTGGTTGGAATAAAAGAAGCATAGGTAATGTGCGGTGGTTATTTTTTTAGTAAATTTACATGTAAGGGAATGAAAACCAAATTGAATCCCTGGTTGAAGAGATCAATAGAGGATATAGAAAAGAACTATGAGGATTTTTGTCCCATAGAACACCCTACTAGAACCAATAATGTTGTTGACCCAAGCATAGATCCAAATGTGATTGTGGTTTATTTGGATTAGTAAATGAAAGAATAAGTTGACATTGTTGTTGTTGTATAAGAATAAGTGGCTACATTTTTTGAAGAGGGTAGTGATATAGAGATTACGAAAATCCATATTGTGTCATATATATCTTTGAGACCACCTATTTCTCTCTCTAATAGAGAGAATATATTGAGTGATGGAGATTAATATAATACTAAACACTCTTGAGAAGAAAAAATTTAGTGTCATCCTGAGAACTCTAGAGAAGTAGTGGATGTGTCAGATAGTTCAGATGATGATTATGGGATGATAATGGGAATAGACATAATGCTGATGATGTTGATAGCATGAAGAAGGATCAGTTTCACCAATATCATGTTGGTTTAGTTTATGTTTGGTATGTAGAGAGACCAAGTTAAGTGTAGTCTATAGGTGATGCTACCTCTATTTGAGATGAGGCTAGATCATCAGTTGAGGGGGATAAATCTAATAGTTCTTCCAATAAGAAGTTAGTCTATAGGGGTGATACATCTGTCTTAGGTGAGGTTAGAGCTTCATCCAAGAGGTATCCTTCATCAGGTTCAATGTTTCTTGTAATTTATGATACTGTTTAATATGTGGAGACTAGAAGTGAGTATGGTCACCAAATTCCACTAGATCATGGTGGAACTACTATCATAGTTTCTATTGGAAAAGATCTAAAGGGATCTCTTATAGAGAATATTTGATGATGATGGTTATCTTTATGATTTTACATTTGATGAAAAAATACTATATTAGAGAATAAATAGGATATTTTTCTTAGTTATAATATAATCCATTCACTAATATGAACTACTGCCTTTGTGCCTTTATATTATGTTACTAGAGTTGATTTGGAAACCATCAGAGAGAGATTGAATCCTGATTTCAAGGGAATTATATGATATCAGGATTCTACAGTTAGTCAAATTAAAGAAGCTTATTCCATAAATCACTTTGAGTTTTTCATTTTCTTTATTCTACCTAATATTACTTTGAATATTAATGAAGTTGAAATTGAGAATAGATGATTGGATAGTGAGATGGATAATGGAACCCGGGGTATAACAGAAGCATGAAATATAAACAATATAAAATTTCTGGTTTTGGATTCATGTCTAAAACACTCAATCCAAAAAAACCTTTTCCATATTTCTAAAATGATATTGTGTAATTCAATTTAAGCATGAAAAATAAAATATAATGAAATCATATACGATACCATGTTCGATTAAAGTTTCTGATTTAATTCGCTCATTATTGGTGTGTCTTTGTTGAAAAGAACCAAATTTAGAATCCTCTAGATCTTTCACATGTTATAAAAAATTATTTTATCATCAATACATCTTTATTTGGTGTTAAAATTGGAAATAAAATAGCTATAAACATCCTTATGACCGCCTAAATAATACAGACTCGGCCGAGAAAGAGGGATCGATCTGACCTTGTTCTTCCTCTAGATTATCTCTTTATAAACATGATAGGTGCGAAAAAATGATATTATCTCAATAAATTTTTTGAAAATTATGGATCATTCAATTCAGGATACTAAAATGCACTTTTATATATAGTATATACTTTCATAAATTTCATTTTGGTATCCAGAAAGTAATAACCATAATTTTAGAAATTGTCACACCCCTATGACTTAATAACCTTGTCATAAATTTAAAAATTATTTTATCACTCCCTTGTAACACTATAAAATATTTCATAATAAAAAATTAATAATTAAAATGGACTATAAGCTCCCTATATAATTTAATGAACCTTGTACATCCTGTGTTTATATGTAAAATTATATTTTATCATATTTAATTTTATGATCAAGCAACTTGTGAATACCATGATAAATAAATTCAATAATCATTATTATAAACATGAATAATATAATTGAATTATTTTTACATATGATCAATCATACTGAGACATTCACTAGTACCCACACATGGGGATGACTTCATCCTAAAATCATATTCATTAGAATAGGTGAAACTTGTTGATACACTTAGTGTGTAGATCCTTTTCTTGATAGTTGTGATTCTAACCCACAGAATAAGAGTTATGTCTAGAAATAGATAATAAATTTTATAACTACCAATACCTCATACAATCATGTTCTGTTTAATATAATCTGTTTATCTTTTTATCTCTCATAAAGAATGATGCACACTTGTGTTATCATCCTCTTATTTCTTTATATATTTTGTTTCTTTACTAGATAAAATTTCATCTTTATACCACGACCATGGAATTATTGATAGTACTAGAATATTAGTCTCCCTAGGCCCTTGAGATATCTCTACCTCAACTCAGAAGTAAAAAATTCTATATTGATCATTCAAACAATTTTATAGAAGAAATGATGTAACCAACAAAATCTACCTTTCCACGATTTCATTAACATTTTTTTCATTGCATCAACATACATGATCATGTGTATCACATTGATAATGATGTCAAGATAGAATACCAATACACATGTCTGTAGATAGAAATTTCCAATGACACCCAAAAATGAAATGCTCATATTGGTGGGTTTGTCCTCATGATTTCATCTATTTGAGATCACCAAGTGCGAACATTATGAGAATAAGTCTTAATGTTTATGATCCTCCATCACCTGATAGTCAGACATCATATGTGTCATATTATTATGATTTACATAAACCATAATAAATATGATTAATATTACTATTAATGTGTCTTTTGGTTATTCATTGAGTTGGGAAATTCTATAACCTTTTGATAGGACACATAATCTATGGACATTACCACGTAAATAGTGGATGTTGGAATTTTAACACCATTATTGTAAGAATAAACACATGTATATATATATAATTGTATACATGTAATGGCAATCAAACGTACTATTTATGTTGCGTATAGGGAACCCAGTATTTCAACACTCCCATTTTCACTAGATCCAACTTTCATTCGATCCATGTTAGCTCTCACATGATAAGATCACGTTTCTGCTAAGTTAGGGATTTTTTCATTGGCTTGAAATATTGCAATTTTGTGGATATTCATTTATTTATGATTTTACCTCATTTATTATGACTTCTCAAGATAATATATCTTCATGTGTACATTTCAATAATTAAATTAGGGCTAGTACTAGTAATAAAATTATCATAACATTACGTACAAGATATGATTCCCAAAACTGGAAAAAATAATTTCATAAAGTACACTACTTCTTTAGATTCATTAAATCACCAAAGAACTCGATATATTTAAATATGGATACCACTATCTTGAATGATCTTGTGTTTCCCATTACCTTTGGCTAACTGTGATTTGAAATCATATTTTCGTTAAATAAAGAATATTTTGTGTCCCCTTGTAAGTAGTATCCTTTTATCTCTACTTACTAGGTATATATATTTTGTACATTGACAAGTACAATATGATAGTTCTTACTTCTTCCCTTATAGTTCTCCAAGATACAACTATTATTTTCTTATTATAAATTATATTCCATAAATATCACATATTTTACATATCATGGCATATAAGATATATCCATTGGTAGTGCTTTTGAAATTATACTCACCACAATAATATCCACTTATTCCTATGCATGTCTTCTTGGATAGATTTATAACATATAATATTGGAAACAATTATATCTTCAATTATTACAACTTGTATTTTATCAATACCTTATCAGCATACCTATTATTGAATAGGTATAAGAGACCATTATACCCCCTCAATAGATATCATTTCCAAAAACTATGGTTGTTCCTTTAATTCAGTCTCTATAGATTTACTATCATATATGTGTTAACTAACTATAAGACCAAAAACTATTTTCCATATGTTATCAAACATATTTTAGCTATAAAATAATGAAATCCAACTAACCTCTTGTAGACACATGGAAAACATTCATTCCAATTTATTATTATATGATCTAATATCTTACTTTACTCCAGATCTATATTTCCATAACTTTCACCCTTATTTCAATTCGAATATGTCTCTATCCGTTTCTGGTTGTTTTGTATAGACACATTCCATGACTGGTGGTGTTGACATCAAATTCTCAATAAATTGATCATGAAAAGTAGCTATGAAATGTAAATTTCTAATGTATTTTGGAATAAAAACATGGTATTCCCAATAAAACCATACTGGTACCATTTTTTTACCATCCATGTATAGTCTCGCATGAATACCCACTAGAGTATTCAAAATAATAAGCATCTCGTACCTTGATACATAGAATCCATTATTGAATTTTATTTTATCCCGTGAAATTTTTCTAATTTCTATATACTGCATACTTGTAGAAATTATTATTACCAATGACTAATGTACAATATATCATGATTAATATAACCCCATCACCCTATTATTGTACTTCCTACACAATATGTATCTTTGGAACATTACTTCTCCACAAGGTCTTGTGGAACTTGATCCTATCTCTTCTTATTTGTGCATCTATGCCTTGAATAAACCCAATTCAATATTTCTCCCACTGTCTCAAATAGAGATGTGTATCTTTTTATTGAAATATAGAATATAAATTGACTATATATTTTCTATCATATGGATTACCATAATATTCTTAGAAAACTTTACGATTCGTATAATAGATACACATTGTGTTTTACTTTATGCAAGTTTGATGAAATCCTAAAAAACTCATTGCATCTAAATGAGTGTTTTTATGAAAATGGATTTATATCATACTAAAATTTATATGATATTCATTTTTCATTATAATTTACATATGGTTATGGGATATTCATTCTATTTTCAAAGAATGTCTCAAAAAACATAAGTATCTACAAAACATTAGTTTTAATGTTGATTCTCCTTTAAATTATATTATGACTCTAATGTGTATAATGAATTGTGAATTTAGTCATTTCTCATTGATACATTTCATTGAACAATTTTAACATGCTATAATCATCATCAATCAACCATATTAACATCATAACATTGATTTGTATAATGTAATGTTCCTTTAATAATTACTCCACACTACATTATATTTATTGATGAATGCTTGGTCAAGATCTTATTTAGCAAAATATTCTAAATTATATCATATCTTATGACCATATATTTATAATATTTCACTTTCAAATACCTTAAATACATAAATTAATCATATTATGTATACTTACCACAAGTATACTATTGGAATAGTTTACACTCTACAACGAAACAAATTTAGAAATACTTTTTGATTTCCATTAATTCTAAATGTTTATTTTTCTAAAACTAAGTACATAAGTGTGTTGGTAGTACTTATGGTATATAATTCCAAATATTCTAAAACCGTATTGGGTATATCCTTGAAAACTATTTGCTTTTCCTTGAAGAAGTATTATCTTACCATAGTTGGGTATAAAAGTAATACATTTTATATTCACCATGTATTCCCAATGATTTAAGAAATACATAACTACTGTTTGAGTATTAATAAAAAAACCATTCCCAAAATTTAATACTATTTATATATGTCAAATGCATATGAGTGAGTTTAACTAAAACAATTTATATGGAAATTATGTTATGTTCTTTTCACAGCTGACTTAGGAACCTACCTATCATTGTAACTTTAAGAATGTACCTTACTTCTAGTAACATTTTTTTAATTACATGGTTATTGTATTTTAATACAGATATATGATTTCCATATTTTACTTAGTACCCAATAAGTATGTCATAAACATTACAAATAATTATGAATATCCATGAAGAAGAAGAAACATATCCCTTCTTCAATTCAGTAAATTGAATTTGTATTTAATAAAATTATTTCACAATATGTGAATAAAATAACCACCTATATAATAAATATTTTATTTTATGGAAAATGTAAAGCATCCTTGGTATAAAAAATCCCATTTTCCTTTTCTCCTCGTATTTCATATAGTTTACCATAAGAACTGAAGATTAAACTTTATTAAGTTATTATTTTCTTGATGAACATTTCAAAGAATTTAATGAATCGTTTTTATATATTTACTATTTTTTATACAATCATAAAAAAACTAGATTAAAAGGGTGAAAATGATATACCAAAGGTATGTTTTGAAATATCACGGCCATATTTTAGTGTAATCATCATACATTCATATACCACTTCACTTTTCCCTCAATAACTTATTAGAGAGGAGACAACATAAAAAATCATCATTTTCCCAATGTTGTGTCTACAAATCACATAATACATTGATGATATCCTTATGATATAACCAATATATGGGTCATAAATTAGTTTCCATTAAGAATTTTTTCACCCTCACCTTTTTATGTAGATTAATAGGTATTGGTGACACCGACACCTTGAATTTATGATGTTGAAGTACTTTTTGAATGTTTATGTAATACTCATTGGAATCCTATTCCATTTTAGACCTTTTTTGTCCAATATTATCATAGTGAAATTATGGTACTATATTCCATTTTCTAAAAAAATAAAATCTATAATATTTCTACTTTTATCTTGATTATTAGTATACATTTTCAAATTATTAATTTTGAGTGTCTCCCACTATTTTATCATATCCTAGTATACCTAAAATTCTAGATTCATAATACCAAGTCACTTGAGTAGTAGAGTTGCAAGATCCTTCAATCCCCTCCTCATAGAGTACAATATTTGGCTATTTCCATACATAGAGAGTCCAATAGGGTCCCTAATATATCCAACAACATTTACTTGTGGTTCTTTGATATGTTGAGTGGAGTATCATCTCCTGCAAAGAAATATATTTCATTTCTTAATGGTTTGACTTGAAATTTGAAACAATCTACATTTGGATACTTCATTCCTACCAAATTTTCTTAAGTTAACTCCCTACTCATAATTACTCCCTAATAGTAAGAGGCACCCTTAACTTTGGCTAATGTGACCCCAAACAGCCGGTTTTTCTCATAATTGAGAGATTGATGGAATTTAATGACATTGTATTTTCATTGGGGTAATTGGTATGTTGATCCCAAAAAATGAGATCCCTTTATATTTAACATGATTTTTTACTTGTGATCAATCTCAAAACATAACCATGCTTTTATGTAGATAACATTCATCTAACATGTTCATTTTATCTTTTCATTCTTGTTTATTATTATACTATGTGATCACACATAATGAATACAACTTCCCAAAATAAATAACCATGAAGATAAAATAAATATATAAATAATGATGTGATCATAAGCCATTAAATATTAGTTAATCTATATATCAAATAATAGATTATCCAAGACCCTAATATAATTCATTAAGTTAATACTAGACTAGAATAGAAGCTCCCACAACTCCGATGTACTTTACTTGTTTGGTTTCTGCCGGCTCTGAACTCAAATATAGTCACTACGAACTCCTCCAATCATTAAAATGTATACTCACATGAAGGTGAGGGGAACTCAGGGTGCAAAATTACATTTTACCATTTATATTTGTACACAACTACCCTTATACTAATTAATAATGGGGGGATGATAAATATATCTTCAAAATAAAATAATTATTAAATTTTATAAAACATAAATGAAAAAATCAAATTAAATAATTAATAAACCAAATATGTATGGGTTAGTATTGGATCATGATTATTCAACATGTAATTATATTTCATGATTAAAATTAATTATTTTAAAATTCAACTCAAGGGTATTTTTAGTGAATTAACTTGCATTAAAATAATTTTAATTAATTATAGATATGTCTCATAGGACAATAAATAATTTTATTAAATCCCTAATAATTAAATTTAATATATGATTTTTTTTCAAAAAAAAATCGGTTTATTTTTTTCCAAAGATGATCCCTGGAAATTAATTTAGGAATAGTGATGAGTTAAATGGGTCATGCTAGTTAGACCTTGACCGAATTGGTTCAGCTCAAGATGATGCATCCTTTTAAAGGAAATAATATATATATATATATACATATAGAATAATATAAAATGATAAAAATGTTACAAATATAGATTTTCCCCTTCTAATATATATTTTAAACAAGCTTACATGGGAAGATTTGAATCTGATTCCAAGGGAATGTTTGCCAATTAATTAAATAAGCTTCAATGTGAAGATTTAAACTACTTTCTAAGGGAAAATTTGTCATTATTATTTAAAAAGCTTCCAAGGTAAGCTTAAACTAGTTTCTATGGGAAGATTTATCTTTTAAATTAAACATTCTTCCAAGGGATGCTTTAAAATTTCTTCAATGGGATTCATTATCCATTTAATTAAACAAAAATTCATGGATATATTATAATACCAATTAACTACCGCAATAATATTTGGGTAGACTCAACTCACATACAATGTGCTTACATTGTTATTGGAATAAAAATCCATTAAACAGATTGATATTAAAGTGATGCATAAAATAAAACATTATTTTTCATAGCAATTTTTATACAAAACCCATCGATCTTCAATCAGCTATATCATAGTGAAACAAAATTGGATTGATGTCAAGTCAGTTTCTTTGGGACCATATCAAAAAACACTTTTTGAATCATAGAAAATTAAATTGAAATTTCAAAATTTTTGACCAAAATAATTACAAGTTCAGTCTGACACCAATTTAAGGATCCTAGGGGGTAGCAGAAGCATGATAGATAAAAAAATTATATTTTTTGGGATTGAAATCAGGTAAAAAATAGTGAATTCAGAAAACCTATTTATTATATTTTTAAAATAATTGTGTGTAATTCCATTTAATAATATAAAAAAAAATCAAATTAATGCGTAAATGATACCTCAATCGATGGAAGTTGTCAGATTGATTCATTCACTATTGGTGTGTTTTGGATGAAAGGATCCAAACTAAGAATCTCTATAATTTCATAAAATGATATATAATTCATGGATTCTATATATACATTTAACAAGCTCTAAAATGGGAAATTATATAGCTTTATGAGGTCCCTTCTATCGTCTAAAGAATGCGGACTTCATTGAGAAGGATAGATCAATATGACCTTAATCTTCCTACAGATTCTATCTCTAGGAACTTGAGAGGAGTGTAGAGGAAATATTATCTAACTAAATTATTGAAAAAATTGGATACTTTTATTTAAGAGGGTAATATTATCCTATATAATTAGGCCATACTTTTAGAAATTGAATTTTGGTCCCTAGAATGTAATAACCACCATTTTAAACAATTTTCTCATACATATGACTTTGTAATATTTTCATAAATGTAACAAATATTTTGTCAATAACTTTTAACACTACAAAATTAATGTGATATAATAAAAACCACTAAATCTTCTTGTAAACTCCCTAAATAATATAACAATCCTTGAGCATCATATGTTCGTTCAAAAAATTATATTTCCCCACGTATACTTTTATAACCAACGAAATTATGAAGACCTTGAGAAATAAATTCAATAACCATTATTATAAACATGAATAATGTAATTGAATTAGTTTTACAAGAAATCATTCATACTCATACATTCATAAACACCCACACATGGGACCCATATTATCATAAGATCTCATTCATCCAAACTTGTGGAACTTGTGGATATACTTAGTGTGTGATCCTTTAGGTCCTTATCTCGATAGCAGTCAGTCCAACCCATAAACCAAGGGAAGAGTTTAGAAACTCATCATGAACACGAAGGAGATAAGAGAATTTCATTGCTACCTCTATCTCCTATGCAAAAATTATGTGTAATATAATCTCTTTGTCTCATTATATACCATAATATACGATGCAAACGTGTGTCATTATCCCTTTTTTTATTTAAATATTTCATAACCTTACTAGATAGACTTATATTACATTACCATGGGCATTGATTTATTAAAGGTACTACCATCCTAATCAACATAGTCTCTAAAGATATATCTTCCTCAACTAGGGATTGAAAAATTATATATTGATAATTTAACCAATTCCTTACAATCAACGATTCACCCAAAAAAATTCTACATCCCCACAATTTCAATATCATTGTTTTTGTCTTTCATCAAAATATGTAATCAAATAATCCTCCTTGATAATGGTCTCAAGTCAGGTGACCAATACAGATGTCTGTAGATAGGAATATAAAATGACACCCAAAACATGTATTGTTCCTATTAGAGGGTATATCTTCACGATATAATCTACTCAAGATAACCAATTTCAAACTTCATGGGAAGAAGTATCAATGCTTATGAACCCCCATCACATGATAGTTGGACATTATATGAACCCTATCATTATGGTGTATTTACACCCTATGAAATATGTTTAAGATTACTCTCATGGTATCTTGAGATTTTCATTATAGATGGTAACACTTATAACCTTTTGATATGACATGTAATATAAGGAAATTACCATGTAAATAGTGGATGTATAAATATCAACAATATTATATTAAGAATAAACACATGTATATATCAAACTATATAAAAGTAATGGTAATCAAATGTACTTGTTATGTTGGGTCTAGGGAACCCACTATTAAAAAAATATATTCCATGAAGCCTGTTATGGAGTACATGAATGCTAATTTTGCTGCTAGTCAGGCTACTCAATTAAAGAGGTTGGAGACTTTACCCATAACAATTTCATTAACATCTATTGTTCTATCTCCTTCATCTTCTATTGATGGCGAGATGATCCAATCCATTGTGAGAGAGGAGTTTCATGCCATTGTGGATGATGTTCGTACATATCATTAGAATTATCTTTTGTAAATTAGTCAATAATGTGGGAATTTATATAATATGGTAAGGGAGTGTTTAAATAAAGCATAAATAATTAGGGAAACTACCCCCAAGGATATTAAATACCACCTTTATAAAATTTATACAACTAATTATTTGAATTTTCATTTTATGTTTCTTGCTGACTACTTGAGAATCCTCTTATCACTAGGGCATAAAAGGAACAAGTAGACCAGCTAAAAGTATTTCCCCCTTTCAACTTGTTGGTTATGAAAGAGAATAAAGTCTTATTTAATACTATCATGAGAGGAGGTAACATCATCATGGACTTTGTGAACATTACGAATCTGTTATTATATGTATATGGTATAAGTGTTATGGCACCTGAGGCCATACCTATATATGCCCTTAGTACTACACCATCATTTACACCACTTCTTTTTTTGTATCATCCATTTAAAATGTCTCTAGATAATGCTGTTAAAAATCTCAAACCCGTAGTGATTCTAGAGCTTCCTCCCTCTACCTAATCCCCCATAGCTTATAACTTAGTGCCCCATACCTTTGGAAAAGACAAATAACCTATTGATCCTACTTATCTTAGAGGCAAGAGTGACATAGAATAAGATTATATCTTGATAGGGGAAAATCTATTTTATTTTTTCTATTTTTTGGGATATATTATTTTGATTGACTTATTTATTCTAGTTCATATTTTACTCATTCTTATCATGGATTTCATTCTCTTTCGTTATCCTTTTGATAATCCCAAAAGGGAGAGAACATTTTTATGGAATTAAAAATTTAATTTTTAACAGTCTAAATATAAAAATTTAAGTTTATGTTTGTACTTATGTTTCATGTGATTCTATTTAAAAATATATCACATTATAATTTTTAACTATTATGGGGATTTCATTACTTCTCATTCATCTAGTCATGCATATCTATGTTTTATGCTTGGTTTAAAAAATTCCATGATTTGTGATCATCATAAGGGGAGCTTATTGGAACATAAATATTTTAAGGATCAAAAATCATGATTATTATATTTATAATAAGCCTAATGTTACATGATAATACATCCATTTATAATGAAAATATGTATATATACCTGTGATATCGTTAGTTCACATGTTCTACAGTTAGTTATTAAGTGATACCGTTAGTTTACATGAGCTACCATTAGTTTTAGTGTGTTACCATTCATTCAAATTTTATACCGTTTGTTAAACCATGCTACCATTGGTCATGTTATCACAAAATATTCTATTATTATACATTCCATTTCTAGTTGTGATACTTCCGGAAATGATATTTATAGATATGCTGCCATTAGTTAAATTCAACTGCTGCCAGATGTGTTACTGCTAAATTATGATTCCATTAGACTATGCAACCATTGGTTTATGGTGACATTAAGGATGATCCACTATAATTCATGATACCATTGTTGTTCTACCCTTCATTAAAATTTTATTCCTTCAATGGTTAGTTTTGGAGAGTTAATGTAGAAAATGTCTTGTGGAATGTATTAATGATTTCTAATCCACTCAATATATGCATTAATGAATAAGTGAGAGTTTTATGATTTGATTCGCAGAATTAGGATTCATGATATATTTATTATTATTATTAATCAATATATAATCAAACCTATAGAGTTATAGATTATATAGGGAGCCAACGTGCATGATGAGACTTTCTATGGTTCTGTATACCAAATACATGTGAGTGTAAAAGTGTGGAATTTACCAAAGAACAAGAAACATCCATACACTTAATCATGGAATGATTTTCAGATAATCTAGAGACAGAAAAGGGAACCTTACGATACTTCATTTTCCTAAAATTTCAGAGAGAACTCTTCGATACACTCACCATGCCAAAAACATGGACCATCAAGAATTAGAAGAAATTAATAAAATTAAACACTAAATATTTCTACATATTATCATCTGATCTATATATTTTTTTACTTTAAATTCAATAAATGTGATTTTATACTCTATTTATATATAAACACGGACTCCCATGCTTAAATTTGTGTTTGGATGACACGTACAAGTTTATTTTTATACACACAGAAAATGTGGAAGAGTTATTGTGTAGCCTATGTTGTATTATTTCCCATGTATAATAGTGGAATAGGCATTGATTCTAGAAGTATTGTGTGATGTTTTATGTACAACCTGATCCAGGTTGTGGATCAAATTGTTGTAATAATAATCTTCTTGGCAGTAGGTAATTACCAAGTGGAGGTGATTAAGTCTAAGCTTGAGACTGAACCCCCTCTTTTCCATTGAGTGTTTTAGTGTGCTTTTTATATATTTCTAAACTAAACATGTATTTATTTTTAATCCAATAAGAACCTTATACTTTTAATGTTATAATTATATTGTGTTTATATAAATGATTAGATTAAGTAAATTTGTTTTAAAAGTAATAGTGATTTTAAATATTATTTTAACTAATCCCTAATCACACATTGAGAAATATTTTAACTGGGAGAAATTAATATCTTTAAAATATTACTAAGTAATAGTTGAAATGATATTTAAAAATAATTTGATACCAAATGGTGGATGGACTGAGTAACTCTAGAGGGGGTGAATTGAGTACCCAATATTATTAATATACATCATCACCATAATAATTTGATTAATTTTATTATTTATATATTGATTATAATCATGTTTCCCCATGTGGGAGAATAAGATTCATCAAATTCTGGTCAAGTCATGAATATTATGCTCTTGGTGCCTACATTAGCCCATAAAAATACTTCTTCAACAAAAAAACAATTTTCTAGTTTTTATGAACAAGAAAACCATCTAGAAGTTTTATATACACCAATTTCTCTATAAATAAATTAAAAAAATGTTGATTTGAAATCAATGTGGAAAATTTTGAATTTCCTTTACACTAATATGACTAATTATAATCAAATAGTTTCTATCTTCTCAAAAGAAAAAAATTTATCATCTACATTGACTCCCTCGATTTTGGAGTATCACTTTCACATGATTAATGGTTTGTTTCAAATTACAATAGCATCTATATGCATTTTTTTATGGAATACCCATTTGGGTTCACTAAAATTGTCATTTTTCACTCACCAAACTATCTCCCATGTCTAATTCATTTCAATTTTGTCAAGCCATTCATTCATCACCTGAACCTGATTCCCATATCTTGCAATATATTTAAAACATTATGACTATAATTTTTAAAGGAAATATATTTTTTATAGAGACTTCATTATCCACATATTCACCAGTGTTAACTGATCAAATATTATGTTTTATTTATCAATTTCATCTTGACCCTTCATTTTTTTGTAGATACTAGTCTAAATTCATCCTTTTAATAATTTGAATATTATTTGGAAGCTTACTTAGGCTACTACACTCTGATTGAGATTCTTATATATTCATACATATCCTATTGGTATTATTAATTGTTTTTTAAATGGTTCTTCTCATTCTCCGATACAAAAACATAATTTCTATCCATATTCAATACTAGCCATTTATTGAACATTTTTTTTGGTTTTCTTATTCTAGAGTAACCCCGGAATATCCTTTAATCTCTATGAGATTTAAAATTCCCATGTTTCTTTTTATTGAGAATGATATGATTACTTATGAGGATATTGAATTAATTCATTTTCATCTTCTTTCCATACCATAGCTCATATGATGTCTTTTTCCCCTCTTATAGAATAATACTATATTAGATATGTTGACCAATGTAAATAATACTTCATTCCAAAACTTATTTTGAAGGACTTTCTCAATGTGCATAGTCACATTAATGTCATTGAATATTCAGTTCCTTCTCTCAATGAAGAAATTTTTCTATGGAGTTCTAACTAATGAGGCTGGGTGATTTATCATGTTCTTATCATGATAATTCTTCACTTGAATATTTGTGAATTATATCCCATTGTCAATTTCTATCTTTATAATTTTCTTTATAAGAATCCTTTTATCCTCTCTTCAGTATTGAGTAATTTAACTAAACAACTAAAACTTGTGGGAAATGAGAAATATCCATCCCATTCTACAATAGTCATCAATTGAAAGCACATAATATTTCATTCCATTAATAGATTTTGGTGATATAGGTCCACACACATCAATGTAAATTAATTCCAACACTATTGTATAATTTCCTTACTTCACCATATAAGTCTTTAAAATAATATTACCTTATTGGAAATCATTTAACATGTATTTATGATCACATTATATCTCAAGGAGATCTCTATCTCAATCAAATTTCACTGAATCATCCTAGGATGGTTGGTTCAGAGGAACAAAAAATTCATTCCACAAACTTTTTACATATTTCCTATATTTAAATCACATATATTCTTTCACACTCACACGGAATATGTTCCCCTCTGTTATCATCCCTTTAATCACTAAGGTACAATATTTTCCATTGATGACACATATCTTTTGGGTAAATATTATCACTCATCCTAAGTTTCCCTTAAAAGGAACTATGAATGTTGTGACTGAGACCTTGAACTACCAAGACATCATCATATCCTATGACTTTTCCCCCAAGCATGGATGTTTCTATAAAAATATTCTCCATACCATCATAGTTTAAACATTTTACAAAACATTCCATGTCATACTTGACTCTTGTGAAAATAACATTTTCCCATCATATGGGACGTGCATCCACTACCAAAGACCTATACACCAACACAATATGATTCTTTTAGGGAAATAAATTCAACTATTTTCTATTCATATTTTTTCATTTTGATCAATGTATTCAATTTATATTTTATATTGAAAGTAATTCCGGTCATCCATAGTGTATGATTGACAATCATTATCTTACAAAACTACAAATATATTTTTTACTTCTAACTCATTTGATAAATTTGTGATCTGCTGCATTCAACCACATATGGTCATATTTGGAACATTCCTACACATTATCAATTGAGAATATCTATACATGTGTCCAAATGAACCAAAAAATAAAAAAGGAAAATAAAAATCATTCCTGGAATATTAAACTATATTTGGATACCTATGTTTCTCTTCAACCATTAAATACCTATTTTCTAAAGATTTTTTAGGAATTCCCCATCCTTTAATAACAATAACACATGATGTGAGGTGAATTCTTGTGTTTCAAAGACAAAAAATTGTTATCCCATGGTTTCAATGAATATTAAAATCCTTACATATTCTCAAATCAATTATCAACCTCTAAGTGGGTGCTTATCGTCTGGTGCCAATAATTTTTTTTCTATTTCGAATCATGCCCTATAATAGTTGTGCCATTATGATGTGTCATTTTATTCTCCTAAATATTCATCATCTATTTTTTTAGACTTCCAAACTCTAACATCCCTTTTTCTCTCACCATTGTGATTTTTTTGTATGATTCCATACATTAAACAAAGGGACTCTCCCGATCTTTTACTTTTCTTCATAAGTCAAAAAATTCTTATTCATGTTCTCTAATACTTTTGAATTGATCTTTCACTATGTTATTCTAACCATAAATATAATATATTTATTATTTATCATTTATATTATACTCAATGACCATTTATGAGTTCTCTAGAATAATAGACTTATACCTTTAAAGTTGTTCCTTCATCTCAGAATTCATCTTACTACTCCTATATATAGAGTTTTAAATCATGAACCACCATATTTTATTTACTCATTTTAGCTATCTAAACATATATTTATTGAATATTATCCTGAATCTAAACATTTAGATCAAATATTTCATCCTATTTTCCTTTACACAATTTATCATCTTCTCTTATCTATGAATTTCACATAACTTCCGTGACAACATTTTCTCTATAGTCATTTCATTTTTTAATTTCTTCTACCTGGGTTTCTTCTAAATTTTTATTTTATTGTGAGAGAAATTTCTTCTTAATGAAAAAATTTCATCTAGTAATTTTCCTACCAGTCACATATGGATGAATAATTTTTTATGGAAATTTTACCACCATCTTCATAAATATATGAAAAATATTTACACACATTTTTGTACGGTACCAAACATTTCTACATCAAATTCATGCTTATTAAAGATTCCCTATAAAATTTCCTTCCCACTTTGTAAATTTATTGATAGGAATGACATGACATTGTCCACACAATCTTCTTCCTAACCATTCCCTATAGTTAACTTCTTTATATCCTTGAATTCAAGCTCGTTAGAATTCATATTTTAGATTATCTTCATTTAATTTATTATGTAAGACAAGAGTACTACAAAAACTATCTTGTTTCAACTCCTTTGGATCCTTATTTCAAACCACAGATACTTTCAGATTGAATGGGTGTGGTGGTATTATAAGGACACGTTTGATGATTTTTTACATCATCAAGGAATTATTTGAATATAAACACATCAACGAAAACAATATTCACTCGATAAAACAATACATCAACAAACTCATTAGAGAGCATCCCCAAATCCTCATACATGTTTTACAAAACCTAAAATTAATCTTCTGATATTTGTGAATCACCTTTACATACACTTAATAGTTTTCTCATATGGCTTGTGATATATTACATGTCCTTAACTACACGTAGATTTTGTATGATAAGGCTCCCCCAAATGAATTGATTCCTCTGGTGTTTCTATCAAATTTTATTCTTTATACCTCTAATAAATATCCACTATCCATAAGGGTGGAAATACAATGAATAAAATATGTAAAGTAACCCACTTATAATTATTTTAACCACTACTACATATGTTTCCTCCACTATTTAAAATTTCTTCCATCGAAGATCATAATCCATTTATGATTATCATCTTCAATTACTTTTACTAAGAGGTAAACCTTGATTAAAACCTTTAACATTGATAAGAATCTTGTATATAATAGGTTAAATACACTGAGAGGGTGGGGGTGGGTGGGGAGGAGGGGTATATATTTTGTTTTTTGTTTTTTGTTTCATTATTAAACAAAATACTATTCCCCATCCTTTCCATAGATAAGAATATGCATAGAATTAAACATGAACCTGATACAATAGTTTTACTTAGTGCACCATCACTGGGATATATACTAATGGAAAAGAATAATATTGTGATTCATTTCTAAATACACTATAGTAGACAACTAAAACAAAAATTAGAGTGGAATCACTATCCCACTTGGTTCACTATCATTCACACTTTGAAAGATCACAAGTCTCTAAATTTATTTGTACTCACCACTCCTAGAGAATATTAGTCCACTGATTACGTAAATATATATAGTCTATACTCCATTAGGTTCATTATGAAACTGACATTTTATCCATATAATGAATATTATTGTACCACATTATTTTCAGCTAATACCTTCATGTTCACACAATTTTCACATTCATGAAAACATTTTACAAGTTGAATACAACATCAATAGATTTTCCACAATTTTTTAGACTGTCTTGGAACTCCCAATTTGCTTTAGACTTTTTAGTTTCTCAAAAAACTGCCAAATTTCACATAAATTTTTTTCTGTCATAGAACTCCCATGGTCTTGTAGACACAATTCCTTTTTCTACAAAGAAATGATATTTAATATGTTTATTAATGTAAGAAATTACTACACACACCTCCTACATCATTTTATATGCCTGATATTCACTAAGTGTTAGACCTCCCAAATGAGGGGGGGGGGGGGCTATTTATAGACATTAATGATCGTTCACACAACATCCTTAAACACAACTAACCTTATATGAAACATTATTGGTTGTATATACATCAATGATTTTTCATCATGTTTGTCATTAAAATCACCACCATATAAGAAATTATATATGTATTTTCAAGGTTCACATAACCCTTCCCACATTGCAAAACACTGACTTTTGAAAATATCATAAATTTCACAAAATAGTTTCCTTTTCTATATTTTGATGAGGTTACCTTTAATATTTACTTTTGGGAAACTTATTCAATGAATATCACCCTTTCATACAAAATTTTTATATGTATAAAAATATTTCCCTTTATATATTGGGAAATTCCACAACCTTATACCTGAAAATACACACACACCTTCAAGAGATTATATGACTATCACCTAGTGATTTATAAAAAATTATCCTAAAACATCACAATTATTTTTAACTAGTAACTATCATTTTCTAATGAAAGTGATATCACTATAATTGAATATAAATATCATTTATTTTTTGTGATGGATATTATTTATATCATAAATATTTGTAACTTTTATACATTAAAAAGGGAAAAAATAAAATAATTATTAGTAATGAATCCTATATCAAGTGAAAATTACCATCACAAGAAGTGAATTGATATTCTATTAAAATAATTTATGTTGGATATTGATGAAATATTTCTATCTGCATATATTATTTTTCATTAAAAATAAATTATATAAACAATGAAGCACATTGGTTTTATTTATTCTATATATTCAATCACTCCAACAACATGAATAGTAGAAATATATTAAATAGTGATGACCTAAAAAAATATTTAAGATATAAAATTACTAACATGAGGATTATGTATGGATTTTTATCAGTCACTACTCGATAATAATACTACAACTACCAATATCCATTCCCCCAATAATTATAATTTATTATGGATTAGTACTCTAAAAAATGAGCATATAATAAATATATTTAAAACATTTATTATCATTTTTATTTTTTTATTTTTTTAAAATCATTTATGATGGATAATTTTATCATAAATAGTATTTTTTATGGGATTATTTTATTACTAATATCATGTTAAATAATTTTTTTTATGATGAATAGAACTATACCTAGTACCCATTAGTGATGAATTTTATTAATTTTGATATACATCTCTAATAACACTATATAACTAATTATTTGGAAAAAATGGTCACTAATAATAAATATTATGATGTTATTTCAATTAATATATTATTTATAATAGATATTTATCCGAAATAACAATAATTGAAATAAAAAAACTTAATATGATTGCAGTGGTCTACCATAATTACTTAATTGTTTTATTAACCCACTGATTGAGCATGACATTTTCAGGTTTTATTTTTTTATTCAATAAATATATAACATTAATTTTTTCAATATTTATCTAATTATTTATGGGTATTGGGGGACTATTATATCATCCATGGTGGGAAAAAACAACCCAAGAACAAGCATGCTCTATATTTATGGAATCAACATGCATAAAACAATGAAGAACACAATATACTTGAAACATGAATACAATATCATCCAAATTTTATCTTAATTAATTCATGATGTTTGTTGATAATTGGAGAGACCAAAGTAACTAACCTCCATAGGTAGTACATGATCCATAGATCCTAATTTAAAATGTAATGATTCCCATACATTAATGGGTTTTTAGCACCTTCACTAAATTAATAATGATATATCGGTAAGAGGAGATAAATAATTATTTTTCCATAGATTTCATGTAATAAAGCACCACCAATGAGGGGAACCATCTGATTAAGAAACTATATGTAATGGTATTAATTTAATGAAGATAACCAACCATATTGAGTTCCATCTCATGGAACCCATACATTATTTCCCATTAAAGTAACATTATTTAATCTTTATAATGAATTAATGTATCCCTATCAATGTTGGAATCATCATGTGAATAAATACCATTGAAAACCATGTAGATGATATGGTTTCATGAAAACACTTTGGTTATTATATTACAATCCAATCATATGGTATGATTCAGAATAACATAAGCATACCTTTATTTTTTACGACACAAGCGTATTGTACACTATGATATGAATCAAATGTATATTATAGTAGATGACTTGGGTAGATAATAAAATAGTATATAATAAAATATTTAGTTTATATCCATCAATATCACACTTAAACTAAAATCACAGAAGGAATTCATTGAAAATTAAAAACTCTTCGTCAATAATTTCCAAACTATTTTGGATATAATTTATATTATTCTATACATTCTAGAACAATTATTTTTTCCAAAAACATAATCCATATCAAGAGACTTAACTATATGACCCAATAATACTTAAAATAATTAATAACAAATATACGATCTCTATCTTTTATATGTAATCAAAGAGTAACCTATAGTAATGTTCGACTGCTTCTCAAAATAATAATTGGTATTGTGAGATCTCTGTCAAACACACTCTTATCTCATATAAATATTTCTACCATAATATATATTTTTTAAAAATTTCTTCCATAATATATATCATATAAATATTTCCACTATAATATATATCATATACCATGAATTTATACTTATATAATCAAATTTCCCATCAAATCATGTGTCTAATAGACATGGAAAAAATACCAATATAGTATACATCATATCATACATTGTTGGTTATCTGAAAAATGCTAAACCTGTCAATTAATTCGTCACCTCATCCATCAAGTTTATGAGAACATTACATTTTCCTCATCCAAGTATCCAAAACCACCACCTGTGATGCGACAAAGAATGAAAATGAATTTATATGGCCCAATTCAATCAATGGTCAAATGTCTTTTTTCAATATAAAAGTGAAAAAATTCCATCTTAGATAAGTCCTAACAGATGAAATGATCAAAGAAATACCCAAAAACCCATTGATCATATAATAAAAATGAATTTCATAGAGGGGAACTAATGTATAAAGGTTCTCATGTTTGTTATATCACTAAGCTCAGGAAAAAATGATTGATAATAAACGTACATGACTAAGTATATCGATGATTGTATGAAATATATTTAGGATATACTTGTCAGGTTAGTCCGACTAATAAGTCTCCACATGTTCTCTCTTGATTCCACTACTAAGGATAATCTTGAAATATCGTCACAAACCATAGTAATTCATGGACATAATCAATTGGGGGAAATACAAAGTCATAATTTTAGTGGATATTATAATTTAACTATTAATGAAAATTAAACTCCACTACACCTGAATGAATTATTAATTGATATTTATATTTTTTATAATAACATGATACACTATGAATCCATTACATCAACCTCACGAGTATCATATTAATAGACTCAACATGATCATCGTGATACT
Organism: Viscum album; assembly: GCA_963277665.1. Taxonomy (NCBI): domain Eukaryota; kingdom Viridiplantae; phylum Streptophyta; class Magnoliopsida; order Santalales; family Viscaceae; genus Viscum; species Viscum album. Next base: position 156,485,278 of record OY728166.1, on the reverse strand, counting down.
ATTTCACTAGTGGATTTATTAGTAGATTTGATGCATTAATTTATATAACATACCATAAGATCATAAAATAGCCCCCACCCCTAAAAAATATATTTTATAAGATCGTAGTTTTGAAGATATGTTTTTTCCATTGGTGGGACCTAGGATTCCTTTCTAGAGAGATGAATCAATTGTGGTCAAAGTAAATCTGAATCACTCCCTTTATAATAATGACCACCACTAGTTCAGAGATAAAATTTATGATCCAAATATATCAATTTATATAATATGATGAAATAACCCCTTTAATGATATTATAAATCATTTTTATGAATTATATAGTTATATTCATTATAAAAATATTTAGTAATTTTTATATAAAAAGGGAATCATTTTAACAAAAGGATTTTCTAATAATTTTTTAATTTAAAATCATCATTTATAAATATTTGAATTTTTATTATATAAAATGGATTCCATTTTTTATATAATTATATCAAAATTAAATTAAGGTGAACATTTGTTATTCTTAAAAAAATATGGATTTTTTATTGGATAGGGAGAATACCATTTTTTTAAAACTTTTCTTCTCAATAAATTATGTAATTTAAAAGTACCAATATGTTTGTAACAAATTTAAAGTAAAATAATAATTATTTAGTTATATTTTTTCCCCATAATAACTCTTTAATCAAATTTATATTCTATTTCAGTATACCTTTATCTTTGGGTTTAAGAATGGGTTTTCTCAAAGACTGATTTAACATGCATAACTTTTCAACATTTTAATTAATTAAAATAATATATAATAAGGAATGTTTTAAATAAAATTTAAAGATTATATATCCTGAAATAGTAATATATATTCTTATAATGAATATTTTTAGTCATATATTTAATAAAAAATAATCTTTACTAAAAAAATACACTTCTTGAAAAGCCACTTTTTCATTGTGTTTGTAGGATAAATTTAAAAATAACATTTTTTTTCTTATGGTAATATAATTTGGAGAAATGGATTCAATATTTAAAACCATCAAAATTTATATTATAAAAATTAGGGAAAATAATTTTTGACTATATTGAATAGTGAAAACATTAAAGATCAATTACCACTATTAAGGTAAAAATAGGTTTACCGAGGGGTTAAACTAAAATAATAAGGGTTAAAATAACTTAAAAACTTCTCTAATATCTATTTTATGGAAATATTTAAACCTAATAAATTTTATGTCTTGAGAATAGCCCACTTTTATTCCTTGTGTCATGTTATAAATGTGTATACACATTTTTCTTTTAAAACATTACAAGTGTACCACTCACCTCACATATAAAATGCCACCCACTCTCTTCTCATCTTAAAATAATAAAATCAACTTGGATTAGAAAATAACTGAATAAATATAGTACTAAATTCCCTCAGAAGGACCTATATCCCTAATTTTTGCAGATATTCCATCCTATGACGTTTTTGGTGCTTACCTAAGAGGTTGTCTAAAGAAGACATATCATGTTTTACCATGCTTTTTTTCATAGTAAACCTCCTTAAAATGTTCCTAAATTATTATTTTATAATATAATAGTATATATCAAATACTGATATTTTATTATGTTAATATAATAATCTAGTCCCATCTACTCTCCCATAAAATTGGATACAAAATCATTTTTTGTGTTTATGACAAATTACCACCTCACAAACTAATATCATTCAATTTCCATCACCATTAATCACAACTTTTTATAATTATCGATTTAAATCATATAAATCATATTTTTAATATATATAAAATTATTTAGTTCTTATATCACATATACTTAGTTACTTTCCATTTTATAGGGTATACGATAACATCCCTTGTGTGTACGGAAGACTACCACCTCACGATGAGATGTTATTTGTTTTTCATTAATGATTTACATTGAAGGTAATATATTTGATTTTAATGAATAAATTTTGTATACGTGAAATTATTATAATATATAGGAAATATTTATCATTTTTAGAATGTAATATATCATATTATTTCTTACATTGGAAAATGATAATGTTATTTGGGAGTACAAGTGTACTACCACCTTCAAAAAGGGATGTGACTCTGTTTATATCACTAAATAACACAGATGATATAAAAAAATAAATTTTAAAAACTAAATTTTATTTATGTTATTATGATCACTTTGTAAAGATAGAATAATACATATCATCTTTTCATAATGATCATTGAAAAATGGAATTGTTACTCATGCGTACGTATGATCTACTATATCAATGATCAAAACGTAATTGATTTTTGTTAACCATAATTCATGGTATATTTAAAATTAGAAATAATTATTTAATATTAATAATTATTTCATGATTAGTATTCTAGATAAATTGAAATAATGACCTCTTTGACCATATTATCCTACCATTTTCATTTCTGACATAAAATCCAAATATCATTGAAATATCTGATGTAAAATTAATTAATTATATAATTGTATATGACATGGAAATAAATTAAAGAAATAGAATAGTAAAAATTAAAATTTTTATTAATAATATAAATAATTAATATATATTTATTATTCATTACAAAAAAGAATGATCATGACGAATCAAATTAAATATAAGGGACCTCATCTTAATTTCCTTTCATCGAGGCATATTTTTTGGTTATACACCTATATGATTTATGAGGTGTATATAGAACCCCTTTGATAGTTATATCACACATTAATCTATTATCATGATATTCAATGTTTTTTCTTCTATTATTTCATGGGGCCTACAATTCAGATTTTTCCAAAATGGAAAATGAATTTTCTTTTAAAAAATCTCATTTAAAGTTTTAGATGATTATCTATTTATCTTACTTATACAATATTTTAAAAATATTTTATAAATTTAATTATATGGAAGTGATAATTTTATAAAGGGTATTTTTTCTTACATTTATTCTTAAAAAAGGAATAATTTTATTGAATTTTTGACTTTCTTTAAAAACAAAAAAAATAAATATTCTATTTTAAAGGAGTTTATGATAAAATGTAATATTTCTAAAGTTTGCTTTTATTATGTTTAATGGGATTTTTTATGCTCATGGTGGTTCTATTTGAAACCAAATATGGGTTGTTATGTTATAAACCAATGAAGGGTGAATCTTTAAGGACCCTACCTTAAACATGACACAATCTTACTATTTCAAATAGATTTAAATTATTTACATTCCAAAATATATTTTCTGTTTAGAGTTTTAGAATTTTAGGACAAAACTAATAACTATAATCCCACAATCATACAATGTGGGTACTATTAAAACAATATCAATTTTATCCAAAACATAATATCTTTTACAAAAAACAACAACATGATTTCTTTGGAAAATATTCTTAACATTTAACATGACATTCATAATTCAATTACACATCCTTATAACCTATGAAAAACATTTTAAAACATGGTATGAGCATAAAAATCTTAGTAAGTAACATAAAAAGAAGGAATTAGACCATTAGACCATGAAAACTTATAAACATATAAATTCATTTTCACAAACACATACATCTCACGCATATATAATTACTTTGTGAAACATGAGATTTACATAAAACATTAGAGAAAATATATAAATCCATATGGGTGTATTGGGTAATTAATTATTTATATTGCATCCCATGTGACTGCCTTATGATTTTTAACCCTCATGACTACCTTAAAATGTAAGCCTCACGACTACCTTATGGTGTAACCATCACAATTAAACTTAGAGTAACCTTACGATCGACCTCCAACATACACATACTGAAAGAGATAAAATTACCAACATTATTCATAAAAAATACCAACAATCATCACATAATCATAAATCAAAGATAATTTCATAAAACATTGATTTTGAATTTTTTAAAATAAAATTTTAAAACATAATTTTTAAAGAAAAGTCCCTTACATATATCATATAATTGAAATGAGAATTGATAGAATGAAAGGAATGTGTGTATAAAATGTATATACACGTATTATGACACAATATGAATTATATTAGTTACCCATATTATCTTAGTACCATATAATAAATGAAATAGAACGTTAACCCAACAAATGGAAACTGGGTTAAAAATTCCCTTCCCTCAGGTTCATATTACATAAATCTTGTTTAAACCTCCTGTATAATGGTTAAAAGGGTGTTATTTTTTTAACAGAATCATAATAAAATTTATTAAATTGTATATGATCATTTTAAAACATCATTAGACCCATTTAAAAATATTATTTTGTTATTTCCATTGTTTCAGGTGTGTGGTTCACATGATTTACATAGTCAGTTTGTAATGGACTTTTTTATCGGATGGAAGGAAAACAATATAAGTGGAATAAAATGGTGTTATTATGTTTCCATAATATTAAATGATTCCATAAATAATTTTGGTTATATTTTATGAGGATGAATCATTAGATAAATCATTAGTGAAATTTGTTTAGATCATTCTGGTGGTTATTTGATAATAAAAAATGTGTTTCATCATATACCTTTAATATTAAGCATATAATTTAATTAAAGACCATAAAAGAGTTCATATAATAAAAATTAAATTCTGTTTCAACCATTAATTTTTTTTACAACTTCCTCTGAAGGATGTAAAGGAAATTGAAGAAAAATCGTCCATGATATCGGTAAATCGACACAACATGGATGCTGTTTTTATTTTTAGTATAATATGAAGAGGAGAGGAAGAGTGATGATGAATTTGTACATAAAGGTGACAAAAAATAATATATATATATATATATATTAATGAATCTTTTATTCTTCTTCTATATGTTAAGGTGAAGATATTATAAGAAAAGAAAATAATTGAAAAGTAAACATAAGAAAATGAAAGAGTATATTTTCCGCTTTATCTCTTCTCCTTTAGATGCCACATAAGGCCTTTAGTTTTGAAATTTTGGTGAGAATATTAAGTCTTGGACGTGGGTAAGATCCTTGTTAATGGGATTGAGAAGAATTTAGAAAATTACAATATTTTGAGATGTGTGAGAGGAACAGGTGGTGAGGGTGGTATTTATAGGGGAGGAGAGGAGGGGTGTTCCATCATTAGTTTGATATTTTTACTTAGGAATATGAATATTCTTGATTTATGTGAACCAAAATAGTAATAAGTGAATGTGAGTTTGAAAAAATGTCCACTTACATCACTTATGACTCAATCATGATGGATAAATTCATTTATTTAGTATATTTTAAAATTACCGAACTTCACTATTCACAAAAAATTCATGTATTTTTGAAAAAGACCCAAAAATTCACTCTAACCATTTTCTAAATATAGAATTGAAAAATGATTTCCATTTTTTGAAAATAATTTTCTAAATATTATTAATTTAATCTTTAAATAAAATAAAAATTTATTCTAAAAATAATAATTTTAAAACTATTACTGATTTTATAACACCTTGAAAAATTAATCAAGATCTCATTACCTTATTGACTTAGAAAATAAAAAAAATAATATGACTTAATATTAATAACGTTTATATTAATATATGTAAGGGTATGTCACTATTTACCAAAAAATCAAGTAGTTTCTATCAGAATCTAAAAAAATTGCTGATCGCAACCATAAATGTCCATTTTTTAAAATTCAAATCAAAGAAGTGGGAAATTTAAATTTAATTGATAGTTTAAAAATATATCCCTAAAATGTTTGTTGTTATGTATAGAATCATGGTTTCATGATTTTCAATTTATTTTTAAAACCTTAGGGTGTTACATTCTACCCACATTTTAGAAAATTGCATCCTCCCAATTTTATTTACTTGTAAACAAGTGAGGGTAACTTTCCTTCATAGAATTTTAGGATTCCCATGTTGCTTATTCACCCATGTTGTTTCTCTAAAAAACCTTTACATAGTGTTTTAACTTATTCATTAATACATGTTATCTTTAATCAATAATCTGAACAGATTTCTATTCATAAGAAAGGTTCTCTTCCATTCAAACTACTTCAAGGCTCAAAACATTAGATGAATCTGGAACATAATTTATCAACATAGAAACATGAAAAACATTGTGTACCTAAGATAAAATCATAGGAAAAACTTAGATATATAAAAACAATCCATCTTTCTATATAATTTTATAAGGTCCAACAGACCGTGGACTTAGCTTTCCATTACTATGAATGCGCATAACACATTTCGATGGTGAAATTATATAAAAAAATGATCACCTACCTCTAAAGAAAAGTATTCCCTCTTATTATCTGTATAACATTTCTACCTACTCTGAGCTTTCCTCATGTGTTTCTGGATCATCATCACTTTCTGAACAACTTCCTCAATGAATTCTGGTCCCATAAAATTCCATTCCCTAACACCATCCCAAAATTCTGGAGTTCAACACCACTTACCATATAATGCCTCAAAAGCTACCACTTGTATACAAGAAGGAAAACTATTATTATAAGAAAATAAAACTAATGAAATATTCTGATCCAAACGTCCCTGGTAATCCATTGAAAAATATCGAATCATATCATCTAATGTCTGAATCATCTATTTTTTACTTCCAATATGATTGATGATGAAAATATGTACTGAAATTGAATTATGATACCAACTAATTATGAATTCCCTCCTAAATGATAGAAGTGAACCTATGATCATGATCATATGTAATAGAAATAGAGACTCTATGTGACCTGACAATCTCTTTTAGGTAATGTTTAGAAAGCTGATCCAAATTCATAGTTTATCGAAAAGGAATGAAATGAGCATATTTAGTCACTCGATTAACAATAACCAGGATTCCATTATTTCATTGAGAAGTATTTGGTAGTCCCACAACAAATTCCACAGATATATTTTTCCATTTCGACTATGGAACTAGAAAAGGATGAATCATCCCATTTGGTAACATACACTCTACTTTAACCTATTTAAATTTCAAACATTTCACTATAAAATTTGCAGTATCCATTTTATTCCATCCCACCAGTGATAATATTGAAGGTCACTATACGTTTTTATGCTACTAGAATGAACAAAAAATGTAGAACTATGATCTTCTCACAACCATTATTTATTCATATGAGAATCACAAGGAACTCATAATCTTATTCCAAATCATAGAACCTTATATTTATCAATGTTAAACTCTAGAAAATTACCCATTTTAACATATTCTTCCTTTTTTGTAACTCCTCAACTTCCTTATTTTCTTTCTGAATTCTATTTGAAAAATATGACTGCACTAAAACCTAAAGAAAAATAGAATAATTTCTTGCACCAACATATTACATTCCAAAATAAATTAAATAATTAATCAAATGGTCTTTCTCCAACCATAACATAGTAAATGATGAATGATGTTTTTGACTCAAGGAATCTTCCAGTTTGTTTTCTTTTCATGGATAGTAAATTATTATGCAATCTTAATCCTTTATCAATTTAATCCACCATCCATTCCTCATGTTTAATTCCTTATGATTGAATATATAATTCATACTTTTATAGTTATTAAATATTTCATATTTGGATCCATATAAATGATGCTTCCAAATTTTCAAATCAAAAACCAAAATTGATAATTCCAAATCATATGTTGGATAATTTAACACATGAGGTTATTTTTTGTCTTAGAGCATAAATAATTACATGATTAATATGCATTAAAACACAACCAATACCCTTCAATGATGCATCACTGTAGATGAAAAACTCTTTATTTAGGGAAGTTAGGGCAAGAACTGGATCATTCACCAATATTCTTTTTTATTCTTGAAAAAAATCATCACATACTTTTGTCCAGTTGAATTCAACTCCTTTTCCTGTTAACCCTATCAGTGGACTAGATAACTGTGAAATGATTTCGATAATTCTCCTATAATTTCCTTCAAAACCAATAAAACTAAGAATCTCAGTAATATTTGCGGGTATTTTCCATTATTTAACAACATTTATTTTTGTTGGATAAAAAATTATGCCATATTTATAAAAAATTTATCCAACGAATGCAATTTGTTGTTACCAAAATTCACCCTCTCTAAATTTTACATATATTTTCTTTATTTTAAGGGTTGAAAAACATCCCATAGATTTTTTTCATTCTCCTCCTTACTTCTAAAATATTTCAAAATATAATCAATAAACACAACCACAAAATTATCCATAAATTCATGAAATATTCTATTCATAATATCCATGAACACATCAAGTTAATTAGTTAACCCAAAAAACATAACAAAAAAATTATAATGATCATATCTAGTATGAGAATATGTTTTTGGAATGTCATCCTCTTTCACCTTCAACTAATGGTACCCGGATCTCAAGTCAATATTGAATTAATACTAAGCTCCCTGGAGATGATCAAACATGTCATCAAATTGAGGAAAATAATATTTATTCTAAACATTATTTTTATTCAATGCTCTGTAATAAATGTAAAGTATCATGGTACCATATTTATTTTTTATTAAAAAAATAGGATATCCCCATGGTGATGTGATATGGTGAATGAATCCTTTATCAAGAAACTCATGCACCAGATTTTTAATTTCATGAAGTTCTATTTGATCTATTCAATAAAGTGTATATGAAATTTTCATAGTATCAAGAACTAAGTCATTTGTGAATTTACCTTTCTAATTAGATATAACATCAGGTAACTCATTAAGAAATACATCAATTTATTTATTTACCATCAATAAATCTTTAATAAAAATAGTTCCCTTGTTTCCCAGAAGATGAGAAAGATAAATTTAATTTCCATATTTCAATACATTCTCTGCTTCCTGATATGTTATCAATTGTGTGGGTTGGTTTATTTATACAAACTAAAACACTTTCTAAAAAATGAATTCCTTATATCTAAAATAAATCTTCGTATGACAAAAAGAATGTCGATCCATACCCATAATGACATCAAACTCCAATATGGGAAAAACAAGGTTTTCAGGTAATGTCTTTCCACAAATAAAAATATAATGATTCTTAAAAATCCATTTTGCTTTAACATTTCACCATAGTTTTTTAACCATACATTTTGGTCTCATTTATTAGGGTGAAATTTCAATTTTACTAGAAAATTTCTCCTAAATAAATTAATGTGTAGACCTCATATAAAACAAGAATTTAAAAAATCTAAGTAAAAAATTAATGTACTTGATACCAATTCATTCGATGGCCCTACATCAGCTGATGTAGTTGCAAAAGATCTCACTACACCTTTCTTCTTATAGTCTGGCTTCTTTCAATCACTTGGATCATTATTTGGGCTATAATTTTCATAATGACCTATCTTAACACATTTAAAACACTTTAGAGTTTTCTTATCTGTATTAATCTTAGGAACATTTTCATTACAACCTCGGTCCATATGTACAAACTTAACAGACCAAAAACACTCCCCAATTTTGGTAAGGCATTCCCCAGGGTGCTTTTTACAACACTTTTCACAAACTAGAATCTAGAATTTCTTACCATCAGATTGTACTGATTGATTATTACCCATCACATTACATATAGACCTCTTATTCTGTTTTTTAAAGTACAAGTGATCATCAACAAACTCCCTTTATATCGTCTCAGCACAACTGAAATGTTTCTCATAACATTTGAATTTTCAGGAGGCCAATTCCATTCTATATCTTGGCTTCTATACTATGTAAAAGAAATTGATTTTTTATGATGATCCTGAATAAGATTTAGGCTATACCATGCTAGTCTGCGGAAGTTTTCATCATACAGAACTACTAATTTTTTTTCATTTTTCCCTAATTCATGGAATTTCGTCTCTATCCAAAGTCGAACCAGTAAGGGAAAACATTTTTCATGGAAAATAATTTTAAATTCATCCCACTCTAAGGATTAAATATATTATATCTCCTTGAAATTCTTGACCATTGAACACCACTGATCAACTGCACCTTGAAAATGGTAATGGAAATACTAACTTTTTGATTATCTAAATATCCCATAACATTAAATATCATTTAAAAGTATTTAATCCATCCTTCATCCACTACTGGGTCAGATGAACCACTGAATGTAGGAGGGTGTTGCCTCAAAAATGATTCCACTATCATTTTGTTCCTTTGTGGTATCTCTAGTTGTTCTCATGAATAGAAACCACCACCATTTATTTCATTCATTAAATGATCAATTACTACCACAAACTACTTGGTTCCAATTCCCAGCACTCCCAATTATGGATTAAGAAAGATATCAGCCTCTTAGTTCCTTCAAACATCATCTTTCCAATATATTCTATAGAAATCCATTATGAATAGATATATCTTAGGTTATACAACATGGTATTAATTAAATTATATATAATAAACATAAGTTAAAAATAATTTATGGTATTCTGTTATAATCATTCTAACTCCCAATGTTATCTGAACCATGTGCCGATAAAAACAATATGTACTATGCATTAAAGATTAAAAAATCTAGATATTTCAACTAGATTTAAATTCATTACATTCCCAAACATAATTTTTATATATAGTTTTACAAAGTTAAGAAAACATCATACTTATAAACCCCCAATCATACAATGTGAATACTATTAAAATAGTTTCCATTTCTTTCAAATCATAAATTTTTTAACCCAAAACAACAACATGATTTAATTGAAAAATAATCAAAACATTTAACAAGAATTCCATCCTTCTCTTACACATCCTTATAACTGGTGAAACACATTTAAAAACATGTGACGGGAAAAAAATGTTAAGTATGGGAAACAAAAGTATTGAAAGAAACCATTAGTCCATGAAAACTTACAAACATAAGAAATCATTTTCACAAAGTCACACTACACACCCATATACACTTACTTTGTGAAACATGATATTTCCATAAAACATTATAGAACATATATAAATATATAAGGGTATATTGGGGTATTAATTCTTATATTTTAATTTTCATAGATACCATATGATTTGAAACCCTCATTGAATCATTACAATGTAACCCTCAAGGTTACCTTATGGTGTAACCATCATAGTTACACTTGGAGTAAGCATACAACAGAACTACACCATACACATACCCAATGCATTTGAGGGAGATTTAGGTCTCACGCTTATTTATAAACATTTCCCAAGAAGAAAATCATAATAATTAATCATTGATAATTTTATAAAAACACTACTTTTTAATTTCATAAAATAGAATTTTAAAAGATAATTTTTAATGAAAAGTCCCATACAAATAACAAATATTTGAAGTGAGAATTAATCAAATGAATAGAATATGATTATACACTATATAATACAACTAAGGAAATATAATATTCATTAAATTCATTACCCAAATGATTTTTGTAGCATAAAATTAATTAAATAGAAGGCTAACCCAATGAATTAAAATTTGGTTAAAAATTTCATTACCTCGGGTTCGTCTTACATAAAACTTGTTTAAACGTATTTTATAATATTTAAAAGGGTTTTATTATTATTTTAAGAAGAATAATCTTGTTTATAACAACTTATATAACCATTTTATAACATCATTAGACTCATATATAAATATATATTTTTATTTCCATTGTTTTGGGTTCATGCTTTCCAAGATTTCCATGGTTGGTTTGTAAAGGGTTTTTTTGTCGAATGGAAGGAAAACTACGGAAGTGGATTGAAATGGTGCTATTATGTTTCCATAATATTAAATTATTCCATAAATAGTTTCAGTTATATGGTATGAGGATGAATCATTAGATAAATTATTATTGATATACTTTTAGATCATTTTGGTGATTCTTCGATAATAATGAACTTATTTCGTCATATAAATTTAATATTATTCATATAAGTTAATATAGAGAATAAGAGAGGAAATATAATTCAATTTAAAATATGTTTCATCCATTAAATGGTTTTCCAACCACCTGGGAAGGATTTAAATGAAATTTAATACATACCATCCAAAGTGTCGATAAATCGACAAATCAGGGATGATGTTTTTATTATTAGTATTAGAGGATGAGGAGAAGAAGAACGATGATGAATTTTTCCATAATAATGATAAAAATATAGAATATATATAATAATATAGGTTTAAGTCCTCTTGGATATTGGATGGTGAAGATATTATAAGAAAAAAAAATTGAAAAGAAAACACATGAGAATGAAAGATGACACTTACCTATTGATCTCTTCTCCTTGACATCCTCTTTAAAGACCTTGGTTTTGGCCTTGTATTAGACACAGGGAAGAGACTTGGGAAGGGGATTGGGAAGAATTTAGATAATTGTCAAAGAATGAGATGTGTTAGAGGAAGGGGGTGATGGAGTTATTTATAGTGGAGGAGAGGAGGGGTTTCTATATTTTAATCATTAGTTTAATATTTTTGATCAAGACTATGAATTTTCTTGATTCATGTGAAGGAACCCGGAACACCCTGAGAGGGGAGGGGTAAATCAAGGTTTCAATATTTTCTTTTTAATTTTTTGGATCTTGTTGCCACATTGGTAGGAACTTTTTTAATATGTCTACCAAATGAAAGAATGAATGTGACAAAACACTTTTACTTGGTTCACCGCAAAGGGATACGTCCAAAGAGCATAGGCCAAAAATGTGTTAGTTGTACCTAAATCCAAAAATCATTAAAAGTTTGGTAATTACAGGATTTGGTCATAGTCACTCTGTGCTAGGCACATTGCCTGTACAAATGTTCCTGGATCACTCACTACGTCCCTCAGATCACTTCCCTTGACTCCCCCTTTCTCACTGCAATGAGAGATGACTTGCTCAGTTTATCAACTTGAGGGTCTCTTCAAAAAAATTTCATTAAAGTATTTATCATAGTCCATCATGAGACACAACTCGAATTGATGTCTTGAATTGATGCACTATAAGGTACTAATCACAGAAACCAGATATTCAAAAGCCTATTAGAAGCATAAGACTATACTTGTGTGCAATACATAAACTTGCATGAAATATTTGGGAATTTCCACGAAAGATAATGTAATGTCTAGGATATTCCTGTTTATTATTTTAAATATTATATTCAATTATTTTGAGACCGGGCATGAAGAAGGAACATCGTTATGAGGTCTAGTGACCCCGGAATGGTGGTTTGAACTTTTTTTAGTTAAGTGTGTCGGAACTTGTGTGCGGCTGTGGTAGTTTCCAAAACAGATGCCTGGATTAATAATCTGAGTGGACCGTTGCGTTCGGGAAAAATACTTTACCTACGAATGAGGCCAACCTCGACCGTCGTGGGTCGAGGGAAAAAGATAATTTTCGGATATTTTACATAAAATAAAGATAAAATAAATTAACAAGTTTTTTTTATTTTCATTTAAGGAAACATCCACTGCATCGCAGAAATGGCGCAACTTCTTCCTAAATTAATGGCGCGTCATAATAACTTCAAAATGGCAAGTCAACGTCATTAATGTTGCCGCATAATTAACTGAAAACATGTTTCCCTTTTTAATGGGTTAATCAATTGTTGATCGTTGGCCACTTCTGAGAGGAACCTTTGCCGAATCCGCAAGGCGTTGGAGTAAATTCTCGGTGATGAATGATAACGGATCAAAAACAAGGAATATTACACTGGCGTTGAAGGATCTCTCCAACAACGGCATCATGACGCCTTCGTCAACGATCGATCCTTTCGAAAGTTAGGGGTTGTTATTTCGATTTCTTTTCCTCGTATCTAAGTTTAAACAACGAACGTGGATCAACTACGAACAATTTGATCTGCGGACTTTTACGTTTTTACAGGAGGGATTTGCTTCAGGAAGATTATGGGGAATTAATCCATGCTTTATGTTGTTGTTGATTCTTGATCTGTTTAATCCTATTAACGGGAGTAGATCAATGCCCTGACGAACGATGGAAAAGGATCATTCATCAATTTGTTTATTTGTATTTCTTCCTCCTTTTTCACTGCACGTTCTTCGAATGCTCTTCATGCGGGAAGATTAAAACAAATTTTCGAAGCTGATCAGAGGTCCGAAAACACAAGAAGCGGCTTCGTGGTGTCGGGGCGACCAAAACCAGGATGTTTTGCGGTGATCAGATGACCGGATTGATGATCGGAGTAGCATGGGAGGTGCACCGGTGAAGAACGCCATTTCTGGAAATTTCCAGAATACATGGCATGTACTTTCGAAGAAAACTCCGTGTAGTACTGGCAGTGGTGGCTAGGGTTTTGGGGTCAAAGAAGAATCACACAGCGCGTTGGACCTTCCTTAATGCTCGGAATGAACTTTGGGAAGTACATGGAAACGGGATGATCTACATGGTTTTAGGTGGCACGACGTGTAAAGCTTGGTAGAGGCGGCTACGCGGAGCTTGGCGTGTATCCCAGGGAGACATGGACACGGGATGGAATACATGACCATGTACTCCATCACACAGCCTGACCAGGCCAGCAACGCGGGTCACGCCGTGTGCAGTTTACATGGGTCGGAGTACATAGATCCCACCCCAGTTACCCAGAAACAGCATGTACTCCGTACTAGATGCCTTGTACTTTGTTTTTTCTACACGACCAGCCTCACGACATGGGCCGTTGTACATGGGAAGTACCTGGGGTCAGACAACACTGCATGTAACATTTCTACATGTCGTGCACTTTTTGGAAAATGGCTTGGTCCTTTTGTTCACCATGACCTGAACATCTTTCTTTGGGGTTAGTGCCCTTTCTTCTTGTTCCCATGAAGGTTAGGCGTCTTTCCCTCATGTAGGATTATGATCCCTTCAGCAGGACTTTCTGTGGTAGAGTCAGGCATCCATCCGAGAGGCCCAAATTGAGATCCTCTGTTCATTCCAGACCCTAGGTTGAGTCAGGCATCGACGTGACCAACTCTACCGGGCATTGATCCTCAACCTATCAGGTGAATTTTGGATGAGTCGCGGTATCTGCCATGGCCCTGGCAGTGAGCCTCATCTGTGTATCGAGATCTTTCCCACTCAAAAGTGTGTCTCCCGTAATGAGTGCTTCTATCTACCGTAACTTTTACACTTAGCAGTGTGTCTCCCGTAATGAGTGTAGCTATCTCTTGAGACAGTTCCTGATGAATTGAACTTCTTGGACGGATATAATTAGAGCTATATGACTCATGGAGTGTGTTCTCCCGGAACGAGCGCATCAGGGAATTTTTGAATGGAATCCCTTACGGGGTATGTGGTTGCGTGAGTTGCCTCTAGACCACGGGTCTGGGTTTTGAGTATATCTAGATTTTATTTATATATTCTGTAAACATATATTGTTCATAGCTGACTGTACCTTTACATTGTATTGCTTTGTGGTTTTCGGGGTCTTCTACTGATTATTGTTATAATCACCCCTGCACGGGCTTTGCCCACACGTCTAGTGTCTTGTGCATATGAGCGGCCTTTTAAAAGAATCCAGGGTGGACCAGGAAAAAACCGAGATTTCTGAGTTCCCTACAGGCCAAGGCATTCCTACGGCTATGAGCGGCATTCCCAGTTCGTTGTTTTCTTATAGGTTGGACCTTGCAGTTTTAGAATCTTGTTTGTTTTTTTGGCGGGCTAGTATTTTGGCCCAGTTTACTTTTACCGTACTCTACCTTTCGTCGTACTCTGTTTGTTGGGGTTTAGTTATATGAATGCATTTTTTTCCTTAGTGTTTTACATTTCAGCATTTGTGGGCCTAGAGATGTGTGCGTGTGTACAGGTACTTAGGAAATGCCTCCCATGTAAGTGATATGCCTACTCTGTGATAGTCACTAGCCCCTGGCCTATTGGAGGCGGGCTTGGGGAGTCACTGTGTGGGCCCAACTGGGAAGGGTTGTGACATAGTGGTATTAGAGGTGGTCGATTCTACCTTAGGAACAAGAGTATGTGAGTTTGGTTTGGGAAAATAGTGTTAAGTGTTTCGAGTTTAGATTTCAATCCAGAGACCCCAGTGTTGGTGCGGCGGCTGATGTATCCAGACACCATGACTCTGATAACCTATTTTTCGGCTCGGTGCATGAGAACACTGGTTGCAGGGAAATAAAAGGTACATGCATCATATAGGAATGGGTTGAGCTTTCCATGTCTATTGTGTCAGCTATCCAGATATACTAACTGACCATGGTACGTCTTGTTTGTTTACAGGATGCCTCCACGACGCATACCCGCTAGGATTCAGCAGCAGAATCATGAGGATGACCACCTTAGTGACGAGGCATCGATATAGGGGCCAGCTCCCTAGGCGTTACCACCAGGTGGTGCACCTGCTATACCACCACTAGTGGAGCAGCCAGTGGTACCTGCAGTACAGACCGGTGAGGAGCGCAGTCTTAGCGCGCTCCAAGAGTTCCAGAGACAGAGACCCCTCAGCTTCCGAGGTGAGCCCGACCCTCAGGCGGCTGAGGACTGGCTTGAGGTGGTGACCAGCGTTTTCCATCTAGTGAGGACACCAGCAGACCAGATGGTGATCCTAGGAGCGATCCTTCTTCAAGGGTTGGCGGGCCGATGGTGGAGTCTTACCATGCAGACTCACGACGAGGAGACTCTTTCATGGATGGAGTTTGAGTGACTCTTCAGGGAGGAGTTCTCTCTGGTTACGCTGAGAGCTTTGCAAATCCAGGAGCTTCATCAGCTCTAGTAGGGAAGTATGACGATGGCTGACTATTCATCCAGGTTCACTAAAATTGCTAGGTACTCGATGGATATAGTCAGGGATCCGTACTTTAGGGCTCGGACCTTCGAGCGAGGTATACGGTGAGACATCCGAGCTAGTTTCTTGCCTCTATGCATTTCAAATTATGCTGGAGTGCTAGTGAGGCCCTTGGTGATTGAGAACTTCTTGGAGGAGTAGAGACAGCCACCGGTAGTGAGCAGCAGGCAGACAGGTGTAGAGACACCGACATTAGGGAGTCGACGTCAGACGCAGGGATCAGGACGTGAGAGACATCAGAGGAGGACCCATGATAGGGGATCAATAGTCCAGGGCCCTCAGACGGGATTCAGTCAGCCTAGGGAGAAGCGATGATATCCATGCGAGGGTAGGGGACATCTCGCTAGAGATTTCCTGACCCATCGAGCTGCTGACAGGGAAGTGGTGGATGGACCACCGAGGCAGAGGCAGAGAACAGAGCAGGAAGAACCGACCGGTGGAGGATGTGGAAGAGGAGCAGGGAGAGCTGCAGGTGGGGGAAAACGCTTCGACTTACTTCCACCACCACCCCCCGGAGGTCCGCACCAGGCTCAGGGAGCTGGGGGATAAGGACAGGGACAACTACATACGGTCGAGGCATACGACCCAGTGGCTCTAGGGATGATTCGAGGTACGAGCTGTGTCATTTCTACCTTAGATTTTGTACTCATAGACACAGGTTCCAGTCATTCCCTTATAGACACATGTCTTGTACAAAGCCTCGAGATTCCGGTAGAAACGTCGACTCGATCATTACACTTTGAGACACCTACGGGAGGAGACTCGATGATCACGCACCTTTGCATAAAGTGTGATCTTACCCTTGGAGGTGAGAGTTTTAGTTGGAACCTCATGGTGGTAGCATCGAGGCCTTACGAAGTCATTCTCAGTATGGATTGGTTGTCCTCATTCCATGCCCAGATTGACTGTTTTAGGCGAATGGTGCGGTGTGTCCGCCGTGATGGAACGAGGTTTTCCTTTGTCGGAGAAAAGGAAAACCAGGCAGACCAAAATGGGCTCATACATAGGAGGGTACAGCCGATCACTCATGAGTTGTCTAGCCTTACCCTCGGATTAGTGGATGTTGTGAGCTCTCAGTTCCCAACAGTGGTGTTAGAGTATGATGACATCTTTCTAGAAGATGTTCCAGGGTTACCCCCCCTGTTGGGAAATTGACTTTTTCATCGACTAACACCCCGGGACGACACTGATTTCCTCATCGGCTTATCGGATGGCTCTCTCAGAGCTTCGTGAGCTGAGGGTGTAGTTGGAGGATTTGTAGAGAAAGGGTTTCATAAGACCCAACGTCTCCCCCTGGGCAGCTCTAGTCTTGTTTGCCAAGAAGGTAGATGGGAGTCTGAGGTTGTGCGTGGAGTACTGGTTCCTGAATCAGGTGACAGTGAAGAATAAGTATCCACTGCCGAGAATTGATGACCTCTTTGATCATCTAATAGGGGCACAGTGGTTCTCGAATGTTGACCTTCGATCATGCTATGACCAGCTATGAGTGCAGGATGAGGATATACCGAAGACGACATTCAGATGTCGCTACGGTCTCTATGGGTACTTGGTGATTCATTTTGGCATGAAGAACTCCCCCGCAGTGTTCATGGGGCTGATGAACCGGATCTTCCTGCTGTACTTGGACCGGTTCATAGTGGTCTTCATCGACGACATCCTTGTGTACTCGGTGTTAGAGGAGGAGCACGTGAGACACCTGCAGATGGTTCTGGACTTACTTCAAGAGCACCAGCTTTATGGGAAGCTCTAGAAGTGTCAGTTCTGGATTCGAGAGGTCCACTTTATGGGACATGTCATCTCAGCAGATGGAGTAGCTATGGACCCAGCCAAGGTAAAGGATTTGTTAGAATGGGAGCCACCTTGGAGTTTGACGGAGGTGCGGAGCTTCCTTGGGTTGGCAGGATATTACCGGAGATTTATTCCCGACTTCTCCCGGATATAAGCACCGATGATAGCCTTGGCATGGAAGGGGAAACCCTTCGTGTAGACTGAAAAGTGCCAGCAGGCTTTCGAGAAGTTGATACAGAGTTTGACGAGTGCCCTAGTCTTGATATTGTCAGAGGAGGGTGTTAGGTACGTAGTTTTCTGCGACGCATCAGGGACTGGGCTCGGTTGTGTCCTTATGCAGCGGCATGCATTGATTGCTTTTGGTTAGCACCAGCTTAGGCCGCATGAGTAGAACTATGCGACACATGATCTCGAGTTAGTAGCGGTTGTCTTCGCATTGAAGATGTGGTGACACTACCTTATAGGCGAGCGGTTAATTGTATACTCTAACCACAAGAGCCTCAAGTACATATTCTCATAGAGGGATCTGAATCTGAGGCAGAGGCGTTGGCTAGAGTTCCTCCAGGACTATGATTTTGAGATTATCTATACTTCTAGAAAGGGGAACAAGGTGGCAGATTCCCTCAGCAGAAGGTCGAGCTCACAACTGTTGAGTGAGGCGACACATCAGTTATCCATGTTACAGTTATCCTTCATGTATGGAGATGATACATATTACCTACAGAAAATGGTTGTCACCACTCCACTCTTATAGAGAGTTAGGGAGGAACAACCAATGGATGATTACTGTGGGGATTTACATGATCAGTTATCTACAGGACATGCTCCTGATGGATATTCTCAAGGTGGGGAGAATGTAATTCTTTTCAGAGGATACACTATTGTACCATTGGTGTTCTAGGAGGAGGTCCTGAGGGAGTTTCATACATCCCATTTGGTGGTACATCCTAGAGTGTCAAAGATGTACCAGGATCTCCAACGAAAGTTCTGGTGGTCAGACATGCAGCAGGCTGTAGCAGAGTTTGTTTCTCGATGCCTCACATGCCAGCAGGTGAAGGCTGAGCACCAGGTTCCAGCAGGGTTAGCTCACCCCTGGAAGTTCCAGAGTGGAAGTGGTATGGAATATCTATGGACACCGTGACAGGCTTACCACGGACGTCCAAGGGGCACGATTCCATCTGGGTGATCGTTGAATGACTCACCAAGTCGGCCCACTTCCTATCTATCAGGGAGAAGAGTTCCATAGAGAGCTTGGGACGACTCTACGTGTAGGAGATAGTTCGGCATCATGGAATCCCCTGGACTATACTCTCAGATCGAGATTACAGCTTCACCTCTCGGTTGTGGAAGGGATTGCATGAGGATTTTGGGACTCACCTACGCTTGAGTACAACATTTCATCCCCAGATGGATGGTTAGATGGAGAAGACCATTCAGGTTCTGGAGGATATGTTGCAAGCCTGTATTTTGGACTTTGGTTGAAGTTTGGAGGACCACCTACCACTGGCAGAGTTTGCGTACAACAACAGATACCACTCCACCATCGGTATGGCACCATTCGAGGCCTTGTAGGGGAGACCCTATCGGTCACTACTTTGCTAGACTGGCCCCGGAGAGTCAGCACTCATGGGTCCAGAGTTAGTGCGATCTACTACAGAAAAGGTGTAGATCATCCGGGAGCGGATGAAGACTGCACAGTGCCGGAAGAAGTCTTATGCTGATAGACGACGAAGACCTATGGAGTTCGAGGAGGGATACCACATCTTTCTTCGGGTCTCACCTCGATGAGGGTTGTGGACATTTGTCCGAGGCGACAAGCTATCTCCGAAGTTCATCAGACCATTCTAGATTCTGTGCAGAGTTGGCGAGGTGGTGTACCGCCTAGCTCTACCGCCACAATTGCATCGGGTACATGATGTCTTCCACATGTTGCAGTTGAGGAGGTACGTGCATGAACCATCACACATCATAGATTGGGGAGAGATGGACATTGAGGATGGAGTGATCTTTGTTGAGTACCCAGTGGTGATCGAGGATCAGAAGGAGAGGATCCTTCGTGGGCGATCGATTCCCTTGGTGCGTGTCTGGTGGTATCACAGGAATCTTCAGGAGAGCACGTGGGAGCAGGAGGCCCATATTCATGCCTCGTACCCTCATCTGTTTGAGTAGCCTTTATTTTGGCTTTTTGGGGACGTAAATCCTGAAGGCGGGGAGAATGTAATGTCTTTGATTTTTCTGTTTATTATTTTAAATATTATATAGAATTATTTTGAGACCGGGCGTGAAGACGGAACATCGTTCCGAGGTCCAGTGAGCCTAGAATGGTGGTTTGAACTTTTTTTTAGTTAAGTGAGTCGGCACTTGTGCGCGGCTGTGGCAGTTTCCAAAACGGATGTCCGGATTAAAAATCTGAGTGCACCGTTGCGTTAGAGATGACGACTTTACCTATGAATGAGGCCAACCTCGATCGGCGCGGGTCGAGGGAAAAAGTTATTTTTCAGATTTTTTAACTAAAAAAAATAAATAAAATAACAATTTTATTTTATTTTCATTTAAGGAAACATCCACTGGAGCACGGAAATGGCGCAACTATTTCCTAAATTAATGTCGGGTTATAATAACTTCAAAATGGAGAGTCAACGTCATTAATTCTTCCACGTAATTAAATTACAACATTTTTCCCTTTTCAATGGGTAAGAAATTGTTTATCATTGGAAATGGCTGAGAGGACCCTCTGCCAAATCCGTGAGGTGTTGGAGGAAATTCTCGGCGACGAATGACCACAGATCGAAACTAAGGATCGTTGCGCCGACGTTGAAGGATCTCGACGACAACGGCAGCATAACGCCTTCATCAACGATCGATCCTTTAGAAAGGTAGGGGTTGTTATTTTGATTTCTTTTCCATGTATTTAAGTTTAAATGATGAACACAGATCAACAACGAACAAGTTGATCCGCGGACTCGTACATTTTTGCGGGAGGGATTTTCTTCAGGAAGATTATGGGGAATTGATCCCTGATTTATGTTGTTGTTGATTCTTGCTCCATCTAAGCCTATTAACAGGAGTGGATCAATGCCATGACGAATGACGTCAGAGGTTCATTCCTCAATTTTTTTATTTGGAATTCCCCCTCCTTTTTCCCCATGCGTTCTTCAAGCGTTCTTCATGCAGGAAGATCGAAAAATGTTTTTGGAGCCGATCGGAGGTCCGAAAACACTGGAAGTGGATTCGTGGTGTCGGGGCGACCAAAACCTGGAAGTCTTGTGGCGATCAGATGGCCGTATTGATGATCAAAGTAGCACTGGAGGCGCACCGATGAAGAGCGCTGTTTCTGGAAATTTCTAGAATACACGTCATGTACTTCCGAAGAACACGCTGTGTAGTACTGATGGTGGCGGCTAGGATTTCAGGGTCAGAGAAGAATCACACAGCATGTGACCCTAATCACACGGCGTGTTAGACCATCCCAGAAGCTCTTCAGGTACTTTGGGTAGTACACAGACACGGGATGATCTATATGGCTTCAGGCGGCACGGCATGTACAGCTTGGAAGAGGCGGCTACGTGGAGCTCGACGTGTACCCCGGGGAGACACGGACTCAGGATGGAGTACACGACCATGTACTCCATCACACAGCCAGCAGTGTGGGTCACCCCATGTGTAGTTTACATGGGTCAGAGTACATGGAGCCAACCGCAGTTACCCAGACCCGGCATGTACTCCATACTACACGCCGTGTACTATGTTTTTTTACACGACCAGCCTCACGACACGGGCCATTGTACATGGGTAGTATCCAGGGTCGGACAACACGGCGTGTAACATTTCTACATGTCGTGTAATTTTTGGAAAATGTCTTGGTCCTTTTGTTCCCCATTCCCTAAACATCTTTCATTGGGTTTAGTGCCCTTTCTTCTTGTTCCACTGAAGGTTAGGCGTCTTTCCCTCACGCAGGATTATGAACCCTTCAGCAGGACTTTCTGTGATAGAGTCAGGCATCCATCCAAGAGGCCTGGATCGAGATCCTCTATCCATTCTAGACCCTTGGTAGAGCTAGGCATAAAGATGAAAAACTCTGTCAGGCATTGATCATCTAGCTAGCAGGTGAATTCTAGATGAGTCGCGATATCCGCCATGGCCCTAGCAGTGATCCTCATACGTGTATCAAGATCTTTCCCACTCAGGAGTGTGTCTTCCATAATGAGTGCTTCTATCTAGCATAACTTTTCCACTCAATAGTGTTTCTCCCGTAATGAGTGTAGCTATCTCCCATGACAGTTCCTGATGAACAGTACTTCTCAGACAGAATTCATCAGATCTATAGGACTCATGGAGTGTGTTCTCCCGGAATGAGCGCATCACGGAATCTTCGAACGGAATCCCTTACGGGGGTATGCGGTTGTGTGTCTTGTCTCTAGACCACGAGTCTGGGTTTTGAGTATATCTGGTCTGTTTTATATGTTCTGTAAACATATACTGTGCATAGCTTACTATACCTTTAATTGGTATTGCTTTGTGGTTTTCGGGGTCCTCTGCTGAGTATTGTTATACTCACCCCTGCACGGGCTTTGCCCGCACGTCTGGTGTCTTGTGCAGATGAGTAGCCTTTTGATAGAATCTAGGGCGAACCAGGACAGGACCGAGCTTTCTGAGTTTCCTACAGGCCAAGGCGTCCCTACGGCTACGAGCCGCAGTCCCAGTACCTTTTATGCTTACAGGTTGGACCTTGCAGTTTCAGACTCTTGTTTTTTTGTTTTGTTTTGGTGTGCTTGTATTTTGGCCCAGTTTACTTTTACAGTACTCTACCTTTCGTCATACTCTGTTGGTTGGGGTTTAGTTGTATTCATGAATTTTGTTCCTTAGTGTTTTAAATTTCATCATTTGTGGGCTTGGAGATGTGTTCGTGTGTGTACATGTAGTTAGGAAATTCCTCCCATGTTAGTGATATGCCTACTCGGTGCTAGTCACTAGCCCCTGTCCTATTGGAGGCGGGATTGGGGAGTCACGGCATGGGCCCCATTAGGACGGATCATGATAGATAAATTTTGGGGAATCCCTACTTTCCACACAAGACTTATCTTTCGCACAACTACACTAAAGGGTTCACTTGGTCTTTTGAGACTAAAGAACACCTTGCACGCAAGATTAACTCTTTGTAATTATTTTGCGCCAAAATATTTCATGCATCAAAGAAACCATATTTTCGTTGCGAAATTCTATTAAGTAATTCATGGGTGTAGCCACATATTTATAGGACATGATGAACCTGCACGCAAGTTTCTGACGCATCTTTGTCGGTGTGCGCAAGATTCTTCTTGGGTGCTAAAAACCTCTTTTGACGTCACATTATGTGCTTGAGATTATTCCATACAACCTCATCTTTCATACACATTTAAGACATGCGTGCACTTTTTTCCTTTACCATATTTTGAAATTCTGATCCCAAATTTGGCCTTGTGAACAATTTATAAACACCCTTTAAACTTGCACACAAATCCATTTTCCAAACACATATTTCTTTATTTTCCAAATTTCAGGCCCAAAAATTTGACAAACACAGTGAAATGAAGCCTCCTTCAATACTATTGTCTGCATGAACTGCATGATCCCTTTCTAGGAAAAAATTTTGAACTTCAAAGAGGATTGAAAACAAAAACAAACCATACTCCATTTCCTACATAGAATGATCATGGTTCTAACATCATGTGACATAAAATAGTAATAATTTCACGTGAGTTCAATCAAATTTCCATTAACATCATCCATGACTCAAGTATGAAGAATAAATTTATTTATTTAGAATATTATGTAATTATTGAATTTTATTATTCACAAAAAATTCATGTTTTTCAGAAAAATACCAAAAAATAACCCTTACCATTTCTTGAAATGTAGAATTAAAAAATGACCTCCATTTTTTGAAAATAGTTTTTTAAATTTGATTAATTTAATTTTTAAATGAAACCATAATTTAATCCAAATGTAACAATTTTAAAACTACAACTGATTTTACAACACCTTGAAAAATTAATCAAGATCTTATTATCTTATAAGATTAATAAAATAATAAATTTTATTTACTATTAATAAAGGTCATAATACTATTCCTAAGGGTATGCTACTATTCCCCAAAAATCATGTTGATTTTATTCGACTCCAAATAACTTATTGATCACAACTGTAGATGTCTGGTTTCTGAAATTCATATCATAGAAGTGACAAAATTATATTTAATGGTTATTTTAGAACAATATAATTAAAAAAATGTTTCATTATGTAGAGACTTATAATTTCATGTGTTTCATTTTATTTTTAAAAGCATGGGCTGTTACAAAATCTAAAAACAAGGATGGATGGTTACACCATAAACCAAGGATGGGTGTTTAAGTTATTAAAATAGGATGGGTGGTTTTGTGATAAACCATGGGTGAGTGGGTCTATGAAATTCTTTCAATTAATTGGGTACTCCATATATAGAAGTTTTCAAAATTATTTTTTCCATTTATAAGAGTTATATGAATGATGATGTCCCAAGATACCTATATGATTTATATGTTCCAAACACATGTTTTTAATGATTTATTTTATCAATTAGTGTGTGATATTTTAAGAGAAAATGATTCATTTATATTTTCTCAATAAAAATTTAGACAAAGGTAAGAATATCATGGGTTTTTATGTTTTTGAAAATTATAACAATATTCTTCGTTTTTTATGTACCTTATTGGGCTTCTTTTAAATGTTTTTATAGGGTTTTAGTATGGGTAATGGAAAAGAAGATGTCGAGATGAAAGTCAATCATTTTTTTTCATAAAATGAAATCACTTTTTTTTTAAAAAATTATATTCTGGGAAGAAAGGACACTAATTTGAAATTCACACTTTTATATTTATAGTTTATTATTATATGATTTATGAACCAATTATCTAAAAATATAAACCTAAAGATATCCTAAAATGAAAGAGAATGATTTCTTGACGTAAAATTGACTATTATTGAATATTAATGGATGGTTCTTTATGTTAGATATTATAGATTGGTTTAGATTACATTATATATTAATAGAATGATAATAGCGTACCCCTGAAATATTTTACACTATCATTATGTTGAAATGATACAAAATTTAAGTATTCCCATGTTTATTTATCTAAATTATGCCTGTTTAGAATAGTTTTCCCTATAGGAAACATTGAATCTATAGTGGGAAGAAATTGATAAGAAAATATCCTTCTAAATTGGCATCTTAATATGATTGGAAATGGAATAGAAAAGTTTGGTTTAATAATGGATCTGTTGGAATTTCATATAAATGGTTCTGGTATTCAAGATAGATAGGAGCATAATCCTCCTTAAAAGAACATGTCTATAGTGGATCATTTCTTAAGGAAATATCACCAATATTTTTTGGATCATAAAATCTAGTGGTATCCTACATATGGATCAATTCTATGGAAAATATATTTGATGTTATTGGACGTTTAGAACATCAAAAGGAAACTCTTTCAATTTATAATTTCAAAGGTGAATCTCATTGATGTAGGTATATAGTTAAAAATAGTAGAGATAATGACGATCCTGATTCCATGGAATATGAATCATTTATGTATATTTTACTTGAGGTATATTTCCCCAAGGTTTTTCTACTCTGGATGAAAAAATAATCCCTAGAATTGAAGTAAAAAGAGAAATATTTTTCTCCAACTTATGATGAAAATTTTACCAGACTGGACAAGTAAGTACCAATTTTTTTGGGACATTGATAGTAATATTAATATATTTTACTGAGGGATATAACATTGTTTATAAAGATCTTTAGATGTATAGGAATTTAAAAAATATGATAAAGTTTTTTTGGGCCGAGAAAGTGGAAGTAGAGTTTTCTTACAATAATGTGCCACAAGAAGAAAAGACCAAGAAATGATACAAGAGAAGGCAATGGGGAACCATCCTTATAGAAATATGGGGGGTAAGAAAACCAAGATCCTATCTTGTGAGATGTGTGCTAAAAATAATCATGTGGAATTTATCACAAAATTTTGGAATTGATTCCAAGGTGGTATGTTTGGATATATAGATCATTAATACAAGTAAAATGTGAAGATGTATAATGAAAATTTAACGGTAGTATTATTTAATTATTATAAATTGGGTAATTATACTAATTTGTGTCCATTTTTAGTCACTCAGGGGGGAAATCAAAAAGTTTGAAAATAAAAAGGTATGGGAAAATATATTTCAACTATTATGGCTGATGTTGGGAAATCAGGTGTACTGGTGACATATAAGTTACTTATTTATTAAAATTATTCTAATACCCTATCTGTTTGGGGATCTTTAAATTATTTTATTTATGATAAATTTATAAATAAATGTATAATATCACCTTGTGAAATTATTATGTATAATTTATTTGTAACTCTGGGTGGAAGTATTAAATTACCAAATATTTATAGGAATATTCATATTGTCCTTAGTGAGATGGTATCAAATTCAAATCTTGGTAAATTAGACATAGTAGAGTTTGATATCATTTTTGGTATTTATCAAATTTTAGTTTGTCATGTTAAGATAGATTATAGAGATATGAAAGTTATTTTCAACGGTTACATGTGTTTTATAACTTAACAATAAGTTGAGAAATTTATTAGACATTGTAGAGAAAGTTACCTAGCTTATATTATTGAAGATAAAAAACTATTACAATTCATGATGCACTAATAGTTAATGAATACGTGGATATATTTCTTGATAATTTTCCAATTTTATTTTTGACTAGAAGGTTGATTGTACAATTGAAATAGTGCTTGATGGTAATCCTATTTCTAAACCTCCTTATTGAATGGATCAAGATGAAATATTAGAATTTAAAAATAAATTTTAGGACTTTATAGATAATGGTTTTATTATTCCTATAAATTCACCATGGGGTGATAATATTTTTTTATAAAAAAGAAATATGTTTTAATGAAACATTTAATTGATTATATAGCATTTAATAACATCACTATTTTGAATAGTCATCCATTTCCTCATATCGATGATTTTTTTGTTCAAATCTAGGGAGATAATTATTTTTTGAAGTCCAATATTAGGTGGGGGTACAATCAGCTGAAAATAATGAAAGTAAATCTTATGAAGTCAACAATTTGGACTAGATATGGGAATTATGAGTTTGTAGTTATTCTCTTTGGGTTTTCTTATGCACCCGATGGATTAATGGAACTTATGTTATATAGATTCTTTTTATAAATTATTCGATATGTTTGTGGTTATATATATTGGTGAAATTTTTTATTATTTTAAAATTAAATAGAAACATGGAATATGCTTAATTATTTTTGAAAAAATTTAAAAGAAAACAAATTTTATTTAAAATTTAGTATGTGCAAATTTTGTTTAAAAAATATATCTTTCCTTGGCCATATTACTTCTAAATATGGCGTAATGATTAAACCTACTAAAACTAATGTTTCCAAAAGAGGGGAAAATACTAAAAAATATCATAGATATTGATATTTTTCATGTATTATTAGGTTACTAATAGAGGTTTGCTAAAAAATAGTGTTAGTTAACTATCCCATTGACCAAGTCAACTCTAAAAAGATTAAAATTCATCTTGAAAAAATAATATGATTATTTTATAGAAACTAAATAGAAGAATGGTGAATACTCTAGTTTTGGACTTACCTTCCCAAAATGGTGGATTTTTTATCTATAATGATTCCTCATTGAATGGGATTGGTTTTTTCATAATGCAGAATGATCATGTGATTTCTTATTCATTACATCAATTGATGCCTCGTTAGTTAAATTACCATACACATGATATGGAATTATCTATTGTGGGTTTTTCCTAAAAAGTTTGGTGGATTAATTTTCATGTATTAAATTGTAAAATATATACTAATCTCAAAATATTTTAGTATATATTCAATTATAATGAATTTAACATGAGAGAGAGACTATTGATAGAACTAATCAATGATTATGTTTTAACAATTCATTACCATCCAAGAAAAGTGAAAAATTATACAATGCTCTGTGTCAAAACCACAATGCCATATTAACCATGTACATTTGGAACATGATCCTTTGGTTAATGAATTGATGAATTTTGGTCTTGAATTTATGGTTGTAGGAAAATCTTATATTTTGTTTTAGGTTTTAATGTAGTAAATGTTGTTTGAACAAATAAATCAAACTCAGAAAGAGGTTAATGCCTTATAGGAAAAGGTAAAATCTATAGAGCTGTGTAAGTTTCCTAATTTTAGTATTAATTAAAATTTGTATTATAATTTGGAAAATTATTATGTGTGCCTTATTATTAACATTTTAATATAGAGTTTTTGATTTAATCTCATAGTTTTCCATTTTCTATTAATTTGAGAATCACTAAGATGTACACATACCATCAAAATTATTATCAGTGATGCTGAATGAAATGAGATATTTATAAATATTCCTTGAAATGTTTTACTAGTATAAAAGTTGAAGAATAAAAAAATTACATAAGAAAATGATTCGTCACTTTTTAGTTTTAGAGTGGAAATGAGAAAACATATCCATGGATTTCATTTTGGGATTTGAAAAATCTTCTTGGGATAATTATGAAATTTGAGTTATTTTTGATCACTTATAAATATCTATATATTTTCTTCCCATTCAAGATAAATTACCTTTATATTAACTATCTTGACTATATATAAGGTTTATAATCTGGTTATATTGACTTCTTATCTCTATTAAATCAGACCGTTCTCCTAGATTCACATCTAATTTTTTGAAAGGACTTTATAGAGTATTCTATGTATCCCTTATTACTCCATAGAAGGATCCAAAATCAACCTAATAATAGTTCCATGTAACACATGTAAATACACATTTTTCAGTTCTCCATTATAACCATATTTATCACTTTACCAATGTAAGTGTCATGAACGTGTATGAGAAACATGATAGACCTTTATCTAAAGATCATGATACCCAGTATATAAGATTTTTCACTAATAAATTTTATCTATAGTCATTCACCAAACCAAATATTCATAGAGTGAAGTGCTGGAATTCCATTTATCGTGAAATTTATTTCATCCACACAGAATAACAGACACACTACAACACTCCCACTATTACACTTGTATGTAGATGAATCATACATATTTTTTATAAAACCAAAATCATTGATTATATTATTAAACTAGATATTCCAACACATATATTCTTTAATTAATAAAAAATTTATCATATTTACTTTTAAACCATACCATAGACATTTGAAACATAAAAAAATTTAGAATGTATAATAAATTTTATCAACTAAACTCTTATTAACGAAAGTGGGTTTAAAATCTATTTTCTATATCTCATAATCAAAATGCGATCATATAAAAAAAAATAATGTACCTTATTATAACAAATGTGAAAATGTTTCTTTATTGTTGATACCATGATTTTTCTGTAACCTTTTAAAACAAAGAGTAATTTATTAGTATAAAATCTAAAATCCATGTTAGTTTTCTTATAGAAAACCCACCATTTCATTATTGGTATCACCTCATTGGCTATATCAACCTTGTTCCAAACAAGCTTATTTTTTAGGTGTTCCTTTTTATATTCCAGTTATTTTAGCTATTTAATTTAATAATGAATGTTGATGACCTCCATATAGGTATTAATTTCATCATATATTAACATTAACTAATTATTATTAATGACTAAGAATTCATATCTTATAATAAATTGATAGATCCTTTTAGAAAATCACTGTTCTTTAGTTTCTTGGGTAATTATTTGCCAAATGTTTTTGTGGAGTCAATTCCACCACTATATCTATAAAAATTATTTTCTGTTGGTCTTAAACTTCTCTATATTTGACTCTATTTGCACTGACTCAATGATTGATAAAATTCTATTTAAGTAATATAGAAAATCGATCAATAAATACATTTTACTAAGAGGGATTATAGAAATAATTTCTATTAATTTCCTTAGGATAACCAATACATATTCTCCTTTCATATTTGAATTCAATATTATAAAAATACAATAATGATATGACTTATTTTCTACCCTTAATATATATAAAATACATAAGAAGATGTTTCCCAATCCATATATAATATTAAATATTTATCAATGATTTATATGGAATTTTATTTAGTAAAAATAGTATAGTCTATAGTGAATAACCCCTAACTTAATAGAATGGTCACAATGACTCATCATTGATCAAATAATATCAAACAAGGTATAATTCCTACACTTAGGAACACCATTTCATCATGGTATTTCATGAGTGGTGCATTATGGTACTATTATAAAATCTATCATATTATTAGTAAATTACTGGCTCAATTATTCACCCCCAATATAATCAGAGGATATTTGTACTTTTTCTTAGTATATTTCATATTTTTTCCTAAAACTCTTTGAAAAATTCAAAAGTTTCAAACATTTGTCACATAAAAAACACATATCTATGATAACTAAATCCATTAGTAAAATTAAATATATACTCATAGATAATACATTCTTGAGAACTCAATGGTCTATATACATCACTATTTATGAGATCTAATAGTCTAGTTTCACTTGAACCATTTATAGTAAAAGTTTTATTGTTCAATTTTCCAAAAAACAAGATTTTTAATTACCACATGATTGATAACAAAATATCACTAACAATAAATCTCTATAAAGTCTTTTAATTAATTATTTATTTATATATCCAATGTGACAATTCAAAATGTATGTTGGATTATATTATCCATGATCCTCTTATTATGAATTTTATAGTTTAGATTATCCACATCAAGAATATATAGATCATTTTCCATAGTCTGTATTCAATAAATCATATCATTTATATGTATTAAAAATTCATGTCCAAAATAGTGAATTAGAATATATTTTATTATAAAAAAGATTACAAAATAAATTTTTTATTTATTTTGGGAATATAATAATTTTTCTCTAATTCTAGTTTTAATCCACTTGTAAAAGTGAGATCATAAATGCCACTTAAAATGAAAAATATTTGTCTCCAATAATGATAAAAATATACAATTCACTATTTTTATATTCCCTTATATATTTTATTTTGTGATTTTCAGAAAAAATTTATAATGAATACCTGGTACCCAATACCCAGGAGTCATAGTTAGTGAAAATGATCTGAATAACATTCACACTAAGATGCTCAATATTTTTTTTAAACTCCTATCAACCTTAGATGTCAATCTAGTACTATAATATAGGTCATACAAATATGTTATCTCAATATGATTAACAGATGAATTTAATAATCCACAAAAAAAATTTATCAATGGATGAGTATCATGTTTTGTATCTTTTCATCATTGAATTTTACTGAAGGAACACCCATTATAAATAATTACCCTATAAATCACATATATTATGTGATCCAGGATCTACATTTCACTTTTTAATGAGTCCTATTTGAAATTCATAGCACTATTTAGTTATTTTAGAAGTAAACTATCCCAATCATTAAAATTAATAATATTAGAGATATGAGTAGGAAATTATTTACCATGATCCATCAAATGAAAAAAATAAATTCTAAATTTCTTGTATCCTAACTTGTATGGTTTCTTCACTAATTTTTACTAAAATTTCACAATATTATTTGGTTACATAGATTCTAGGGTTATCCATTTACACTATTACTTATACATGAAAATTCATGGTCACCATACTTTAGAAAAACCAACACAATTGAATGGTGGAGGTCTTTTCATATGATGTAGTGGAAGAAATATCCAACCTATATTTGAGGGTTTTATTTTAAAAGTATCATTAGTTTAATATACATAATATGTATATTATACTAATTAAATCTAATTGAATTCTATCTTATAATTGTTTATTCATTTGTGTATACATTCTTATAATTATTTTGTTTTGGATTCCATTTTATACCAACCAAATTAACGTATTCATGCCACATTAATGTGTAACACCATACAAAACAAAATAGTTTGTATTTCTAACACAACATTATAACCCAAAAAAATACATAAATATATTAATACATCTCATGCATAAGGTACATTCACACTTTATAAAAAGGAATAGAGTTATATTATATTGACAATCTCTACATGAGTAAGCCGACATAGAAAAATATCTAACCCCTATCATTTCATGAATAAATCACAATCCTCCAGATTGGTGTGTAGTACAACCCTATGTCCATATCCCTTGCGAAAATAAATAAAATAGAGAATCCATTTCATGATATCTATGAAATAATATATTTTAAAACTGTATTCAAAAACTATTCTCAAGTTCATTACTCTAAAAACAAACCAATTTCAATATATATGAAAACATATACTTATGATATCTTAACTAGAATGTAATGTTGTGATCTATCTCTTAGAATAAATTTATCATAGTAATAGTTCATACAAAATATCAAAAATTTATTAAACAATTTCAAGAAATAATTTTTTTGGAATAAACTAATAAATAAATGATTAATTTGATTTTCAAAACATGAAAACCAAGTATGATCTTTTTATATTTTATATTGGTGTGAAAGGTACTATTTTAATGGCCTGTCACAAATAATTTGTAAAAAAATTATAAATAATAAAAAATTTATCAGAAAATAAAATTTTAAACTTTTCTAATGATATCTTATGTTGTGATTGATAATCTAATCATCTGTTGTAAAATACGACTAATAAATGAGAGAGGTAATTTCACATGTCAATCATATTTTAAAACACAATTTCAATAATATGGTATGATTGGTATTGAGAAATATGATAAGAAATATCATATCACTATTAACATATTTAATGGCTGAGGTGATATCGTATTTATTCTATAACCCATAATTTTGAGAGAAAATCTAGTTTAAGTTATATTTTAATATCTCACAGACCATATTATATGACATAGACCAAATCCTTGGGTTTCCTATTCATTGAACCTTATTATATAATTCTTCTATATTATTTGGAAAATTGAAATAGAATATTTTTTATATCATATTATATGTTATAATTAAAAATACTTTATGATATCCATTTCATTGAAAAATAACCTAATTTACATGATAAATACTTCAAGAATAAGGATCATATTTCACTATCAAGTTTAGGGGAACATCTTATAATCTTTGGTAGTAGAGAAACCCATGAACAATCCTGATCCATATTCATTAAATTTTTGTGTTTTAAATGAAAATTATAGTACTTGAAACATGAATAATGCACCCAACATCTTCTTATTCTTGATTAAACAATATTTATGGTGATCATAAGTGTTAAAAATGTATATCACCCATGTAGTTAGTTTACCAGACCTAGATAATCATTAATAATGATAGGATTCCCATATACTAATAGTTTTCTAGTGCATTAAAAAATATAGGAATGGTGTATCAATATGAATACATCAACATATATTCACTATGTATTTCACGCAAATGGGTGACACTAATGAAGAGCATTGTTCTCTTATATAGGCCATCCCAAAGGATCTTAATTTAATTAAGAGTGTTAGCCACCTCAGGCTCCCTCTCAAAGAAATGATTCAATGCTACCTATTAGATAAACATTAATTGAATTATTTAATGAAATAAATTTGGCCTTACCATGATTTAATTATCTCATGATTCACTACTGATGAAAACCATGTGGAAGACAGGGAATACTTATTACACTCAGGTCGCAATGTCAAAAGTCAATTGTAGGATAAAATTCAGGTGAATAAAATCACCCTATTGAATCTTACTAAATAAGAATATCATATAATATGATATAAATCACATGAATACTATAGAATATGACTTCGGTATACCATCAGACACAATATACAACTAATACAGATCAATATTTTAAAAGTTCTAGAGATGGGATTTTTTGGTCCTAAAAAGCACTGAAAATTTAAGCATTATTAAAAGACATGGATTTTATCAGTTCCAAAAGAAGATCTATCAATGGGTGTATTTATTGGTGCTAAAATAAGAACTGATAAATGCCCCATTTATTAGTGGTTACAAATATTTTATGATAAAGGCCACCACTATCAGCACTTTTATATAGCGCTGATTTTAATTAAAAAAATATATTTTTTCAATTGCTAAAACCCCCTTTGTGTTTTGTACCCACTCCCACACACACATTTTTCATAGGACGTCCAAGGCCCCTTTTAATAGAGTTGATCATATGTCCTCCCTTATTCAATTCGAACCCCTTTACCACTTACCCAAGATTATTTCATTCTATATGATAAAATATTTATTTTTATTTATATGTATTTATATAAATATTTCATATTCATATATTTATATAAGTTAATATAATTATTTTTAAAGACAATTAAAAGATATATGTTTATGTGTGTGCAAGATATATATAATAAAATTTATTTAAATAATATTTGTTTACATATATTAGAATATAAATATTAATTTATAACTATTTATTAATACAAACACATATTTATATATAAAAATTATATATACATTAGTATAGTTATATATATATATTAATATATTTTTATAATGTAAAATAGTGGTTAAATATTTTTTTAAATGAAATGGGTAATAATTAATTCCAAATGATTTATATAATTATATTTAAATACATTTTTAAATTATGTATATATATTGTATATTTAGATATAAATTCTCTACATTAAATATATATTTATATGTAAATATATTTACATATATATTTACATTTATTTACGTATAATTTGCCATTTTAATATAAATTTATTAAAATATATTTATAAATAATTATTGTAAATATGATTATATAATATATAGAATTACAATGATATATTTATAAAAATACATTTATATAGGATGTATTTACATAATATCAATACACATACACATACACCATATTTAGACACACACACATTTATATTTCCAAAATACATGCACAAATATTTACTTATATGTATCTATTTAAAATAATTATAATATAAATATAAATATAAATATATTATTTTAATGAAACATAGATATTTATATATAAACCTTTCTTATATAAGTATATAAATATTAATTCATTTTTATAATGTAAATAAAATGTATAATTATATATTTAAGATAAACTGAAAAATAAATATTTATTTTCATAATTGTTATAAATTTTAAAATACTTTTTTATATAAATAATTTTAAGTTTATATTTGTACAGTGGATTTATTCTATGTAAATATAAGACAAGATGCATATATTTAGTTACAAATAATACTACAATATGAAAAATGATAAAATTTCAAAACCATAATATCTATGTGAATGCATGAACTAGGAATAAAATTAGTCTCCACTGAAAAAGGCAAGAAAAAACTATTAAAAAAAGATAAAATCTCATTGAACATTTAAACATTTAGATATTCTAAATAAAAACTCAGTTTTGGAGGCCATCCATGCCTTTTTGGACCTTAAAATAATAGCGTCATGTATATTCCATGCACTAGATATAGTGATGAATCACATATAAGTTGTAACTATATATACATTTCATATATATGGATTTAAGGTATATATATTTCATTAGTTTCAGAAATTATATGCTACTATTCACCTTCCAATATTATTATTGAATGAAAGGAGATTAAATATATGTTGTTTACCAATAATTAGTTACTTAAGTAGATGAAATAGATAGAGAGTTATTTTTTGAGTGTTACATTATATGTAACTGAAGGGAATACTCATACATTTGTAAAATGTATGAGTAAATTCTGGGGCTCATGAAACATCCACATATACGATATGAAGATGTATAATCTATGAGATGTGTGCGTAAAATCTCCTCTCATGATCTTGGGCTAAGTCCCACTCCCTCTCAAAGCCCTCTTATTTTTTTTCTCATTAGTATCAAGAGGTAAGAACATATTATTGGTGTTTGAATAATCCTAAATAAGAAATTTGGGTGATTCTATGAAACCTGTGGATATAACTCAGATGGATTCTCCTTTCTCTTATCCATAGGTGGTCTTCATCAAATTCCAAATGAAGGAAAAAAAGCAATAAAACTATTTAATTTAAGGTACACATTATTCATTTAATGTCTAAAATGAATTAAATATCAACTACATGGTTATCATGGGTTTCTTGGTTTCTAAATGTTTCAATACATTCAGGAATTGATAATCAGTACATATAAACCATATAGTGGTATTAGAGGAATCCAAGCTTTTTGAATCATGGAATCATACAAGGAAATGAATGCTTTTTTTGAAATTGGAATTCATTTTATATAACTCATCATAAAAAATAATTCAATTTTTTTCTGAATTATTTAATGACATAGAATATGTGATACCATGACCATAAACTCATTATAAATCCCAAACGTTTGTCTAATTAATATCTTATAACTTTGGGATATTGAACATAATAATAATTTTGTATCATGGATCTGAAAATAGAGTATCATTTTGTTTTTATGATATTTTTTGGAATGATAAAACACGGTTGAATTTTAAGAGTGTATTTGATGATAATTAATGTTTTCAATAAACTTGTAGGTTTTTCCTTTTTTCATAATAGAAAAAACCTTACATATACTAATAGTTTTTATATATTGGATTATAAGTCATATACATGACTGAAAACACATAAACTATTACTAGTAGCACCTAAAAGGTTTATGCACCATAACATAAAAAATCTTTACCTATGATATGTTCTAAATCAGGAAATACTATTTATAAAAAACATATTTCAAAAAATTAAATTAGGAAATGATTAAATAATTTATAATTTATTATTAAATTATAATAAAAGTTATTTTTATATATTTATTAAAATATAAAGTGTTTATAAAATAGGAAATTATTTTTTCTCTATAATTTATTATTTAAATGTTTTTCAATGACTTTTTAATAAATATTAAATAACATTAATTTCTAACAGTAAAATTCATTTAATATATATTTAAAGGCTTGTAATTTAGATATATAATATTTAACTTGAAATTAGTTTTATATATTATAAGTAAAAAGTAAAAAATAAAATTTAATATATTAAATTAATTTTGAATTTTCCATAACGATTAATTTAAAATTTTCACATAAAAAGTGCCTTATTTATAAATTACATAAAATAAATCAAAATTTAATTGGAAAATGATTTTTTAAAGGATTAAATAATATGCGTATATAATATTTAGTTTATATAATATGTTTACATTTTATAAATTTTAAAATAAAATGTTTATATTTCTTGAAATATAATATATTTGAAGTAAATTCTATATAATATATAATATAAAGGATAAACAATTATGTATAAATACAAAGTGTTTTTATTTATCAGATTATTGAATTACTATAATGAATTATAAAGAGTTTCTAAATTTTTTATTAGTGCTTTTTTCATAAATAATATATCTCATATTTAAATTATTGAATTTTTATTTTATTTATCATTCCATATATAATTTATAGAAAAAACTATAATAGAATTAATATTTATACATTATTAAGTTTAAATATAAAATTGATTCTATAAATTGGAATTCCATACATTTCATGAGATGTATAAAAATATAAGATGTTGTTTTCATCTACTATGATGTCTGTTTGTAATTATTGATATTAGCTTGTATTTAGTTATTGAATATAGTTTACACATATTAGGTATTAGAGTTAATGTAGACTAAATTCTATCTTGGTTAAAGTATCACATGGTAGAGGGAATTTAGGTCAGATTTCCCACTAGGCTGAAGGCTTATGCATTATTCAAGAAAGGTGGGAGTTATTTGTAACCTCCCAACCCAGGATCCCGTTAACCTTGCCCCGAGTCAATGTGTCACATGGTCTTAAGCCCACCTCCCAATATACTATAGGTTGATGACTAGTAGTGAGGTTGTAAAGGCTGTATACTGGGGAGACTATCACCTCATTTCGGAGTGCCACAATATATAAAAAGAAGAAACAATTAACAAGTAAATCATAATATAAATTGAAATAATAAATAATGAAGTGGAAGTTTAAATAACTGAACTGAATAATATTCAAAATTCTGTAGGCATTGTCTTATAAATAGATTCATGGAATGCTGAAAAACAAAAGTTGAACATGGGACATGGAGATCTTAGCATGCTATGAAAAAATAAAAAAAGAACATAAACTAATACATAATCATCTCAAGAAAATTTCTAGTCCTCTTCCCCTATGATCCATCTATAAGTAAATAATATCAATAACATGTATGAGGTCCCTTTCCTTTATTTGTACATGTAAGATGATAATATTCTCAGGTACCAAATGAAACCGGAGTAGGGTGTGAGATAAAAATATTCGTAGGCCACTACCAATGTTTTATACCCATAATACAAGTAGTGATCATAGAATATTATTATTTAGGTATAAATAATTAATTAATAATGCTGAAATAAATTACCATCCCTCCAAGGTTCCTAGAGGACACCTAGAGGCTTTACCTGCTTTCGCTCATGGTTGGAATGAAAGTATGATCATATACTATATATATGGTAATATAATATAATATATATAGTATAATATATATATATATATATATCATCCACTTATATGAACCAAGTACGTGCGAATGTAAGTGGCTATATATCTAGAATACTAGTTACTGGATGGACCGAGGTGTAACTCAGAAATCCCAAACCATTCGAGAGAGTCCATAAATTTAATAAATAGAGTATGTTCCCCACATCTCATAATGAGTGGGATAATTCATGATAATCAATCTAAATGGTGAGTGTTCTATCATTTCAATACTCAGACAAGGGATGTAACCCCAATGTCCAAAATATTGTCAATGGCGAGGGTTGTGATACTCAACCCCAAATGTAAGGGAGCATGATACCATCATGCTCAACCAATCCCTTACCATCATACAACAATCTCTATCATGGCCTAATCATATATAAAATTCATCAAGTGAAAATACCTCTCATGTCTTATCCACCAAGCCCATATATATAAATAAGGCATATTAATATTTTTAAATATATGCATGAGGCATTACATCCCATGAATCTCATTTATCAAGATCAATATAAAAATATATTTATAATTCAATTAGGTCTTTTTCATAAATATAATATAATATGAGTGTTTTTACCACCCTTATAATTCATCACATTTAAATCAATCAATTCATTTTATGGAAGGCCACCTACATGAACAAGGATTTATATGTAAGCAACCATTTTCATTTTATAAATCATGGTAAAGAAATTAATAAGTCTCAAAGTGTCTTTATATGGTGACAAGATCATCAAGTGAATTTCCTATCATCAATTCCATGTACTGGTCGACCAAGCACACGGGAGATACCCATGGTTCAACTAAACATTCATATTACAAGTGAAATTCAATTTAAAATTTAAGCCAAAATAAAAATTTTCATCATTGGTATTTTATTCAATTATCCTCATGGTGTAATTTTACATAATTCACCCAATGCATGTCCATAAAATGGATCTATTAACTCTAATACACTAAACAAGGATCAATATGAACGTATCTCGGTGCAAGGATAAATTTAATATAAAGGAATCAACGAAAAGGAGATTCCTAGAAAAAGATGGTTTGCATCACAAAGACATAGCTACATAACATCAAAACTCTTGGATAAATGACGATACCACCTACCTCAAGGCCATAGATGAATCTTTACGTGATAACGAGCATAGATTCAGAGTTGGTTGGGAGAAATCTGTGAAACAGTCCAATACCCTAAAAATAGGGAAAAATATCTTACACAAAAATAGTGAGATGGATTCAAATAAAAACATATATAGGAAGATAGATTATCATAGAACATATTTAGGTGGATCCAATACATTTGATAGATTTTGAATCAGACCTGAGATCATAATGTTAACTCAAATCCTAACTTGATGGATTTTGGAGATCTCAAGTAAAAATAGGAAAATAAAGGGAGTAAAAAAAGGTATGTTAGGAAAAAATGTAATTTCATAAAAAACATTAGGGATCGTAGTGTGGACACATAGATTTACAAGATGTGGACTATCCATTCACCATTCACCTATATAAGAGGGACCCACATGTTTAGGTGAACTGTCTATGTAACCATGCACAAACCTTGCAAATAGGTTCTATCCCAAAACTCCACACAACCAATTAGTTGTGTGCCCAGGGTCACATGGTTATAGACAAACCATGTAGCCCATAGTTCTGCATTGTCTAAAATCACATATTCTTATAGAAATAATGTAGGTAGGGCTTCACTATTTCTTCAAACCATGAAACATAGTATTATCTTCCCAATTATAGGTTCCATGCTTCAAATGTTCCCCAGATGCACCTGAGACTTCCTTTACTTGATTAGGTACAATAATTAGTTCAGTTTAATGAAATTAAATTTAAAAAACAAATGATTTATGCCTTCATGAAAATATGGTTCATTAACACCTCATATCCTTAAAGAAACTCATCCATGAGTTGGAATTATGAGGGTAAATAAACATAATCTATAAAGAGTTCTGGCCATTGAAATCATATATCAGCTTCCTAGGTCTTGTCATGTACCTCGTATTTCTTCTATAACACCTTTAGAAATGGAATTAACCTT
The DNA here is from genome assembly GCA_963277665.1 of Viscum album. Classification (NCBI taxonomy): domain Eukaryota; kingdom Viridiplantae; phylum Streptophyta; class Magnoliopsida; order Santalales; family Viscaceae; genus Viscum; species Viscum album. The sequence continues at coordinate 156,444,281 of OY728166.1, read as the reverse complement.
ACACAGGTTGTCTTCATGATTTTATCCACTAAAAGAACTAGATACTCATTGAAGGATGTATTTATATCCAATTCAACGTTATTAGGATGAAAGATATGTGAAGGTTCTAGATGATATTGGTGAAAATAATATATGTTAGAAACATCATGCATTTAATGGTATCTCTATGGAAGTTCCAACTAGTATTAAACTAGTTATATCCTCTTAAAAACCTCATAGGGTCCAAAAAACATTAGTTATAGATTACCCTACTTAAAAATACATCAATGTATCACATCGGGGATGAATCATAAGAAATCATGTTCTTTGACCTTGAATGCGAGTGGTTGCTAATGTCTGTTGGCCTATGAATGTTGTCCATACTGATCTGTCAACATGTGTTTTTTGATCAAGTCGATCCTCTCTATACAATAATAAATGAGATGAGGCACAATAATATCTACCCACCATACCTCTAACCAACACAAAGGTGAACTGAAATGCCTACCATATTAGACATTATAAGGATCCATCTTGATGGTAGAATGAATGATGTTGTTATAAGTGAACTTAGTGATGGGAATATATTTATCCCAGGACCCTCCAATGACTAGGAAACATGCACAGATCATTTACCCTAGAACCTAAATTGTACACTCTATCTATCCAATAGTCTGTGGGTGATAGGATGTGCTAAAAAGTACCTATGTATCCAAGGCCATTTGAATCCCCTTCCAGAATGGTGATGTGGAATGACCATCTCTATTGTAAATGATAGAATGAAGAGATCTATGAATATGTACAACATCCCTCACATAAATCCTTCAAATATCATCTACTAAGAAGGTATCTCACAAAGGAAATAAGTGTGTGACCGTCATCAAACGATCAATGACAACTGACACTATATCATTTGATGAGGTGATCTGGGTAAACAAGTTATGAAATTCATTGAACCATCGCACCATTTCCACATAGGTATGGACAATGGATGTAAAATACCTACCATATGTTGATGTGATTCCATCACTTTTTTATAGGTAGAACACTATGTGATGATTCCAATAATCCCATGATTCTTAATGGGCCGCCAATACCGACACCATAGATATCGATAAATCTCAGTGAAACCAGGGGGTACCGCCCATACTGAGGCATGGAATTCCCAAATCATCTCCTTTATAATATTGTATGGGACCCATATACACCCCTGTAATAGTAATGTTTTATCCCCATTAATGGATTAAACTAAAAATTTATCATCATCTCATAAACATTCCCTCAGGACAAGGCCTTAGGTATTAGATAATTTCCTCGTTCATACCCATTCCAAAATAGTATAGGTTAATTCTAAGGATGAGATGATAGTATCACCATGGTCCTTGTAAATTTCAATGTGAATCTCTAAGAATAATACCATGATCTTCCATTCAACACTAGATGCCTAAACTTCATGCCTCTAAGTCTTTCACCTCATAGCATCAGCTACAACATTACCTTTACCTGGGATGGAGGCAAGCTCAAAATCAAATGATTGTAGGTACTCAACCCACCTATAATGAATGAAATTTAGATCCTACTATGTAAATATATTCTTGAGGATAATGTGATAAGTATAAAACCAAAAACACTCTCAATGTTAGTAGTTAATCCAAAAGTGTAATGAACGCGTAACAATAGAAAGATCATGATCATGCATCTGGTAATTCCACTAACGAGGCCTCAACTAATGAGACCCATACATGACGACTCAATAAACCTATATCATAATCTCTCTAAGAATTATACATGATTCATAATATTATATAGTAGATTTAATTCTTTAATCTAGTAGAATTAGTATCATCGTTGAAGTCAAATGATCCTTCAACTATTGAATGGATGCTTCACAAGCTTATGAACATATTAATTTCACACCATTCCTTTTCAAGTTAGTAAGTTGTTTTGTAGGATGTGAGAAATCATGGTTTAAGAGTATGTAATATTTTTTATACCCCTAGAAACACTAAATGTAAAATAAGTTCTTATGATTACCCTATGAAACTACAACTCTCACTTTCTCACGGTTTATTAAAACTATTGACATTGAGATGCTATGACCGAGGAAGTGCACTCTGCTGATTTGAAATTGTAATTTACTAAGATCCGCATAGTTCTGAATCTATATTAGTGTATTCATCATGTTCTCAAGATGAGTTTCATGGTAATATATGTAGCATGAAAATACAATGATATAATCAACATAGACTACCATGAATAAATCCATATATGAGTTAAAGACATGATTCATAAGATCCATAAAGATCGAAGGTGTGTTGTTGAGTCCGGAAGATATAAAGAGGTACTCATATAGACAATATTTGATCCTAAACATTGTGTGAGGTATCTTTAAAGTATTTAAATTCACTTAGAGATAGATCAACTTCAAATCTATCTTTGAAAACACTCTCACTCCTCATAGATGATAAAAGAGTTCTTCTATTTGAGCTAGTGGATACCGATTCCTTACCATGAGCTGGTTCAATTGATGATAATACATGTAAATATAGAGGGTACCATCCACCTTCTTTGAAATATGGACTTTTGAAACCCATGGAGAAGGGTTTGGGAATATAAATCCTTTGGCCTCCAAATCCTCAAATTGATTCTTGAGCTATATTTTCTCCATAGGTTCCATCCTAGAAAGATAAATGATGATTGGTTCTTCTACTGTAACATACTCAATAGTGAACTCATCATCTCACTCTAGATGTAGTCCAAATAATTTACAAATAAAGACATTCTTGAAGTGATCCACTACTATAGAGAAAATATTATATCATTACCCATTGTCACCCAGGAAAATACTAGTGATATAAGCTATCTATTACCCATACTCTACTACTTGGGCTTTACACAAATTGTACGAACATCCCATTCTCCCTTATTCATGTTTCTAATTCCCTTTGGTTGTGTAAACATCACCCTCTGATGATAATATTCATTATGGGTATGATAAAGAACTAACCAGTATATCCTGATGATTACATCATAGCCCAAAATGTTGAGGATAAAAAGATACCATATAAAGAGGTTATTTCCCATATCAAGGGGTCCACCCTTACAATGATGAATGCCCTTTGACCAGATACCTAATGGGGAATCCCATATCCTAACACTACTGCAGAAACTGTGTCGAACTGTAGTAGAAACTGTATAGAACTGTAGCAGATACTATAGTGGGAAATGTATCAAGCACTATTTGGCACTATAGCAGCCGGACATATTCCCCTGTTTGGGCCTTCGGGTCACCAATTTGGTCCTCGAGTCCTTTAAGGCATTCGAACCACCTAGGCCTTCGGGCAGTAAGGCCTTTGGGCCACCTCAAGGCCTTCAATACACCTTAATTGTAGATTCAAACCAGACAACCTACAAGGAACAAACTTTAGGAGGAGGAGGAGCAATGAGATTTCACCATAGAAGAAGTGAAATGGATTGCAAGAATGAGAGTTTATGGAACCAGCCATCGGGAAAAGCCTGTACATGCATGAGAAATCCTAGATGAACAACCATGGGAAGATGGTGAGGTGATTTTACGATGAAGATGCTGGGTGGGAGGAGTTCCAAGTAGCTAGTCCGGTTTTTATGTAATGTGTGAAGCCTATGGAAAATGATTTCGTCTATGGACTATGGGCTCAGTAATACGTACACCTACGGGCATTGTAAGGGTTCCACCTCACCCCTTGAGAGGTGGACTATCAAAAAAACAAAAAATGAAGGCCTTAGGGCCATTGGAGGAGGACTAAAGTGTAGGCTACTTGAATAGTACTTCGTATAATAGATGGTTTGACACTCTTCTCCTCCATAATAGAATGGACTACATGTAACTAACATGTACCATGACCTTGAGACACAACCTGAATACCTTGAGAAAGCCCACTCTATTAGTACTGAGAGTCTTGAGTCTGACTATCTCTGCCTTGAACGCTACCTCAACCTCATCGACTGATGGTATTCTAGATGTTTTTCTGTCATGATACTAAATGTCTCAGAATAGATCGTGGAGTACGAGTATATCATCGCTCACAAGAATTCATGGGAACATTGTTCAGAAGTTCTTGATATGCCCCATCCTTCCCCAACCTCTCCATTCCCCATGATCACGTAGTTACTATGGTATTGTATGCCCCAAATTCCCACACTGGTGACAGATTAAGAAATTGTCTATATGAGGAACCTGACTATTGATACATCCATGAGTATCCATAGTAAATCACTTTTTCCCAAAATAATAATTGATGATAGATTTATATACCAAAAAACCCTAAATTTCACTATCATATTTCCTCAAATTTTTCTCTATAATATGGGTTGGTTGAAGATTTAAGAAATGGTAGTTAACCTAAAAACATTGATCTATAATCAAATGGTTTATACAAAAAAATACTCAAGTTTCCTAGTGGTCATATGATTTTCACCCTCTAGATTAGGAGTGAACCACTTGATCTTTATAAAATGAGTAAATTATTCCATAATTGACATACTTCCTTTCTATGTGTAAATGAATTATCTAGCTCTATGATCCCTCAAATTATAGGGAAAGAATTATTCATATAATATCATCTAAAATCCACCTAGAATATATTTATATTATTATCTTCTTATGTGATAATGTCCCACCACTGCTTTGAAGAATCATTTAGAATATACAAAATAAGTATGACCCTCCACATTAGTGGCATCTCCAAATGATCGAATATAGAAAAGATAGCTTCAAGACAATACATTGAAGCAAGTGGTCTTCCATACCATTAAAATGCGGGAGGATGATGCTTTTGGAATTCCTAAGTAATCACTTCCATTATTGGGGAAGTTCAAGAACCAGCTTTCATATTCTTCAACATACTGGGGAAGCACTCATCGATTTGGGATTTTGTTCCCATAGTAGGCACAATAAGATGTTCCATAGGTGGAATTATAGGAGGACTCACTAGAAGATTAGGTTCGTCTACCTCAGGTGCTTGGTTGTCACCTCCATCAGGTCATGCGATTGGTGGAAATAATGGAAAACTAATACTAAAATACCAAATGAACTCCTCATATGTGATTTATGTAACTGAGAATATTTCAAATAGAAACTTTGATAGGTATAAATCCTTTCTATAATAATGACCACGCCTTATTGATTTTCATCAAGCCAGGTCTAGGCAGTAGAAGAGACCATAACAGACCATTATAGTGTAAGAGACACCTATCAAACCACTAATAAGGCTAAGTTACTATTTAAGTATTTGTTCCAAAAGTATAAGATAACTATGTTCACTTTTGAAGTCATATTCATTTTGAATATGCGATTGTTCAAATATTTAAATTAACATAAATGAATGAATTAGGTCAATTACCATTTCTGATCCATTATATACCATTGTAATTATGATCCAAAATATAGAATCAACTTAACCCACACCATAAAATGTTCTATCTCATGTTACCAATGGACTATGGACCAATGTTCCATATTTGAATTCTTATGGTGTCTGCTTTAACATATTAAGGAAAACAATGTTAGGTTAAGAAAGACACTTTAAGTATCAATTATGTTTCAGAATACATGAAATAAGTGTTAGAACAATTCAAAACATTTTAAAGGGAATATCAATATTCACTAGAAAATGAACAATGAAATTTAAACATTTCATCAAAAAATGCAAGGAATAATAATCCTATTATACATGAAATGGAGCATCTTCTAATGAAAATACCTCATTTTATAAATCCATAGTAACGAAATCATCATTTCAATAATAAAAATATGTAACATCCCAAACAGAGTGACATACACCAGTTCCCTGATCCAGTCCACTGCATGACCTCAAGAATGAATCCTTGTAAACTAGAGGCTGCCGAATAGTAGCAAGGGTCTAATATCAATCACGATAAGACTGTACCCTCTTTTATTATGGTAATACAACAATGGATAAAAAATAAATAATAAAAATTGAATAAAAATGATTTCATAACCAGAATAATACCTTTACAACTAGATAACAAAAATTGGAAATAAAATATCAAAAAATAAACAGTAGATATGCAATGCCAAAATATGTGTCTAGTGTCAAAATGAAACTCAAAGAAAGACACTAATCACTCCCAAGAAATCTTGATCCAAGTTTGATTCCTTCATCAATGCTCCAACCCAACATTTCCACCTAACATAGGGCCATTTCCCATATCGAGTCCAACAACTATAAAATCTATTCAGGTACCGATCAGGCTGGCCGTGTAGGGTGTGAGTTAAACTTAGAAATCCCCCACCAACAACATCTAAAATATTATATAGTAAATACAAAGTGTATACAGTTATATAAAGAACTAAAAACAATGCATAAGTAAACAATTATCAAATAACTACCAATAAATATTTATTTAACCAAAATCTTTATTTAACCTCATAACCCCCATAATTTATTCCGCAATTAAGTAAGTAAATCCTTACTTTGACTCATGCTGAATCCCAAAGTATGTCTAATTGACATCATATCTGAGAATGAAATTGTAACCATTATTCAATTCATACTTTAATTCACATGATACCATTCACACATTACCCAATACAATACCCTTGTTACCAGGCTTTAATTCATAACTAAATAACCATTTTTTCATTCATAACATTCACATAATAATGACCATGTTCACATTCTTCAATTTACAACTAACTTAAAATGTTACCATTCATACCTAACAATTAAAATGACTATTTTCCCATAATCTAATTTATAACTAAATGAACAAGTTACCATTCATTATATATAATTAATTAAATAATTAATTATGCGCATCAATTCCATTACTAATTAAAAAATTAGTTAAATATAAAAATTTCATTTATTAATTTCCAAATTAATTAACTGTTACAATACCATTAAATAATTCATCAATTAATTAACTAACACCCAAAAATCTAAATAGAATAATAATTTTAATAATTAATTATCTTATCCTCAAATCTCAATATCTCATAATAAATCCATGAATTAATTATCCAAAATCGAAAAACTCAATACCTAATAATTAATTGATTAATTATTTATCTAAATCATCTATATAAAAATATTTAATTCAATTCAATGATTAATTATCTAAATATATAATCTAAAAACCCCCAATTATTTTTTTTAAATTAGTTAATTTATCAAATTAATTCATTCAATCATGATTTTTTTTCTAAATATATAATATAAATTCTATAATTACAAACACATAATTTAATTAAATAATTTTGGATTTTAATTATAAATCTTCTACCACGATTCATTGATGAGCGATCACCCAATGGGAATCCCCGTAATTTGAGCACTACAATAATGTAATACAAGATCCAAATCTAAATCCCAAAATCAAGATCAAATTAATCATGATATACCAAATATAGATATATATCTACAATACTAGATCAATATATAATCAATAAAAACATGGTCAACCCCTTTCTTGAATTGGATAAGAGAAAAAAATCTATGAGAACCCAAATAGGATAAGATTGACTTAACAAGAGGGGTGAAAATATTCAATTCAGGCAACAAATCATAATGAAAAAAAGGTTAGTAAGGCTTGGAATATTTCTATAGTGATTTAAAATCATGAAAGATACCCTAGGGTCAAATGGTTGTGAATTTTGGGTTAATTAGGCGGTTTGGTTGATTAAAAATCTAATTTTCGAGAGACATTAATTCTCGCGAACGGTTTGCTGGGTAGGGCACAAAATGTTACCGAACAATGTGTCTAAACCATGTGCATATTTTATAGGTGTGTATAGTTACTCTTAAAAGGATTCATAGTTTTAAAAACAATGCTCCAACTGTGCAAAGCCCCACTGTCTAGGGTTGCACTATTTTCTAGGATGGGGCACACAGTTTTCCCTAACTGTCCACAAACTATGTACTAAAATATTTATTAAATTTTTATCAAATTTTCACCCAGAAACAACCTATGATTAAATCAAAATTATTTATTCTCTAACCAATCTATAAATAATATTTGAAATCATTCCTGTAACTCCACCAGAAAAGGTCGGGATCTTCAAATCTCCCCACCTTATAAAAGCTAATCCTCAAGCAGCACTTCCAAGATTCTCTAAGTTTTTTAGATAAAAATATCGGTCCATTTATCCCTCATATCTACATCAATTTCTCATTTTACTCCAAAACACTCCCATTTTTCTACAATATATGAACTTTTAGCATAGTGGTTCCCCACAACACATTCTCACCACGTTCCAACACATGTATCAGATGCTCCTTTAAAGACACATCTATATCGAGCTCAACATCGTCCATATCGATGACATGATATGTTTGAGGTTGATAAAATTGAATTTTTGACACTTGATAAACATCATGAATAACACAATATCTATATAAAAGATCCAATCAAAATGCCACTGGCCCGATTTTCTCTACAACCTCAAATGGTCCAACGAACATGGGTGCTAGCTTTCCATGCCTCTATATCCTTCAATGACCCAACCATGGTGATACCCAATGGAATATATTATCTCCCTATATATACTATAGGTTTCATCAAATTCTATCATGATATAACTTCTATCTACATAGATCCATAGCCATATGTTTCTGAATCAGCTGAACTTGCTCCGACGTCGCCTTATTGAGACTCTGTCCCAATAAATTTGACTCACATTCATCCATACACCAGAGAGTTAATCTATATGGATTGCACTAAAGATCCTCATATTGTTACATATATATTATAGCAAGATAAATATTTTTAAAGGAGAACTCCACTAATGTTTGGTGCATCCCCCAAGACCCACTGAAATCTAGAACACACACTTGAAACAAATCCTCAATCTCTTGTATAGTACTTTTTGACTTCCCATCCATCTTTGGTTGGAAAGTCATACTCAAAAAACCAATGTACCAAAAATATTCTATAAGAACATCTAAAATCATGATGTAAAATGTGACTCGTGGTCAGAAATAATAGTCTATGCTACCCCATATAGCCAGAATATCTCCTTAACAAAACATTTTCCCAACTTCTCCACTAAGAAAGTATCTATTATTGGTAATAAAAGTTCCACTTTCTTCTATTGATCCACAATCGCAAAAATATCTTCATTCTTATGAGGAATCCTCGAAACACCTACCATAAATTACATGGTAACGTTGTCCAATTTCCTGTATGAAATGCGTAACATATGTAACAAACCACTTTGTCATTGATGCTCTGACATCACTTGAAGAGAGATGTACCATCGCATCAAAACCACGAATATATCATTTTTCATGCCCAAACTCAAAAAAGTTCATCATAGGTCTTGATATTTTTTAGTAATACCTGGATTTACCTCCCAGATTGAAGAATGAAACTGATGCATCAAATCCTCCCATATACATGTAATCCCAACAACTCGATTCATGAGATAGATGAACTCATCCTTTTCTATGATCTAATCTGAAGGTGACTCCCCACCTTCTAGTCTTTAACTCATGGTCAAAAATTTCAGGTCCCCATATTTATTTTCTTAGTTTTGTCGAAAAAGTGTAGACTCTATTGAAATAGATACGAGAGTCATCGAAACCAGACTCTCTTTAACCACAACGTTCATATCATCCAATAAATCCATTATCTTCCACTCGAAATTATACTCCTAAACCTCATGAGTTTTAGTTTTCCTTCTCAAATCATCAGAAAAACTGATGTCCTTTTTCGGGTGTATATGCTATCTCAAAATAAAAATGCTCCATAAACTCAACCAATCTCTGCTGCCAAATAAAAAAATCTCATTACAAAAAAATTTAATTTAAGATCATGTGGTCTATATACAACGAAATATTTCATCCCAATAGGTAATGTTGGAAACTCGTCAATAAATATGTAACACTCCAAGATTGCAGGGTATGTTTCTCTTTGAATAATACAATAGCTTGTGTTGTACGCAGCCCCGAGTTAGAGCATACCATGACCAATAAAACTTACTGTTTCAAAAGCAGTTATGAATTGTAATAATTTTTTTTAAAATTTTATAAATATTATTTTTCAAAATGGACTTCATTTATGGATTTGGAATATCAAAATTAGCTTGGAGTGAATTTTTGGTATTTTTCTGAAAACATTCAATTTTTTTATAAATAGTTAAAAACACTGCGTTATTATTTAAAACTAACTTTTTTATTTAAATAAATATTTTTTTTATTTAAATTTTTTTTAATGTCAAAAAATATAAAAAATACCTATATTAGTCCAATGTAATTAAGTGGATTCATTTTATAATAATATTAGATATATAAAATTTTATTGAACTTTTTAACATCTTTTACCCACCTTCTAGGAAGATTTGAAAATTTGAATAAAATGTATTTTTACCGCATTTGTGAATTGGTTTTCAAAAATCCAACAGAACCATTTTCATTAATAAGTAAAATGTGGTTCAGTAGGATGAAAATAATTTTTGTTGAATAGTAACTAATGAATTTTATTTACCACAGTTAAAATTAAACAGGGAAATTAAAGGTAAAAAAATATTATAATTACCCCTAAACATGAACTAATTCTATTGGATATGTGTATTTCAACTATATTCATCCATAGGAAAAAATATGATCATTTTTTATCAACATGGATTAGATTATGAAATTAATTATATTTTATTTAAAGAAGAGTTAAAAGTGTTATGTTCAAAATTTAATAACTAAACCTTTTTAATATAGGGTTATACCTTAGATAAATTCAACTATAAATATTAAACAAAAATATAAAATTTTTTATATATAATGGTTTATTATTTATCTGTTTTAGACATTAAATAATTAAATTTATTTATTACATAATGATGATGCAGTTATTAACTTAATGATGAATGATTAAAGTAATTGATTTTATAAATATTAATATAAATTTAAATTAAAACTTTTGATGCCATCCACTAATTTTATTGGGGAATATGAAATTTTAGGGTTCATTAAATTAATTTTTTACGAAGTCATCAAGTTGTTATGAATTTCACAAAAACAAACTACTAAATAGTCTCAAAATTGACATAAATGAGTTTTTAAAACAAATACAACTTTATTAAATGCTATAATATTCATAAAAATATAAGATTAATACGAGGTCGTATATAATTTTATATATTTCATTTATTAACCACTTATGATTCTCTTGGAATTTTATAGTAACTATATTAACCATGTAGTATAAAAATACAAGAAGTCCCTGTAAAAGTTGAACTATTTAATAAAGAGTTAAATCTAAAAGATAAAGTTAATATGGTAATCTAAACTTGTATAAAACCAATTGGTTGAGAGTATTTCAAGACATACCCACCTTATCCTCTAAATAAATCCATTTTATGCTATTATAAACCGAAAATGATTTTATAATATATTAATATTTCCAGCTCTTCCTAAAGTGCCATCACCTCTCTTATAAAAGGTTTCTTCCCCTTCTTTAAAATTCACACCTCCAAAGCCATTGGTATCAGAAAAACACTACTCAAATCACCTCCCAAATACCCTTAATTAATTATAGAGGCCTTATTTTTATCATAAATCCAACCTAAGGAGCACTTTTATTAAAATAAAAAAGAAGCACCCGGAGAAGAGGTAATTATTTCGTCACCTCTTTCAAAGTAGTTTCCTTCTTCAACATCATATTTCTTTGTTGTTTCGAAATTAAAATAATAATTCTAGTAACTTGTACAAAACTATATGTTAGTATAAATATGTTACAACCATATTTATTATTCAATCCATCCTATGAATGACAAAGTCACCATACGTGCGTACGTACAACTAACCGTCTCCACGTCATAGTATAGTTTTTTATTCTACACATCATTATTTGGATGGGTATAATAATAAATATTATTAATCTAAATAATAAATATAACAAGTTAATGATTCAGTAAATATAATATACCATCCAATTAAATACGATCTAGCCATCAATAGAATGATATTGTCACTCATTCTTACATATGACTTATCGTCTCCATGATGCGATGAGATTTCATTCCCCATCGTAACCACTCAAGAATAATATTCATTTTATGATTAAAAATGATTTTTAAGAACTTAATATAATTATGTATTTGAATAAAATACATCCTATCCTTAACAGACATGAATTAGGTAAAAACATATAAAGGAAAATGAATCAGTTAACACCTAAAACAAGGATAATATTATAAAATTATTAACAAAGCATTATTAGAGGATCATATATGATATCATATTTATGTAATTGCTTCTGTTATAATTTAATGACTATAATTTAACCCTTATATCTATGGTTAAAATACCCTCGACTAAGGAAAAGTACTAGGTAAGGGTTAATTTTACAATTTCGTCACTATCTGAGGTTGTTTATACGTAAGTATCCACTAGGACTTCTTTATATTCCAAATTCGTGTTTCATAAAAATGTATTTTTTATTATTATTTTCTATACCATGGGTTAAACTCATATATACCCTTTTTTACTTTTTATAATTGTTTTTGAAAGTAAAATTTTCATCGTTTTCTGAACAATGTACTTCATGACGTTTTCGTCAAATTAAGGAAAAAATGTTTTTTTACTTATATGGAGGATGTGACTATTTTCGGCCACTATAACACCTTTGAAGAATATCTTACAATATTATATGGATATTTTCAAAATAAATGTTTTCTTTTATAATTATGTGCCTTTTAAATGATTTCAATTTAGAATGATATATTTATCTCAAATGGTTTTTTGATTGATTTCATCAATGTCAACATCTGTTGTTGGATTTTATGTTTAATTGATGATGATTTATTATGATACAATATTACATATTGTATTTATAGTTTTATTATATGTTTGACTATATATGTTCTATTTTTATGTCATTCATAGTTTATTGTTAATGTATTAACATTTCGTATGTTATTTTAATATGATTCTTTTTGTTATGTTTCATCATTTCATATGAGGAATGTAGTGGAAGTAGTAAGTAACAAGTGGGTCCTGTTATATCCCCTCGATGCGTCGGTAGGTCTCATGAAAAAAACTAGGGTCTTGGAAGAAGGCCTTGATAGAATTTATAATTAGGGTCTTTGAACGAGGATTTGACATTGTGGTTAAGATGTCTGACATTATGCATTCCATCATTATGAGATTAGCTATTGATATTACATGTTATTATTCGACAAGTTGAATATACATGGGAATAATTAAATTGAATTATTTTATTTATCTTTACCATATTATACTAAATTTTATGATTAAAAGTCGTGTGTTTTATTCTTATACATTAGATATTATGATAGTGTCCGCAATATTTTTATTTTTACTGAGCATCCGAGCTCACCCCATTCTTATGTTTTATTTCTCACAAGCTGAAAATAAGAATATTATGACTGAAATGTATGGATAAGCTAAGGAATTTGACTATGTTCAATGGAGAAACAATGTTTCTTTTCCATTTCATAATGTAATGTGAAACCTATATATGTATCTAGTACATTCAAGGCTACTAAACTGATCAGTCTTTCGAGACATGATCTCTTGTGATCATGAAAATGTTATGTAATACTGCACAGAATCTAGGTAAATGGGTTCAAAGTGTTACATCTGGTATCAGAGGATTTTTATTAAAAATATTTGAAACTATATTTATAGAAACTCTAATCAGTGAACATTACCCTTAAATAGACGTTGAGGATTAGTACAGAAGAGAATCCAAAATTTTTGGCAATTTATATATTATGTGGGTTTTCCCAGAAATAAATCTTTGTCAGGATACTACAAGTGGACGTGGTTCTGGCAGAGATGTACCTAGGAGTGAAAACTATGACAAGGAGTTTTGAGGTTGACCTGGTGTATCTTAGTACATGACAACGGTTCTTATTGCGCACCTGGGTTGACACTCCCGAGGGATATGCTTAAGATTATTTCTATTTTATTTACAAAAAATTATGAAGTATTTATGAGTAAATATTTCCCCAAATAAAACATTCTTATGATTATGGATCATATGAATAAACTCTACAATTTATGTTAAGTATTTCACAAGATTTTAATTATGCTTTGTGATTCATAAACTAATATAGTGTATGCCATTGTTTATAAATGGAACCTAGTAAAATGAAAGGAAACCATATCAACACATGTAATACATTTAGGGATTACCCTATTATTTAAGATAATTATAGTGGAGATGGTGAAGAAACTGGTACTAAACCTCTTATAATCATACTAAGAAAACTCACCCATGTTATGAATAATAAACTTACACATATAGAGCACCATGATCTAAAAGTAGAGGATCAATGATAGAACACCTAATGAAAAAAAACCACAAACATTCAACGGGACTAAAAATCCATTGGTAGTTTAGAAATGTTTAAGTACCTTTGAGAAAATATTTTATTATTCGGGGAGTAGAAAAAGGGAAAAAGTTGTGATAGTAGTTTATTGCCTCTCAAGAGATGCAGATCAATGGTGGTAATTAATTAAAAACACAATAGAGGATGAAGAAGTATCAAATATGGAATGTAGGGAGTTTAAAGAGATTTTATTAGAAAAATAATTTCCTCATGAGCATCGAGTGGATATGGAACGACAATTTCTGACATTGAGAAAAAACGAGGATGAGAATGTCACAACGTATGAGGTAAAAATTACATGGTTAGTAAGGAATCCATCATATTTTATACATAACAAAAAAAAATTAAGATTGATCAATTATTTTATGGGTTAAAAACATTTCTTTGTTAAACATTAATCTAACAATCCTTCTCATCATACGATGATATAAACACATGTGCTATCAAGACTGAAAAGGAAATATCTATGTCTTATGACTTCAAAGAGAAGAAAGAGAAGAAGAGATCATTTAAACACATTGGAAAAGGGAATATGAGGAATAAGGGAAAAGTTGAATTTCCATCCTGTATTATTTTTGGGAAGAAACACCCTAGTACATTCCTATAGGGGACGTGAGTTTGTTACAAGTGTGGAGAAAAAGGCCACCAAGCTTGTGATTTCAAGGGGAAGAAAGAGTTTTTCAATGTTCAATGCAACAATTTTAATGAAATGTGGAATTATTAAAATTAATGTCTTACGAATCAAGGAAACTTACAACAAAAATGTCCAAAGAAGTAAGGCCAACCTTATATGATCACAACTGCTGAGGTTGAAGCTCTGAATGACATGGTGGAAGGTACTTTAATCATTTCCTCAAAATTATCCAATGCTTTATTTGATTCTGGATCATCACATTCTTTCATATCTTCCCAGTTTTCCATGAAAATTAGATATTTTCAATTTGACTTAACAAGGGATTTTTTAGTCAAAACTCTTAAGGGATGTATCATAGAAACAACAGTTTTTCAATCAGTTACCATTATGTCATATAGATGTGCTTTTTTGAAAATCTTATTTTCATACCCCTGATTTAATTTTATATAATCCTTGGCATGGATTCGATTTCAGACTATGATGCAAAAATTTATTGTAAGAAGAATAAGTTTACAATTTTTGATGTTGATAAGGAATCCCTTATCTTTAGAGTAGAAACATCACCATTGATTCTCATCTAAATCCACCCACAGTAGCTCTACTAAATTAAATTATTGTGGAATAATGGACTCAAATAACTATGGGTGAGGAAAATAATGTTCAAATATAGGATGCACCTTTTGTGCAATAAGAGTTTGATGTGTTTCTAGAGGATTTACTTGAACATACTCCATAATGAGAAATTGAGTTTTCCATTGACTTAATTCATGATTTAAGGCCCATATCAAACACCCCTTATAGACTGACCACTGTGGAATTAGTGAAACTAAATAAACCACTAGAGTAATTGAGTAATAAAGGATTTATTCGGCCCAATGTTTCTCCATGGGTCCCCCACGTCTTTTTATTAAGAGGAAAATTCTATCTATGAGGTTGTTCATTGACTACAAAGAGACCAATGTTATTAAAATAAAGAACATGTATCCCCTACCTCACATTGATGATCTATTTGATCTACTTCATGGTGCTCCATATTTTCCAAAGATTGACCTTTGATCTGGGTACCATCAGTTGTGCATGAAGAAGGATGACATTACAAAGATAGCATTTCAAAATAGGTATGTGCATTATCATTTCACAGTAATACCTTTTAGACTGACTAATTCACCCAATGTTTTCATGGATATAATGAATAGATTTTTCTAGTAATATCTTGATGACTTTGAAGTGTTATTTATTGATGATATCTTGGTATACTCCATAATCTAAAAATATCATTAAAATCACTTGCACACTATTCTAAAGACTCTTAGAATAAATGAATTATATGGGATGTTCAACATGTGTGAATTCTGGCATCAAGAGATTTATTTTCTTGGCCACATTGTCTCTAAGGATATAATCTCTATTGATCCATAAAATAAAATGGAAATCAAAGAATAGACAACTCTGAAAAGTATAACTAAGGTACACATTATTATTGGATTAGTAGGTTATTATCAGTGTTTTGTCCAGAATTTTTCCCAATTGGCTAACCCATTAAGCAAGATCACACATAAAGGGGTTAAATTTGTTTAGAAGAAAGAATGTGAAGATGGTTTTGAATAATTTAAGATAAGGATAGTCAATGATCCTATATTTACTCTACCATCAGAGAATGATGGGTTTGTTATTTATATTGATGTTTCAAAAAAAATGGACTTCGTTGTGTCCTTGTGTATAATGATAAAGTTATTTCCTATTCATCATGGTGGCTAAAAATTCATGAAAAAAATACCCCACTCTTGATCTTGAGTAATTAGTGGTGATATTTTTTCTGATGATATAGAGACACTAAATCTATGGTAAAAATGTGAGATATATAATGATCACAAGAGTTTGAAGTATATTTTCTCACAATAATAACTCAACATGAGGAAAAGGTGATTGCTCTAACTACTCGAGGATTATGATTTCAAAATACACTACCACCTGGGGAGGAAAAATAAGGCGTAAAGTGCCTTTAGAATAAAGGATTACGACATTCTGAATAAGATGAGAGTTAAAAAGGATCCTATGTTTATGGATCTATTGAATATGGATATGGAAATAACCATGGAAGGTGAATCTTAAATATTTTTTCAAATGATTTCCAAACCATATTTAATAGAAAGGATAAAAGTTTCTCAAACTGGTGATGAGGAGTTTGAAAAAAAAAATTGAATCTGTGAATGATGGGAGATTCATTGACTTTGTATATTAAGATGGAATTTTGAAATTTGGGAAGAGAATTTGTGTTCCCAATATAACTGATCTAAAAAGGTAATTGTTGACTGATGCTTATAGTTCCAATTTCTCTATACACACTGGTAGCACTAAGATATAGAGATATTTGAAGGAACATTTTTGGTGGGACTACATGAAGAGGGAGATTACTAATTATGTGTCCAGATGTATCATTTTTCAACATGTGGAGGCTGAAAGACAACATCCTAGAGGAGTCATGAAACCTCTTCTCAGACCTGAGTGGAATTGGATGTTATTATGATAGACTTTATCATGGGGCTACCAAAGACTCTTAGATGTAAGGTTTCAATATGGGTCATTGTTGATTTTCTTACCATGTCGGAACATTTTCTTGTTATAATAGAAGATTTAACACTTGAACATTTCGCAAGACTATATATTAATGATCTTGTAATACTTCATGGTGTACCCATATCAATTTTTTCTGATCTCAATCCCCACTTTACATCAAGATCCCAGAAAAGTCTTCAAAAATCCCTAGATACTGATCTTCGGTTGAGCACTTCCTACCACCCTCAAACTTATGGGCAATCAGAATAGACTATTTAAACCATAGAAGACTTTTGGATATCTTGATCACTTTACTTTCAAGGTATGTTGGAGTAGTGTTTACCTTTGGTAGAATTTTTCTATAACAATAGCTTCCATTCATGTATTTATATGGCACCATATGAAGGGTTATATGGAAAGAGATATCACACACCAATTTGTTGGGATAAGGTTGGTGAAAGAAAACTAGTAGGCCCAAAACTTGTTGGGGAAACAATGGAAAAGGTGATGATTATCCAAACCCACATCAAAGAAGATCAATGTTGGAAAAAAACTGTGCTGATAATTGAAGGAAGGATTTAGATTTTCAAGTTAGTGATCATGTTTTCATAAAGGTATCACAATGGAAGGGAATTATAAAATTTAGTAAGAAGGGTAAATTAAGTCCTAGATACATCAGACCTTTCAAAATTCTAAAATGAATTGGAGTTTTAGCTAAATATTTGGCAATCATGCCAAGTCTCTCTAAAGTTCATGATGTGTTCCATGTTTCACAGTAAAGAAAATACATGCCTGACCCAACGATTGTACTCACCTATGAGGAAATAAAAATGGATCCCAATATGTCTTATTGCAAAGAGCCTATTAGAATTATTTATACTAGAGAAAAAGTGTTTAGAGATAGGACGGATCGCCTGGTAAAAGTTCTTTGGAGAAACAATAAAATGGAAGAGGCAATGTGGGAACCTGAGGAACTTATGATGAAGAACCACCAAAATATTTTTATGCAATAATTTTCTAGAAATTTCAAGGAAGTAATTATTTAAATTTTGGAATAATGTAACACCCCAAGCTTCCATGGTATGTTTATCTTTGAATAATAAATCTTCTTTGCGATATATGTAGCCCCGAGTTCTAGCACACATGACCAATAAAAGTAGCCATTTAAAAAAAGTTATGAATTATAATACCCACTTTTTTAAAATTTATATATTTTATTTTTCAAAAGGGACTTCATTTTTGGATTCATAATATCAAAATTATCTTAGGGTTAATTTTTGGTATTTTTATGAAAACATTCAATATTTGATGAATAGTGAAAAGAACTACGATATTGTTTAATAACAAATTTTTATTTAAATAATTATTATTTTTATATAAATTTATTTTAAAGTAAAAATAGATACATAATAACTATATAAGTACAATGTAATTAATTGGGGTCATTTTATAAAAAGATTATGTATATTAAGTGATATTGAACTTTTTAACGTCTTTTACCCACCTTCTAGGCACATTTGCAAATTTTCATAAAATGTAATTTTATTGCTTATGTGAATTGAATTTTAAAAATCCAACATACACTATTGTCATCAGTAAGTAAAATTTGGTTCATTAAGATGAAAATATTTTTTTTAATAGGAATTTTTGAATATTATTTACCACGGTTAAAAGTAAATAGGGTAATTAAAGGTAAAAATAATATTATAATTCCCCCAACACATATCATTATTCTATTGTATAAGTTTATTTATACCAAAATAAATATTAGGGAAAAAATATAATCATTTTTTATCCACTTTTATTATATTAAAACATTTATTATATTTTATTTTAGTAAGAGTTAAAAGTGTTAAATTCACATTTTAAAAACTAATGAATTTTTTATATAGGGTTATACTTAAAAAAAATTTGACTATAAATACTCATTAGAAAAATAAAAATATTTCCCATATCATGGAATTTTATTTATAATTTTTAGACATTAAATTATTAAATTTATTTATGACAAAATGATGATGCATTAATTAAATTATTAATGAATGATTAAAATAATTGATATTATAAATATTAAAATAAATCTAAATTGAATGTTTTGATGCCATATATGAATTTTATTGTGGAATATGATATTTTAGGGTTGATTAAATGTTTTTTTCGAAGTAATCATGTTTTTATGACTTTCAAAAAAACCAAATACTAAATAGTATCAAAATTGACATAAATGGGTTTTTAAAAAAAATAATATTTTATTCAATGATATAATATTACTAAAAATCTAAGATTCGGAAAAAATAGTAATATAATGTTATATATTTCATTAATAAACCACTTGAGTTTCTCTTGGTATTTTATTGAAACTATATTTACCATGTAGTTTAGAAATAGGATAAGTCATGGAAAACGTTAAACTATTCAACTAAGAGTTAAATCTAAAAGATAAGGTTAATGTGGTGATACTAACATTTATAAAACAATTGTTTTGAGAGTATTTCGACCCATCCACACTTTATTCCCTAAATAAATCCATTTGGACTTATTAGACACCAAAAAGGATTTCATAATAAATTAATATTTCAAGATCTTCCTAAAGTGACCATCACCTCTCTTATAAAAGGGTACTTCCCATTCTATCAAATTCACACCTACAAATCCATTTGGCTCGTTCAAAACCGGGTAAAATATCCTCCCAAATACCCTCAATTAATACTATATCCATTACTTTGATCATAAATCCAACATAAGTATCCATTTTGTTCAAATCAAAAGGAAGTACTCGAAGAAGAGGTAATTATTTCATCACCTCTTTCAAAGTCCTTTTCATATTCGACTTCTTCATTAATTGTGGGTTTCATACTAAAATAATAAATCCAGTACCTTCTACATAACTAGATTTTATTATAAATATGGTGCAAACATATTCATTATTCTCTGCATCATATGAATGAAAAAGTCACCATACGTGCGTATGTAGAGCTTATTGTCTCCACGTCGGGGTATAGTTTGTTATTCAACACATCAATATTTGGATGGATATAATAATAACTATAATTGATGTAAATAATAAATATAAAATGTTAATGACTCTTTAAATATAATATACCATCCAATTATATAAGACTTCACTATAAATAGAATGATATTGTCTCTCGTTCGTACGTACGACTTACAGTCTCCACGACGTGATCAAATTTCATTACCCGTCGTAACCATTCGAGAATAATTTTAATTTGATGATTAAAAACAATGTTTGAGAACATAATTTCATTATGGATATTAATCAAATACATCCTATCCCTAATAGACATGGCTTATGTAACAAAATATATTAAGTAAAAAAGAATCAGTTAACAGATGAAACAATGATAATATTGTAATATTATTAACAATGAAATATTAGAGGATCATATATAATATAATATTTTTGTATTTGGTTATTTTATAATTTAATAAAAATTATTTAACAATTATACATAAGGTTAACGTACCCTCAACTAAGGAAAAGTACAAGGTAAGGGTTAATTTTACAATATCTTCATTATCCGATGTTGTTTATACATACGTATCTATTGATATTTCATTATCATCAACATCTGTGTTTCATAAAAATGTATTTCAAAACATTTTTTGTATTTTATAGACCATGGGATAACGTAATTTATTCCATTTTTTTAATTTTTATAAAATGTTTTGAAAGGAATCTTTTCATTGTTTTCTGAACAATGTACTTATAACATTTTTGACAAATTAAGGAAATGATGTTTTTTAACTTATACGGAGGATGCATATATTTTCTTCCATTATAAAACCTTCAAAGCATCCCTTGCAATATTATATGAACATTTTCAAAATAATTGTTTTCTTTTATAATTATTTTACTTTTAAGTGATTTCAAAGTAGAAAGAGATATTTATCTCAAATAGTTTTCAGATTGATTTCATGTACGCCAACATCTATAGTTGGATTTGATATTTAATTAAATTTTATTTATTATGATAAAATATTCCATATTTTATTGGAAGTTTTATGGTAGGTTTGACTATCAATGTTCATTATTTATGTAATTCACATTTTATGGTTAAAGTATTAACATTTCATGTGTTAGTTTAATACGAATGTTTATGTTATGTTTCACCCTTTTTATATGTGGAATGAACTGGACATATTAAGTGATGAGAGGATCCTGCTATAGCCCCTCAATGTATCACTTGGTCTCATGAGACAAACTAGTGTCTTGGAACAAGGCCTTGAATTTTTTTTATTTAGGGTCTTGGCATGAGGCCTTGACATTGTGGTTAATATGTCCAACATTATGCATTCCATTAATATGAGATTAGATGTTGATAATATATGTGATTATTTGACTATTAGAATACACTTGTGAATAATTCAATTGAGTTATTTGATTTATATTTACCATATTATGTTGAAGGTAATGTTTAGAAGGATTGTGATTTAGTCTTATACATTATCTTAAATGTCAATGATTATTTATGATCATTTTAGCCATATTGTTTCCCATATTGGGCATCTGAGCTCACCCCCTTATTATGTTTTATTTTTCCCAGAATGCGAAGAATTATATTATGAATGAACTACAGTGATAGGCTACGGAATATGAGTGTGTTCAGTGGATACATAATATTGATTTTTTCATTTCGTAATGTAATGTGAATCTTATGTATGTATCTAGTACATCTAAGGCTACTAAACTTATCGGTATTTCATGATTGGATATCCTGTTATCATGACAATGCTATGTAAAAACGCACTGACTCTAGGTAACTGGGGTCGATGCATTACATCCTAAACCACACCTACTAACTCTAGGTCATGGCTAAAGTAATTCTATTCATGTGTCCCCAACAGCCAAGACCCATACTCCACAACTCAATATACCTACATCAACACTACTCTATGTTTGATCCCAGAAGTGTCACAATATATTGTATACTCCTCTCCTACATCAGGTAAGATCAAGATGATTATTGATTTAAAACTCTTCTTTAAATCCTAGAAATCATTCTTGAAATCTTCTAACCATTCAAAATTTATCCCCTTTTTGGTAAATCCAGAAAGAGGAATTACCTAAGGGGAACAGTCTTGAATGTATCTATGATAATATACCACCAACTCTATAAAGATATGGATATTTAATATGATCTTGGATTTCTCCTAAGAAACAACTACCTAAACTTTATATGTGCCTACTGACATTCCTTCCTCTAAGATGATGTGACCCATGAAATGTATCTAATAAATCCAAAAATGGCTCATAGAACGTTTGAAATATAGTCAATTCTCTATTAGTGTTATCAAGATGAAGTCAAGATGTGGGGAATGACCATCATGAGTCATGGAGTACACCAAGCTGTCAACCAAAACTCCACTATAATATGAATCACATATGGATAGATGATCTTATCCATCAAGGTCATAAACAATGTTTGTGTATTCATCAAACCAAAAGACATTACAATGAACTCATAAGGGCCATACCTTCTTCTGATAGTAGTTTTCAGTTTATCATACGTTCAAAACCACAAATGCTGATACAATGATCTCAATTAAATCATGGGAAAAACAAAATCCCCTCAAAATTAATCAATAAGAATATTGATTCCTGGAAGAGGATATTAGTTCTTCACTTTCATCCCGTTAAACTTCTAGTAATCGACACACAAGTGGAAACTTTCATCAGTATTCATTGAAAACAAAAATAATGATCCCCAATGAGACGTACTTAAATGGATAAATCCATTATCCTAGAACTTTACCAATTGATTCTATATCTCTTAAAGCTATATTGGTGTCATTCAGTACAGTGTAATTGAAACCGACTCAGTTCCCTACATGATATCAATAATGAATTCCACATCTATCTTAGGTGAAAGCCCTGATAATTCTTCATGAAAAACTTCTTGAATCATATACAATATGGGTGGAAAGGCATATCACTTTACACCACCTTTATCTAGTAATAGACTATAATCCTTGGTTGTGCACTCTACCAGTTTCTATGAAATTAGAATAGAACGACCTGCCTGGATATCCCACTATCCATGGTGAATATAGTTTTCACCCTTAGGAGAAATAAAAGTCACCATCCTGTGGTAAAAATCAATGTTGGATTGGTATGATAATAACAGGTCCAGACCCCGAATTAGGTCTAAGACTAACATGTCCATAATATATAGACCTCACAAACAATTATATTCTCCAACATTGAGAGAACACCGATTGAAAAATAAAATGTATCCCGGCCATATGCCCATTGGTGTGTCTGTCATCAACACCCCACTCACTAACTCCACTACCGGGCTCAAACCATCCAAAATTTGTGAAAAAATTAAGGATTGAGAGGTACTAGTATCAAATAATGAACTGCATAATATAGAGGATACAAGAATAGTTCCTCCAACTATTGATGGTCCAACCTCGCTCTAAAAATCTGTAGATATAATGACGTCCAAATATGATACATCTCTTCCTTGTGATGTAGTCAATGTACCCTATGGTACACTACTATAGTGACACAGGCTCTCTTTCCCCAAAGTTCCACATCCCATACATCTAATTCCTCTTTCAGTAGAACTCTAGATGCCAAATTTTTTAGGTTTGGAAGATCCCCTTCCCACACCATTGTTTTTTCTATCTCCTATATCAGTAATCGTTAGCTATTGGGTTGAGAAGAACCATTCTATAAGTCCCATATTTTTACAAGATAGAAAATCCATTGGTGTTTGGGGGCACAATCCTTGAAAGTGTCTTAAACTTACACACCGATGACAGATCACTCTATCAAGGTCTTGTGAAACTTTTCCCTCTGTCTGGCCACTCTATTTCGCACTGCACTAGTTTATGATGTCGTAGCAATGGTTCCTACTCCAAAAATACATGCATCTTGATCATCGACCTGGAACTATCTATACTACATTAGAATACTCCTTCATGTTTCCCTCCGCTATGAGATCCTAATCCACCACCTTATCAAAATTCATTAACAAAAAATGGTTAACCTAGGACTTAATCTCACAATTAATCCCATCATAAAAATTCATCACCTTAGCTATCTGATAACCTTTCAAAACTAGAGAAACAGTTTTCAAATATGTAAAACATCCCGAATAGTCCACAACAAACTTACTCCCCTAAGTCAACCTCATTGAATCAACTTGTATCTCCTTCCTTAACATCTATGTATAGAAGTTCTTCACGAACTTTACCATGAAGTCCCTCCATAACATACCATCAACCTATATAGTTGACACCTAAAAACCCCACTGGAAATTTTCTGATACTTATAGTGTAACAACCCGAAGCTTAACGTACATGGACATTACATTACTTTTGCAGAAAACTCAGTACATAACAAAAAACACAAACATAAGTACCGTAATAGTTTAGTGTATTTGGAAACTCGGACTATAATCTTCTAATCGTGGTGAAAGATCTTAAACATCTCCCATAATGATCTTCTTTTTTATACCTAAAACCATTCTCTATATCCTGGGGAAAAGAAAACATAAAAGGGTGAGCTCAAATGCTCAGTAAGGGTAAACAAAAGAAATATCAATCACATCATATTCATAAGAACATATCTTTTGGAAATCTTATCCTGGAAAAGAGATCATAATTTCATAACATGGGATAAATCATAGTAGTGAAATGTAATCCCATTTATCACAACATAAAACATGAAACTTTGTGGCATACACACATAATCATAGAGAATCTTTTCTTATTAGTCAAGACTCATTTCCCAGACTATCTTAGTGGACAAAGTCCATTTCTAAACCACGTTCACTCTTCGTTTCAGTCCTGTTTCACTGAACCGGTATAACCTACCGTTCCAGCCATTTCAATCTCATGAGATATAAAATCTTTACCCAATGCATTGGAGGGAGATATATGTCCCACCCATCTCATAATGATACCATTCTTATGTGTTCCACAAAATCATAAACCATACATCATAGCATAACCCATGTAATAAAAATGGGAAACTTAAACATCATGACATCATAAAAAAATTAATATAAGATAAAGAAATTCATAAAAATAATTCAATCACAACATAGTCAAATCAATGTAATAATATGGATAGAAACAGAACCCTTTATTATCTTAGATGGAAAATAATTTTAATAAAACACTTGAACTCCATTCTTGAGGAAAATATCCTTTCTTATTCAAAAACACTTTTCCTTTCATAACATGTCATACAATTCTAAACATAAAGAATTTGATTAAAAATAAACCTGAAAACTTGTAAAGTAAGAATATTGGAAATAATTTTTTAAAAATCCATTCATGTCGTATACGTTATAAAAACATTCCTCTCGTACTTTTTTTGAAAAAGTTCAAAAGTACCTCGTACGAAAAACGACAAAAGATTCCTTTCATATCTTTTACTAAAAACTCACCGAAGAGTAAAATTAGATTTAAACAATTTTTTATGGATGTAAATAATATTACATATTGAGGAAGTATGGTTGTGGGTGATAAAATACACCCCAGTAGATACCAAAGTATAAACAATATCGGATAAAAATGAGATTGTGATATTTCCCTTACCTTAGGTCTGATTTGGTTCGTATGTTTCTGAACCTCCTATATAATGATTTATATAATGTAATTGACTTATTCCATAATCATAATCATTGTTATGATATCATATATGGTTCACTTATGACTTTATATTACCCGTTCTTTTGTAAATTCCATGTTAAAGAGCGTTTTGGGTAAAATCGTTTCATTTGTCGTCCGTGTTTTGACTTGTAATTATTCATATGATTACTTAGATCATGATTACTTAATTCAAGAATAAAAAACATGATTTATATATAATATATAATCATAATATACATATATATAATAGATCGATAAATGCAAAGAAATACACCGTTCATGGAGACGGTAGACCGTACGTACGCATGAAAGCTGTTTTCTTTTCCATATTTAGTTGAATGGAATTAAGTAGATGACATACATATATATACACATAAATCCAGAATCATTATTATGTCATATATTTCATTATTACTTATTATATATACTTTATAATCATTCATAAATGGTTAACGCGGAGAATGAATCTCATCGCGTCGTGGAGACGGTAGTCCGTACGTACACACGAGCGATGATATCGTTCTCATGATCGTGTGACTGTATTGGAGTGTATGTATAATATTTCAGAATAAATATCAATTTAAAATAATAATATATAGTTATTATTTACACCATTATACCCATCCAAGTAAGGTGGTGGTGGAAAATTGATTACACCACGGTGTGGAGATAGTATTCTGTAAGTACGCACACGTAGTGATTTCATTTTCCGTAGGATCGATAGATGGTGAAATAAGGTTGTTTCATAATTATAATAACATATCAGTATATAAGTGATACTGATGTTATTACTTCATATTGAAACAACCTAATAAGAAGAAGTGGAAGAAGAAATAAAGACGAAAGAATCGGTAACGGACATTACCTCTTCTTTGAAGCGCCTCTTTGAGATCTCCTTTTAGGGCACTAAAATTGGTCTTTGAGGAAGACCAGAACCTCTAGAGTGTTTATAGGGAAGTGTATAAGGTAATTTGGTAGGGTTTGGCCGAGATTGAAGGCTCAAAGATGTGTGAGGAAGAGAGTGAGGAGGTTCCCTTTTATAAGGGAGGAGAGGGGCACCTTTGGAATAACTAAAACTATTATTTTATTATAAAGTCAGATTCGGTTTTAAATAGCTCCAAATTGATTCATTTCGAAGATAAGTTGGGTCTGGGTGGAAATACTCTCATCAAATATAATTTATACAAGTTTAGGTTCCTATTTTAACCTTATCATTTATATTTAACTTTAAGTTAGATAATTTTACTTTTACCATGTATTCTTGTTTTCTTACACTATAAGGTTAATAAACTTACTATATCAAGCCAAACGAACCAAAAGTTGTTTATTATTAATATATATAACCTTATCTAAGTCATTTGGCCGAACCTTAGATTTTTATGAATAAAATAACAACTAATAATATAATTTTTGTTTTAAAAACTATTTTATATCAATTTTGATACTATTTTGTAATTGATTTTTGTGAAAATCATAACAGAATGATTAGTTCTAAAAAAGATAATTAAATTAATAATAACATGTCATATTAACCTATAAAATTAGTTTAATTCATAAAAAGTCTCAAATTACATTTATTTGGGTATTTATATCATCAATTATGTCAATATTTCATTAATAAGATAATTACTGCATCACCGTTGTGTCAAATGTCTAAAAATTACAAATAAAATATAATTATGTAGTAAATCTTTTTGTCTTTCTAATGAGTATTTATAGTCGAATTTATCTTATGTATAATCTTATATTAAAAATGATTCACTTATTAAACTTTGATTTTAACTATTTTAACCCTTCTTTAAATAAATTAATAATAAATGTTCTAATCTAATCCAAGTGGGATTAAATGGTCATATTTTATTCCTAAGGTTGTTTTTGGTCGAATTAAACTTATCCAATTGAATTAGGACATGTGTTAGGGTAATAATAATATTATTTTTACCCTTAATTACCCTATTTACTTTTAACCGTGGTAAAAAAAGTCAAAAGTTACTATTCAGAAAAAATTATTTTCATCTCATTGAACCACATTTTAGTCCTTGATATTAACTGTGTCTCTCGGATTTTCGAAATTCCACTCACAGAAGCGGTAAATTTATGTTTTATGAAAAATTCAGTTTTTTAACTACCCCTTAGTGGTTTCACTATTCATCAAAAAATGAACGTTTCCATAAAAATACAAAAAATTAGGCCTAAGCTATATTTGATATTATGAATTCAAAAATTATGTCTATTTTACCAAATTCAAAATATATCAGTTACATTAATTAATTTAAAAATTAATCCCCATCATCAAAACAAATAGTGTGTTTTTAAGAGATAATAACTATCAAAAGATTGACACTTGTTTATGTCTGGTGTAAATGTGAAATTACATCTAATGACCAACATTGTATTAAATTGTAAAAATATATTCTAAATATACTTTAAAACCACTCAAATTAATAATTTTTCTCTATTAATTATTTTTATTAAAAAAGTTGTTTTTAATTAAAATTTAGTAATTTTCACTATTCATCAGAAAATGAATGTTATCCGAAAAGTACCAAAATTTCACCCTAAGCTAATTTCGATATTCCGAATCCAAAAATGAAGTCCATTTTGAAAAATAAAATTTACAAAATTTCAAAAAGTGGCTATTACTATTCATAACGGCTAGTTTTTAATAATATTTTAATAGCATATTGTTGTTTGGTGAAACTCGGTATTGCGTACTACACATGCTATCGAGGAAGGTCGCGATTGTGTGTAATGAAAGGAAAGTAATGGTTGCGTGTTGTGAAAGCTCCTTTTTGTGTAGCGTACAACACAAGACATGAAATTAAA
Source organism: Viscum album (assembly GCA_963277665.1). Lineage (NCBI taxonomy): Eukaryota > Viridiplantae > Streptophyta > Magnoliopsida > Santalales > Viscaceae > Viscum > Viscum album. The sequence continues at coordinate 156,415,299 of OY728166.1, read as the reverse complement.
AAGAAACTTTTTCATAAAATCTTGGGGTGTTACATTCTACCTCTCTTAAAATGAATTTCGCCCTCAAAATTCGTCGGGGTTATAAATGGTTTACTAATCAAAATTTTCTTTAATAGAAACCCACATCGTAAAAAGGAATAACAAAACAATCTTTGAAACCAAATGTATGAAACATAACGGTTACCCAAATAAACTATTCACTGGGTTTCCACATAGGAGAACATAGGTGAAAATATGGATATGGAAGAGAAATCTAACCATCATGTTCTGACGGAGAGTGGTAGAGAACATGGCTATGGAAAATCCAGAACTCACAAAGCCATAAATTTGTGACCATCTAAGGTACCATCTGATTCATCAGATATAATAGCACTAGGATAACATTTTTGGTTTTCAAGATCATTTCCCTAAAGTTGATGAATTAAAAGAAATACTGACATGATTTTGGTACAATCTCATTGTTGTTCATGAATTGAACCATTTCCACTTCATCCCTTAAAGAAATGAAGTTGAATTTGTTATTGTGTTAGTAGATCATGTGATAGAATGATGGGTCATTCCAACTATTTCAAACAAAATGTTAACAAAAGTTATAAGTCCATCTTATGGTTAGATTAATCGTATATGGTTCCAAAAATGAACTTATACTTCATATATCATACCGCTTAATAAAATAAAACTAGTTTCTACTGACCAGGGAATTTCTATAGGCCAGTGGTAGGTGATAAAGGCCAGTCGCATTTCGGTTGTGGGTTCGATTCCCACAGCCCTATCTGACGTGATGGGCTGTCGCTCGTCCTGCATGTTGTCATTTTTCTAAAACTACATTACTATAACATCCCATCAATAATATCCATAAAAAATTCTATCCTTAGTCAATACTAACTTATGTCCAACATAATCCATTCCATTCTTTAGGCTTATCCAAAATACTATTGTCCAATATTACAGTGAAAACGATTACCAAGAGTTCATATAACAAGCATGTTGATACCATCGTTGATCCCCATATATCATGAGATATGTCTTGTTGGTCACATTCCAAACATTAGAAGGCCTTAATAATGTATTCTCTTGAATACCCATTGAACCTTATTGAAAACATGAATGCAGTTAAAAGTTAACTCTTTCCACATACCAAAATCCAAAAATTCTATATACTCAAACTAGAATATAACCTTCTCTTTATATCAGTCATGAGCTCATGAATACTATCAAACATTTAATTTTCTCTTTATCCCTTCATTATGCACATATCATATACATTCCAAAAATATCTAAATAACCTTTCATGGATACTTGTACCATTAATCATACACTTTCAAAACTCAATGAAAGACAACAGTGTAACAATCCTTAGATGTATCTGTTTCGGTGCGGATGTGCGTCGGGTTACGCTGTTCCGCCAGGACGCGTTCGCGCGTGCACCCGTCAACCCGAGGGGATGGGCGCGCGGCTTGTGGTCCCGCAGTCGCGCTTTCCAAGGGCGGGCGGCATCCGTCCCTTATTCAGGGGCGTCTGCTCCTTGATCGAAACCGGGATGATGGGATGTCGGCTCCTCCTTCCTTAGACGTCTCCTCGGAACTCGTCGCCTAATCCGGGTCTCCCTCATAGACTTAAGAATGTTCGTGAATCTCGTTCCCGGCGCCATATCTTCATGGACACCGGTTAATTACGCTGCTTCCGCCCGGACGTTCCAAGGAGTCTGGGCGGGGCAGCAACCTGCGGTGAGAAGGCCGGGTGGCTCTGGGTGCTGGGGGCGTGTCGTAACACTGCGGCTCTGCACGTCTGTCTTCCGTCCCTAATAGGGCTTCTCGAAGGCACGATGGCCTGAGGCATCCCGTACTAGGTGCGGGGAACTGTGTCACCTGAGGTTTTCCTCAGCTTCCCGTGTTTAACACGGGGTATGCCGCGAGTTTAACGTCCAGCGGGGACGGCATCGGACCGATCAACACGAAAAGTGGATCAGATGACAGAACCCCTTGCGAGGAACCTCCGACGATGGGGCCAGCACATGGGTGGCTTCCCAAGTAACGTGGAGTGAAGTGAAGTGGCATGACCCCACCGGGATGTGGCGGCCCGGGTAAGGATCAGGATGGATGATGGAGTAAAGAGCTTGGACCCCAGAGGGGCTTCCTACGTACCGCGCGTTAACACGGATCAAAGTCAACGTAGTTCGGGCATACAGTTTAACGTCATGCTGGACGTCGGCAAGCCGACTCACGAAGAGGTCGAGGCCGCCGGGCGGAGGATTGAACCGAACCACCTCGCACGGAGGGGGATGGAACGGCCGGGTGGATCACAGTTTCACGTCATGCTGGACGATAAAAGGGGAAATGGAAAAGGGGGGCTGTGGGGAGGCACCGTGGAGATACACACGGGCAGTCTCCCACAGGGGCGGATTCATAGGTGAATCAACGCAAGCGTGAACCCTGGAGGGGTCCACTGATGGACGAACCGACGTAAATACGACCGGGACGACCAGGTGGTGGGCTTGAACCTCGGGGAGGCTTCCTACGTACCCTGTATAGGAGACAGGGATCAAAGTCCACGTAGTTCATTCTGTCAGGACATACGCACTTGGGGCAGCCCGGATACTGCAAAACTCAGTTGGAAGGGACTTGGACCGAAAGCAAAAGACACCTCGATCCCAGTCAGACCCTCTACTGGCTTCGGCAGTGGGGAGGTGCAATAGAGATACACATGTGCAGCCTCCCACGAGAAACTAGGGGTTTGTAATACCCTGCCCCCGTAGGGAAAAGCCACTCCCATTAAATCGTCCCAAAAGGGGGACAATCCCGACATCCCTGCAGAGACGAGCGGGTGGGGGCCACGTCCAAACCGGGGGAGACCCTGCGTGCGGAGCACGGGATCAGGTTGCGGACGGTTTAGCGTCTTTCCAGACGAAGTACAGTTTAACGTCATGTGTTGAGGACGAAGCGGACGGTTTAACGTCTTGCCGGACGAAGTACAGTTTAACGTCATGTGTTGAGGACGAAGCGGACGGTTTAACGTCTTGCCGGACGAAGTACAGTTTAACGTCATGTGTTGAGGACGAGGCACTTGGCAGTTTAACGTCTTGCAGCACGGACGATGGGGGCTAGGCAGTTTAACGTCGTGCAGCTTGGACGGGTGTGCAGTTTAACGTCATGCTGGGCATAGGTTGCCGGACGAAGCACTTGGCAGTTTAACGTCTTGCAGCGCGGACGATGCACAGTTTAACGTCGTGCAGGACGTATAGGCAGTTTAACGTCATGCTGGACGAGTATGCAGTTTAACGTCATGCTGGACATAGGTGCGTGTCACTTCGCGCAAGCCTGGAGGGCCGCACGGGAAGACAACGCACGGTGCGGGCACCCGGGATGAGAATCATCGGGTGCCACACAGGCGGGTACCCTTAGGAGGTCAACGGGGATGACCCTGGCAGATTGCGCGCAAAAAGGAAGCTTTGCGCGCAATACTGCGGGCCGGCGCGCAATCGGGGCGGCTGGCGCGCAATTGGGCCAGCGCCTTGCGCGCGGATGCTTGAGATTGCTCACACCGGGCTTCGGATAGCGCGCGGGGGCAACGGCTCATTCTCTAATGAATGGCCACTTGAAAGAAGGGGGGGTGCGCGCAATCAGGCCGGATTGCGCGCACCCCGGGGGCAATTGCGCGCAAGCGGGTTCTTTTGCGCGCAAAGGCCTTAGGGTGAATATTTAGTCAAATGAAAGGAGCCAGCAGGGATTGCGCGCGAAGGCGGACCCCGAGGCTTTCTTGCGCGAAAGAAAGGAGGTTACCTGAAGTTCGTCATTGCGCGCGGAAGGGGTTGAATTGCGCGCACGGGAGACGTTTCGACTTCCAGCAACCTTTGAAACGTTGGGGGTCGCCTTGTATTTATAGGCAACCCCGGGCGCGGAATCCAGGGTGCGAGCGCGAAATTCCCCCCGCGGGCGCGGAATCGGGCGCGGCGCGCAAGGGAGTCGCGCGGACCCGCGGCGCGCAAACTTGCGCGCCGGACCGGCGCATTGCGCGCATCCCGGGGGGTTTGCGCGCGGAACATCGCCTTTGCGCGCGGGCCTCTGAAATTCCGCGCAAGGCCTCCGGGCCCTCCGAAACGTTCTTCCGACTCCAAATATCACTTACTTTCCGCATCCGGAGCTTCGTTTGGGAACAACGGACTTTTCCGGCGTCTACAAAAGCCCCCCCTCGGAATCTGATCGGCGAGAGGTCGCAACGATCGGGTTCCGAGGGAGACGCCGGAATGCCGAAGTCCTGGGCGGCGCGGGACTTAGGCGCGCAAAAAGGGGCGCCGGTCGCGAAATTCGCCGCTGCGGTCGCGCAAAGCGCTTTCCGCGCAGCGCGGGCCCGGCCTCGCCTATAAATAGGGGCGCTGGGTCCCGCGTCCCGTACTCTGGCCTTCCGCGCGATAAGCTCCAAAGCTCTCGTGCGCGAAATTGCCTCTTCCGGTCGCGAAATTCGCCCGATCGGCGCGCAAAACCGTCCGGATTTCGCCTGTTTTTGCGCGAAACCCCGGAACTTTGCGCGACGGTCTTCCCAATTGCGCGCCGTCCACTTGGATTGCGCGCCAACCTTCAAACTTTTCCACCAGCCTCGTCCGATCCCGCACGCTTCATCCCTTAACCCGCACGACTCCCGAATCTTCCGAGATGGCCGCGCACAGAGGAAATGAAGGGGATGCCGCCACCCGCAGAGCCGAGATGGCGACGAACGAGGAGGTTTACGGAGCCAAGGAGATTGTTTCTAACAATCAATCCTTGTTCGACTTACTAACGCCGGCCCAGAAGACATATCCACTGTCGGACAACCAGCCGCTCTGGAACTTCGGCATCCTCGATGAGGTTCCGGTGCCAGGATTCGAGGTTGATGCGCCGCGAACCTGGGTGACTCGGGAGGACGAGCTTCACCGCTATAACATCACCAACAATGGGCATCCTGCCAGGGAAACCAGGCACTTGGATGTCTACGTCCTGAACCCGAGGACGCGAACCATTGATGGGGGTGAGCCTACAGCGGAGAATTCTCCAGCCCTCTACTCGAGCACATACCGTCAGAGTGTCACTGACGACACCAAGGGCTGGCTGAAGGACTGGGACTTGCGATCCGGGGGCAACTTTACCAGTGAATGGGCCTGGGCGTTCTGGGTACGCCACACTTGCGATCACTTCGCAGAGGAGCTGCGGTACATCGGCCTGTTCGAGGCGGTGTGGACGTCGCAGTTCCACTTCTACCAGCAGTCTGAGCTCGGGCCGGAGCTGTTCACTCGCTGGTCCCCGGATACCAACACCTTCCATCTTCACCATGGGGAGGTCGGCATCGGTCTCTGGGACATCCACTGCATCGGAGGTATCCCGCTGGAGGGCTACCAGTACGATGAGTTCCTGCCACCGAAGAACATCTGGGAGGACAGGTCACGGACTCCCATTCTGACCTGGCATCTTCTTGACCTGGCTACGCAGCGGCTCGGGATCCAAGACTTCCAGAAGGACATAGCCTACAAGGATTGGTTCGGCCAGTTCCTGGAGCATGACCCGGCGGTCAAGATGCCAGGCAGGGGGAAGCGGTGCCCGACCGCAGCTCAGAGGAGCCGGAACGGGTCGTACTGGCGGGTCCTGGAGACGGGCGATTACCGCTCATGGGGGTACCGCGTCATCGAGGCCCGGGACCCGAACGTCCGGTACGCGGCGTTCCTGGCCGCCTTTCTGAGCGGGTGGCTCCTGCCAGTGCGGGATGCGAGGATGGGCGTCCGTCCGGCGACGCTGGCGATGGCGGGCGCCATGGCTGCCAATAAGAGGTACAACCTCGGGGTCCCAGTACTGGCGAGGCTGTATGCCATTCTGGGACGCATCTCACGAGGGGGGTCGCCACGAAGGATCTGTGGGCCCTTTCAGTTCTTCCACGGATGGGTGGCTGCTCACCTCGGCGGGTATACGTTCCCAAATGCCATCAGTCCTCCGGGCAACGGCCTGCGACCCTCCCTGCTGAACATTGCGGGGGTCGCTCCGATGACCCTCAGTGAGGAGGGCGTGAGGGTTCGGATTGGCAATCATGCCAATTTCAACTTCAGCCCGTTCCCCACTCCCGTCGGCCAGATGATCGACAACGGACAGGGCCCGCTGGAGCAGCATGAATACTTCCTGAACATGCGGGGCGGGGTGCTCGTGACTCGGATCGACGGGAAGGTGATCTGCGAGCCTTACGTGCCGACCCGGTTCGCCAGGCAGTTCGGGTGCCTTCAACGGATGCCGAAGAGGGTATTCACTGCTGTCCGGGAGGAGACGAACCCTGGCGTCCTTCGCCAGATGTGGCTGATGTTCGTCGCCTTCGGCTCTGGCGACGTCATCACCCTCCCTCCTACCGGAGTTAACGCAGGCTTGGCAACCGAGTACGCCGAACACTGGGCCATCGCGTACCCTGAGGGGCTCTTGCGGAAGCTAGTTCGGCGGCTCGAGGCTACCCGTGCGGAGACCGGGCGTCAAGGAAGGAGGCGAGGCGCCGCCACACGGGGGAGAACGGAGGCGCGCCAAGCAGCGGAGCCGGCGCGGGCAGGGACTTCGGCGGCGGGCGCATCGCAGGCTGCCGCCACGACCTCGGCGCCCAGAGAGGGGGCGCATGCGTCGGTCGAGGAGCGGCCCGGGAAGCAGGTGAGGCGTCTGCTCGAACCCTCCCACGATGCAGTCTTCCCGGCGCTGTGGTCGGCCTGGATGACCCTGCGGCAGTCACTGGGGACCGACGTTATCTGGCGAAAGATACTCAGAGAAGGAATCTATCTGCCAGAGGTTGGGCGCCTCCAGATCACCGACAGGGTGGACTTCAACCGGCAATATGCATATCTGACGGCCATGGACGAGTACGCGCGCCAACGTGGTCAGCGTGCGGAGCCATCCCTTCTGGTGAAGGTGATGCTCGGTCTCGAGCCCGCTCCGGAACAGATGCCGCCGGAAGAAGATGACAGTAACGACTCCGAGGAGGAGGAGGAGACGGGGGAGGATGAAGGCTCCGAGGGAAGGTCCCATCGGGGGAGCCCACGGGAGAGCGGCGAGGTGGCCGGCTCTGACAACGTTGATGTCACTGAGCTCCTCGAGGTCCGCTTCTATCCCTACTCAACTTGCTTCATCCATTCTCTTATGCAGCTTCTAACCCGTTTCTCCATCCTTCTCAGGAGCACACGGACGTCGGTCAGACGTCCTCAACAGGAGTAGGAGAGGCGCCAGCAGGACAAGGCGGGGGCCAGGCACCCATTATCGAATTGACAAGCGCTAAGGGGTCCCCTGCTGCAACTGTTCCTGCGGCGACCGGGGTAGCGGAAGATGACGCTCCGAACTCCCGTAAGTCTCCCTACTTTACTGCTGGTGCTTGCCATTGACGATCCGTGACTAACCATGGCATGCCCTGCGCAGTGATCTCAACATCGGAGGCTCGTCGGGTTGCCGAACCCGGGCCATCTACGAGTGGACCAGTGGTGGACATGCCGCTTGCTCCGGAACAGGCTTCCCAAACCGAGCCGGCCCCACCAACTGCTGATCAAGGGGCTGCGGACATCGGCGGTGCTGACATCGGAGAGAGGTTGGGGGCTGACGAGGGTGTCAGCGCCGCTGGGGAGAGAGAAGAAGGTTGCCCGGATGTTGGGGAACCTATCCCTCGTGAGGACCTCCCAGGGGCGGACCCTGCAGCAGACCTGCTGGCTGCCTTCCCTGCCTACCGGCCTGCCGACCCAGAGGAGATGGATGACTCGGACGCGGAGGCGGTCGAGGATAGCCGGGTAACGCGACGCAGGGGGTGGAAGTGCATCCAGCGCTTCCTCAAGCGAGACCCATCGGAATGGCTGGGGCGCATGGGATCACTTCAGACCTGGCTGCGCTTCCTGTGTGCCGGGGGAGCTGATGCTCAACGCCTCCATCTGACGGTCCGTGATTTCATGGCCGAGAAGATGCGCGAGAGCCGCCGGCGTGCCGACGTCGCACAAAGTCGGGACATGTCGGAGAGCACGCAGGCGCTCATCGCGGCAGAGCAGGAAGTCCGGCGCCTCGAAGGGCAGGCGGCAGAGAAGGAGGCCTTCGTCGCAGCATGTACCGAGCTTGTGGAGCAACTATCGGCACAACTGATCGACGCTCAGGTACAGCTGACGGAGGCGGGCCAACAGATGGTCACACTCCAAGTCGAGCGGGAGCGTGCACAGGCCAGGATTGACGAACTGCGTGCTGCGACCGCCGACGAGGAGAGGGCACGCAGAGAACGAGAAGCAGCCCTGGAGGCCGCCAGCCAAAGGGTAGCGGCATTAGAAAGACTCATTCAGCACGCTAATCCCTAAGGGCTGTTTTTTGCCATTCCCAGAACATTTGCTTCCGCTACTTAATATTTTGATCCACTTGTATGAATCGCCATATTTATCCGCGTCTTTTGGTTTAACATGCTCAACCACAATTCGTTGTCTTGCGGGAGTGTTAACCAAGCATCAGGCATCCATAATTGGGCCTGGGTTTCTGGAGAAAAGAGGGAGGTCATTCCTAGGAAAGGAGACCTCAGACCTAACCAATGTATCATCCCCCAACTTGTTCCAACACACGAGCGGGACAACGCTAGGGGCGTTGAGATTTTATCCGAACATAGGGAAATGAGAAAAGGTGAATCGCGTGTCCCGAATCCAGACATCCACAACGATCGGCCTTCCAGGAAATGCCCAAGACGGTAGGCGGACAGTGGATCGACCATAACAACTGCAATAGACGGACCGAAAAAGGCCATCATTCATATTGCAGGAGGCGGACCACATGTCATCATGAATACCGCTTTGGGGTTCCTTCAGACACAAGGGTGGAAAATCCAGATCAACAGGGCATGCGAAGCGTGGGGCGAAGTGACGATTTGTTCGGACAGAATCCAACGCTCTCAAAATTGCGCCACCGTGGGGAAAGCGTATTGGGCGGATGCACTAATCTGGCCGTGAGTCACCTCAATTCTCAGACAGCACCTCTCTGACGAGGAAACTGTCGCTTCCCATCATTGCGATGGGGCATCCCGAGCTGAATCGGGGAGAATATCACAACTGCACCACTCTACCCGAAGTCAGGCCAGACGGCCGGCGACGAGGAGGGGCGGGACTTATCGATCCCTGAGGCTGGACCCGAGTCGAAATGCCCGGGCGTTCCTACGTACTCCATCAGGCTGGAGATCAAGCCACACGTAGTTCTGTGAGTGCAGTTTAACGTCATGCAGGACGTAGGACCCCATTTGGGGTAGATCTTAGTTTAGGGTCTTAGAGCTCGGACCATAAGGGCTGGATCTTAGTTTAAGGTCTTAGAGCTCGGACCATAAAGGTGGAGGATCTTAGTTTAAGGTCTTAGAGCTCGGACCATAGGGCTAGAGGATCTTAGTTTAAGGTCTTAGAGCTCGGACCATAAGGGCTAGAGGATCTTAGTTTAAGGTCTTAGAGCTCGGACCATAAGGGCTAGAGGATCTTAGTTTAAGGTCTTAGAGATCGGACCATAAGGGCTAGATCTTAGTTTAAGGTCTTAGAGCTCGGACCAGAAGGGCTCAAAGCACGCCACATCGTGGTCATATCCCCTGGATATGCGAAGATGCACTGAGGGATAGTGTCAAGAGTGTCGAGGTTTCGCCTGGTCAGAATGGGAGGTGGAAAATGTGAATCATGCGGCCATTCACTCGAGGACCGGGAGCACCGGCGTGACGATATGAGAATACTGCCGACCGTGGCGGAAAAGCAGCATCAACATCGCACCAACCGTTGGTGGAATGAGGCAGCAAACGAGCATCGACCGCTCAATCGCAGGATTTATATCGATTTGCTGCCCGAGGCCATTGGGGGTACCGGCCCGAGTCGGTGGGAGAGCACTGAGGCATTGTGTCCGAACCGTTCACGGGGGCTCCACCCAGGGCGTAGACGATGGGTCCGAATGAAAGGGAGCACGAAGCCTGAAAAGTGGAGGAAACCTGACCAAGCGGATCCTGACCCTCCTGGCAATAAACCAGAGTACTCTTGACACCGGTGGACCACGGCAAGGGGTCGGGGAACACGCCTTGAGGGTGACCTGAAGGCGGCGGATTCCCCAGAGAAGGGGGAATCTCTAAGAGGTGGGGGGCTGGACCCGAAGTTTCAAACATCCGGGCGTTCCTACGTATCCCATAAGGATGGGAATCAAGCCGCACGTAGTTCTTGAAGCGCGGTGCAACACAATCGGGCACCAGCGCGGGGAAGAGTGCGGGTCTGACCCTCGCACACAAAAGGAGCGGCATTTGATATTTCTTGTTTGTCCTTAAAGATGAATGGTTTTTCTTTGTGCGGCGACATGCCCGTGATTGAGAAATCTCTGGCATCGCCACAATAATCAAGCCATGGAAGTCATTGATGAATGGCGTGGTCATTAACCAGCGCCCAACATGAGTGTCCCCTGAGGAGGACATCACGATGCAGTGCCGTTTCTCGTCGGGCGGCCAAGACGATCACAGTTTACGGTCGTGTGGTAGGACCAGACAACACAGTTTAAGGTCGTGTGGTTCGGACCATGGAGGAACCCGCTTATCGCGGTACGGCGGACACGGCGGAGGTGGGAACATACCCAGCCCTGCGGTCACGCACGATTCCAGGAAAAGAGTCTTGGGATAGGGGTCTGCGTATGTCCATCACCCGAGGGGCAGAGATGCTAGCCTCCAGATATACTGGGCCCAGAACGCAATTGTTCGGGCGACTCCCTCCTCCTTATGGGGACGAGGGTCCAGCTACGCATGGCCCTTAGGGAGGATATCTGCATATGTCCTTGGTGCTCAGATCATGGGAGCCTCGAACGACATCATTACCCTGGTTGGTCTGCCTAACGTGTAGAGGCGTACCGGAGGTCGGTATGAAGAGAGTGTCAAGATCCCACTACAACGCACAAAGGCGGAGTGTGATGAGGACTGCGCAACCAATGTTCAGAGCCCGAGAGAGCTGACATGGCGATCAAGGACGTTGCTGACGCATTCGCAACACAACATACGATCGCGTCAGCCTAAGACGGGGCAAGCAAACGAGCATCAACCGCTCAATCGCAGGATTCATATCGATTTGCGGCCCAAGACCCACCGGTAAATCGACCCGGAGCGGTGGGAGAGCACTGAGGCATCGTACCCAAACCGCTAACGAGGATCCCTTTGAGTGAAGGCTCGAACAAGAGGAAGCGCGAGGCCTGACAAGCAACACAGGACTTGTCGGGATTGAATCTGACACTACGAGTCATAGACCGAAGCACCCCAAAACATGTTAACAGATCTCCGGAAAGGGTCGGAGGACTCACCCCGAGAGCAACCGAAGGGGGGCAGATCCCCGCGATCAACCAAGAGACGGGGCTGGACCTGAGACACAAGCGTCCAGGCGGTCCTACGTATCCCATAAGGATGGGAATCAAGCCATACGTAGTTCTGGAAAGGCAGTTTAACGTCATGCAGGACGATGAGGGGTGTGAGGTAGTCCCACACACGGGGGAGGCGTACGGCGCGGCCAGTAGACCGACGTGAATGAGGACATAATCCCTTGCTCACGCGATACGCCTCGCACAAAAAGGAGGGGAACTGGGGCCAGAGGCCCAACGCGGGATAGGGATTCCCGGGAAATGGGGCTGGGCCTGAAACATGAATGTCCAGGCGGTCCTACGTATCCCACAAGGATGGGAATCAAGCCATACGTAGTTCTTGAAGTGCAGTTTAACGTCATGCAGGACGATGAGGAAAAAAGAAGGGGGAAGCAGAAGGCATCCCCAAACGTGGAGGGGGGCGTACAGCGTGACGAACAAACCGACGTGAATGAGGGCATAGCCCCGCACTCACACCATACGCCGCACACCCCGGGGCAACTGGGCCAAGGGCCCGAGATGGGATGGAAATTCCCGAAGGATGGGGCTGGGCCTGAAACACGAGGGTTCAGGCGGTCCTACGTATCCCATAAGGATGGGAATCAAGCCGCACGTAGTTCTCGAGTGGCAGTTTTACGTCATGCAGGACGAATGCTGAACAGTTTAACGTCTTGTAGCTCGGACGTAGTGCAGTTTAGCGTCATGTGGGACGAAGCACTTGGCAGTTTAACGTCTTGCAGCGCGGACGAATGCTGAACAGTTTAATGTCTTGTAGCCTGGACGAATGCAGTTTAACGTCGTGCAGGACGTGGTGACACTCAGGCAAAGTATTGCTTGAGGAACCTAGCGTTGGTGGGAGGAGTGACACGCTCACCATCCATAGTCTCTAGGGAGTACGCGCCATTGGGATAGACCTTGTGGACAACAAAAGGTCCCTCCCACTTGGGCTCCAACTTGGGCGGCTTCCTGCCGGGGATCATTGGTGCTCTTAGGGCTAGCACTAGATCACCCTGCAGGAAGGAGCGGAGGCGAACCTTCTTATTGAAAGCTCGAGCCATCCTGCTTTGGTGCCTCTCCAAGTTGTGCAAAGCGCGAAGTCTATTCTCATCCAATGCTTCCAACTCGACTAGACGGGCTTCAGCAACTCTGTCCGGCGCTTGCTGGTCGTAGACCGCAGTGCGCAAGGACGGTAACTGGATCTCGATGGGCAGGACGGCCTCAGCTCCATACACCAGGGAATAAGGGGTCATCTGGGTGGAATTGCGAGTCGTCGTCCGATAAGCCCAGAGGGCGTTGGGGAGCTTGTCCGGCCAACTCTTCTTGTTCTGACCAACCATCTTTTGCAGAATGTTAGAGAGGGTTTTGTTAAACGCCTCGATCTGTCCATTCGCCTGCGCATGATAGCGAGATGTATGGTTCGAGCGGATGTTATACTTGGCGTACAACTTCTTCAACTCGGCTGCTCGGAAATTGGTTCCGTTATCCGTGAGGATAGCGTGAGGCACTCCAAATCGATAGATGATGTTGGAGGTCACGAAGTCAGCGATCGAACAGGATTTGACCTCTCTGAGCGGAATCGCTTCTGCCCATTTGGAGAAGAAGTCCGTGGCGGTCAGAATGAACCGGCACTGGCGAGCTGTCGCCGGCGGGTAAGGTCCCACGACGTCCAGTCCCCAGACTGCAAAGGGCCAGGAATACCTTGTGGTATGGAGAGGCTCCGGCGGCCGATGCACAAAGTTCGCATGAACCTGGCACGCATGGCACCTTCTGGCGTACTCGATGCAGTCATGGATCATAGAGGGCCAGAAGTATCCCAACCTCCGAATCTGGTGGGACAGCTTCGGCCCAGTTTGGTGGGCGCCGCATGAACCAGCATGAACCTCTTGCATGACTCGTGGGATCTCAACTCCCTGAAGGCAACGGAGGAGAACACCATCAAATCCGCGTTTGTAGAGGATCTGCTCCAGGCCGGGACTGCTCTGGAGGACGAACTGCGATGCGCGGCGTCGAACTCGCTCGCGCTCGGCCCGATCTGACGGAAGAATGCCATGTTGGAGGTACTCAACCAAAGGCGCCCTCCAATCACGGGCCGATTCGACTGCTATATCCGGGGTACTCGGGGCTCCGGGCATAGGGGCAACCGTGGTGAGATTACTTACCAACGGGCCGCGATCTTCTTCCGGGATAACGGGAGCGATGAGCCTGCGGCGCGTCACGCGGACGATCAGGTTGTCCTGTTCAGGTTCCGCAAGTGACGCAGCCAGGCTGGCCAAAGCATCTGCTCGACCGTTCTGCGACCGGGGAATATGGACAATTTCTGGCCGAGAAGGGAACCGGGCCATCAGAAGGAGGGTGCACTCCAACAATGGCACAAGTTCCGGCTTCCTGACAACGTAGTCGCCATTGATCTGCTTAACGACCAGCTCGGAGTCCCCTTTCACGTGCAGACGGGGCACGTCGATCTCGAGAGCCAACTCGAGGCCGGTGATGAGGGCATGGTATTCCGCCTCATTGTTGGTACAGCCCTCTGACAACAGGAAAGAGTATGGCAGCACGGCTCGCTCCGGGGTAATGAAGACGATGCCCAAGCCCACTCTATTGAGCTTAGGATTATCGAGTCTTCTACCGGTGGGGCTCCGGGAGGCACCGTCAAAGTGCATCTGCCAGCATGGATCGGCTCGATCAACCGAGAGAATGGTCTCATCAGGAAAGCCTAGATCCAGCGGCTGATCCGCGGAGGTCGGGTGAGCGGCCAGAAAGTCTGCCAACGCTTGCCCTTTGATGGCCTTCTGAGACACATACCTGATGTCGAACTGCTGGAGAATCACAGCCCACCGCGCTAGACGGCCAGTCAACATAGGTCGGCTCAGGATATATTTCAACGGGTCTACCCGAGAAACCAACTGTACCTCATGGTGCTGCAAGTAGTGCCGTAATTTCTGTACGGCAAATACGAGCGCCAGGCAGCTCTTCTCGATGGGGGAATACCTAACCTCCGCATCGAGGAGCATGCGACTGAGGTAATAGAGGCTATTCTCTGTTCCCTCGTTGTTCTTCTGGGCGAGAAGGGCACCCAGGGACCGTTCCAGGGCGGTCACATAAAGGACCAGCGGCTTTCCGGATACGGGCGGCATCAGGACCGGAGGCTGAAGCAGGTACTGCTTGATTTCCTCGAAAGCGGTCTGACACTCTTTATCCCATACATAGGTGGCACCCTTCTTCATAAGCCGAGAAAAGGGCTTACACTTGCCGGCCAGATTCGCGATGAATCGGCGTATATAGGCTAAGTGGCCTTGGAACCCTTGCAGTTCCCGGACGGTACCCGGGGGAGGCATCTGGCTAATCGCCCTGATTTTCTCTGGGTCGATCTCAATACCCCGGTATCTTACCACAAATCCAAGGAACTTTCCGGAGGTGACCCCAAAGGCACACTTCAACGGGTTCATCTTCAGGCAGCGAGACCGGAGGAAGCTGAACACTTTCCCAAGATCTTTGAGATGGTCCTGACACTGGCGCGATTTGACAACCAAGTCGTCGACGTAGCATTCCACCAGTGTGCCGAGGATTGGCTTGAATATGCGGTGCATCGCCCGTTGGTAGGTGGCACCTGCATTCTTCAGGCCGAAGGGCATGACCCGGTAGCAAAAGGTACCTTGGGGGGCCCTGAAGGCAGTGAACTCCTCATCCTCAGGGGCCATCCGAATTTGGTTGTATCCGGAGTATCCATCCATGAAGGAGAGGGCTTGGAACCCTGCTGTGGCATCAATCAACAGCTCTGTCACTGGAAGGGGAAAGTCATCCTTCGGACAGTGGCAGTTGAGATCGCGGAAGTCGATGCAGACTCTAATCTGCCCGTTCTTCTTCCTGACCGGCACAATGTTGGCCAGCCATTTGGGGTACTGAACTTCCCTCACGAAGTTGGCTTTGATAAGCTTGTCAACTTCGGCCTCAACCATGGCACCATGGGATGGGTGCATCTTCCTGGGAGGCTGCTTGAACCCGCGATGGTTCGCCGGGAGACCAAGGCGGTGGACGGCTACCTGAGGATCTAGCCCCGGCATCTCGTCATAGCCCCAAGCGAACACATCACGGTGCTGCCTGAGAAAGTCCACGTACTGCTGCCGCTCCTCAGAGGGCATGGCGGCACTAACCAACGTGGGTCTTGGATCGGCCTCGGTTCCAAGGTTCACCTGTATTAACTCATCGACCGTGGCGGGGACGCCCTCCTCAAAGGATGGGGGTGCGTCTTCCATACCCTCTCCACTCGGGGAGGGATCATCCACGGGAGAGACTGCGTTGGAAACTGCATTGGGGCTACCAGATCCTGCTGGGCCACTGGTGCTGGCGCGGGCGGTCGCGGCCGTCTCATCAGGAGACTCGCGGACCGTCAAGACCATGGCGACGTCCAACCGGTGAATCGGGAGGACGTAAGCGTCATCCAGACTTGCCCAGGGATCGCTTGCAACAGCGACAGGCTCAACCTCACCTGCCAGGATCTGCTTATCCTTGCTCTTGTAATAGTCCGCGTCCAGATAGCGGGCTTCACATGAGGCAAAAGGAGAGGCATCTCCTTGAAGCACGCCTACTCGACCATTAAGGGAGTATTTGAGGCATTGGTGGTATGACGAGGGAACCGCCGCATGAAGGTGAAGCCATGGCCTGCCCATCAATGCGTTATACGCAGTGTCCTGAGAGACTACCATGAATTCGGTGTTGGCAACCAAGTCACCGAACTGGGTCTTCAAACGTATCTTGCCGACCGGGGTTTGCTCGGTGCGGTCGTACCCCTGGATCCTGAGGTCGGAGGGAATCAAGTCATCCTCAGACAACCCCAATCTCCGGAGCGTCCGAGTTGGAATCAGATTAATCCCAGACCCCGTGTCGACAAGACAACGCCGGACTTCAAGGCCATTGAACTGGCCAGTGACATACAGCGGACGGATGTGTCCCTGTATAGGAGGGTCCTCATCCTTACCAGAGAACGAGATAACTGCCTGACATTCGGCGTCCTCGATCGTTTCGGCGTGGAAGGCCTCTGCAGCCGCAACCTCTGTCTCGAACTGGAGGGGGCTCTTCAGGGCTTCAGCGAGTGCCTCGCGCATCTCAGATGACATGCGCAGAGCCTCAAGGATGGAGAGCCTTGCTGGGATGTCGGCCAAGTGCTTCAGGACATCATACTTTTTGGCCAAGCGCGAGCTCCTGGTTGTAGGAGATTGCTCTGCGGTTGGTGGCATGACGGGCCTTACCGGTTGGATCGGCGGCCGACTGGTACTTGGCGCATCTCGCTGTTCACTGGTCGCAGTCCGGGAAATGGTCACCGTACTGGAGTCAGGAGGCCGGGATGGACTTGTGGCAGGGCGGAGCTGGTCGCGACGCGGCTGAGGCGGTTCTGCCCGGTCCCATACCACAAACAGTGGCGGAGGCGAATCCGTCATCCCCGGATGGGGAGCCTGCGCACGTTGAGCTCGATCTTGAGCCTGCCGCCTAGTCTCAGTGGCGTGCACGGCCTGGCCGGAGGTACCGACGGCTGTGCCCCGGCGACTCCTGCTGCTGCGGTTCTTCCGACGGTGGCGACGACCGGGGACACTAGGGAGGTCCACCTGGTGTTCTTCAACGTCGGGAACCGAAAAGGGATTTACCAGCTCGACGGTGTTAACCGAAGCGTACCCAATACCGTCATCGGACGAATCATCCATCACCGGGCGGATCCGAGGAGGGACCCCCATCTCCGGGGGCATGAAATCGCCGAGAGTACGGGATAGTGGCGGAACTGGCGGGGCGCGCTCTTCCTTCTTGCGCTGCCGCCGTTTGCTCCTCTTGGAGGAGGCAGACTGGGACGACGATGCCGAAGCAGCACCCGCAGGTTCTGGGGGCTCAGGCTGATTCAAGCGCGCACGGATGATTCCCTGGGCGCGAATGGTCATCTTGCGGGCCATCCAGTTATTATACTTCTGGGACCCGCGGTCGGAGACCAGCTGCCATTCGTCCTCGTTGCCACTATCGTCATCTGATCCCACGAACACGCCCGCTACCTGTGCTGGAGCTGGGCCCAACCTGATTACATTGTTGTTAATCTGGTCTTGGAGCCAGTCCTTAAACACATAGCACCGCTGGATGGTGTGCCCCAGGGCCCGATGGTAGGGGCAGTAGCGGGGGTTATCCGTGAGATGTGCCTCCTCTGGCCTCCAGCACTCAGGCAATCGCACAATCCTCTGCTCCAGGGCGCTCCGGAAATAACCGGGGACCTGATCCTCATGGAATGAGTACGTCAGGTGTCGCGGGCCCCTGGGAGCGCGGTCTTGACGAGGGGCTGGAGGGGCCTGCCGAGGAGGTGGACCCTGATTATCTCGCCTGGGTTGTGGCGGTACATTACGCGGAGGGGCCGGCCGGTTCTGAGGCTGCCGTTGCTGGGCCGGGAACTGAGCCCGTGGAGGCGGATTCCTGTGAGGCTGCGGAGCTGGCCTCACCGGCAGCAGCTCCAACGGCCTGGGAGCCTCTATCTGGGCCACAGCAGCGGGCTCAGCCCTGCTGACTCTCCTTGCAGGAATCATAGGAGGCAGCGGGTGTGCCTGGCTGGCCTGTTGCAGGGCTTCCTCAAGACGTTGAGCTTTGTCTGAGAAGTCCCTGAACCCTCCGGGGTAATTCTGAGTGATCAGGGAAGGGACCAGCTCGGTCTTGACGTTCCCGACGCACATTGTCAGCAACTGCTCCTGAGTCAATGGCATGTCAAGGGAATACGTGAGACCCTTCCATCGGGCGACGAAGTCCGCGACTCGCTCATCAGGCCTCTGCTTGCACTTGAAGAGGTCTGCGATACTCGTCTTCCGGGTCGTGGAACTGAACTGGTAGAGGAACTGTCTACGGAGGTCCTCCCAGCTGGTTACCGACCCGACGGGGAGCTGGCTATACCAGACAAATGCTGGCCCTTCCAGTGTCTGGACAAAGCAGCGAAGCTTAGCGGCCTCTTGCTGCGCCGGAGTCCCCAACATAGGCCCGCACCTCGAGTTGAAATGGGCCAAATGTTGTGGCGGATCTCCGGTCCCGTTGAAGGGGGCGAAAGTGGGATTCCCGAATCCCGGAGGCGCCGGCATGTCATCCACCCATGTTGGGTATGGCTTGCCGTCCGGTGGGATCGCCACCTGCCGAGTCTCCAAGGCTTCCAAGCGGGCAATGAGTGCCGCCATCGGATCGTCCGGACATGGGTTCCAGTCCTGGCGAGGATCTCTAACCACGAGCGCATTGCATGGCCCTTCAATCGGGTCGTCGACCGGATCGTCGAACTCGGCAGCTCGTGGGATGGCTGGCGGAGCGGCCCTTGGGGCAGCGGGAGGAATCCGAGCGGGATCTCTCGGGTAGTCGCGCCGCTCGGGAGGGTGTGGCGAAACATACCGCGCCCTCTTGCCGTAGGCAATGGCCTCTCTCCTGTCGGCGAACACGGCGTAATCACGGTTGCCCGGGAGAGTCTCATCGAGGGGTGGTTGTTCCGGTCCCTGCTGCCCTGGCCTGGGATCACCGTAGTCAGGCCGCCGTTCTGCAGCGCGCTCGGCGAGGAGCTGGTCAACCAGCCTCTTCTGTTCGGCGAGCTGCTGACGTAGCGTAGCCTTCTCGGGATCCTCCTCTGCCTTCCGCATGGAGGCAGATGGGTCGGCGGGCCTTATAGCCTCGCTGTGCTCTTTTCCTTTGCTGACGTTTCGGCTCAACGTCAGTGCTTCAGTGGGTGCGGGGAGCCCCAGGAGGTTCCTCTGATGACGAGTAACTCTCACTGATGGGTCTGACGACGGCTTGTCTTCGGGGGGGAAGCCCCCGTCGAGAAGTTCCAAGTCGTTCCCCTCTCCCGACAGGTCAGCCATATTGACTGTTCCTGTCCCTGGGGATATACCCTCAGGGCCACCCAACGAATCGGGCTGTCGGCGAATCACACTGAAGCGTAGGGCAGCGTACTGCCCCCATCCACGGATATACACGTGGGGAGTGGCTTCCTCGATAACTTTGCGGAGTACTTGAAAGCACTCAACGCATCGTTGTTGGAGGGCCTCGTGGTGCCCAAATGACCCGGGGTGCCGAACCGCGGGGAGCATGGCCAGGTTAATTTGACGGCACTGCTCACCAATATCCTCCAGGTGTAGTTGACTCCCGGGGTATGGCATTTGTAGGCAGTGAAGACGGGAGTGAGTCTCCCGGAGAGTTCGGCGGAAGCACTCGAACTCATCCGGGGTGAGCGATTCGGGTGCATCAAAGCCCGGTCCTGCGACTGGCCAAAACTTCTCAGGGAAGTGGCCCTCTGCAAGGACGGTCCAGAAGCTCCACGACTCAAACTCGGGACCCAGATCTCCTCGGTCCTCTTCCATGGCTGGGAACGGACGGGGAACTGGTAGTGGTGCCGAGGCGGGCCGTCGGGCCGACGGGCTGGCCGGCGGTGAATACGGCGAGCAGGCCGATTGGCCTCCATATCCCGGGCCTCCCCCTGAGGGTGGCGGTGCCCCAGCTACCACATCACGATAGGACGGGCCGGCGAGCGAACATCCTGCCGTAGCATCGGTGCTCGCCGAGGGCGCACCAGATCGTGGTTCGACCGTCGGTCCCCAGAAAAAGTCTCCGGCTTCTCTGATCGAGACGGAAGGCACTTCCGGAGGGGCCGGTACCAACCGCAAGTTTGATCCTTGGGGGTCTACCAGGCCCTCGTTACTCCGGATATACCTTCGGAGAGACGCGGGGATCACATCGATCTCGCTCTCGGGGAGCACGAGGCTGACGTGCCGCATTCCTACCCCTGCCCTTGACTGGCGGGATTGGGGAAGGGGCTCTGTCGCCGAATCGTACTCTGCCTCTGAGTCAGAGAAGCAAACCGGTCGGATCTCTGTCCGGAACTCCGCAACATTCTTCCCTCGGCGTCGACGCCTTGCCTTCCTGCCCCTGGGTGGTTCTTCGGGGCAGGGCTGATCTCTGTCCTGGCGTCCTCCGGCCGCACTGGTGCTGGGGCCGAGAGGACTGGGAACCAAGGTGCGAGGGGCACCAGGACAGATATCAAAGGGGACGCGGGGAGAGATGATTCCGGGCAGGCCTCCGGGCCGGGATCGGAAGGTGGGATGACCCACGCCTCCTGGATCGGCCACACAGAGTAGATCCTGCCGGTGAATAGCGCTACCGCGAGGTGGTCCGCGGTGGCTACTGCCAGTGCCAGCAACCGGGAGAGTCAACCCAACCTGCCTTTGGGGCGGTCGGGGCCTCGATCCGGGTCGGGCATAGGAGTTCCCCCGCTCAGGATGCACAGAGGCCTGGCGACTGGAGCCAGCAGTGGCTTGGGCCAATGCGGCCGCTGTTGCTAGAGCCCCAAGGTGGGCATCCTCTTCCGCTCGTGCCCGATGTTGGCGTCGAGACAGACGAGCCGGGATGAGCGGCGCGGGCAGGTGGAGAGCCTGTTCCTCGACTTGAGGGGCCTGGCGGCGATGTCGCCGTGGCCTGGCGGGAGCCCTTATCGTGGATCCCTGGAGCGGACCTCGGATAGGGTGATCCTGGGCATCTCCCACCTCATCCGCATAAGGAAGGGAACTGTCAGAGCGCTCCGGGGATAAACTCCCGAAGCGATTGGACGTTGAGGTAGGCAGCGGTGCCTCCCTGCGCGGCCGTCGGGGGCGGCGGTGGTGGCGAGGCGCAGCCTCCTCAAGGTCCAGGCGAGCCATTTCCCTAGTGGGGATGACTCCCTCTTCCTCGTATCTCCGCACCAGGGTGTTGATCACCCTTCTCTGGATGACCTCCGAGGGGGAGAGAGGGCGTGGTCGTCCCGAAATTGCGGCTGCTGGGACGGCTGCGGAACGGGCGGGACCGCGCGGAGCAGCCGCGTCGGTGTTTCCCCTGTCCCTGCGCCAGTGGGCGGGTGGCGTTCGGGCACTAGATCGGGCGACCTGATTTCTGAAAGCAGGGAGAATGACCCATTAATACTAACAGGAAAAAGGAATCGACAACCAACCATTAGCGCCACGACGCCTTCCGTGGGGGGAACCCAGGCCCTCGACGTTGCGAGACGGAGTGCCCGATGTCCCTTCCCCAGCCCCTGGCGGGTAAGACTGAATGCTTGGCCGGGCAACACGCCGGTCTTCCAACACCTCTGAAAGCCATCGGTCTTCGTATCGAGGAGAAGAGATTCACGTCGGGTTCACCATTTTTCTGTTTCGGTGCGGATGTGCGTCGGGTTACGCTGTTCCGCCAGGACGCGTTCGCGCGTGCACCCGTCAACCCGAGGGGATGGGCGCGCGGCTTGTGGTCCCGCAGTCCCGCTTTCCAAGGGCGGGCGGCATCCGTCCCTTATTCAGGGGCGTCTGCTCCTTGATCGAAACCGGGATGATGGGATGTCGGCTCCTCCTTCCTTAGACGTCTCCTCGGAACTCGTCGCCTAATCCGGGTCTCCCTCATAGACTTAAGAATGTTCGTGAATCTCGTTCCCGGCGCCATATCTTCATGGACACCGGTTAATTACGCTGCTTCCGCCCGGACGTTCCAAGGAGTCTGGGCGGGGCAGCAACCTGCGGTGAGAAGGCCGGGTGGCTCTGGGTGCTGGGGGCGTGTCGTAACACTGCGGCTCTGCACGTCTGTCTTCCGTCCCTAATAGGGCTTCTCGAAGGCACGATGGCCTGAGGCATCCCGTACTAGGTGCGGGGAACTGTGTCACCTGAGGTTTTCCTCAGCTTCCCGTGTTTAACACGGGGTATGCCACGAGTTTAACGTCCAGCGGGGACGGCATCGGACCGATCAACACGAAAAGTGGATCAGATGACAGAACCCCTTGCGAGGAACCTCCGACGCTGGGGCCAGCACATGGGCGGCTTCCCAAGTAACGTGGAGTGAAGTGAAGTGGCATGACCCCACCGGGATGTGGCGGCCCGGGTAAGGATCAGGATGGATGATGGAGTAAAGAGCTTGGACCCCAGAGGGGCTTCCTACGTACCGCGCGTTAACACGGATCAAAGTCAACGTAGTTTGGGCATACAGTTTAACGTCATGCTGGACGTCGGCAAGCCGACTCACGAAGAGGTCGAGGCCGCCGGGCGGAGGATTGAACCGAACCACCTCGCACGGAGGGGGATGGAACGGCCGGGTGGATCACAGTTTCACGTCATGCTGGACGATAAAAGGGGAAATGGAAAAGGGGGGCTGTGGGGAGGCACCGTGGAGATACACACGGGCAGTCTCCCACAGGGGCGGATTCATAGGTGAATCAACGCAAGCGTGAACCCTGGAGGGGTCCACTGATGGACGAACCGACGTAAATACGACCGGGATGACCAGGTGGTGGGCTTGAACCTCGGGGAGGCTTCCTACGTACTCTGTATAGGAGACAGGGATCAAAGTCCACGTAGTTCATTCTGTCAGGACTTACGCACTTGGGGCAGCCCGGATACTGCAAAACTCAGTTGGAAGGGACTTGGACCGAAAGCAAAAGACACCTCGATCCCAGTCAGACCCTCTACTGGCTTCGGCAGTGGGGAGGTGCAATGGAGATACACATGTGCAGCCTCCCACGAGAAACTAGGGGTTTGTAATACCCTGCCCCCGTAGGGAAAAGCCACTCCCATTAAATCGTCCCAAAAGGGGGACAATCCCGACATCCCTGCAGAGACGAGCGGGTGGGGGCCACGTCCAAACCGGGGGAGACCCTGCGTGCGGAGCACGGGATCAGGTTGCGGACGGTTTAGCGTCTTGCCAGACGAAGTACAGTTTAACGTCATGTGTTGAGGACGAAGCGGACGGTTTAACGTCTTGCCGGACGAAGTACAGTTTAACGTCATGTGTTGAGGACGAAGCGGACGGTTTAACGTCTTGCCGGACGAAGTACAGTTTAACGTCATGTGTTGAGGACGAGGCACTTGGCAGTTTAACGTCTTGCAGCACGGACGATGGGGGCTAGGCAGTTTAACGTCGTGCAGCTTGGACGGGTGTGCAGTTTAACGTCATGCTGGGCATAGGTTGCCGGACGAAGCACTTGGCAGTTTAACGTCTTGCAGCGCGGACGATGCACAGTTTAACGTCGTGCAGGACGTATAGGCAGTTTAACGTCCTGCTGGACGAGTATGCAGTTTAACGTCATGCTGGACATAGGTGCGTGTCACTTCGCGCAAGCCTGGAGGGCCGCACGGGAAGACAACGCACGGTGCGGGCACCCGGGATGAGAATCATCGGGTGCCACACAGGCGGGTACCCTTAGGAGGTCAACGGGGACGACCCTGGCAGATTGCGCGCAAAAAGGAAGCTTTGCGCGCAATACTGCGGGCCGGCGCGCAATCGGGGCGGCTGGCGCGCAATTGGGCCAGCGCCTTGCGCGCGGATGCTTGAGATTGCTCACACCGGGCTTCGGATAGCGCGCGGGGGCAACGGCTCATCCTCTAATGAATGGCCACTTGAAAGAAGGGGGGGTGCGCGCAATCAGGCCGGATTGCGCGCACCCCGGGGGCAATTGCGCGCAAGCGGGTTCTTTTGCGCGCAAAGGCCTTAGGGTGAATATTTAGTCAAATGAAAGGAGCCAGCAGGGATTGCGCGCGAAGGCGGACCCCGAGGCTTTCTTGCGCGAAAGAAAGGAGGTTACCTGAAGTTCGTCATTGCGCGCGGAAGGGGTTGAATTGCGCGCACGGGAGACGTTTCGACTTCCAGCAACCTTTGAAACGTTGGGGGTCGCCTTGTATTTATAGGCAACCCCGGGCGCGGAATCCAGGGTGCGAGCGCGAAATTCCCCCCGC
The DNA here is from genome assembly GCA_963277665.1 of Viscum album. Classification (NCBI taxonomy): domain Eukaryota; kingdom Viridiplantae; phylum Streptophyta; class Magnoliopsida; order Santalales; family Viscaceae; genus Viscum; species Viscum album. The sequence goes on along the minus strand of OY728166.1, from coordinate 156,391,226 downwards.
GGGCGCGGAATCGGGCGCGGCACGCAAGGGAGTCGCGCGGACCCGCGGCGCGCAAACTTGCGCGCCGGACCGGCGCATTGCGCGCATCCCGGGGGGTTTGCGCGCGGAACATCGCCTTTGCGCGCGGGCCTCTGAAATTCCGCGCAAGGCCTCCGGGCCCTCCGAAACGTTCTTCCGACTCCAAATATCACTTCAATTTCCGCATCCGGAGCTTCGTTTGGGAACAACGGACTTTTCCGGCGTCTACAGTATCTTTATTCCATAGTACCATGAGATTACTTATACAACATTATACATGATAAACATGTAATCATTCCACTAAATTCTTAAACCATTGACCGAGCATAAACAATTATTTCATCTCACATATCATTTGTAGTCTCTTCATCATCATCAACATAAATACTACCCATACAACCATACTGATTCTCTTCATGAGACTTTCCCTTAGGGCATTGGTTTGGATAATCCCCGAACATTCCACATTTTAAACATTTAACCATTTTTGATGTCGTAGCAATACCATTATCCTCATCCGTGGGGTTAAATGAACCTTTTCTTTTGCACTTACTAGCTTTGTGTCCTTCTTTTCCACATCCAAAGCATCTTCCGGTTCCTTTGAAACATTCTCCTTTATGCCTCTTCCTACATGATTTACATTGGGGAAATTTAACTTTCTTTCCTCTATGATCATCATGAAACTCCATCTTTCTCTTTTTAGCTGAGTCAGGAAACTTACCAAATTTTACTTTATTGATCATATTATGAGATTTCTGATTCGACATAATAATGATGTTTGGACTTCCGAATCCCATTTCATTTGGTTGCTCATGAAGAATATCATTCCATTGTCCATCATATCCTCCATTATCATGAATCATCTTGTTTCCAGCCATTTTCTAAAACCCAAAAAGAATAATGTGAGAGGAAAAAATCATGCTAGGGAAAGAAACATTGTAAAGGGGGAGTACCCTCAATATCTAACTTCTTAGGTTAAATTCTAAGATCGTTACAGTAGTTCTAGGACCATATCCTATACGTATACTTATCCATAGGGACATCCATAGACCTACCTTAGAAATAACTCTAGGGATCTCACTAACGTTTTCGCATCCTAGTTTCCAAAGGTTGACTAAACTTTTCCTCTGATACCAACTGTAGAGACCTGAAGCTTAACGTACATGGAAATTACATTACTTTTGCGGAAAACTTAGTACATAACAAAAAAGACACACACAAGGACCTTAATAGTTTAGTTTCTTTGGAAACTCGGAATATAATCTTCTAATCGTGGTGAAAGATCTTCAAAATCTCCCATAATGATCTTCCTTTTTTTACCTAAAACCTTTCTTTATATCCTGGGGAAAAGAAAACATAAAAGGGTGAGCTCAAATGCTCAGTAAGGGTAAACAAAAGAAATATCAATCACATCATATTCATAAGAACATATCTTCTGGAAATCATAACCTGCAAAATAGATCATAATTTCATAACATGGGATAAATCATAGTAGTGAAATGTAATCCCAATAATCATAACTTAAAACATGAATCTTTGTGGCATACACACATAATCATAGAGAATCATTTTTTATTAGTCAAGACTCATTTCCAAGACTATCTTAGTGGACAAAGTCCATTTCTGAACTGAGTTCACTCCTCGTTTCAGTACTGTTTCACTGAACCGGTATAACCTACCGTTCCAGCCATGTCTATATAATGAGATATAAAATCTTTTCCCAATGCATTGGAGGGAGATATAGGTCTCACCCATCTCATAATGATACCATTCTTATGTGTGCCACAAAATCATAAACCATACATCATAGCATAACCCATGTAATAAAAATGGGAATCTTAAACATCATGACATCATAAAAAAATTAATATAAGATAAAGGAATTCATAAAAATAATTCCATCACAACATAGTCAAATAAATGTAATAACAGGGATAGAAACATAACCCTTTATTATCTTATATGGAAAATAATTTTGATAAAACACTTGAACTCCATTCTTGATGAAAACATCCTTTCTTCTTCAAAAACACTTTTCCTTTATAACATGTCATAAAATTCTAAACTAAAAGAAGTTGATTATAAATAAACTTGAAAACTTGTAAAGTAAGATTCTTGGAAGTAATATTTTAAAAATCCATTCATGCCGTATAAGTTAGAAAAACATTCTTCTCGTACTTTTGTCGGAAATGTTAAAAAGTACCTCGTATGAAAAACATCAAAAGATTCCCTTCATATCATTAACTAAAAACTCACCGAAGGGTAAAATTGGATTTAAAAAATTTTAGATGGATGAAAATAATATTACATATTGAGGAAACATGGTTGTGGATGATAAAATACACTCCAGTAGATTCCAAAGTATAAACAATCTCGGATAAAAATGAGATTGTGTTATTTCCCTTACCTTAGGTCTAATTTGCTTCGTAAGTGTCCGAACCTCATGTATAATGATTTAAAAAATGTTATTGACTTATTCCATAATCATAATCATTGTTATGATATCATATATGGTTCACTTATGTCTTTATATTACCCGTTCTTTTGTAAATTCCATGTTTAAGTGCGTTTTGGGTAAAATCGTTTCATTTGTCGTCTGTGTTTTGACTTGTAATTATTCATATGATTACTTAGATCATGATTAATTAATTCCAGAAAATAAAACATGATTTATATATAATATATATTCAGAATATACATATATATAATAGATTGATAAATGGAAATAAATACACCGTTCATGGAGACGGTAGACCGTACGTACGCATGAACGTTGTTTTCTTTTCCTTATTGAGTTGAATGGAATTAAGTAGATGACATACATATATATAAACATAAATCCAGATTCATTATTATGTAATATATTTCATTATTAGTTATTATATATACTTTATAATCATTCATGAATGGTTAACATGGAGAATGAATCTCATTGCGTCGTGGAGACGGTAGTCCGTACGTATTCACGAGCGATGATATCGTTCTCATGATCGTGGGACTGTATTGGAGTGTATGTATACTCTTTAAAAATCAATATCACTTTAAAATAATCACATATAGTTATTATTTACACCATTATAACCATCCAAGTATGTTGGTGGTGGAAAATAGATTACACCACGGCGTGGAGACGGTATTCTGTACGTACGCACGCGCGGTGATTTCTTTTTCCGTAGGATGGATAGATGGTTAAATAAGGTTGTTTCATAATTATAATAACATATCAGTATATAAGTGATACAGATGTTATTACTTCATAATGAAACAACCGAATAAGGATAAGTGGAAGAAGAAATAAAGATGAAAGAATTGGTAACGGACATTACCTCTTCTTTGAAGTGCCTATTTGAGATCTCCTTTTAGGGCACTAAAATTGGTCTTTGAGGAAGACAAAAACCTCTAGGATGTTCCTAAGGAAGTGGAGAAGGTAATTTTTCAGGGGTTGGCCGAGCTTGAAGGATCAATGTTGTGTGAGGAAGAGAGGGATGAGGTTCCCTTTTATAAGGGAGGAGAGGGGCACCTTTGGAATAACTAAAACTATTATTTTATTATAAAGTCAAATTCGGTTTTAAATAGCTCTTAATTGATTCATTTCGAAGATAAGGTGGGGAAGGGTCGAAAACCTCTCATAAAATATAATTTAGACAAGTTTAGGTTCCTATTTTAACCTTATCATTTATATTTAACTTTAAGTTAGATAATTTCACTTTTACCGCGTCTTCTTGTTTTCTTACACTATAAGGTTAATAAACTTACTATATCAAGCCAAAAGAACTCCAAGTTGTTTATTATTAATATATATAACCTTATCTAAGTCATTTGGCCGAACCATTGATTTTTAGGAATAAAATAACAATTAATAATATAATATTTCTTTTAAAAACTATTTTATGTCATTTTTGACACTATTTAGTAATTGATTTTTTTATAAATAATAACAGAATTATTAGTTCTAAAAAAGTTAATTAAATCAATACTAACATGTCATATTGACCTAGAAAATTATTGTAATTCATAAAAAGTCTAAAATTACATTTATTTGGGTATTTATAAAATCAATTATGTCAATATTTCATTAATAAGATAATTACTGCATCATCGTTGTGTCACAAATAAATAAAATTATATAATGTCTAAAAATTACAAATAAAATATCATTATGTATGAAATATTTTTAGCTTTATAATGAATATTTATAGTCGAATTTATCTTATGTATAACCCTATATTAAAAATGATTCACTTATTAAACATTGATTTTAACTATTTTAACCCTTCTTTAAATAAATTAATAATAAATGTCCTAATCTAATCCAAGTGGGCTTAAATGGTCATATTTTATTCCTAAGGTTATTTTTGGTCGAATTACACTTATCCGATAGAATTAGGACATGTGTTTGGGTAATAATAATATCATTTTTACCCTTAATTGCCCTATTTACTTTTAACCGTGGTAAAAATAAGTCAAAAGTTACTATTCACCAAAAATTATTTTCATCTCATTGAACCAAATTTTAGTCCTTGATATTAACCGTGTCTCTTGGATTTTAGAAATTCCACTCACAGAAGCGGTAAATTTATGTTTTATGAAAAATTCATTTTTTTAACTACCACTTAGTGATTTCACTATTCATCAAAAAATGAATGTTTCCAGAAAAATACAAAAAATAAGGCCTAAGATATATTTAATATTATGAATTAAAAAATTATGTCTATTTTACCAAATTCAAAACAAATCAGTTACATTAATTAATTTAAAAATTAATCCCCGTCATCAAAACAAATAGCGTGTTTTTAAGAGATAATAACTATTAAAAGATTGACACTTGTTTATGTCTGGTTTAAATGTGAAATTACATCCAATGAAAAAAATTGTATTAAATTGTAAAAATATATTCTAAATATACTTTAAAACCACTCAAATTAATAATTTATCACTATTAATTATTTTTATTAAAAAAGTAGTTTTTAATTAAAATTTAGTAATTTTCACTATTCATCAGAAAATGAAAGTTATCTGAAAAGTACCAAAATTTCACGCTAAGCTAATTTCGATATTCCGAATTCAAAAATGAAGTCCATTTTGAAAAATAAAATTTAAAAAATTTCAAAAAGTGGTTATTACTATTCATAACTGCTACTTTTTAATAATATTTTAATAGCATATCATTGTTTGGTGAAACTCGGTATTGGGTACTACACATGCAATCGAGGAAGGTCGTGATTGCGTGTAATGCAAGGAAAGTCAAGGATGCATGTTGTGCAAGCTCCTTTTGGTGTAGCGTACAACACAAGACATGAAATTAAAAATAATATTTTTCATAAAATCATGGGGTGTTACATATAGAATGTAAGAAAACAAATTGAACCCTTAAAAAGTTGTATTTTTTAAAAGTTCAAGTATCCTCTTGATTGAATCAACGTATAACTCAGCTGCCTCAGGTCCACCCACTTCAGCAAAAGTATGAGGGTGTTGTATCTAAAAATACCTCATTAGATCAGACATAATATTCACAAACCACATTTTGTATCTTCCCATGAATTATACGAAATGAGAAACTTTCTCTCAAACCTTCTCTCCTTCTTCCACACTAGGCACTATCAGTGCCTCATGCCCCACTACTAGTGAATCATCTCTAACCATGACCTCATATTATCTTATCAACAAGCATCATCATGGAGGAATATCTATATTATTCAAACACACACCGTAGGATACTTTTCTAAAAATGACCTCATTTACAGGAAACATAACAAGGAACAACATGTCTTCTCCAATAAACCCCACCACATGGTCAAAACCAAGGTTCCAATAGTACCCTTAACCAATATACATCTTGGTCAATGAAAAAAAAGGGTAACTCACTCGCATTATTCAATTTTTTGTAATTAGAACCCCATTTATTCTCATTATTAATCATGTAAAATATTTCTCAATTTCATGTTAGGCATCATTTTGGTTTTAATTTTACTAGAGAGAAAAAATAGTTCAAGTTCAATAACATAACCATAACCCATTTTCCTATGTTTTCTTAAAAAATAATCCATGTCAAAAAATAATCCAGAGTGCTTTGAATGATGCTTGAAAACTCAAATCTTGTTCCATGCCAAGACATGAGTCAATTATTAACAAATATTAGAAACAATAATCACATCACACAATAATTTTATCACCCAAGGTAAAATTATATTCAATATTAATGAAAAAATAATAATTCACACCTCGAGTACTTGCGTTCTACTCCCTACATGGGTTAGCTACTCCCATGAAAAAGCTCATAATCATGGTTCAACTCTTCCAGGTCTCTTATCTATCTTTTCTAAATAGTAATAAAAAATAAATATAAAACAAATATATGCTCTAGTGGAACATTGTAGCAATGAAACATGGGTGCTACACATCGTTTCCCCATGCCAGTATGTTACATAACCTCAAGAATGCCTCCCCATATGGAAAAGGCTTCCGACTAGCAGTGAGGGTCTAATATCATTCATGGGGACGTTATACCCTCCATTATCAGAGTAACACAATAATGGAAAAAATAAACAATAAAATTGAAAAATCAAATAACATCATAACCATAATAATACCAGTATAACAAGATAATGAAAATTGCAAATACAATGTCAAAACTAAACAGTAGATAATCCATTCCAAACAAAACATACCCAGTGTCAAAATAAAACTCACAATAAAGAAACTAATGACTCGAAAGAGGGTTCTAAACCACATCCAGTTCCCTCATCCACGTTTCATCCTAAACCAGCCACCAAACATAGAGACCTTTTCCTTATCCTATCATAAAACCATGAAATCAATTTGGGCACCGATCAATCATCCCATGTAGGGTGTGATTACAGCTCATTTGGACACCAAAAATGGTGTCTGAAACAATATAAAATCAATTAAAAGTGTATTGAGTTGTATAAAGAAATAACTAGAATGAATTCGTAAATAGATATCACAATATGAATAATATGTTTATTTAACCCCAATCTTTTTTTAACAATATAAACACCTTAATTAATTTCCCAATTAGTTAATTACATCATTTCCTGCTTTAGCTCATTCCATAGCTTAAAGTATGCATAAGGGACATGTTATCTCATAAATTCATTGTTACCATTATTTAATTCATACTTTAATTCCCATGTTACAATTCACACATTACTCTATAGAATGACCATGTTCCTATTCTTTAATTAAAACTAAATGACCATATTATCATTCCTACCTAACACATTAGAATGAAAATGTTCCCATTATTTAATTCACAACATAATAACCATGTTACCATTCATAACCTAAAATCTATAATTACTATGTTACCATTATTTAATTCAAAAATAAATGACCATTTTACCATTCATAACACATAATTAATTCAATAATTAATTATCCACATCAATTCCATTACTAATTCAATAATTAGTATAAAAAATTACTCAATTAATTTCCAAATTAATTATGTGTGTAAATCCCATTAATTATTCAAATTCAAAAATTTAATTGAGGAACAAACTAGTTTTTTTAATTTTAAGTCAAATTTATTAAATAGATCCATGGAACACAGCCTCATGGTCTATTATAGGTCCAAAAAAGTAATTATTTCTTTATGGTTACATGGGATTATGGTAAATAATACAGCATGACATGAAACAACGATTTAAATTAAAAATAATTAAAATGATTAAAAAAAATAAAAATAAATGTAAATAAATCAAAACAAATGAAAATGGAATGAAAATAAATAATAAAATAAATAAAAATAATCAAAAAGGGGTCTAACCCATTTTATTTATTTTTTCTTTATTTTTTCTTTATTTTATCCTTCCCTTTCCATTTTATTTTTTATTATTTTATGTTATTTTATTATTCCTTTTTTTACCTTTACTTTTTATTTTCTCTCTATCCCTTATTTTTTTCATTTTTTCTTTCTAGATCTCTTTCTCCTCTGTGCATCACATCCTCTCCTCTTCTGGTGGTGCGCCACCCCCCATTGCCACTTTGGAAACCCATTGAGGCTCTATATCTTCTCCATTTTAAATTCCATCAGAAGCGCCATGAAGATTTCAGTAATTATAATATTCCACAACAAGAATTTCAGTGTTTCATCCACTCTTTATTTTAGGATTTACCACAGATATGTTTTACATGAATTTTTTTTCTTAAATCCTCTAATTTCAATCATTTTATGTCAAATCATAGGATGTTGTGGGTTATGAGATATAATAGGGCTACGATGTAGGCCATCTTTATTATTCCTCGACATTTCATTTCATTGGTCAATTTTCATAGTTGTTTTGCTTGTTAGAGCCTACCGAGGAATCCTTAATACTGTATATTAATTTACTTAAATTATTTTCCTTGATTCGTTTGACATTTAATAATAAAAAACCCCTTATTAGTCCATTTCTATGTCATTGGACACCATATTGGGTCATTGACATAATTGGAATATTTTTACATATGGCCGTGAGTCTTTAAATTATTAATTTCCTGTGCATGTACAATAATTTGGGTTCATGTTTGAAATTAAATAAATTATTTAGGATGAATCATAAACCATGAATATAAATTTATATGATGTTGTTACCTAAATAATTATAGCTCTATGACTTTTTTTATTTTACCATTTAAAAATTTTATTGCCTCTACGTTCACTAATATGTTCTAGTTTTATTTAATATTCTGTTAATATTATTAGTCGTGACTGTTGAGATGGAATAATGTTTAAGAATTTCATTAAATTTTTAATTAGATGTTTGCAATCTGGAATGCTTCTATTTGGTATATATATATTAATATGATACTATGGTTTTTTTTAAATAAAATTGAGTTAGGGGAGAATGTCGGTCCTATATTAATAAACCACAATTAGACTCTCCACGATCGATAGGTTACTTCACAATGTTCCAGGAATGTGATATTTTATGATTTCAAAACATGGGATTTCCCCAATATTTTTACTATAAAAATGGGTGACACCAATTCCCTAAGGTGAAAACTGAGTATGTGATCATTGGAAAAATGGATACACCAATCCCCAACTAATACCTAGTCCCTCATGTGTGATACCTAATACAGACTCATAGTTACCTTCTATGAGCGATACATGAAATTCAAAAGGATCTTCGTGGATTGGCTCAGGTAATTGGAAATAATTTATTGGATATATAGTAGAAATACCTTATGTACAGGTTCAGACTCCACCTCTAAATTTTTTTTATTTTAATATAAATTCATGAGATTTTTTTTATTGAAACTTCATAGAGTTTCCTTATGATTTGTGATAATTATATTTTTCCTTTAGTGTGTTTGGCTTTGAAATATGGATTATAACCAAAGATAATGAAAAATCCTGGGGGTGTTCCCTTTTCTTGGGTCTGTAACATTACTCTAGAATTGCTATATATATATATATTATATATTAACAGGTATCACATTTAGACTTTCGGCTTATGCAGCAACAAGTGGTATGGGACGGGTGTCTTCTTGGGAACCTGAACCATGTTATAATTAATTTTTTTATTTATGTTTCTTGTATTTATTATGTATGTGGTACACTTCTATTATCTACAGAATGGAATGGAAAGGTCTAGACACCATGCATATTGGCCTATTGAGATTATATCTCACACTATTCTTGGGTGTTGTTTGGTACATGATTAGACATCATGTTTTTAGGTATGGATTTAGAGAATCATTCCGCTTCCATTTATTTATTGCTTTACTATTTTGGTTGGTTCTAGGAAGAAGACGACTAAGGCTTTCTCAAGATTTTGTTTCAAAGTTTCTATATTCAGTTTTTTTTTTGTTTTTTAGCATACAGTCTATTCTCTTATCCTGTACCCCTTTACTTTTATTTAATTTTGGTATCATACATTTACATCAACATGGTATCTGTTATGGATATTCATGTTTTGCAGTTATTATGTATTTTTTGGTCCATTTATCCACTTTTGATGTTTTCATATTTTTCTCGATGATTCTGCTACTTCTTAAATATATTGTTTTCCATTGTGGTATACCTTATCCTATGATGGAATAGTTTCCCCATGGACATTACCAGGGCCCTAGATGGTATTTAGCAGCCTCTAAAATTTGGTGAGATATGTTTGAGGTCTTGTGGACCATAGTCTCGAGGCCTAGTTTCGGGGTACTCTGGGTGGGACACTACAAATTATTTCATCAACTAATTAATTAACACCCAAATCTCCAAATCCCATAATTAATTCTATAATTAATTATCTAATCCTCAAACATCAATATCTCATAATTTTTCCACAAATTAATAATCTAAAATTAAAAAACACAATACCTAATAATCTGTCTTATAGTTAATTAACATAATCATCTATCTCAAATTCTCATTATTAATTCAATGATTAATTATCTAAATATACAATCTCAAAATCAACAATTTCACTTCTTCTAAATTGATTAATTTATCAATTAATGTAATAAATTCATGAAGAAAATTTGTTAAATATGTAATGAAAATTCTAAAATTACATAAACATAATTTAAATAAAGACTTTGGGATTTGAATTACAGTCCACCTACCATGATTCTTTGATAAGTGATCGCACATTATAAATACCCAAAATTTGAGCATCACATTGATGCAGATTGAGATATGAATCTAAAAATACAGATCAAGATCAAAAAAATATATATTATTGAAATCTAGAAAAATATATAAATTACTAGATAAATATATAATGAAAATATAATGAAAATATCATTTCTTTAATGAGAGAAAATCAGAAAAGAAATGAAATAATGATTGAGACATGACTGACTCATGAGGAGGGGTAAGGATCTTTGATTTGAGCTTTGAATCATGAAAAAAGAAGGTAATTAAGGCTTAAAATTTGTCCAGAGGGATCCAAAATCATGAAATAGATCATAGGGATGAATTAGGGTTGATTTTGGGTTAATTAATTCTTTGGGTAATTAAACATATAATTTTGAGAGACTTAAATTCCATCACATGGTTTTCTGGGTAGGGGGTATGGTTTTCCCTAACTGTTACCCAAAACCATGAAACAATTTTATAGGGGTTCACAATTGATCATAAGTGGGTAAATAGTTTGAAAAGCTATAAACCAACACTACAAAACCTGATTACCCAGGGTTTCATCATTTTCTAGGATAGAGCGTACTGTTTTCCCTAATCAAGTTCCAACCATGCACTGCCCTCATTCTTCAATTTTTCTCAAATATTAACCGAACCCCCCCAAGGATAAACAAAAATGATGATTTCTCAAACAGTGAAAAAAAATACATGAAATGAAGCCCGTTTCATCTTTATAAAAGATGTTGATATAAAAAATATCAATCACAGCACAAAACAAATGTGTCTCCCAATGGTTAAGTCGTAACAACCATAAATGGCATAATAATTAATATATATTTTTCAACCTATCCAATTTGGGTTTCCCATGTACATGGTTATGCTACATCAAGGCACATGGTATGTTCCAAATTCATTTAACTTTTAGCCTCCTATATAACACCAAAAGAGTAAGTCAATGGAAAAAATTCACCTCTAATAACACATTATAATGTCCCAACCTGGGATCCACTTAACAATATCCCACACTATTGGGGAACATGGCCTCAAGATTCCATTCCCATGAGCTAGAGGTTATTGACTAGAAATGAGGGTGTAATGGTGGAAAAACATGGATATTATTACCTAATCTCAGAGTGGCATCGAAGATACACATAAGAAATAATCAACAACCAAAGAATATTACAGACCAAAATAATAAATAATGTAATAGAAGAATAAATAACTTAACTAAATAATAAAAAAAGCCTCTAAGTAGTTTTATATAGATAGACATAAGTCATGCTAAAATAAAAAATTATAACATTGGAAAATAATATTCAATAATTATATACAAAAATAAAAATAGAAAAAAATATCTCCACAAGAATCTCGATAAAATCCTGGGTGCTCTTCTCCCAAGCTCCACCTATAAGTAAAACATATAAAAAACTTGTAACATGTCCCTTTCCCTTATTCATACCTATAGACAGATAAACATTTGGGATAATAATGGTAGCTTGAGTAGGGATTTAGAAAAAATAGAAGTTAACCACCACTGATATAGTTTACTCATTATCCAAGTAGTTCTCATAACTAAAAATGCACATGTATAAATAAGTGATCAATAATTCTAAAATAAATAACAAACCCTCTCTGGTTCATAGAGGACACCTATAGGCTCTACCTACTTTGTCTCATGGTTAGACTTATAGTCTGATCATATACTATATATATATGGTAATAGAATACATATATATAGTATAATTATCTATATATATATTTATATATTTCATCCACCTATATGAACCTGGTATGTGAAGATGTAAGTGTCCATATACCTAGAATATTAGTTGCAGGCCAGAGGGTGTAAATTAGACATCCACAACCAGTCGAGTGAGAATATATTCTTAAAAATTATGATACATGCCCTATATATCATAATTAGTAGAACAATTCTTGCTCATCACCTTATATGGGGTGAGTTGTATGATGTCTACAATCAAAAAAGGGATTCGACGCCTCCAGCCCAACATTCATCTAGTGTCAATGGTGTTAGGAATAATGCTCAACACCCAATAGAAGGTATCATGATACCATCATGCTTAACTGAACTGTTACAATCATAGCATATAATCTTTAAAGTTTTAATAATGTATAACATCCAACATGAAGAAATACCTCTAATATCATGTTCACCAGACCATATATATAAATAATGAATATTCATCTTTGTAAATATAAACATGAGTCATTACCTCCCATGCATCTCATTCATCAAGATCAATATAAACATAAATATATAATTCAAATTAAAAAAACACATAAACATAATGTAATAGTAATGTATATAACACCCTTATAATTCATTTCATTTAAATCATTCAATCCATTTTATGGAAGTCACCTACATGAACAAGGCTTCCAAAGTAATAAACCTATTTCATTTTTTAAATCATAGTACAAAAATTCAGAATGCTCAATGGGAATTTATAAGGTGACATGGTAATCAAGATAATTTCCTACATGGGAAATTCCATGTATATTTCGGCCAAACACATGAGAGATACCCTTGGATCAACCACTCATTCATGTTACAAGGGTAATTAAATTTAAAATCCAAGTTAGAAACCTAGGAATTTGATTCAATTAGAAACAAATGTAAATTTCACTTGGAACACTGATGGGGTGTCTATAAATGTTACCCATTACCTGTAACCAACTAATCATGGATCAATGTGAAAGTATCAAGGTGCATGGATCAATTTAATATTAAGGAGTAAACCAAAAGGAGACGCTTAGAAAAAGTAGGCACGTGGCACAATGTCATAGCTATGGAACATCAAAACTCATGGGGGAAAAATTAGACCAGCTTGCTAATGAACATAGATAACTCCACACTCGACATTAGCCTCAGATTCATAGTAGTATTGAAGAAATATAAGAAATTGTCCAATTATTTGAAAATAGGGAAAATTATCTTGCACCTAAATAACATGATGGATTCAAAGATAAACCGAGATAGAAAGAGAGATGATCATAGAATATACAGATATGAATCCAATGTTTTAAAAGGATTTTGAATACGAATTTAGAATAGAAAGTTATCTAAAATCATAACTGGAGGGATTTTGGAGCTCACAGGTGAATAGAAACCGAAAACATCTTCCAGAGGAAGTGTACAGAGGAAAAAAAATTATACATTATGTTAGGTAAAAAATTTAATTTCACTCATAATCATAAGGTAAAATGGTTTAGCCTCATGCTTGGTCAAATGGTGCACCAACCATGTTCTATTTACTATTATAATGGGTCTCCCCAAATGGTTAGGTGAAAATTATATCTAAACGTGCACAAACTGTAAAAAAAATCTATGACCAAAAATATTGAATCACTAAACGGCTAGGAACCTAGGGTCACATGTTTTTAAGCAATTTGTTTGACCAGAAAAGTCTCCATTGTCTAAAACTGTATGATCATAGAGAAACTGTGAGGGCTGGGAGACATTGTTTCTTTTAACCATTTAGCCCAGTATTTTCATTCCATTTTAAGACTCTAGGCTCCGAATGAGACTGTAATGCACACAAGAAATTGATGACTTGATTATGTTGCTTATATATGACTTTTTAACGGAATTAAATTGAAAAAAACAAATGATTTTTACCTTCAGGAAAAGACGAGACACAAAATTATCTATTTGTGACTTAAGGCGTACTCATTTAGAGATTATCAATTTCATATGATTATAAACCATTACATAAAGACTTAATGCACCTTATCCCTAGGTTGGATTCAGATATGTGTAAATATATATTACTTTTATTGATTTAGTAATACATACTTTCGGTTATGTAAAGAGTTGCACATTAATATGGTTTGAATATATTAATTTGGTGGATATATTGGGATTCCAAAACAAAATTGTTAGAATAATTCATACATTAAAAGATTAATATGAGATAATATGGTGAGATTAAATCATCTTAATAATACTTAGTATTAAACTCCTTCTAATTCAAACTAATTCTTTGGTATCAATCTGCCTATCAGGTTTACTCATACAAAAGTAGGGTGCTCATATATTGTCTTTATAATGATTGGTGTAAATTGTTAACCATAATGTTTCGGTAAGAAAATCCATCCATGAGCTTTATTTAACACAAGTAAGGAAATCCCTAATAGATTCATGGATTTATACATATAATGGATTAGTAAAATTATTATATACTACACTACACATGATTCATATATATGATATGATTGGGATAATACCCTATATAAATAAATAAGAAGCAAGGTTCATACTAAAGTTGGGTCATTGACGTTATAAAATATATATCTTTGCCTACAAATAGATACAATGAATTTAAAATGGGTAATAATTTTAGTAGTATCCCATTTAATAAATTTTTTAATAATGGAATATTAAGCATGGTACTCATATGAAAAAAGATTTCCTTATATATAATAACATAATAATCTTTAAAAATGACTCTGAAATCAATATTGAATGACAAAAAACTAAATAATAGTAATTTATTTAACTAATATCATAACATAATAAATGATCATAACTAAGAGGAATTATATTTGTTTAATTATTTCTTTCCCTAATAGATAAACTTATGTAGATATTCATTTGTGGAATATTGATCATAATTTTAATCATATAATGATTCACCTATGGTTTCCAAGTCATTATATATATAATGATATATTGAAAATTATTCTCTACATATATACATAATACAATTAACTATTCAAATGACCCAGTGAGATTCAATGTGACCTCTATGTATTTTTTTGGACATGTGACTCATTTAGTTAGAAGATTTACCAATAATTTAGATGATTACAAGTAATTTTTTCTAAAAATTCTTAAATTTTTGGGGATTGATAAACATGGAAAGTGATGTCTATGTTCAATTGTTTCATCAAATGTTATGTTCATAAAAGTTCAATATGGGAGAAGAAAATCTAGTTTTAAACTGTTTAATTGTTTCTTATAGTAGCTAATAATGTTTAGTGAAACCTATTGGAATAATCAAAAAATATATGTAATGTTTCCATAGGATGGAATTATCAAAATACCAAAAATATTTTTAGAAACTCCTTGTAATTTCTATAATAAGTATCAATAATATAGAAAGTATTTCTTTGAATTTGAAGGTTATGTAATACGAAATTTATACTTTAAAAATGTTATGAGTGTAAAGGAGTTACAAATAAATGCAATAATTAGTATATCATGTATTTTATATTCATGTGATGAATAAAAGAGTGGTTACATCAATTATTTCAATGTAAATGAATATAAAAATATTAAACGGATTTTAGTAAATGATCTATAATTATATTATTTATATAATATTGTAAACGATTTTTTATTAATAAATTGTATTTATAAACAATATGAGATGATAGATATTTTTTAGGATTCTTCGGATTCAATAAATTTTTTCAAAAGTAGACATGTATAAAAATGTTTTAAATGGGATAAAATTGTTTATAAATTTTTTTTCTAAAAAATGAGGGATGGTGTTCATTCTACTTACTAAGGAAATATTTTAAATAATAAATCATTTTTTGTAATAAAATATTAAAAACTCATAGAATACCATATATGATATCTAAATAAGAGTTTACTTGTTAAGTACTCCCACTAAAAGGAAATAAGTGTTATTTTGAAACACAAATGAGTTTGTGTTTCATAGATGGATATTTCTAAAGTAATATGTTTCTAAGAATCTACTTGGGGTTTATTTATGCTTATAAAATATAACATTTAATAAATGAGATATTATATTGGCCAATGTTCAAAGTGATGTTCAGTTGATATACTAAATATTTTAGGATATTATGGTAAGAAAAAGTGTAATGAGTTATATTTAGTTACAAAAATTCTGGGAAATAAACATCATATATTAATTGGGGTTTTGGATGTATTAGTAAAGATACAATATAAAATTTACATTTTGTTTCTATAATAATTAAAGGGAATTTTTTTGATGGAATGATATTCAATAATTATGATTAAAAACATATAAAGTGTTCTAATAAGACAATATAAGTTATTAAAGAGGTAACATTAGATGGGGTGTATTTAAGAAGGTTTAATAAGTTCAAATAGTTCTATATTGGGAATATATTTTCTAGATCTCACAATTATTCCATGTTAGTTTCTTTATATATGTTACTCATTGAAGAGTGTATATATAGAGTTTTATTAAGTAGTAACATGGGGATATTCAATGAATTACATAAAATTGTAATTTGACTAACAAAGACCCTAAAAGTGTAGAAAATAGAAGTCATATATAGTATAATAACAAATATGGTATATAAAATAGGTGAATATGTTTGGGTTATTTGAAATATTTTAAAATATTTTTATGATTTATGATATATCATGTAATATAAATTCAATCTTAAAGTTATCATTCTTTGATGTTGGGTACATATATTTGTATATTTAAATTATATTTATGATGTTTAATGATAAATAACCTCTAACAGTATGCCTTTAAGTATTCCCTAACTAATGTTCATCTTGCTATATTATTGGTTGTAAAAACAAATTGGGTCATCATGTGTATTATTCTTGTATTAAGATACATAAAATTCCATGGAAGTAGAAATCTAGTTTTTTTATAAGACCCATGATTTATACCATATAAAAGGGTATACACTATGTCGTTTCATCAATAGGGTGTATTTTTCATATTCAAAGCCTCCACTTCCTGCAGTTATTAAGAAACCTAGCATGAGAACCCTTATATCTTGATATATCTCTTATTATATCTATGAGGGTTAGCTACTCCGGTGGTGGTTGGGTATGTTTATCATCATGTCATTAGTTGGAGAAAATCACATATTTGATTTTTCAATCTATATAACAAGTGTGAAATTTAGGACCATTATAATGGTATATTGTGTGAATGTATTGTTATACATAAAATGTTCATATGATATTCTTATCATTTTAGATGAGGGGAATATAATTTTCTTATCTGTTATATGATTAACCTATAACGTATTAATTGACCTAGTTAGTTTATTATCATATAAAAAATGTATGGGGAGGTTTCACATTATTGGCATATCCCATATCACATTTTCACTCAATGTAATGGATAAATGAATCATATGAAAATTATTATTTACATATGAGGAAACAAGTGGAATCATGTTTAGAGATACATGTTTTGATAAAAAAATTTCTGGGTATCACTATATATTGAGTAGCATTGATGATTTTCTAGTGAAAATTATTTTATTACATTTAGGCATTAAAAGATTTATTTTTTTTAATTCTACAATGGCCTTTAGGGGAACACATTATTGTTGATGAACATGGGTTGATTTCAAATCAGGGTGTTTCCCTAAAAATTATTTAATAGTTTTACCCAAAAGTGTTTTGAATTATATTTTTACGAGGCACTGTATTTGATGAAATATAAAGTGTATTTAACGGTGGCTTTCCAAAAGTGTTTCTAAATTTGTCCAAAAGTAGTTTGCGATATAGTTTCTTAAGTTATAGAATATGATATTATATAAAGTGAAATGGGAAAATTATATTAGAGATTAACCCATAAGGGTATTGAAGAGGATATTCCCTAAATAAATAACATATTATATAGTATAATATGGTTTGTCATAGAGTATGACATATATATATATATTGAAATTAATAGATTACATCTTTTTTGGTCAATGATATTTTATGATATACATATGTCATACAGGATACAATAGAAAATTAGATTTTTGTTACTTGAATGAGTCATTGTACCATAAATCAAAAGGTGGGTTTCAATTTTTACTAGTGTGATTAGAAGTTAGAGGATATACAACATTTTTGCTTTCATTAAAATTAAATTTATTAAAATGAAATTGATGGAGATTTATTATCTAATGATTACATGAAATGTAACTGAATTAATTACTCAGATGGTTGTGAAATGTATAAGTAAATATGTTGTCTTGAGAAGGTTCACCAGATCCTATATAAAGAGTGACATGTAATGATATGTTTGTGCTATATACTGGAATTATTTATCCTCAATACACTCTCCCTATGAAAACTCTCATATTCTTTCATAATTAATAAAATGACGGACTTTCATACCAAGAATGTTTATAAAGTGTTACCCAAATCGTTTGGGTGATTCAATGCAACCTATGGATACACCTTAGAGGTTTGATCCATTATGTTTTTCCTTGGTGATATTTTTTTGAACAATGAATGAAGGAAATAATAGTGTAATTATATGGTGTAATGTATACATTCCATGTTTCTCCTATAATACAAGTTCATTTTATAAAATAGTGATGTTGGATTTTTTAGGTCCTATAATTTTAGGTGAATTTGATTAATTTTTAATCACTCCATAGTATTAGTACTAAACTTATTTTCTATACCCACTATTTCAAACCATGGGTACATCCCTTGAAACCATGTGTGTAGGCTATACCCACGATATAAAGGAATTCTAGGTACAAGCTATACCCACTATTTCAAGGAACAATGGGAAACTGAGGCCCTGGTATTCCTCAGAGCTATACCCACAGTTTTGGAAAATATGAGTATAGGTCCACTCTACCATGTAATTTACCTATACCCATGATTTTAAAACCATGGGTATAGCTTTGAGAAAATACACAGCTGCATGATCCAATCAATGGACCACACTTTTATTTTTCCCACACCTAACCACTACACTATTTCACTTATTGGTATATAAATATATATTTACTTATATATATTTATATAAATTGTGTCTATATGTATAAAATTGTGGGAATTGGTGTTACATAAAATTTTATTTGTGTCCCTTGATTTTTTCTCTCTCTATAAGGCTGGAAACCTATACCCACCATTTTAAAAAACCATGGGTATAGGCCTTTAAAAAAACCCTACACCCACTTTATTACAATATATATGGGTATGGGCCTAGAAAAACAACCCTATACCCACAATTTCTATAAAACCATGGGTACAGGTCATTAAAAATAGTGTATAACCATAGTTGTTATAGAACCATGGGTATAGGTTCCCATACTAAACCGGTACACACAATTTTGGAGAAAATGTGTGTATAGGGCCATTTTCAAGTAGTGAATTTGTACAGGTTTCACCCAAACATTGGTGTGATTATGACCTCTATATCAAAACTAAATAGGCCAAGACAAATACTATCAAAATTTTAGCATGACTCATTCATATATTGAATATTAAATTTCATATAAAAAAATTGGGATTCACAATTGATCATCATATAATCTCAAAATAAAAACTAAATAGCATAGAAAAAGTCTAAATGTTATAAACACTATCATACTTGACATTTATACTAAAATTATATAAGGATAATATATTATAAGACATCACTCTGTTACAATAAACCCAAACTAAAAAAATCATATCTTGTCTAATTGGGATATTATCATTGATCCTCAACTACAATAAACCTATTAATAATTGGACAAAACCTCTTTCTAAGAGTCAAATCATTACTTTATTATTAATCACTGGATTCCAATTAATAATAATAAAGCATACTATATGCACATATAAGGTGTGATTATAAAAAATATAGCTCATTTATCATGTATTCATAAATCCATCGACAGAGTTTGACGCTCCTTTTCATCACATTGTCTAAAAGAATGGAAAGGGAAATGAATTAGCAAAAATTGATTCATCCTTTGAAGAAAACATCAAAAATCGACAAGGGAATGAACAAGGCTTCAATAAAAATCATGTTCATTAAAAATCGACAATTGAAGAAAACATCAAAAATCGACAATTGATTCATCCTGTGAACTCTTTGGGCTTGTGCTCACTAAAAATCATGGTCATTGGTGATCTTTCCTTGCGTCCAAATGAACTCTTGGATTTTTATGATGACCGAATAAATGTCTCATGAGAATTGGTTGGTCACCTAAACTCAGTTCAGATTAAATGGATGTTAAGAAAAACAAGAATCCCTATGTGATCACCCCAGTTAACAAACAGAAAGAAGAACCTAATGAATGATGTGTTGAACCTGGAAGTTTCCCCCTGTGTTTTGGTAGTTGTTGTGTTGTACTATTTAATGTTTTTAGGAAGATATGAATGGGGATTAGATCCTCTATTTTGGAAAGGTTTTTGGTTGTCAATTTGAAGCTGTGTGGTCTGTATCTCGAGGCTTGGTTTGGTTCCAGTACTTTGAGGGATCTCACTTATCCCTTTGATGTTGTGACTTCACAAGAGAACCGGGTGTGAATGCTTAAATTGCTGTTTGGATGTTTCTCTTTACTTAACTTGTAGTTATGCCTGTTAGTTGCCCAGTAGTGTAGAATTCACGTAAATGGGGTTGATTTAACATGAAGAAAGAATGATTTAAATGAGGATTTGGTTATGGGAATGAGTTTAGACTTGGTCGTGAGTATAGTGCCTTCTTTTATGAATTAATAGTAACTAGAATGTTTATGCTTGGGTTGGATTTAGAAAACCTAGGTTGGGATGAGTGCTTGTTACCTATACATATATCTGTAGCTTTTATGTTTCTTATTTTCACCCCACCCATGTTTAGCACTTTAGTGCTGAACACCCCCATTTCATTGGGGAGGGTGTTTTTCCCAACACTACTATGAGTGGATGGTTATTAGCTCCTTTCTACTCCCTTTCCGAAATATCCCCAGAATCTTCGGGAAGAATGTGATGGCCTGATGTACATTATTAGCCTAAGAATTTTCAGGCAGGGTAGTTGTACTGGTTAGCCCAGGTGTTTGCTGGCAGGTTGTTTCCCAAGTGTCTTCAGGATGAGGTCCAGGTGTCTTCGGGCGTGGCAGTTGTTTTTCTGACCCAGGTGTTTGCAGGTGTGGTTACGCATGGTGGTTGTGGCCCAGGTGTCTGTGGGCGGGATAGTGGTTATGGGCCCGGTGTGTGCGTGTAGATACCCGAAGCTTGACATACATAGATATTACATTACTTTTGCAGAATACATAATACATAACAAAAACATACACACAAGGACTGTAACAGTTTAGTATCTTTGGAAACTTGGAATGTAATCTTCTAATTGTGGTGAAAGATCTCAAACATCTCCCATAAAGATCTTCCAATTTTTGTTTCCTTACCTAAAACCATTCTTTTAATCCTGGGGGAAAATAAAACATAAAAAGGGTGAGCTCAAATTCTCAGTAAGGGTAAGCATGGAGAAAATAAAACATACCATATACATTTGAACTTAAAAACATGAACATAATGTTTAAACATCAAAATATTGAGCAACGACATAAAACATGGAAGTACGTAAGGAATAGATCATAATGTACCATAAATCATGATAAAATAGCATGAGAATAAAACATGTAATTTTGGCATCGATTAAGCACATGTAATGATTTTTATAGAAGCCAAGGCATTGTTGTGAAGACCATCTTAGTGCACAAAGTCCCTTTCTGAATCGAGTTCTCTCCTCGTTCCAGTCCTGTAATACTGAACCAGATTAACTTACCATTCCATCCATGTCTATCTCATGGGATATAAATCTTTACCCAATGCATTGGAGGGAGATATAGGTCCCACCCATCTCATATTGAAATCATTCTTACTTGTTCCACAAAATAAACATACATCATTTATAAAAACCCAATAAATAAAATGGGTTTCTTAAACATCATCCCGTCATCACATAATCCATATAAAAGACATGGATATCATTTCATAATAAGAAAAGTGAAAACATGTAAATCATAGATACATGATACTTGAAACATACAGATATGAAATAATGTCATCTTAGATGGAAAATTGGTTTGGATAAAACACTTGAAATGAATTATTGAGGAAAATATCCTTTCTTTTTTAAAATCAATTTCTTTTCACAAAACATCATAAAATTTTAAAAGAAAAAGATTTTTTTTAAAATATTCATGAAATATTTTGGAGGAATCTTCATGAAAATAAGGCTTTATAAGACCGTAAAAATCCTTTCATGCCCTATAAGTTAAAAAAAACATTTTCTCGTACTTTTGTCGGAAAGGTCAGAAAGTACCTCGTAACGTAAACAAAAGAATGATTCCTTACATATCATGTAGTAAAAGTCAAAAATGGTTAAAAAGGAATTTAAACATACATGAAAACACTTTTATAAAACATAGACATGGATGATAGAAATATCCACAGTAAATACTTACAAATAAGCAATCTCGGATAAAAATGAGATTTGCAAAATTATCCCTTACCTTAGATCTGATATGCTTCATAAGTATCCAAACCTCCTATATAATGATTTAAATAATTTCATTTACTTATTACAAAATCATATTTATTTTTATTATATCATATATGGTTCACTTATGACTTTATATTACCCTTTCATTTGTAAATTCATGTTAAAGTAGCGTTTTGGGTAAAATCGTTTCATTTTGTCGTTCGTGTTTTAACTTGTAATTATTCATTTGATTACATAAATCATGATTACTTAAATCAAGAATGTAAAACATGATTTATATATAATATATATTCATAATATACATATATATAATAGATCAATAAATGGAAATAAATACACCATTCATGGAGACGGTAGGCCGTACGTACGCATGAACGTTGTTTTCATTTCCTTATTGAATTGAATGGAATTAAGTAGATGAAATAAATATATATATACATAAATCAAGTAGAATTATTATGTCATATATTTCATGATTACTTATTATATATACTTTATAATCATTCTTTAATGGTTAACATGGAGAGTGAATCTAATCGCGTCGTGGAGACGGTAGTCCGTACGTTCGCACGAGCGATGATATCATTCCCATGATCGTGGAATTGTATAAAAGTGTATGTATACTATTACAGAATCAATATCACTTTACAATAATCATATATAGTTATTATTCACACCATTATACCCATCCAAGTAAGGTGGTGGTGGAAAATATATTTCACCACGGCGTGGAGACGGTATTCCGTACGTACGCACGTGCGATGATTTCGTTTTCCGTAGGATGGATAGATGGAGAAATAAAGTTGTTTCATAATTATAATAAAATATCATTATATTAGTGATACTGATGTTATTACTTAATAACGAATCAACTTAAGCAGAAGAAGTGGAAGAAGAAATAATGTTGAAAGAATCGGTAACAGACATTACCTCTTCTTTGAAGCGCCTCTTTGAGACCTCCTCTTAGGGCACTAAAATTGTTCTTTGAAGAAGACTAGGACCGCTAGGATGTTTTTAGGGAAGTGGAGAAGATAATTTTTCAGGGTTTGGCCGAGCATGAAGGCTCAATGTCGTGTGAGGAAGAGAGTAAGGAGGTGCCCTTTTATAAGGGAGGAGAGGGGCACCTTTGGAAAAACAAAAAATATTATTTTATTATAAAGTCATATTCGGTTTTTAATAGCTCCAAATTAATTTATTTCGAATATAAGGTTTTTATGGGTCTAGATACTATCATCCAATAGAATTTAGACAAGTTTAGGTCATTATATTAACCTTATCGTTTAGTTTTAATTCTTAGTTAATTAGATTGACATTTACCATGGCACTTTGTATTTTTATATTATATAGTTACTAAACTTACCATATACATCCAAGAGACCCCCAAGTGGTATATTAATGATAAACCTATCATGATATAAGTATCTTTACCAAACCATAGATTTTGAGGAATATAATAACAATTAATAATATAATATTTGTTTTAAAAACTATTTTATGTCAATTTTGACACTATTTGGTAGATGATTTTTTTGAAAATCATAACAAAATTATTTGTTCGAAAAAAGATAATTACATCAATAATAACATGTTATATTAACATAGAAAATTATTGGAATTCATAAAAAGTCTCAAATTACATTTATTTGGGTATTTATTACATCAATTATGTCAATATTTCATTAATAAGATAATTACTGCATCATCATTGTGTAATAAATAAATTAAATTATTTTAAGTCTAAAAATTACAAATAAAATACCATTATGTAGGAACTCTTTTTATATTTCTAATTAATATTTATAGTCTAATTTATCTTATGGATAACCATATATGAAAAATTATTTACTTATTAAACATTGATTTTAAGAATTTTAACCCTTCTTTAAATAAATTAATATTAAATGTCCAAATCTAATCCAAGTTGGCCTAAATGGTCATATTTTATTCCTAAGGTTGTTTTTGGACGAATTAAACTTATCCAATAGAATTAAGACATGTGTTAGGGTAATAATAGTATCATTTTTACCCTTAAGTACCCTATTTACTTTTAACCATGGTAAAAAAAGTAAAAAGTTACTATTCACCAAAAATTATTTTCATCTCATTGAACCACATTTTTGTCCTTGATATTAACCATGTTTCCCGGATTTTCTAAATTTACACTCATAGAAGCGGTAAAATTAAGTTTTATGAAAAATTCAGTTTTTTAACTACCACTTAGTGGCTTCACTATTCATCAAAAAATGAAAGTTTCCAGGAAAATACCAAAACATAGGCCTACGCTATACTTGATATTATGAATTTAAAAATGATGTCTATTTTACCAAATTAAAAACATATCCGTTTCATTAATTATTTTAAAAAGTAATTCCTGTCATCAAAACAAATTGCATGTTCTTAAGAGATAATAACTATCAAAGGATTGACCCTTGTTTATGTCTCGTTTAAATGTCAAATTACATCCAATGACCAAAATTGTATTAAATTGTAAAAATATATTCTAAATATACTTTAAAACAACTCAAATTAATAATTTATCACTATTAATTATTTTGATTAGAAAAGTTGTTTTTATTTAAAATTTAGTAATTTTCACTATTCATTAGAATATGAAAGTTATCTAAAAAGTACCAAAATTTCACCCTATGCTAATTTCGATATTCCGAATCCAAAAATGAATTCCATTTTGAATGATAAAACTTATAAAGTTTCAAAAAGTGGGTATTACTATTAATAACGGCTAGTTCATAATAATATAATAATAATATCTCGTTTAGTGAAACTCGGTATTGCGTACTACACACGCTATTGAGGAAGGTCGCGATTGCGTGTAATGCAAGGAAAATTAGGGGTACATGTTTTGCAAGCTCTTTTTGGTGTAGAATACAAGAAAATACATTAATGAAATTAAAAAGAATATATTTCATAAAATATCAGGGTGTCACATTCTACCCCCCTTAAAATGAATTTCGCCCTCGAAATTCATTGGGGTTATAAATGGTTTACTACTAGAAAGTTTCTCTAATAGAAACCCACATCGTAAAAAGGAATACCAAAACTTGGATTTAAAAACTAAAGTATAAAATGTAACGGTTACCCAAATTAACTCATCACTGGGTTTCCACGTAGGAGAACATAGGTGAAAATATGGATACTGAAGAAAAATCTAACCATCAAGTTCTGATGAAGAGTGGTAGAGAACATGGCTTTGAAAAATACAACAATCACAAAGCCATAAATTTTTGACGATCAATGGTAACATCTGATTCATCATATATAAGAGCAGTACGACAACATTTTTGGTATTCAAGATCATTTCCCTAAAGCTGGTGAAAGTGGAATTAGAAGAAATACTTTCGTGATTTTGGTACAGTCTCACCGTTGGTCGTTCATTGGAAAATTTCCACTTCATCTCTTAAAGAAATGAAGTTTAATTTGTCATTCGTTATGTGCTAGTAGATCATGTGATAGAATGATGGGTCATTCCATATGTCTCAAACAAAAGGTTAGAAAAGTTATCAAAAAATACATAAGTCTATCTATAGTGAGATTAATCATATATGGTTCCTAAAATGGACTTATACTTCATATATCATACTGCTTAATATAATAAAACTAGTTTCTACTAAACAGGGACTTCATGTAGGCCAGTGGTAGGCGATAAACGCCAGTCGCACTTCGGTTGTGGGTTCGATTCCCACAGCCTTGTCTGACGCGATGGGTTGTCACCCATCCTGCAGGTTTTAATTTTTCCAAAACTATATTACTATAACATCCCATCAATAATATCGGAAAAAACATCTATCCTTAAACAATACTAACTTATGTCCAACATAATCCATTCCAATCTTTAGGTTTATCCATAATTCTGCTGTCCACTCTCATATTATAGTGAAAACCATTTACCCGAGATTTCATATAACAAGCAAGTAAATACCATCATTGATCCCCATATATCATAAGATATGTCTTGTGGGTCACATTCCAAACATTTGAAGGCCTTAATCATGAATTCTCTTGAAAAATAAATACCCATTGAATCTTAGTGAAAACATGAGTGCTATCAAAAGTTAACTGTTTCCACATACCAAAACCCCAAAATTCTATATACTCAAACCATGATATAAATATTTCCTTATATCAGTCATGAACTCATGAATACTGTCAAACAATTCATTTTCTCCTTATCCCTTCATTTTGCACATATCATCTTTTTTCCAAAAATATCTCAATCACATTCCATGGTTACCGGTACCATAAAATTATTGAAAACCACAATAGACCAATACATAAATATTCCAATATTCCACGATGCTATATACAACATTGTTTTGGAATCCCATTACATAAACAATTAATCATTCCACCACATCGTTGTCATATTCAACATCACCAATAGTGATCGTATGTGACTTCCCTTTGTCCTTTGCCTTATGTGGGTGCTCATGTTGATCATCACTAACCCTTGGATTGGGGAATTTATTAGAATAATGCCCGATTTCCTTGCACTTGAAGCATTGAAGTGATGGTGGTGCGTTCTCTGCAGTCTTTTCTTTATTCACATCATTAGAAACCCTTTTTCCATTACTTTGACACTCAGCTGCTCGATGACCTTCTTTTACACACTTAAAACATTTTCTAGGGCCTTTAAGACAATCTCCACTATGCTTCTTTCCACACTTTGAGCATAAGGAAACATTCATCTTCTTTTCACCATTATTCTGAGATTTCTCCTTGAACTCCATCTTTCGTTTCTTGTCAAAACTATGAGTTGGATAGGTAAAACCAACTTATATTTCTACCTTGCTAGCACAATGTACAATTTCTCCATAGCTACTGAAGTCTCTTATAGCTAATTCCCTTCGAAGATTTAGTTTTAATCCACTGACGAATTGATCAACTTTACTTTCAAGTTGGATGACAAAGCCAAATGCATACCTTTCAAGCCTTGTAAAATTCACTTCATATACACTACCCTATTAATCATCCTTTTTCTTTAGTTCAAGAAACTCATTTTCCTTATTTGTTCAATGAATACGAGGGATGTACTTATTGAAAAATAAGTTATTGAACTCATCCCATTCCATGGACTCAATTTTATCTCTTGGCCTAGTATTATTGATAAGATTCCACCATTGATCAGCTTCACCTTCCAAACGATATACTGCTAAGATGACTTTATCATGTTCAGAACATTGACGAACTGAAAATATCTTTTCAGTTGTACTGATCCATTGTTCAGTAACAAGTAGATCAGAAGACCCACTGAAATAAGGTGGACGTTTCCTCATGAAGGACTCAATATAGTATTGTTCCCTTCTCTGCTCATTTGGAAGTCCATAATGATTCATATCTTGTGTAAGTATAACTATAATATTTTTCACTCCATCTCCCATAACATTTGTTTGTTCAGGAGGACAATAATTTCATTGTACATTGCATTGATCAACACGGTTGCTTCAGGTTCTTGACATCGTCTAAAACACAAAAAGAATAGTGTGAGAGGCAAACAAATTCTAGGGAAAACAACATAATAAAGGGGGATTACCTTAAATATCTAACATCTTAGGTATAATTCTATGATCATTACCGTAATTCTAGGACTACAACCTATACTTATACTTAACCTTAGGGACTTCCCTAGACATACCTTAGAAATATCTCTAGGGATCTCACTAAAGTTCTCATATCCTAGTTTCCAAAGGTTGACTAAACCATTCCTCTGATACCAACTATAGAGACACGAATCTTGTAGTACATAGATATTACATTACTTTTGCAGAATACATAATACCTAACAAAAACAGACACACAAGGACTGTATTAGTTTAGTGTCTTTGGAAACCTGGAACGTAATCTTCTAATCATGGTGAAAGATCTTCAACATCTCCCATAAAGATCTTCCACGTTTTGTTTCCTTACCTAAAACATTTCTTTTAATCCTGGGGGAAAATAAAACATAAAAAGGGTGAGCTCAAATGCTCAGTAAGGGTAAGCATGGATAAAATAAAACATACCATATACATTTGAACTTAAAAACATGAACATAATGTTTAAACAACAAAATCTTGAGCAACGACATAAAACAAGGAAGTACATAAGGCATAGATCATAATGGAACATAAATCATGATAAAATAGAATGGGAATAAAACATGTAATTGTGGAATCGATTAAGAACATGTAATGATTTCCATAGTAGCCAAGGCATTGTTGCTAAGACCATCTTAGTGCACAAAGTCCCTTTCTGAATCGAGTTCACTCCTCGTTATAGTCCTGTAATACTGAACCAGATTAACGTACCATTCTAGCCATATCTATCTCATGAGATATAAATCTTTACCCAATGCATTGGAGGGAGATATAGGTCCCACCCATCTCATATTGAAATCATTCTTACTTGTGCCACAAAATAAACAAACATCATTTATAAAAACCCAATAAATAAAATGGGTTTCTTAAACATCATCTCGTCATCACATAATCTATATAAAAGAAATGGATATCATTTCATAATAAGAAAATTGAAACCATGTATATCATAGAGACATGATACTTGAAACATACACATATGAAATAATGTCATCTTAGATGGAAAATTGGTTTGGATAAAACACTTGAAATGAATTCTTGAGGAAAATATCCTTTCTTCTTCAAAATCAATATCTTTTCACAAAACTTCATGAAATTTTAAAAGAAAAAGATTTTTTTTAAAATAATCATGAAATATTTTGGAGTAATCTTCATGAAAATAAGGCTTTATAAAACCGTAAAAATCTTTTCATTCCCTATAAGTTAAAAAAACATTCTTCTCGTACTTTTGTCGGAAAGGTCAAAAAGTACCTCATAACTTAAACAATAGAATGATTCCTTTCATATCATGTAGTAAAATTCAAAAATGGGTAAAAAGGACGTTAAACATACATGAAAACACTTTTATAAAATATGGACATGGATGATAGAAATATCCCCAGTAAATACTTACGAATAAGTAATCACGGATAAAAATGAGATTTGAAAAATTATCCCTGACCTTAGGTCTGATATGCTTCATACGTATCCAAAACTCTTTTATAATGATTTAAATAATGTCGTTGACTTAATACAGAATCATATTAATTGTTATTATATCAGATATGGTTCACTTATGACTTTATATTACCAATTCTTTTGTAAATTCATGTTAAAGTAGCGTTTTGGGTAAAATCATTTCATTTTGTCGTTTGTGTTTTAACTTGTAATTATTCATATGATTAATTAGATCATGATTACACACATCCAGAATGTTAAACATGATTTATATATAATATATATTCAGAATATACATATATATAATAGATCGATAAATGGAAATAAATACACCATTCATGGAGACGGTAGGCCGTACGTACGCATGAACGCTGTTTTCATTTCCTTATTGAATTGAATGGAATTAATTAGATTACATAAATATATATATAAATAAATCCATTAGCATTATTATGTCATGTATTTCAGGATTACTTATTATATATACTTTATAATAATTCTTGAATGGTTAACATGGAGAGTGAATCTAATTGCATCGCGGAGACGGTAGTTCGTACGTACGCACGAGCGATGATATCATTCCCATGATCATGGAATTGTATTAAAGTGTATGTATACTATAACAGAATCAATATAACTTTAAAGTAATAATATATAGTTATTATTCACACCATTATACCAATTCATGTAAGGTGGTGGTGGAAAATACATTTCACCACAAGGTGGAGACGGTATTCCGTAAGTACGCACGCGCGGTGATTTGGTTTTCCGTGGGATGGATAGATGGTGAAATAGGGTTGCTTCATACTTATAATAACATATAATTATATGAGTGATACTGATGTTTTTAATTCATAATGAAATAACTTAAGAAGAATAAGTGGAAGAAGAAATAAAGTTGAAAGAATCGGTAACAGACATTACCTCTTCTTTGAAGCGCCTCTTTGAGACCTCCTCTTAGGGCACTATCATTGTTCTTTGATGAAGACCAGGACCTCTAGGATATTTATAGGGAAGTGGAGAAGATAATTTGGCATGGTTTGGCTGAGCTTGAATTCTCAAAGTGGTGTGAGGAATAGAGGGAGGAGGTTCCCTTTTATAAGGGAGGAGAGGGGCACCTTTGAAAAAACTAAAAATATTATTTTATTATAAAGTCATATTCGGTTTTTAATAGCTCCAATTTGATTTATTTCGAAGATAAGGTAGGTATGGGTTTAAATCCTCTCATCCAATATAATTTAGACTAGTTTAGGTCATTATATTAACCTTATCATTTAGTTTTAACTCTTGTATAATTAGATTGACATTTACCATGTCACTTTGTATTTTTATATTATATAGTTAATAAACTTATTATATACATCAAAGAGACCCCCAAGTGGTCCATTAATGATTCATCTATCATGATATAAGAATCTTGGACAAACCTTATATTTTTATGAATATAATAACAATTAATAATATAATATTTCTTTTCAAAACTATTTTATGTCAATTTTCACACTATTTGGTAGTTGATTTTTTTGAAAATCATAACAGAACTATTAGTTCAATGAAAGTTAATTAAATCAATAATAAAATGTCATATTAACATATAAAATTATTTTAATTCATAAAAAGTCTCAAATTACATTTATTTGGGTATTTATAACATCAATTATGTCAATATTTCATTAATAAGATAATTATTGCATCATCATTGTGTCATAAATAAATTAACTTATTTTAAGTATAAAAATTAAAAATAAAATACCATTATGTAGGAAATCTTTTTAGATTTATAATGAATATTTATAGTCGAATTTATCTTTTTGATGACCCTATATGAAAAATGATTTACTTATTAAAAATTGATTTTAAATATTTTAACCCTTCTTTAAATAAATTAATATTAAATGTCCTAATCTAATCCAAGTGGGCCTAAATTGCCATATTTTATTCATAAGGTTGTTTTTGGCCGAATTACAATTATCCAATAGAATTAGGAAATGTTTTATGGTAATAATAATATCATTTTTACCCTTAATTACCCTATTTACTTTTAACCGTGGTAAAAAAAGTAAAAAGTTACTATTCATCAAAAATTATCTTCATCTCATTGAACCACATATTAGTCGTTGATATTAACCATGTCTCTAGGATTTTCGAAATTCCACTTAGAGAAGTGGTAAAATTATGTTTTATGAAAAATTCAGTTTTTTAACTACCACTTAGTGGTTTCACTATTCATCAAAAAATGAATGTTTATAGAAAAATACCAAAAATTAAGCCTAAGATATACTTGATATTATGAATTCAAAAATTATTTCTATTTTAACAAATTCAAAATATATCATTTGCATTAATTAATTTAAAAATTAATTCCCGTCATCAAAACAAATAGCATGTTCTTAAGAGATAATAACTATCAAAAGATTGACCCTTGTTTATGTCTGGTTTAAATGTCAAACTACATACAATGACCAAAATTGTATTAAATTGTAAAAATATATTCTAAATATAATTTAAAACCACTCAAATTAATAATTTATCACTATTAATAATTTCGATTTTAAAAGTTGTTTTTAATTAAAATTTAGTAATTTTCACTATTCATCATAATATGAAAGTTATCCGAAAAGTACCAAATTTTCAGCCTAAGCTAATTTTGATATTCCGAATCCAAAAATGAAGTCCATTTTGAATGATAAAATTTATAATGTTTCAAAAAGTGGTTATTACTATTCATAACGGCTAGTTCATAATAATATTATAATAATATCTCGTTTAGTGAAACTCGGTATTCCGTACTACACACGCTATCGAGGAAGGTAGGGATTGCGTGTAATGCCAGGAAAGTCAGGGATACATGTTGTGAAAGATCTTTATGGTGTAGTGTACAATACAGGACATTAATGAAATTAAAAAGAATATTTTTCATAAAATCTCAGGGTGTTACATTCTACCCCCCTTAAAATGAATTTCTCCCTCAAAATTCGTCGGGGTTATAAATGGTTTACTACTAGAAAGTTTCTTTAATAGAAACCCACATCATAAAAAGGAATACCAAAACTTGGCTTTAAAAACTAAAACGTAACGGTTACCCAAATTAACTCATCACTGGGTTTCCACGTAGGAGAACATAGGTCAAAATATGGATACAGAAGAAAAATCTAACCATCATGTTCTGATAAAGAGTGGTAGAGAACATGGATATGGAAAATCCAACAATCACAAAGCCATAAATTTTTAACGATCTAAGGTACCATCTGATTCATCAGATATAAGAGCACTAGGACAACATTTTTGGTTTTCAAGATCATTTCCCTAAAGATGGTGAAATTGGAATTAGAAGAAATACTTTTGTGATTTTGGTACAGTCTCACCATTGGTCGTTCTTGGGACAATTTCCAATTCATCTCTTAAAGAAATGAAGTTTAATTTGTTATTCGTGATGTGTTAGCAGATCATGTGATAGAATGATGGGTCATTCCATCTATCTTAAACAAAAGGTTAGAAAAGTTATCAAAAAATACATAAGTCCATATATAGTGAGATTAATCATATATGGTTCCTAAAATGTACTTATATTTCATATATCATACTTCTTAATATAATAAAACTAGTTTCTACTAAATAGGGACTTCCTGTAGGCCAGTGGTAGGCGATAAAGGCCAGTCGCACTTCGGTTGTGGGTTCGATTCCAACAGCCTTGTCGGACGCGATGGGTTGTCACCCATCCTACAGGTTATCCTTTTTATAAAACTATATTACTATAACATCCCATCAATAATATATCAAAGAACTTCTATCCTTAAACAATACTAACTTATGTCCAACATAATCCATTCCAATCTTTAGGCTTATCTGTAATACTACAGTCCACTCTCATAATATAGTGACAACGATTTACCATAGATTTCATATAAAAAGAATGTTAATACCATAATTGATCCCCATATATCATTAGATATGTCGTGTGGGTCACATTACAAACATTCTAAGGCCTTAATCATGTATTCTCTTGAAAAATAAATACCCATTGAATCTTAGTGAAAACACGAGTGCTGTAAAAAGTTAACTCTTTCCACATACCAAATCCCCAAATTTCTATATACTCAAACCATGATATAACTATTTCCTTATATTAGTCATAAGCTCATGAATACTGTCAAACAATTCATTTTCTCCTTATCCCCTCATTATGCGCATATCATCTTTTTTCCAAAAACATCTCAATCACTTTCCATGGTTACCGGTACCATAAAATTATTGAAAACCACAATAGACCAATACATAAATATTCCAATATTCCACGATACTATATACAACATTATTATGGAATCCCATTACATAAACACTTAATCATTCCACCACATCGTTGTCACATTCAACATCTCCAATAGTGATTGCATGTGACTTCCCTTTGTCCTTTACCTTAAGTGGTTGCTCATGTTGATCATCACTAACCCTTGGATTAGGGCATTATTAGCATAATGACCCATTTCCTTGCACTTGAATAATTGAAGTGTTGGTGGTGCGTTCTCTGCAGTCTTTTCATTATTCACATCATTAGAAACCCTTTTTCCATTACATTGACACTCAGCTGCTCGATGACCTTCTTTTCCACACTTAAAACATTTTCTAGTCCCTTTAAGACAATCTCCACTATGCTTCTTTCCACAATTTGAGCATAAGGAAACATTCATCTTCTTTTAATCGTTATTCTGAGATTTCTCATTGAACTCCATCTTTCATTTCTTATCAAAACTATGAGATGGATAAGTAACACCAACTTATAATTCTACCTTGATAGCACAATGTACAATTTCTTCATAGCTACTGATGTCTCTTATAGCTAATTCCCTTCGAAGATTTGGTTTTATGCCACTGAAGAATCGATCAACTTTACTTTCAGGTTGGATGATAAAGCCAAATGCATACCTTGCAAGCCTTGTAAAATTCGCTTTGTATACACCACTCGATTAATCATCCTTTTGGTTTAGTTCAAGAAACTGATTTTCCATCTTTGTTCAAAGAATATGAGGGAAGTGCTTATTGAAAAATAAGTTCTTGAACTCATCCCATTCCATGGAATCAATTTCATCTCTTGGCCTTGTATTCTTAATAAGATTCCACCATTGATCAGCTTCACCTTCGAAATGATATACTGCTAAGATGACTTTATCATGTTCAGAACCTTGAAGAACTGAAAATATCTTTTCAGTGGTACTGATCCATTGTTCAGCAACAAGTGGATTAGAAGACCCACTGAAAGAAGTTGGATGTTGCCTCATGAAGGACTCAATATAGTATTGTTCCCTTCTCTACTCATTTGGATGTCCAGAATGATTCATAGCTTGTGTAAGTATAGATATAACATTTTGCACTCCATCTCCCATAAGATTTGTTTGTTCAGGATGACAATCATTTCATTGTACATTGCATTGATCAACACGGTTACTTCTGGATCCAGGCATCGTCTAAAACCCAAAAAGAATAGTGTGAGAGGAAAAAATCATGCTAGGGAAAACAACATAATAAAGGGGGAGTACCTTCAATATCGAACATCTTAGGTTTAACTCTAAGATCATTGCCGTAATTCTTGGACTATAACCTATAATTACACTTAACCTTAGGGACATCCCTAGACATACCTTAGAAATTTCTTTAGGGATCTCACTAAAGTTCTCATATCCAAGTTTCCAAAGGTTGACTAAACCGTTCCTCTGATACCAAATCTAGATACCTGAATCTTGACGTACATAGATATTACATTACTTTTGCAGAATACATAATACATAAAAAAAATAGACACACAAGGACCATAATAGGTTACTGTCTTTGGAAACATGGAACGTAATCTTCTAATCGTGGTGAAAGATCTTCAACATCTCCCATAAAGATCTTCCACGTTTTGTTTCCATACTTAAACCTTTCTTTTAATCCTGGGAGAAAATAAAACATAAAAATGGTGATCTCAAATTCTCAGTAAGGGTAAGCATGGATAAAATAAAACATACCATATACATTTGAACTTAAAAACATGAACATAATGTTTAAACATCAAAATCTTGAGCAACGACATAAAAAAAGGAAGTACATAAGGTATAGATCATAATGTACCATAAATCATGATAAAATAGCATGAGAATAAAACATGTAATTTTGGCATCGATTAAGCACATGTAATGATTTTTATAGAAGCCAAGGCATTGTTGTGAAGACCATCTTAGTGCACAAAGTCCCTTTCTGAATCGAGTTCTCTCCTCGTTCCAGTCCTGTAATACTGAACCAGATTAACTTACCATTCCATCCATGTCTATCTCAT
Organism: Viscum album; assembly: GCA_963277665.1. Lineage (NCBI taxonomy): Eukaryota > Viridiplantae > Streptophyta > Magnoliopsida > Santalales > Viscaceae > Viscum > Viscum album. The sequence goes on along the minus strand of OY728166.1, from coordinate 156,355,088 downwards.
GGGATATAAATCTTTACCCAATGCATCAGAGGGAGATATAGGTCCCACCCAACTCATATTGAAATCATTCTTACTTGTGCCACAAAATAAACTTAAATCATTTATAAAAACCCAATAAATAAAATGGGTTTCTTAAACATCATCCCGTCATCACATAATCCATATAAAATAAATTGATATCATTTCATAATAAGAAAAGTGAAACCATGTAAATCATTGAGACATGATACTTGAAACATACACATATGAAATAATTTCATCATAGATGGAAAATTTGTTTGGATAAAACACTTGAAATGAATTCTTGAGGAAAATATCCTTTCTTCTTCAAAATCAATATCATTTCACAAAACGTCCTGAAATTTTAAAATAAAAAGATTTTGTTTAAAATAGTCATGAAATATTTTGGAGAAAGCTTCATGAAAATAAGGCTTTATAAAACCGTAAAAATCCTTTCATGCCCTATAAGTTAAAAAAACATTATTCTCGTACTTTTGTCGGAAAGGTCAAAAAGTACCTCGTAACATAAACAAAAGAAAGATTCCTTACATATCATGTAGTACAAGTCAAAAATGGGTAAAATGGACTTTAAACATACATGAAAACACTTTTATAAAACATGGACATGGATGATAGAAATAGCCCCAGTAAATACTTACGAATAAGCAATCTCAGATAAAAATGTTATTTGAAAAATTATCCCTGACCTTCAGTCCGATAAGATTCATATGTATCCAATCCTCCTATATAATGATTTAAATAATGTCATTGACTTATTAAAGAATCATATTCATTGTTATTATATCATATATGGTTCACTTATGACGTTATATTACCCATTCTTTTGTAAATTCATGTTAAAGTAGCGTTTTGGGTAAAATCGTTTCATTTTGTCGTTCGTGTTTTAACTTGTAATTATTCATATGATTACATAGATCATGATTATTTACATCCAGAATGTAAAACATGATTTATATATAATATATATTCATAATATACATATATATATATAATAGATCGATAAATGGAAATAAATACACCATTCATAGAGACGGTAGGTCGTACGTACGCATGAACACTGTTTTCGTTTCCTTATTTAATTGAATGGAATTAAGTAGATTAGATAAATATATATATATAAATCCAGTAGCATTATTATATCATATATTTCATGATTACTTATTATATATACTTTATAATCGTTCTTGAATGGTTAACATGGAGAGTGAATCTAATCGCGTCATGGAGACGGTAGTCCGTATGTATGCACGAGCGATGATATCATTCCCATGATCGTGGAATTGTATTAAAGTGTATGTATACTACTAAAGAATAAATATCAATTTTCAATAATCATATATAGTTTTTATTCACACCATTATACCCATCCATGCAAGGTGGTGGTGGAAAATAGATTTCACCACGGCGTAGAGACGGTATTCTGTACGTACGCACACATGGTTATTTCGTTTTCCGTAGGATTGATTGATGGTGAAATAGGGTTGTTTCATACTTATAATAACATATAATTATATGAGTGATACTGAGGTTATTACTTCATAATGAAAAAACATAAAAGAATAAGTGGAAGAAGAAATAAAGTTGAACGAATCGGTAACAGACATTACCTCTTCTTTAAATCTCCTCTTTGAGACCTCCTTTTAGGGCACTAAAATTGTTCTTTGATGAGGACCAGGACCTCTAGGATGTTTCTAGGGAAGTGTATAAGATAATTTTTCAGGTTTTGTCCGATCTTGAAGTCTCAAAGTGGTGTGAGGAAGATAGGGAGTAGGTGCCCTTTTATAAGGGAGGAGAGGGGCACCTTTGGAAAAACTAAAATTATTATTTTATTATAAAGTCATATTCGGTTTTTAATAGCTCCAAATTGATTTATTTCGAATATAAGGTAGGAATGGGTCGAAGTAATCTCATAGAATAGAATTTAGACAAGTTTAGGTCATTATATTAACCTTATCATTTAGTTTTAACTCTTAGTTAATTAGATTGACATTTACCATGTCACTTTGTATTTTTATATTATATAGTTAATAGACTTACCATATACATCCAAGAGACCCCCAAGTGAACCATTAATGATACACCTATCATGATATAAGAATCTTGGAAGAACCATATATTTTAAGGAATATAATAACAATTAATGATATAATATTTGTTTTAAAAACTATTTTATGTCAATTTTGACACTATTTGGTAGTTGATTTTTTTGAAACTCATAACAGTATTATAAGTTCTAAAAATGTTAATTACATAAATACTAACACGTCATATTAACATAGAAAATTATTGGAATTCATAAAAAGTCTCAAATTACATTTCATTGGGTAATTATAACCTCAATTATGTCAATATTTCATTAATAAGATATTTACTGCATCATTATTGTGTCATAAATAAATTAAATTATATTAAGTCTAAAAATTAGAAATAAAATACCATTATGTATTAAATCTTTTTATCTTTCTAATTAATATTTATAGTCGAATTTATCTTATGGATAACCAAATATGAAAAGTGATTTACTTACTAAACGTTGATTTTAACTCTTTTAACCCTTTTTTAAATAAATTAATATTAAATGTCCTAATCTAATCCAAGTGGGCCTAAATGGTCATATTTTATTCCTAAGGTTGTTTTTGGCCGAATTACACATATAAAATAGAATTAGGACATGTGTTAGGGAAATAATAATATCATTTTTACCCTTAATTACCTGATTTAGTTTTAACCGTGGTGAAAAAGTAAAAAGTTACTATTAAACAAAAATTATTTTCATTTCATTGAACCACATTTTAGTCCTTGATATTAACCATGTCTCTCGGATTTTCGAAATTCCACTTACAGAAGTGGTAAAATTATGTTTTATGAAAAATTCAGTTTTTTAACTACTAGTGGTTTCACTATTCATCAAAAAATGAAAGTTTCCAGAAAAATACCAAAAATTAGGCCTAAGGTATTCTTGATATTATGAATTCAAAAATGATGTCTATTTTACAAATTCAAAACATATCAGTTGCATTAATTAATTTAAAAATTAATTTCCATCATCAAAACAAATAGCGTGTTCTTAAGAGATAAAAACTATCAAAAGATTGACCCTTGTTTATGTCTGGCTTAAATGTAAAATTACATCCAATGACCAAAATTGTATTAAATTCTAAAAATATATTCTAAATATACTTTAAAACCTCTCAAATTAATAATTTACCACTATTAATTATTTCTATTAAAAAAGTTGTTTTTAAATAAAATTTTGTAATTTTCACTATTCATTAGAATATGAAAGTTATCCGAAAAGTCCCAAAATTTAAACCTAAGCTAATATAGATATTCCTAATCCAAAAATGAAGTCCATTTTGAAAGATAAAATTTATAAAGTTTCAAAAAGTGGGAATTACTATTCATAACGGCTAGTTCATAATAATATTATAATAATATCTCGTTTAGTGAAACTCGGTATTGCGTACTACACATGCTATCGAGGAAGGTCACGATTTCGTGTAATGCAAGGAAATTCAGGGATAAGTGTTGTGAAAGATCCTTTTGTTGTGGCGTACAACACATTAAATTAATGAAATTAAAAAGAATATTTTTCATAAAATCTCGGGGTGTTACAGTGCGGGTGGGGTTTGGCAGTGGGACTGCGATGAGGTTATGGCCCAGGTGTGTGCGGGTAGAGTTTGGCAGTGGGACTGCGGTGAGAATGGAAGGATTGGTTTGATGTGTAGGATGTTTTCAATAACTAGTTGGAAAGTGGCATGGGGTACCCAAAAATCGATGTGCTATTACTATACTTTACCTGCCTTGCGTTATTTGGAAAGTGTGCCTTGGTGAGGCTTGGGTGGATAGTTTTCCTTGCTAGGTGCTTTGGTTTCCCTTTCTCACAAGGTATTAGAATTATTCCCCACTTGTTCATGACAGATTTTGGTTTTCCCCACTGGGTATACTTGTATGCTCACACTAAATATATAAAACTACTTTCAGGTTTTTGGGAGGACTTCTGGGATCGTGCGAGATCATACTAGCTTGGACCTTGGGATAGTTGTTGTTGTCGTTTTCCTTTTTCTTGGAACTTTACATTTGGAGTTTTTATGGCTTTTATCATTTACTGTTGAACATGCATATGGGAATGGGTTACATTTGGTTTTACCTTTACTTTCATCTTTGGTATTTTTGGGGTTTATATATTAGCTCTCGATCCTATAAAAAATAAAAAGGGTAATTCCTTCCATTTTGTGTGAGATTCTATACCCTTGGTGTTGGTTTCCACTCCGGGACCTATTGAAGGTGGGTTTCGGGGGACATTATCTCTCCTTCAACTTAAATAAGGAAGGGCCTGGCAATCTATTGTCCCTTCCCTCCTTTTGGTGAAGGTGGGTCGTGATAGGAAGGAACCAAAAATTAAAAGGGATGGTTGAGGGTATTACCTTCCCCTTTGGATGAATTCTCTCAGTACACCACATAAGGCACCATAGATTTTTATTTTGATGAATCCAAGGATTCTTGGGATTTGGGGTAGTGATGAATACAATATATGTTAGAGTATGGGTAATATACAAGGCTTCTATGGTGTGAGGGGAAAAGGTGGCGTGGTGTGGTATTTATAATAGGAGGAGAGGGGTGTTTTGAATATTATATATTTTAGTTTTTTACATTAATCAATACTAAAAATAGTAATAAATTTTGTGACATTATATATTTAATAGTTTTTTTTATTTTTTACTAGTTGGTCCTTTCATAATTCCATATTCAACGAATCATGTATTTAACTTTTAATGTTAAATACGATGTTCTACAATATTTCACTATTCAAGAAAAATTAATTTTTTTTATAAAAACAAAAAAAAATTATGCTAGAAATTTCTAATTTCTATATTCGAATAACAAATCCATTATATGGAAAAAAAAATTAGAAATATGAGAACTTTAATTTTAAACTAAAATCGTTATTTATTTGATAATATGAATGTTAATATTATGTTCAAATTTATAACCGTTTTAGAAATAAATTTTGGTATCATAAAATTATTTTATAATTTAAATAAAATAAAATATTAATATATAAATACTTTTAAAGAAAAAAATTATTTTTAAATACTTATATTTTTATAAAAATATAAATACAATATTTTTTCCTTCAAAAATAAAAACACTTATTTTATCAATTTGGAAGCATTTATTTACTTATATCATGACACTGATATATCATATTTTCATTTTATAGTACAAAAAAATATTATTTAACCCTTCTACAGGTGAGGATACTATTCTGATAGACATGTTACTATTCCAATGGTATGATTTTTATTTTGAGGATCAAATTTTTAATGGTCATATACATTACTAATATTCTATAAATACATAATAATTCATTTATTCTTAATTCATTTCTATTTTATCTAAATCCTATACAAAATTTCATTTTTAAGATAAATATTGTCTTAAAAATATTTAATTTCATTACTAAAGTGTTTATCATGAGTGTGGTTATTCCGATGGATCAAGAAAATCCTGATTTTCATATCACAAGTTTTTTTTATTTTTATATTCTTATCATATTAGAATATTTTCAATTTCTATGACTCTTTTCATTCACGTTAATTTAATGTTCAAATTAATATAATAAATTCATGTTGTCTTTATCATGTGGTATATATTCCCTATATAATACTAAATTATTAAATATGGCATAATTATATGATCTTAAATGAATTATTGTTGATAAAAACTATGGGTTTTTATATTATTCCACACTTATGAAATTTCTTCTTCAAAATTTTCTTAAACATATCAATTTTAATGAAGGTAAGGCTACTTCTATTTTATTACTTCATCATATTCTCATTTCACCTTCTTGTACTTATGGTTCTTCCACATTACGTTCACTCTGTGGGAAGTCTTCTTGTATAGATCTTTGTCTCTATGGTTTAAGATCAGAAATGGCTCTTCTTTAAAGAGAGATCATTTTTTATTTGTTCTACCTCTAAAATCAGTACATGGGGGGGGGGATCTGGTACATTCATCTTTATGGGGGATACATGGAACATGTCATATACTTGAGGTAGGGTTGGTGGTAGTGCTATTTGATATCCCACAACTTTGATGTGATCATGAATCTCAAAGGGGATAAAGTACCTTAGACATAACGTCCCCTTATTCCCAAATATAATTACTCTATTATAAGGAGATATGAAAATGGTGATATTCATCTCTACCCTGAATCTTCATGTCTCTATGATGTCTAACATTATGTCTCTTCTGTCGAATTTGATCCGCCCTGATGTGTTTCTCAATAATATTGACCTTTTTTACCATTTTATTGAACATTTTAGGTCCCAACAGGTTTCATTCACTAACATCATCCTATAACATAGGTTCTATACAACTTTTCTAATAGTGGGATTCATATGGGTCAATATAGATTTTAGATTGAAATCTATTAATGTATGAGGACTTGCTCGGAGGAAGATGTTAATCCCAACAGACATTAAAGCACATGGAGCATTATCACAACATGTCCTCAATTGTATGGGGATTCCAATTATATTTTCCATCATTTTGTGTGTGATAATCCATAAAATATTTCAAATCTATGTTTAGTGAATGTTTAGGACTTTCCCAGAGCATAGAGGTAAATCATGGATCATAACAAAATATAATCAATAGTGTTTTTCCATGCGGCCTCACCACTTATTTGATATATATCGTTGAAATTTGACCAATTGAGAAGTCATATAGAATAAAAATTAAATTTGTAGTCTTTATAAGACAATTCCCCATGACTCATATAGAATTATTTTCTCCAGAAGACTTTGAATGACTAGTGGAAAAGTATATGATGATGTTTTCATATCTTCATATATATATAGGTAATGGTTATATAAACCCCTTTGATTTTTTTCTTTTCTCCCTTCATCTGAGGACATTTCATGTACTTCTATGTATATTTAATGATCTCCACAATCATATTTCCACAATAATAGTGCTCTCAAAAGTATTGAAACACCTTTATAATCCATATGTGGATGATGAACACTGAGATATGTGTATCATTTAATAGACCATTCTTTATCTTAGGCTTTGATTGTAAATGTATTCATATAACAAATAATAAATCTATTTTTTCATCAATTTTGATCTCTGATGATTTCCCTTTTCTTATTGATTCGAACATATTCTATATTTCCATATCAAAAATTTGATAATTCTATATCTTCTCTATAGTGGATGGTTGTGCAATCATTTAATAATTGAATGATGATGTTTCTTCTTTCATGATAAACTTGTACATACTTTTAAAGTTTTAAATAATTGGATGATTATAAATTATCCTAATGGATAATGTTACATCATAATTCCTTCTTAGGGAATATATTACATCATTCACCTTCCTTAGATGAAAGTGCATTAATCATTTATATTCCATGACCAGCTTTAAACATCTTCACTAGTGCATATTAATCTCCTATTGTGTGAATATATATTTAAGGATCTTATGATCTGTATATATTTCATAATTATCTTCATATAGATATTTACACCAAATTAACAATATAAATATCATAGAAAATAACTCTAAATCATGTCTTCGATGGGTTTTTATGAAGATTCAATAAACTTAAGGTGTAAGATATCAATTTATCATATTTAATTAATACATAACCCAATAAATTTTTTAGGAATAATTTTATACCCTAAAATGTTGACCACATGAGGGTAGTGTTATTATTGGTATAGTGGGAAGCCTCATTTTCAATTCATTAAAGCTCACGTTGCATTCATTATTCAAGATAATCATTACTCAACTATGATTCATCTTGGTTATCATATTTGAAAATAATGACAATTTTCCCATAAATTATCATTAATACCCAACTAGACTAATTAAACTATGGATATCCATTACATATGTAGGTCTTGGCCAATCTTAAACTACATCTATCTTATAAGGTTGAAAATATATCACTTCTTGGTAATAAAAATTCACAGAAATGATACTTCTTCCATTAAAAATTGAAATTTACTATACACATTAAAAAGTTTGTCCTTTTCAAAAAAATATTTATCACAATATCAAAACACCGCCCATGCTCCTCATTAATTTTTGAATATATTAAAATATAAACTATAAAAACTATCGAAAATTTATTGGGGTAATCTATAAAGGACATATTAATTATGTTCATGAATATTGTTCAAAAATTAGTGATATTAATATGGATCACTATGACTCATAACGTTTATACCTTATTTAAAATGATGTTCTTGTAATATCATTTTTGTTTACCTTTAAGTGGTGATATCTGAACCAAATGTCCACCTTAGAGAAGTACAATTAACCACATAGTTTATTGAATAATGAATAAATCTATGGAATGGGATACTTACTCTTCACCATGATTTTTTTGTTCTAGATAATCAATGTTGAGGCACATTGACCCATCCTTGTTCTTGAAAAATGGACTAGTGCACCACATGGTGAAGAAATCGAGTGTATTAAACAATGTAAAAATTGTCTTGAAACTGTTACATTATTTATTAGAACACATAGGAGGATATTTTAAAGGTATGCTTGGATACTTAAAGTGTTCTTGGTAAATGTTCATTTGATATCTCAACCTATTTGTTAAGAGGATGACTTAGAAACTCTTCAGGGAATACATTAGTGTAGTCCCTCATCAGTGGCATGTATTTGAGAATTATTCCCTCCTTATTCTCAATAATTTGATCTAGATTTATTTTTCATAATGAAATAATATCCATGGTTTATAATAAAATTCAAAATTAAACACATTTAATTCCTTATTGTTGTATGAGATCAGAGGATGTCATGGTTTGTGAATAGGGATTTCCCTCTTCTAATAGATTATCTTGGATTTATATAGGGATAAACAATCATTGCCTTATATAATATAAAATTATATTAAAGGGGTGACATTAAATTTTTTATGAAGTATACTCCCATAAATGTAAATACATTATCCAATCATCATAGAATTTTTCACTGATGATGTCAAATCATTTGGGGGTGATGGCTCGATGCACTTAAAAACATCCCAGATACACTAGAGTGAAATAAATTAAAATAAATCAAGACATAAATCTCTCTACAGTAGTTGTTGTGTTTTATTTTTCTATAAAAATACATATCTATATTCATCATAGTATAGAAACTTCCAGGTTCCCCTAGTTTAAAGATTATAGGTTTTTATCAACGATATTAGCCATTGGATTTGGGCATTGAAATGTATAATACATCTATAACATTGAAATATAAGTAGTGACTTAGTTTGAAATTTATTTCCATACATATTTCTAATTATACTCGTCATTTTTAATAGTAAATTTGTTACTTTATTATCTATATTTCCAAAAAACATTTTCTGGTTCATTAAGACTATTACCTTGGTGCATCATACCCCATTTTTGACAAATAGAAAATTGGAAATAATTTTCATTATCATAATTTTCAAATATAATTCCACGAGATGTTATCCTTATACTATATTATATATTATTAAATTTTACTACATTTTAGTTGTTGATATTAATTCCCGATAGCTAGTTTTGAATAATAAAAAGATATATCACTTCAACTCCCATCATGTTATCTATCTCTTTAGTTAAATCATTACATTTTGGATCACAATAGTTGTTATCAAGATTCCTCATATTTACCTCCATTAACTAAAATATAGGAAATAATATAACGGATAAGAATACTAAAAAAATTAAATAATTGAGAAAGTATGAATTTTGAAAGAATATCAAATAAATAAACCATACATACTAACTTATGAGTCTTTAGGTTTCAATCTTACTTATCCACTAGAATATTTTCTATTATGTTTTATGACCTAAAATTATATTCAATTCATCAATAATAGTTTGTAATGGTTTTGTGAATATGATAAATAATATCCCTCGGGAGTGTCAAACTAGTTGTGCAATTTGGATTATTTGTCATGCACCTAGTATAAGTTATGTTCAAAACCCAACAAGACTTTTTTTTCATTATTAATACTATATAAATATATTCAAAAGACACATATTGTTATACTATTAAAATAATTATGTAATTTCCTAGAAACCAATCACTCTATAATTCAAAAAAACATTAAGTATATTTTCATATACATAGATCTATACCATGACTTTTTACTAATATATTCTTTCCATAATCCACAAAAATAACCATAACTTTCTATAATACCAACTATAGTGACAGAATACATTTACACATACTATTACCCAACCAATTTAATATAAAAATTATATACACACAACCCAAGGATCAAGAGGCCTAGTGTCTTTAGAATACTTGGTTCATAAAATATAAGAATGAATTTAAATTTAAATTTCTTCTTTATAATCTCCACAATGATATCCTAAATACATCTTATATCCAAAAAATACTATGTATATCATAGGGAATACATTAACAAAATAAATGATCTATAAATCCATGTAATGGAATAAATATGATGAAAAAGAATAAAATCTAAGTAAAAAGGGATAAGATGATATTATAACGGAAAAATATCATGAATAATCATATTGAAGAGTAAAGAAAAATGTAATAATAAGATCATCAAAACATATAAATTTGAAAAAATATAAAAGATGACATAAGTATTTTAAAAGACTAACTACCCTTGGATGTTTGTATATAAATAATGAGAGATTTAAAATGACAATTAATTTCAACATAATTAATGACATTAATAGGAGTGGATAAATATTTTTTGAAAAAATATATTTAAGTGGGGGTTTAGGAAAAAGGGTAGAGAATCATTAAAGAGGATAAACTTATAATAATTTCCATAAACTCAAAAATGAAATAAAAAATGCTTTCCATAAAAATATTGAAATTTTAAGAAAACATGGGGGTATTAAAAACATTATGGGGTGGTTCTTTAAAAGTGGTGAGAAATATAGAAGTTTCAATTAATCTATTATTCTTACTGAATGATATTTAGAATATTATAATTAAAATATGTATATTTCCATTAAGTAAAATATAATTAATATATTTATACTTGTGTAGGATAGTCGCATATAATATAAAATATCTAAATAATAAGAATAAATAGGGAATGCAGGTAAGAGATAGAGAAATATTAACTAAGAGAAAATGGGGTGGTTCAGAGATATCTTTTTTCTTGTGTCAGTATTGATCAATTAATAATGGAATTCTACTATAAAAACTTGTAATAAAGAGGATAAAATAAAAAATATATGTTTTATAATCTTTATAAAAAACATAATTAAAAAATATAGATTTTAAAATAATTTTTGGCTAACAAAGGTTTACCCATGTTTGTGTGTGTTCTGTTTTATTAGAACATATGTGTGTAAACCTATTTGGATTTTATCAAATTGATAATCATTAAAGAGGTTAAGTCACCTTTGGTTATAATTATGTGGGTATGCTAATTGGTGAAGGTACCAAATTTTTTAATAAATAAACATTAACTAATTTTTTTATTTACAAAATGATTAAAACATAATTTAATAACTATTATTCAATTGTGTGATAATATTTTTAAAGTATCATTGAAAAATGTTTTCTGTAATGTTTTTAATTTAAAATGAAATTTTTTTACTACTTAAATATTTCAATATAATTATATTATTAATTTAAAATATCTTCGGAGTGAAAATTTTAAATTTTTGAGTGCATAATTCATGGATTTGTTATAGATGTCTTAGTAATTATAGCAAACAATATCTTGTTAAACTCATCCATTATCAAATAATATGAGAACATACCAAATTTTTTTGGTAATGACATGGTTTGTAAATCATGATGACAACATAATTAACACAAAAAATATTTTGATTCTAAAAAATATATTTATTCTTAAAATCCCTCAAACTAATTCATTTTAACATTTTGGATTCAATCAGATTGAATTTATAGGAAGAATATCCTATACTCTAGGAATTTTTTATGATATCACAAGATTCATATTGTATTATTTCTTAAATTCTAAAATTGAATCTTGAAATTTTTTTATCTTTTTTCCAATAAGTTTTGAGAATGAATTTTTTTAATATTATTTTAATTCATTTTGATTTTCATGTAGAATTCGGTAATATTGAATTTAATTAATTGTGTTATTTTTTAGGATTTAATATTATCTTATTCACTTTAAACAACTAATAAAACATGTTAATATAGATGGGAAATTGAAAAAAATAAATAAATCACTCAAACACTTTATAATTAATGTTATCATCTTAAATACTTTTGGGTCAACATCATGAATATTTTATTATATATAATTAATTTCATTAACATTAAGCCTTTGTATATGAAATATATTTATGTACTTTGGTTTAATAGAAAAACCAAAGTTATATTTTCAATGTCTTAAATTTCAAATGATTTATTTTAAACACAAAATAAAATCTTGGAAATTCTGATTCAAAATTAGATGAAGGTATATTTCTTGGGTACTCCATCTCAATCAAAGGCTACCATGAATTAACCAAAGAGACTAAACTGGTTGAAGAATCGATCTATGTTTTTTTTTAATAAAGTTATTCCAAAACTTATTTCTAAAAATAATTTTTAAAATAATTTTTAAAATAATTATTTTAAACTAAATGTCTCAAATGTTGTGGAGAAGAGATATGTGGTGTCCATTTATAAGTGAGGGAGTGGCTCACTTGAAATTATAAAAAATATTTCAATATATTACAATATATTTAATTGAAAATTGGATCCAATTTGGATTAATTTAGAATATAAGATGATACATGACCAAACTAAACTGAGCCTATAGGATATAGAAAATATTTTAGGTTATTTTACCATTATCAATTTAGATTAACTTTCACTAACCAAATCTAGTTTCCAAAATCACCGACACCAAAACCAGCCCATGGAAATACAAAAAGGGAGTTCTCGATCCCCACTGGCTGGCATAAGTTCCGGGGTATCATAAACTGAAAATTGGGAACAATTTACCTGAGTTTATAAAAAAACAACAAACAAATACAATAAACCAAATATGGATTTGTAAACCAAATAATCATTTACAATATTTCAGAATAGAGTTACATAATTTAAAATAATATTCAAAGACTAAAAAAATGGAAAAAACAAAAAGGATAGCCCAAGACCTCTTCATGGGAAGAGGAACCACCCTAAAGCCATCTCCACGACACTACACAAAGAAGGACCGATAGAAACCCGAACGTTGGTACTAAAATCATTACCCAAACCTATGACAAAATAACCAATTATACCTACACCCAATGGTGTACGTACATTGTGAGGTAATGCAAAGTAGGGTTCCACCACTAAAAGATTCCAAGTGATAATCATTATAATAAAAAATCATGCATGTTTTGTAAACACGAAATGCTAGTAACAATTTCTAAAATATGAAATTTCAAATAAAAACAGCTTTCAAATGGGATATTTTAAATGAAATAAATACTTTTAAATAGAATGAAAATGCTACTGAATTTTTGAAACCAAACATATCGTATACCAATAGTAATTATAAGATACTTTATGGTCCCTAGAAACGGGACACAACTATAGGATATAGCTTATAGTGGGTACCAGGTACATCGTATCTTAGTTAAAGTAACCATACAATATTTCTTTTCATGCACATGAGCCACTAGTAGGGAGCATACCCATAACATAGTAGTTTCCCAACATCATCACCAACATAATCATAGTTTTTTAATGTTTTCATCATTAAACTTTCTACGTGAAATAGGGTCCAAACCCCATGGTATCACTAGCATACTAGTACACAACCACTCTCCTAGATAGCCGGGGTTTCCCTATTGTGCTCAAACTAGTTCGAAAGGCCATGAAATACAATTTTCACATGAAAATTACACATCCAAGTGACATTGACACCAAAAAACCCACACACATGTCACGTGATCCCATTTTTCGTTCAAATTTATTTTGGAAGTCGTACTCACACCAGAATAACCCACAACACGATTCACCTCTCTTTCACATTTGAATAAAATCTTGAATTTTTTTTGAAACCATTACAAGATAGTACACATAACATAACATCCCTTTAACATTAAAATAAAACATTTCAAAAGTAAAACACTACCAAAACAGTTTGGAAACATAGTTTCACCTCTTACATAAACCAAGAACCCATTTAAAGCCTTCTTAAAACAATTCCAAAGAGTGTAACCATGTTTTGAACACAATACCCTTCAAAAACCCCATTTTGAGTCTAAAGGAATTCTAATATAACATAATACTTTAATTTTAATCCCTAAAATATTTAAATTAAACCAGTTCAATAATCATAATACAACCCCCACTTGATACAATGTGAAATACAAATGAAAACAATCACTTTTTGCATAATGTTTCCACTTAAAGACCAACCAGTTAATAAATGATACCAAATATAATTTTTAAACAAAAAAAACAGAAGATAATAATTCAAAAAATATAAATCAACATAAATTAACTCATTAATTAATTCTTACAAATGGAATCACCTACCATTTGTGCCAAAAACTCAAAACCTTTGTTCGAAACATCAACCTCCCTACCGCTATACCAAAAATAAGTAAAATCAAGCCTTAATACAAAATATTTCACCAAAAAGACACAAGGTTGAACCCTAGTTACGAACCCTAGCTTCTGTTTATTTTAGAACTTCAAGAAAGGGTAAAAGAAACCCTAAGGAGATGGAAAAAAATCAAAGGGAGAAAGACTTACTAGAGATTTCTTGTATTAAACACCCAAAATGCACTAACAGATAAATTTACAAACAACCAAAAATGTAAGTGAGGTTTGAATAAGACTGAGTAGGTAAACTGAGAACTTGAATTGATGGAAAATATTAAAAAATTGGAGTTATGGAAAATCAATTTACCTTTTAAAATTTGGACAATTTGAGAAATCCAGAGAAGTTTTTCCCTAATTCATGATGAATATGAGCTCCAAAGTGGGAGAAAAGAGCATGGAGACCCAACCTGGGTATGTGTTCATAGGTGAGAGATAGAATCACAAAAAAGTTTTAAAAATTGAAATAGATTTTATAGAACATAAATTTTCTCAATGTCGGAAGTGGGATTATGGGCTAGCCCAATACATTAATAAAAAACCCAAATCCATCATGATTTTGGATTCGAATGAAGTCCAAAGGGATATTGTGGTTTTTGTAAACTAGGGGATTCCAATAGAAAAGTAGAATGGGTGTAAAAGTTTGAAAAATTAAGGAGTTATAATTAAACAAAAATTGTTTTAAATATATGAAATTAGCTCACTGTTTGGCCCAAGTCATGAAAACACACCCTTTCCTCCAAAACTACATGGGAAACCCCCACAAACCAAATCAAGAATAGTATTAAAATGAAAATAAATTAAAAATAATTAATTGTTCTAATAATTCTACCCACCATTAAACATTCCACCCTTGGAAATCCATACCTAGGCCAAAAGAAAAAAAAACCAAACTCAACCAAATGACCAAAATGGACTCATTTTCCAAGTTTCACCTGCTTGAAAAAGGCCAAACCCCCTCCAATTTATAAATAAACGAAGGAATACTCTAACCAACCAAAACATACACTGCTTCCTGAAATGATCAAACATATTTAAACTCCAACCCAAAATAGAACATGGAAAATACTATCTGAACCAGACTAAAGAAACATACCTGGAATGAAGAACAAAAACGAACAAGGTCACTGTAGTCTTACTTCAAAAAAACTATTGGGATCACTCCAATTCCAATGTATAGTCAAGGATTATGTTGGTAGTTATATAGGTCCAAAAGATTCTACCTATCACTAATCAACAACCATGGACAAATTCGAGTTACTATTACAGGGAGACAGAAGTGGGCTCCCCACCATAAGAGACAACTTATATTTTCCTAAGACAGAAGCGCGACACAAAAAGGGGGAGGCCCGAACAGAATCCTTGGTACAAGGGGTAGACTTCCATTAGAGTTTTCCAAAACAACCTACATGAGACTCACAATGGGTCTCCCCAACATAAGAACCGACCATCCTAACCAACCAGCTTGGGGCATATGAAAAAGTCCCCAAAATATAAAGAGTTAACACGACCACATAGTTAGTATGCATAGTTTGGGATACCATGCAGAGCATTATTTCCATAGGGTAAACTTTTCACAGTTACATGGGTCATGGCACATGGAAATGAGAAGACCACATGATAGCTACTATCTCTTATCACACTATTTCTTATGTTGGAGCACAGTTACTACTAACCGTGCACAATCCGTGCACTGTAATCTCCCTAGACTAACATTCAATATTCTCAACAAAAACTCAAAGAAAACCAAAGGGGGAAGTATTAACTTAGGAAAAAACATGGAAACCAGGTCCTCCCACCTCTACCACCAAACGAGAATAACTAGAACAGGATGATGATACCATAGGTTTAAAATATTCCCATCTTTCATATTGAGGATAGGAATTAAAACAATGGTTTTAATGACCCACAGATTTCCCTAAATACTTGGAAACTTCACTATGAGACCTATGGATAGTGATCAAATGAATGAAGCATTTTCATCCATGTATTTAGGATTTGGAAACCCCCCAAAAGGAACTTATCCTTTTCGGACCATGATCTATACCCTAATCTGATATTGGTTCATCGTTCCATAACACACTCCAACCCCACTTTACCATAACCCAACATTTTACCGAAACAAGGGATTTGATGATGCAAACACATCACCCCTTGTTTCATCATATTATTAATGGAATGAGGGAAGGATATATATAAACAGCTTCCTCTAAACAAAGTATGTAGAGATTTCCTGATATGAGACACAATTATTAAAAAACAAAGACTTGAAAAAGATTTTACAACATCACCTTTACAATCAAACAAGAACATGACATCACAAGGTGTCACAGAACATGACCACTGTGACTGATAGAAATAATATATTGAAATAGACTCTAGTTTTTATGTTATTGATTTAGGGTCACCATCAAAACCAACACTAAACCTGACCCGTGGAATGACCCAAAGGGCATTCTCGATCTCCAGAGGATAGCACTAGTTCCTAGATATCATAAAATGAAATTTTTTAATGAATTACCAATGTTTATAAACATAAAACAAAAAAAGAATTCGATAAACCAAATTGATATTTTTTCAAACCAAATAATCATTAAAAATATATTTAAATTGAGTTACAAAGTTTCAAATAATATTCAATGACTAAAAAACGAAACAAAAACAAAAGGACAATGCAATAACCTCATCATGGAAACAGGCACCCCTCTCAAGCCATCTTCATGACACTACACCCAGAAGGACCGATAGAAACCTCAAACATTGGCACTAAATTCTTTACCCAAACCTGCAAAAAAATAACCATGTGTACTTAAACCCAAAGATGTAATTATTATGTGATCCAAAGACTAGTAGGATGCCAACACTATAAGATTAAATGTGATAATAATTATAAAGAAAAAGCATGCATGTTTTGTTAACAAGAAATGCTTGTAAAAATTTATAAAAGATGAAATTTTAAATAATAATAGAGATCAAGTGGGGACTTTAAAAGAAATCCACATGTTTAAATAGAATGAAAGAAATACTAAATTTGTTTCATCCAAACACTCCATATACCAATGATAGCTATAAGATATAATATGAGCACTAGTAATGGGAACCAACCCTATGCACTAGTTTGTTGTTGGTCCCAGGTACCTCATATCTCTATAAAAGTAACCATACAATATTGGTTCTCATGCACATGAGCCACTAGTAGGGTTCATACCCATAACGTAGTGGTTCCCCAACATTATCATCATCATAATCGTAGTTTATTTACTGTCTTCATCCTCAAACTTGCTTTGTTAAATAAAGGCCAAACCCCATGGTATCACTAGCATACTAGTACATCTCTACCCACCTAGATACTAGGATTTCCCACTTGTGCTAAAAAAAGTTATAGAAGCCCTGAAATACAATTTTCACATGAAAATACCACTTCCAAGTCACACACACACCAAAAATTCCAAACAAATGTCACATGATCCCCTTTTTCATTCAAATTCATTTTGGAAATCATACTCACACCAAAACTTCCCACAACGCAATTCACCTCTCTTTGACATTTCATAAAAACCTTTAAACAATTTTATAATACCTTTAAATGATAGTACACATCAAAATAAATCCCTTTAAAATTAAAATATACCATTTCAAAAGTACACTCCTACCCAAATATTTTGGAAACAAAGTTTCACCTCTTGCATAAATCAAGAACCCATTTAAAACCTTCTTAAAATAATTCCAAGGAGTGTAAATAATATTTGAACATAAAACACTTCCAAAAACCCTTTTTTGATTCCAGATTAATGAAAATATAACATAAAATCAAATTTTTCATCCCTAAAACCTCTTAATAAAACCATTTAAAGAATCAGAGAACAACCCCCTTGATAAAATATGAAATATATATGAAAAAAAATTTGTACAATGGTGACACTTAAAAAACAACCGATTAACAAATGATACAAAATAAAATATTAGAGCTAATCACAATAGAAGAGAATAATGCTAAAAATTTAAACCAAGAAAAACTAACTCATTAAATAATTCTTACACATGGAATCACTTACCATTTGTTCCAAAAACACTAAACCATTGTAAGAAACATCAACCACACCACCATCACACCAAAATAAAGTGAAATCAATCCCTAATCTATAATATTTATCCAAAAAGACAAAAGGATTAACCCTAGGTATGAACTATATATACTGAAAATTTTATAACTTCATGAAAGGGTGAATGAAACTCTAAGGATAAGGAAGAAATCAAAGAGAGAATGACTTACTTGAGATATCATGAATAAAACACCCAGAATACACCAGTAGATGAATTTCCAAACAGCCAAAAAATGAAAGTGTGGTTCAAATAATGATGATTAGTTCAAGTGAGAACTTTAATGGAGGGAAAATAGTAATAATTTATGGAGTTATGAAATAAATAAAATATCTCTTCAAATATGGACGATTTGAGAAATCTAGAGATGGATTGTCCTAAATCGCAAGGAAAATGAGATTCAAAGAGGGGGAAAAGAGTAAGAGGGTGTGCCTTGGATAAGTGGTCTTGATTTATAGATGGAATCATAGAAAAACCTTAACAATTGAATAATATTTTAAAAAAATCATTTTTTAAAGAAGGAAATGGGCATACAAGCTGGCCTAATACCTTAATAAAAAATAGAAATCCATCATGATTATGAATTAATATGTGTTACAAATGGATATTTTTTTCTCTAATAAACATGGAGATTCCAATTGAGAAGTGGAATGGACGTAAAATGTTGAAAAATGATGGAGTTATAAAAAATGATTTGTTTTAAAAACATGAAATGGGCTCACTGTTTGACCTAAATCATGAAAAAACACATTTTCCTCCAAAACTACATGGGAAAACCCCCAAAAAAATTAACAGTAATTATATGAGTCACAACTTTTAAAAGCATAATGTATTTGATATTAACCACTTTTTAACAATTTTAACCATCACCAATGTAATGAATTTTTACCTTGGTTAATAATCATAGTGAAAAAAATGAAACTGGACTCATTAATAAATCTAAACATGTTGATTTCAAATATGTAAAATAAAATTTCAATATCAATTTATATAGGTTTAGGAAATTAATTTTATACAAATTGTGTAAATTTATATTGATTTTCCTTCAAAAATAAATTATTCATCATAAAATTGTATTTATTCTTATTAATCTCATAGTAAAATTAATTTGGTTAATTTTAATATATTTTTACTGAAATTAAAATATAAACTTTTCAGTTTAATAAATCATAATTAGAGATTAACATAATTTATTAAGATAAAAACATATTGCAAGTAAAAAACCATTTTTCTAAAAAGCGTATATTTTACCTTTAAATGAACATATTTTAATTTCTACTTTATGTATTACCAGTGATTTAATTTTATAATTTTGTAAATAAAAAATTTACTTAATTTAAATACAATGAATTAATTTTTAAATAAAACCTATTTTATAAAAACAAGGCTCATAACTGAATCATTTCAAAATAGTTCTGTATAATCAAATATTTTTCCATAGTGAATTAGAAATTTTTTTAACAATTAAATTATATTTTAATAAAATTAATATGATGAATTTAATCATGTATGATCATTATTCACATAATACCACTAATTTCGTTTCACTAAATATCAAACACATGATGTTTATTAAAGATAAATATATTCTAAAATTTATTTGTGTTATATTGGTCTTGGTTTGAAGAGGTTCTCAAGAGGGTTTCACACTCATATCCTTTGAAAACCCATTAAAATTTCCAAAATGGTCTATTATAAAAAGGATTCCCAAAATTCAGAGACTTTTTGAAAATTATTTAAAATTAAATTTTAATCCATTATTAAATGTATTTCATTTTAAATGCATTTTAAAAACATTTTATTAAAAACATAATATTTATACTAAATTTAAAAAATATATTTATGAATCCACCCCAAATTTATAAATTTAATAACAACACCTCAAAATTCATTATTTTTTTTATTTAAAACTCAAAAGAGGGTCTATTCAATTTCATAGACAAATTGATTTTTTAAAATAAAATTGAAAAATTTTAGCAACACAAGGAATTTCAAGATCCACATGATATCCCAAGTAAAAACTTTTAAAAATTAAATTGTATCCCAAAATATTTTTATAGGTATAATTTTATTTTTAAATCTATATTTGGGAAATATAAAAAAATTGTGAAAAATTAATAAAAACTAATTTTTCAAATTTTTGGAATAATGTACAGCCTTTGAATTGGGGTGAAAATAATGTTGAAAATTACTTAACTTTAAAATAAAAAAAACTATAACAAATTCTCTCATTGGAAAATAAAAAATGATGTAAATAATGGTTCAAAAATTAATATACTTGTACATGAAATATCCTACAAGGAATTGATGTTGGGTGGTTTAAAATGTGTTTCCTCCAATGGAGAACACATAAAAAGGAAATAAAGGGACCATCAAAGATCTAGTATAAGGAACTAGAATCAAATTTATACTAAAACTATATATAGGGTTCACCTGAAGTGTATACTGTAAGACATGAATAAGATATGATGGGTTAAATTAATAGGGATGATATATGATATTTTACCACAACGTTGTGGCCCTAAATCTAGATGATGGAATTAAAATCATTAATGGGAGAATAAGAAAATATATATAAGGTCGCTTGGGGTGGGGGCTTAGCCTAGAGTGCATGACCCAATATTGGTGGGGGGGAGAAGGATTTAAAGAATGAAATAAAATAAAAAGATAAAACAACATTTTTAATTTCTAAGAAACTAGCATGGTTTCTCAATGTATTTACTAAACCTTATAGAATCTTTCAGGAACTCACTAACACATTAAAAAAGAATCACATGATTAGTCCTATAACCTCACAAGGTTTGTCTAATCAAACAATAACTGTTCTGAATTCACTATCTGAATACAGACCTAAAAAAAGATTTTTACATAGTTTACTAATAATAGAGGACAACCATGAAGATATTAGTGTATTTATTATTTAAAAAATTATGGTCATAAAATCCTAGAATATCGTTATGGCTCAAACTAAAATGATGTATTATTAAATCAAATAATTAATTAAAATACCTAAATACAAGGTGTTATAATATCCCCACCACAACATTTGTATATCCTATAAATCCATTGAAAATGTATAGAAGTAAACCAAGCTCATTAGAACATTATATCCCTAATAATGATCTATTATGTATGAGAAAAAACGCCAACCAAAAATATTCCTCAAGACCGATTAACAACCTCCTCAAAAATATCAAAAATATCCCAATGGATTCCAACTAACCAATAATGTACTTAAGGCCTATAAAACACCAATATCTATTAGGGTCACCCCAACATTTGATGTCATCTAAAATGGTGGGTAAATTAAACACTCTATCTCATGAATATACACTACTAATAAATAATCAATTCCATAAAACATCTAAATAAACCCAAGCACAAATAATGCAGATTAACTCATAAATACAGATATGCACACATTAATCAATTTCATTAGGACTATTATGATCATAACCAAGAAAAATAAATGATATAGGCATTAACCTCCAGTTAGTATACTCAATAGGTAAACTGGGGCCTCAAATCCTGAAAAAATATCACAGTGAAGTCAAAAACAATATTGGTACCCCCATGTTCTCAATAACCCGGAGGCAACTCCCATTCTAATTACCCAAGAATTGACCCTAAGGTTTCCAATGATCAACCCATAAAAACATAAAATCCCTAAGGCACCTACTTTAAATAAAAAACCCACAAGGAAGATGACTACCATTAAGGAATAAACACTATGAAATAGATAAAATATCATAAACACTGAAAAATATTAATCCAAAGTACACTAAGGATAAAAACACATAAAATGATATCTATCAACCACACATACACCAAAATTGAATCACTAAATCCAAAAATCAACCCATGATAATGGTTCCACAAATTCCCCTTGTACATAGATAGGTTATTCTAGGATACCTAAGAAAAACCAAGATCACTACATAAGATACAAGCATATAATTTTATAAACATTCATCAAAATACAAGAGAAAGATAGAACATAGCCTTAAAATTAGATTATAAGTATACTAGGGTTACTAACAAGAATATTTATACCTAAAAAATAAGAGAATAACCCCATGTATCAATCATTGAAACAATATATATCCATTCTAGTATTTCTGGAGGAGGAATAATTTAAATAACACAATATTTGAGATAAACTATTTCAAATCTCACACTTCACACAAAGAATACTATTTACAAATAATAAAACATATTTTCTTAAAAAATACTAAATTTATATAAAAATATATTGAAATAATTTTGACCAAAATATTGTTCGTGAAATTAATTTTAAATAAAACACCATATTGCATATATATTTTTTGAAATCCACCATCATGTTATGAAACATCATTACTTTTTATAAAACCATCCCCAAATTAGAACTACAAACACACACATTGAATTTTTTTTTATCAAACCACTTTTTTAAAACTATTTGTTTTAGAAGGCATTAGAAAAAAACAAGGCTTGTATCCAAACACCCAGAAAAATTGACATGAAATACAAAATTTTCTAAAATAAACTTTTTAATGTCAAAACAAGTTTTTAAATATTCATACAATATAAGGCAGTCAAAAATTAAAAAAAACCTCATTAATACATCTTGAGGCCCAATTAATTTAATTCCCATCACTATGAACCGTCCAAGAGTAGCCTCAATATCAAAAAATAGTGTGGAATTATTTTTTATTTATAAATATAGTTTAAGGACCAGGGAAAACCCCTTGAAAAATAAAATGATGTTTCCAGATCCATCATTTGGTTTCTAAAGAATTTATTTGGATATGGAAACAAACCTAACACCATAAAAACTATTTCCATTTTGATCCAAAAATCCATTGGAAAACCAAAAGTAAACTAAATCATGATAATTATGATTAATAAATCATTACAAAATATCAATTTAAAATATATATAACAAAATTTAAATCTCAACTACCCTAGGGGACTCAAGAATCATCATGATAGGTGGTGATTAGGTACACACTCAAGAATAGTCTTCAGAATCATTGTTTCACCTGGAATGGAATGATCCAATTCTCAGTTTTGAAGGATATGTGTGGTTGAAAAATAACAATGTCATTTCACTATTTATGTTTTAGAATATTTTAAATAGAGTTTTTTCATAAAACCCAAAACACCCACTGGCTCCCACATAGGTGATAGAGGTTTCACTATAAATCAGCTTTCCAAAAGCAAGTGGTCATTTGGGTTTCTTACCAATGAAACATATGATAAAAAATTTGATGACATTATGGGATTTTAGGCTCATCATAATCTTTTAGAGGAAATTATTTCATACTATTGTACCCTATTATAAATTTAATTCATGTTCATGGATCCTTCCCAAATTCCCAGTCCCCAGTTGGTTTCCATACAATATTAGTGATGGTTCAAGAATGTGTGAATAATTGAAAACCGATCATTATTACAGAATTCATTATATTTAATTTACTTACTAGTGATTCCTTAATATGTTGTTTTTTAGATTAAAGTATCTTGGTAAGGTTCTCTAATGTTTTATTCCATCCATTATTTTAGGAAATATTGTTATAATGTTGCGATCATGGCCATGTAGTGAGATAGATAGATATATTTATGGGAGTAATAAGAACCATCATTGTTCATTGTCACTAAACGGGACGTGACGAACCATTTATGGTAATATGATATGGACCAAAAAATATTTCTTAAAATTATGTAGTGAGGATTCTTAGGAGAATGTTTTAGAGAAATTACTAGAGAGAGAATTATGATTGGTAATCCCTTTTGGTTGGATTAAATGGTAATGTGGATAATAGTGTAAGGGTTACATTGGGAATGTGACATAGTGAAAGAAATATGAGAATAAAAGTAAAGGAAATATATCCATCCAGGTTATGGTCATGGTATGATTCTGTGAAAAGACCTATAAGAGGTGTTTCTCAGAAGATATAGCCCTGGAACAAAAGAACAGTTGAACAAAAAATGAATACTACTAGACAATGGGAGTTTTTTAGTTTTATTATGATGAATTTGAACTAATAAGGGTGGATATAAAGCTGGATGATATTGGGTTCGAACGTAAGCATAGTTTTCTATGTATCCCATCGACACTGGAATGAAATTCCATATAGTTTGAGTCACATAGTTTAATGTCATATGACAAGACCACACCACGGAGTTTTAAATCATGCATTGAGGATATTATCATGTAGTATAACATTGTACACCTAGGACGTCTATGTCATGAAATGTGTTAGAGTAGTGGATTGTGTGGGGATTACAAGTTTGGGGATTCTCTCGGAGGCTTTATCTAGAATATACCCTTTTGGAAGGATAAATTATGGTTTTTGGTGATTAAATCTTGGAATGGGGCTCATATAGGAATCATTTTATTAGTTTTAATAGAACAACTAACTCACTTATCTAGGACCACATGATTCATGATCGATATAAGAAACATAAGATAATGGATGATCAGGAACATTGAATGATTGTTTGTCACTATAAGTTAATGGTTATTATACACTGAGGCCACCCTATCCTAGTTAGAAGATGAGTATATAATGATATAGGGTGTCCCCCCTTAAGATAATCATTATTGGGACTTAAACATCTACTAGTTTGAAAGAAGAAGCTGCAAACTCTATCATGTTTCTGGTATCATGCTAGAGTCATGTGTGACTACATAGGGGAGTTATTACCATTTCATATAAGGATATAAACCTCATTACCAAAGGGATAAATTATTGTAAATTCCTTCAGGTCCATATTTTTTAGGGATAACAAGGGGATACATCTTTTACAGAGGAAATGCATCATCATAATGGGTCATGCTGGTATAAATAATAACCTAATCATGACAAAATTGATGGAATTGGAAAAGGTCTTAATAAAATCTATCAAGGTTCTCAATATTGTGAATAGAAGATGAAAGGCTTTTTCAAAATTAATTAATTCATGGTCCAAATAAATATTATGAGAAAGTGGGACATTAAATATGTGAAGGTTCCCCTCTTAGCAGTAAGAGTTCATGAAGTGGGATTTGTGGGGACATACCTATCCTCCATGGGGAATGAATTGGTACCTATGTGGTTATCATTCATAATATATGGTATAATTTCCTAATTCAAGGTTGGATCAACCTATTCCATGTTTTCCCACCTACCATGTGGTTGGATTGACCTCTTTGTTGTTGGGACACCTGTTGGATGGCTTGAGAAACCTCTTTGTGGTTTTCATGCCCAGTAAGTATTTTTTGGATTCTGACCATGTGATTTTAATTGACCACCAAGCGGTCATTTTTTCACCATGAGGATGAGATCTTCCTCCTTTCATTATTTGTTGTATTTGATATAGAGATAAACTTTCCCAAATAGAGGAACCTTGCTCTCAAATTTATTCACCAAAAATCAAATTTCTTTCAGATGTGAATTTTATTTTAGGAATGGGGATTTTATAGATTCCATAAGTTTTTGGCTTCCTAAAATCAGTGGACACTAGATTCCATGTGGTAAAACTCCACCTCATGCCTATGATGTTCGCTCTACCTTAGAGGGATAGGGTCAACCCTTTCTGAAATCCCTACGGTCAACGCTACCTCAGAACCTGAAGGCTATATTCACTTAAGAATCATGAGGTTGGTACCACCTCAGACCCAGGTGTTCCTATCCACCTCAAAATTTTGAGGTTGACTATACCTTGGACCTGTGAAGTCGACTTCACCTAATTTTGATAGGTCCATTATTAGGACAACATTGTGTGTTTCCATTACATTAAAAATATTTCTAATAATTTGTCCCTAAATACACCTATCTTTTGATTTGGAAAAATATTGTTGCTAGTGACATGTTTTAGTGATCATGAAATACACCCTCAAAATTGAGTCTGTTTAGAATAATAATGAGTTAATTATAAGGAAGTAAAAAATCACAAAATTTTTTATGTGGTCCATTGTGGTGGGTCCTTATAAATTGGTCACTTGGTAACCTTATCATCTCTATTAGTAATTAAGGAGAACTTGAATTTTATGGATAAAATCAGGCAGTTGTGTACTAAAAATTTCCCTTCTCATGAACTCGTGCTCTAATCGAATACATTCTGAGAACCTCTATGAAGTTTAATTTACATGGTTGAATTTATGTTATATTTTATGACCTTGCATCCTATGAATTTAGCCTTCCAAATTTCTTATGTTTATTCCATTGCATGGTGGAGCTCACAGTTCATGTGGTTGATATTCCGAAAAACATGGGTGAACCCATATAGAACATCCCTTGGAAGAATTTTTAACTCCTTAAAAACTTTTATGACCAATCCTATGTTTAACCCCTTTTGATGACCTATCATGGAAGAAATGACTATATATGAGGTTTCAAAACATATCACATCAACGAGAACTAAGTTGGGTAATAACTATGACACATGAACTCATATTCCTATTACCCTCCACCATACATTGATTTCATATCTAATGGGGGTGGCCCTGAGAAACTATCAATTGTTGGAAATGTTACCTATGAAAAGGGTCAGACTATTTTATGAAACAACTATCCAAGAATTTCAGGCCATCAACCTTCCACCAAGATGGATTAACTATTTCAAAATATTCCCTATACAACCATTTCTATAAATGGTAACTTTGTTGAAGAGGATGAATCATAAGGGAACATTCTAGTGTATCAAATTGTAGCTTCAAAATGAGGATGTCTTATGTTATAATGAGATACTCCCAATTATTAATAGATCATAAATATGTCAACATCCAATAATAAATTGTTCTATATTTTTAGCTAGGACTTAAACCCTAGAGGCACATTCGGGATGGATGGGGGATTTTCCTTTTGGCTGTACCATATATATATGTAATATGAATAGTATCATAGTGATATGGGGTTTTTGGTAGTCTGAGTTTCATAGTATTTATACCTCTCTGAACATCACATTATCCTAGATTCTCTACAAAGCTCTAATTTTAGAATATATGTATGATGAGTTCATTTTATTTTCCTTTGACTAGGATTACCTGGAAAGGAACCTCCATTGGTTACAGAATTAATCAATACGAATGAGGGTCTCTTGAGGAAGGAGATAAACTTGAATAAATATGACTCCTTTAGTTCATGGTCTAAATTTTAATCAAGTTTACTAGTCAAGATCATAGTGTGTATCAACCACGAGCTTACCCATCCTGTATCTCTCACAGTCACTCACCCATATATTTATCAATGTTGGAGGAAAGGAATTACACCTATTAATGTTGAAAAGTGGTTCATAAATTTTTATGACTAATCCATATGGTATAATTCATTTTTATATTTATCTATGGGTATCTTCTCTAAATAAAGGAGTTGAAATATGGGGTATGAGTAGGAATTTTATAATTGAAACCCAGATGGACAT
Source organism: Viscum album (assembly GCA_963277665.1). Taxonomy (NCBI): domain Eukaryota; kingdom Viridiplantae; phylum Streptophyta; class Magnoliopsida; order Santalales; family Viscaceae; genus Viscum; species Viscum album. The sequence goes on along the minus strand of OY728166.1, from coordinate 156,327,004 downwards.
AAAAAAGGTAGTTTAACCAAGATGTAACAATACTATCCATGTTATAATGGTTTATTGTATATATTTTCAAGGTAATGTCTCCTCTTAGGATAGAAGGTCCCTTCCATGTCCACTGGGGTTGAATTGTATTACACATAAGAGGGTCTAAATATTTCATCAACAATGAGATCCCAAATATATGATTTCTACCCTATCATTCATATTTAGGTGGGATTAGGACTTCCAATTTTATTCTATATGATCACAGATAAATTTTAATCTGCGAATATAACTTTTCATTCATGCTACACCCCACATAGAGAAATACTATTAAAGATCATTCCATCAATCCACTCGAAAAAATAGTATTTTTAATGTCACTATGAGATGGAATGTTGGATGTGAAAACCAATGTGGAACAAATATAATAAGTTTTTACTCCTTATAGGTTTGGTAGATAATTCCTTATTATTAAAATTTGATTCTATACTCTCTCATGAAGTGTATGGGAAGAATGAAACATTATGGTCTCTCATATGTTTTGGCTGATGCTCACATGGGTAGAGATAAGAGTTTAGATTTTCTTATTGTCTTATGATTCTAAGAATATTAGTTTAAATTAATAATCCAAATTTTAGACATGATCTCACCCTTATTTAATGTTGTAAAGGACTATTATTTACCCAATAGGACTATCAGTGGCTTATAAAAGTAAAAAAGAAGAGTTCATAGTAGAATTTTATGCATGTCTCTTAGAAACACAAGGTGAAAAAGTGGGAAATATATGGAATGGGTCAAGTAAATACTCTTTATTTTATTCTGAGGAAATGTTCTAGACTTGAAAATGTTTCTCCTTTAACAAGAACAAATATTCCTAAACCATGATATACAAATATGTGATCTATTTATGATTATGTGACCTCTCCCAATCTTGAAAAGGGAGGTATTCCTATATATGAATTTTATCTACAATGGTGGACTATTACCCAATTCAAAATAAGGAGAAGAATATTAATGTCGTCAAATTTGTATTGGAACCTAAAATATTTCATAGGATGAATATCCTATTGAAGGGGCACAAATGTTTGGGCGTCGATATAGCCATTAATTACATTGATGGTAGGTTTCTTTACACATCATGAAAAAATGTGATGTTGAGGCCCAAAATGGGTTCAAATAGGTAGAAGGAACTGATCAGAGCACTCTAGATGATGTAAGGCAGATCTTTACCATTTCATACTGTATAGTTTTTTCCTTATAACTAGTTCATGCTTCTTTTTAACTATTTAGTTATATCTAATAGAAGTGGATACCAATTCATTTTCTGAAATACTCAACATTAGATATGTTCCAGGTGTGGATGTTGATTCAGACATTATGTTTGAGGATAGATCCACAAGCATTTCTATGAAATTATAGGTGTTGGATACCTATGCTCGAAGAGTAATGGTGTCACTATTGATGATATCTCCAATTTAATTATCCTTTGTTAGTGTAAAAAAGTATTAGTATGTGATTTTCATTATATCAAAAAATTTCCTAGGGAATACAATTGAGTATATCCATCTATTTTTGACATTAATTACTATTTTAATCACAATAATCATCTCAGTGATGACTCGTTGAATCATTCAGGGTCAGGTTGAGGTAACATGAGTGCAAGAAAAATAAATCTTTGGAATCATTTAGACCGTTTAATGATACCTTTTGGTCCCATATGATGATCTAAACCTAAAGGGATGTAGAATCAATATCCCATTTATATTCTTTTATCAAATATTTCATTGGCCCAAGGATATCGACGGGTGAACATATTGGCCCCAAAATATTACCCATATTAATATTAGGTTGTATGAGATGATATTAGGGGTTTGAGATGATGAGGCTCCCACAAATGATTATAAACCCACAGACGGTCCTTTAAAGAGTTATATAATAAGTCATAGATTATGGTGGTTGAGGAAGATGAAATTATAGTTTTTTCTAATCTGGATTTTAATTTAGATATACTATCTATTATCTTGTGTCTTCGTGATCGATAGATAATGTGCCTGAAAATGAGATTACAATTTACTACTTAAAATAAAAACATAAGTATTTTGATGTTCCACTATTGTAAGATATGTTTCAATTGAACATGGATACTTTCCCTTATATAATTTCAAATAACATGTCATCTAATAGTAATTCCTGGTTCATTAATCATTGATCGACACTTAGGATTCCACTGATACTACTAGCGCTAATAGTGTATGTTACTATGTATAAAATTACTCCTACTATCCCTTTTAGTGAGGTTGTAGTAGTGGTTGTGGATAATTCCTCTTTAATAAATGTTGAGGATTCAACACACCCCAAAATTTTTATACAATTTCTTTTATAATGACTAACACGTTCTATTTAATTAACATGGAATGATTTTCTCATGATTTTTTAAATAGTGTATACAGCTACCCTAATTTTTTAATAGCTAATATTGGAACAAACATTTGTTGAATCAAGGGCAGTCTCATCAGGGAGCACTAAATCTTGGCCTTATCTAGCTAATAAAATGTTAGATTACATCCCATGGACTATCAATTTTACTAGGACATTATTCATACAAACCTTATTATCCAAAAATCTATTAGGAAGAGTTTATAGTAACTCATTTCTTTAACTCCTTTAGATGAACTTCCCACAATGCTACCTGGACTATATCTCATTTGTACTAAATTTTTGTAAGCTGGGTTCAACTATCCACACATTTATGATGGGGTTAAATATTTCATATAGTAATTAGATCGTCATTAGTAAATTATGCTGACTATATCCTTAGGAGTGCTAGATAATAATTGAATAAGTGGAAAAGATAGAATATACTACTATAATGAATGATATGCTACATCTTTAAGTAGAGGCAGAGACTACTTTGTTTCTTGTAAAAATAATATAGTCACATGAAGAAAATGATCTATTGAAGATATTTATGTGAATATGGATCTTCAACTTTAATATACCATTTTTTGAAACAAAAAAATCAAGTAGATAGGCTCTATATTTTTTACATCACTCATTTATATATCAATAAGAAAAAATAAATTTTTCCACAATTAATTTTTATCATAAACATATTACTCCTCCATTATGTTTTTCTCCTTGTATTTGCTTATGAAATATTTAAAACGTAACATAAAAACATTGAATATTATTGAAAGTGAAATGATAAAGGATAAATTATGTTTTCAAATTAATGATTTCTTTTGTATTGATCCAAGCATAACTCATGGATGGGATATGGATAGGTACCATCACCATTCACCAGTGTTTGTCTATTTAAATGATTTTATATAGGGAGTGGTTCAGGGATGGATATAAGAGTATGTAATTTACCATTACACTAATGTTGGAATGTTTGGATGATTTAATTTGGGGAATTTATCATGTACTGATAAAGGAAACAGTACACCAATTGTACACTAGATATGGTCCATTTGGATCATTTCCCCCTTGGTGTGGAGAATGGGTAACCATAAGGGTATGGTCCATCACCATAAACATGAATTGGTATATTTAGATAAATAATTGGTTGAATTCTCAAGAGATCAAATAAAAGGGAATATTTGAATAAGGGTTACATGGTTCAAGATGGTTTCCAAACCACAATGGTTTATATGAATGAGAGGACATTTTTCAAGGTCAAGGGACCCACCGATCACATGTTGAATTCTACTGGGATCATATATGAAACACCATGAAATTATATAAAGAATAAAAGTATATTTGATAGAATATGTTACATGAAATACTAATTTATCTTGTTCTATAAGTAATGTTGTGTTTATCATTTGTTACAAGAAAAAATGAGATTCTTCTAAATTTTGCGTTACTTGAATGATCGATTTTTCCCAAAAAACAATAAATTATCAAAATTATTATTTAATATGATAATTATTGTAACACCCCGAGATTTTATAGAAAAATTATTTTTAATTTCTTTGATGTCTTGTGTTGTACGCTACACCAATATTATATTACGCTATACGCAACAATGTATTAGCATGTAGTATACACAAACACTATTCTTGGCTTGTGTTGTACACAGGAGTGACCTTCCTCAATAGCGTGTATTGTACGCAATACTGAGTTTCACAAAACAATGATATATTGTTATAAAATTATTATGAACCAGAAATTATGAATACTATTAACAAAATTTTTAATTTTATAACATTATCATTAATCTTAGACATATTCTAGAACATTTTATGAGAACAAAATAAACTTTTCGTTTAATGTAAGTATTTTTCACAAAATGATGTTTGGACGCCTTTTGATGGCGCACCCACTATAAATATAGTTTTCACACGTTTATGAGTTAATTTTGACAAAATAAACTTATTCGTTTAAATAATTACATAAAAATTTACTTTTGATAATTTTTTAATATTTTTCTGTTAACTTTCATATTTTGATAAATAGTAAAAATACACTGAAATTTAATTAAAAACTAATTTTTTCATCAAGATTATTTATAGGGATAAGTTATAATATTTAATTGTTTTAAAGTATAAATAGAATATATATTTCACCATTTAATATAATGTATGTCATCATCATTAATTCTATATTGAATTAATAGATAAAAACATTTCAATCTCTTTTAATGTTTTAACTTTTTAAACATGTTTTCTCAACAGTGGGATTAATTTTAAATTAAATACGTCAACGTCTGTATTTTGAATATGGAAGAATGGATTCCATATTTGGAACCCGTAGGTACAAATTATGTTAATAGGATACTTTTTATTTTTAGATATTATGAATAGTAATTAAGGTAAATTTTATTTACTATAGTTAATGGTATGTCAGATAATTAAGGGTAAAAATAAGATTATAAAATTACCTTAACACCTGCCAAAATTATATTTAATGAATAATAGTCGACCCATATCACCTAAGGGTCTGAATATATTTATTTCAAGGACATTTGACCATGAAAGAGATGTAATTATTATTAAAACCAAAGAAAGTGACAACACGTCACTCTCTTATATCTTATAAATGTAATAATTTTAATTTAGTGATAGACTTCCTAAAAAATTGAACATAAATAGTCTCAAAAAATCTAATAAAATTATCTACATCATTTTAATTTATTTATAATTTTTAGGGATTAAATAACTATCATTAATGGTGACACAATAGTGATGTAGAAATTATTTTATTGATTGAAATATCAAATAAATGGTTTTAAAAATATGAAAATAAATATTATATGAACTATTTAATGAGATCCACAAATCATATAGGTAAATATGACATGTTAAGAATCTATTAAATATTTTTTGATAATATATTCTCGTTTTGGATTTAATTTAAATTCAAATAAATGAATAGTGTCAAAATTGACACTATTGTTATTTTATAAAAACAAAATATTATTAAATTATATAAAAATAAAAAAAAAACAAAAATTATAAATTAAAATTTATATGGTCTAAAATGTCATAAATTATCCAATTATGGAAAATAAACAACAAATTAGTAATTATTTATAACAATTTAAAATGTAGAATATTGTTAGAGAAAATAAAATTAAATAGATTATATAAGTGTAAATCCAGGTGATAAGGTTTAAAATAAATTTCCCACATGTATTAATCTTATTGGTTGATGATCTTACAACCCTATCTCAAATCATCTTGTATTTTGAGTCATTTTGGAGGTTTTTAGGTGGGGTTTGAGTTTATTATAATTTAATATTTTAGATGTTTCCAAAAGTGCCCATCTCCTCTCTTATAAAAGGGCACATCCTCCCTCTTCACTTAATATCATTTTCAGACCTCATGCTCGGCCAAACCCTATCCATTTATCTTCTCCACTTCCCTAGAACCATACTAGAGGTATTAATCTTTTCAAAGAACATCTTTAGTGCCCTAAGAGGAGGTTCAGAAGTGGCGCGTCGAAAAAGAGGTAATATCCTTTACCGATTCGTTCAAATTTATTTCTCCTTCTACTTCCTATTTATTATTTGTTTAAAAATAAAGTAATATCATCAGTATCACTAATATAATTATATGTTATTATAAATATTAAATAACCATATTTCACCTTCTATCCATCATACAGAAAATGAAATCACCACCTGTGCGTACGTACGGAATACCGTCTCCACGCCATGGTGTAATCTGTTTTCCCCCACCACCATACTCGGATGGGTATAATGGTGGAAATAATAACTATATATGATTATTATAACATGATACTAATTTTTTTTATATTATATAATCCACTCCAATACCATTAAACACTTATGGGAACGATATTATTGCTCGTGCGTACGTACGGATTACCGTCTCCACGATGCGATACGATTCATTCTCCATGCTAACCATTCAAGAATGATTTTAAAGTATTTACAATAAGTAATCATGAAATATATGAAATAATAATTATACTAGATTTATTGTATATTTCTATCATTTACATCCATTTGATTTAATAAGGAAACAATTTTACCCAAAACGCTGCTTTAACATGGAATTGACAAATGAAAGGGTAATATAAAGTTGTAAGTGAATCATTTATGATATCATAAATATTATTATTGTTCTCTTATAAGTTAATAATATGTTTAATCCCACTATACAAGAGTATCAGACACATATGGATGAAATTGGACATAAGGTAAGGGATAATTATTCGAATCTCTTTCTAATCTATGATTGTTTATTCATAAGTATTTACTGGGGTTATATTTATAAGCCATATCTATTTTTTACAAAAAAAAATTCATAAAGTTTTTACAGTTCTTCCATGTATTTTTAAATTCATTTTTAACCCCTTTTAACTTTTACTGTGTAGTATGGAAGGAATCTTTCTTTTGTTTACCATACAAGGCACCTTTTGACTTTTAGGGAAAAAGTACAAGAAAAATGTTTTTTAACTTATATGGCATGAATGGATTATTATGATTTCATAACACCATATTTTCATGAATCTTACTCTACATTATTTCATTATTATTTTCAACAAAATTATTTTTCTTTTAAAATTACATGGTATTTTTTGAAAAGAAATTGATTTTGAATAAGAAAGGATATTTTTCTCAATAATTCATTTCAAGTGATTTATCAAAACTATTTCCCATCTAGTATTACATTATTTAGTATGATTATGTATCAAGTATAATGTCTTTATTATTTACATGGTTTTTTTATTCTTATGATTAAATAATATCCATTTGTTTTTTATGGATTATATTATGATGGGATGATGTTTATGAAACCCATTTTATTCTTTGGGTTATGATGAATTATTTATGTTTATTTTATGGCACACGGTATAATGATTTCATTATAAGATGATTGAGACCTATATCTCTATCCAATGCATTGGGTAATTATTTATATCTCATTTTATAGACATTTCTAGAATGGTAAGTCAAATATTGTTCAGTAATACCGGACTGGAATGGCTGGTAAACCCGGTTCAGTAATGGAATTTGTCAACAATAATGGTCTTGGAAGCAATGCCTTGGCCATTATGTAAATCATATCATGTGATTAATCATTTTCCACAATTACATGTTTAATCCTCATGATACTTTATCATGATAAATGTTCATTTATGATCTATGCCTTATGTACTTCCATGTTTTATGTCATTACTCAAGATTTTGATGTTTAGATTTTATGTTCATGTTTTTACGTTCAAATGTTTATTGATTGTTTTATGTTCTCCACGTTTACCCTTACTGAGCATTTGATCTCACCATTTTTATTTTTTCTTTTCCCCAGGATATAAATAAAGGCTTTAGGTAAAAAACAAAAGGGTAAGATCTTTATGAGAGATTTTGAAGATCTTTCACAATGATTAGAAGATTATTTTCTGCATTTTTTAATACACTAATCTATTACAGTACATGGGTGTCACTTTTTATTATGTATTATGTATTCTGAAAAAGTAATGTAATGTCCATGTACATCAAGCTTTGGGTCTCTACATTTGGTATCAGAGGAACAGTTTAGTTAATCTATAGAAACTAGGATGTGAAAACTTTAGTGAGATTCCTAGAAATATTTCAAAGGTATGTCTAGGGATGTACCTATGGTCAATTATATGTTTAGGTTAAAATCCTAGAATTAAGATAATGATCATGAATAAACTAGGATAAAACCTATGATGTTAGATATTGAAGGTTCTCCCCCTTTATTATGTTTTTTTCCTGATATGATTTTTCCCTCTTACGCTATGCTTTTTGGGTTTTAGATAATGGATGGAACCCAAAGGAATCATGTTAATGATCAATGCACCTGGAAATGTAATGATTGTCCTCATAAACAACCAAATGTTATGGGAAATGAAGAGAAAAATTTTATTGATATACTTACACAAGCTATGAATCATTTTAGACTACCAAATGAGCAGAGAAGGGAACAATATTCTATTGAGTCCTTCATGAGGAAACGTCCTCATTCTTTTCGGTGGTCTTTTGATCCACTTGTAACTGAACAATGGATCGGTACCATTGAAAATATATTTTCCATATTTCGTTGTTTAATGAATGAAAATTCCATTTTGGTTGTTTACCTTTTAGAAGGTGAAGCAGACTAGTGGTGGACTATAATTAGAAATACAATTCCCCAAGATGAAATTGAATCCATGGAATGGGATGAGTTCAAGAACATTTTTTTAATAAGTACTTCCCTCGTATTCTTAGAAAAACTATGGAAAAGAAGTTCCTCTAGATTAATAAAAAGGATGATGAATCTGTTGGTATATATGAGATGATTTTTATAAGGCATGCAAGGTATGTGTAACGCCCCGACCCCAGTTACCCAGAGTCAGTGAATTATTGTGTAACATTGGCAAGATAACAAAAGATCAAGTGTTGAAAGACCGATTAGTTTAGTAATCTCGGAAACACTAGATACATTCATAAGTCTTACATAAATCATAAAGTAAAACAAAACTAAAAAAACATCTTGTCTTCATATCCCCTCGTACTATCCCTGTAGGTCATTCATAATATATTTCATCACATGTTGGAAAAATTAAAACATTGAAAGGGGTGAGCTCAGATGCTCAGTAAGGATAACAATATAGAGAAAACTTTCATAAATAAACATAAACATTTAAGGAAATGTATAACTAAAAAAAATCTTTTTAAACATGAAATTCAGCATAACATGGAAAAAATAAAATGAAATAATGCCATTTACATATTCACATGGATAGTCTACAAGTCGAATAATAAAATGCAATATCAATAACCAATTTCATAATGATGGAATGCATAATTCCATACTATCATAACCATGTAGCCAAAGCCTCGTGCCAAGACTACAAATAAGATTTTGTCAAGGCCTCATGCCAAGACACTAGTTTGTCTCATGAGACCTACCGATGCATCGAGGAGCTATAGTGGGCTCCACCCATCACTTATTAATTCCAATGCATTCCATATATGAAAAGGATTAAACATATCATAAACCATAACATAATCATATCACATAAAACATGCATAAAAGAAACGTAAAATTCCTACATTTCAATAACAATATATAAATACAACACATTGATATAATAAAAACTTTATCAAAACCATTTACAATACCAAAATAAAATAAAACAAAAACTCGTTATTTATTTTTCATTTTAAAAAATGTTATGGATTATAGAGGAAGCTGAAACTCAAATAATGGTCATGGCGGTGGAGAAGTCGTTGTCGCCACATACGTAAGACGAAACATTCTATTTTTTAATTTAGTAAAAACGATTCGTATAAAAGGATTCCTTTTGAATAAAAGTAAAAGTCAAAGGGGTTTATATACTGTATAAAATAAAGTTGTGTATAAAACAAAATATGCCTCAATGAAAGGAGATTGAGATGATGTCCCTTAAAAAGATCATTTCTTTAAATAAAATTGATCTATTATGTGTATTCACAATAAGTACACATAATTAAAGTACAAATACAAGATAGTAAATAACAATATCATGACCTAATTTGAAAGGAGGAGATGAACCCAATGAATGGAAATTGGGATAAGAAGTTCCCGTACCTCGTGTCCGACTTGACTCGATCATTATTTAACCTCCTGAATAATAAACTAGAGTTAATTTATACTTGCTTAAGAACATTTTCGCAGTTTATTTTTCCTTTTATATCACTTATTACCATGTTATGAACATTATGTAATCATTTAAGTTAATAACAGTCATTTTGTCGATCTTTGGTACTTGAGTTAAAAAAAATCTTATAATTACAAGTTGTTCATGTGGTGAAATATCCATTATATGAAGAATTATATTTATGATGTAGATATAATACATTTCATATATATCCATTATATACATGCATTTATAATATTATATAACATTTAGAGGTATGAAATGAAATGCATCATTTATGGAGACGGTAAGTCGTACGTACACATGAACACTACTTTCATATCTATTTTGTATTTAATTGAATGAAATCATAATGATATAAAGGTTTATTATAACTCCAGTATAATATCATATATAATATAATTTACTCCATCCTTTACACGTCCCACATATGGCATTAACGATTCAAATCACTTTAAGGGGGCAGTAGTCTGCACTTCCTAAAATGAAATTATCGCGTTTACCCATAATGGAAATCATAAAGGTATGCCATAAATGAGAAATAAATTAGAATAATGAAAACATAAACATAATATATATATCATATATGAAAATAGTGTCTTCATAATGGACACCAGGAGAGGTGTTAAAATAATATTGAATAATCATCGTTTCGGGAGGCAATAATTCACCACCCATAGAAACAGTATGTAATTTTACCATTAGATGAAGGTTTGTGTAAGTGTAAATAAAATAATTCACATAAAAACATCCTAGTATATTTAAGATACTGGTTTTGTTACAAAATAAATTAATGAAAAGAGTTTATGGGGTTGGAGAAGAAAAATAAATCAAAAGAACATAAGAGAAGACATTACCTTAAAGTCAGGTAACTCTTTTTGATTTGAGACAAAGGCTTCCTTGGTAAAACTTCTGCCCAAAGTGAGGCTCCTAGTAGTAAGATAGGGAAGTTGAGATAGTATTTGGGTAGAAGTTGGCTGAGCCAAATGACTTTTATGGCTTGAATAAGGAGGTAAAGGTGGGGGCCTTTTATAAGAGGATAGGAGGGGCACTCTTGGAATGTCATGAAATGTTATATATTATGAACGGATTTTCGGATTTTAAAGGTCCGAAGATAAAATATTTCGAGGATAAGGTGATAAGGGTTTGAAATATACTCATCCAATAGGTTTTTGACTTGTTTATGTACTATATATTACATTATCCTTCCATTTTATTAAAATCATTAATTAATGAGGTAATCGCTTCATCATCATGGTGTCATAAAAAATTTAATTTATTTAATGTCTAAAAATTATAAATAAATTACCATGATGTAGGAAATTGTTTTATATTTTCAATGAATATTTATAGTCAAAAATTACTTATATAACCCCATGTAATAATTTTTTTTAGTAAAACAACACATGTTTGTGACAATTTTATTTCTACTTTAAATAAAATGTTATTAATGTCATTTTCTTACCCAAGTTGCTCCATGTGGTCCCAAAGTTGACCCATGGATTTTCTGGGTCCCACATAACTCATCCAATAATTTTAGAACATGTGTCAAGATATTTTCATATTTTTATAATATTATTTTTACCATAAATTTCAATAATTACCTTTAATCGCGATTAATAAAACGTAAATGTTACTATTCACCAAAAAATTATTTTAATCCCATTGAACCAAAATATTCATCATAATGACAACCATGTATGTCAGATTTTTGAAAATAAAATCACAGAAGTGGTAATGTTTCATTTACATGAAAAATTAGTTTTTAAACTTCCACTTATTGGTTTCACTATTCATCAAAAATTGAAGTTTTTCAGAAAAATACCAAAAATTCACCCTAATCTATATTTGATATTAATAATTAACAAATGTGTATATTTTAAAAAATTCAAAAAATATAAGTTGAATTAATTAATTTAATAATTAATTCCTACTGCCATATCTAACAGCGTGTTTTTAAAAAACAATATATATCAAAAGATTGACAATTGTTTATGTCCAATTTCAATGTGAAATCAATTCTAATGACAACCATTGGATAAAATGGTAAAATTATATTATAATTATACTTTAAAACCACTAAATAGTATAATGTATCACTATTAATTATTTTGATTAAATTTTTTTTTTTCTAATTAAAATTTATTAATTTTCACTTTTCATCAATATATAAAAGTTATCCGAAAAGTTCCAAAATTTCACCCTAGGCTAAATTTGATATTCTGAATCCAAAAAAAGTTCCATTTTTAAAGATAAATTTTAAAAAATTTCAAAAATTGGGTATAACTATTCATAACGTCTACTTTGATGGGTTGTGGTGTGTGTTAGAACTCGAAGTTGCGTACAACACACGCTACTGTATTAGTCAAAGAGAAGTGTACCATGGAATCATGGGGTGTTACATTCTCCCCTAATTCAAATAATTTCATCCTCGAAATTTCATATAATATCACTATATAAAAAGGCTCAGGTGATTCTTCCTCATAAGTTCCTCGAGTTCCCATGTTGCCTCCTCCATCTTAGGGTTTCTCCATAGAACTTTTACTAGACGAGTCGTCCGGTTTCACAACACTTCTCTTGTATCAAGAATCCTGACGGGCTCTTCGCAATAAGATAGATCGGATTCCAGTTCTAATTATTCATAGGTGAGTACATGCGTTGGGTCAGGCAAGTATTTTTTTAACAGTGATACGTGGAATACATAGTGAACTTTGGAGAGACTTCGCAGCATTGCCAAATGGTAAGCTACAGCCCCAATTCGTTCTAGAATTTCGAAGGGTCCGATGTACCTGGGACTCAATTTACCCTTCTTACCGAAACGTATAACTCCCTTCCATGGAGATACCTTCAAGAAAACATGATCTCATACCTAAAATTAAAAATACTTCCTTCTGTTGTCATCATAGTTCTTCTGCCCACTTTGAGCTTCTTTGATGTGGTTTTGGATTACCTTCACATTTTCCATCGTTTCCTCCACCAGTTCTGGGCCTACAAGTTTTCTTTCACCAACTTCATCCCAACAGGTTGGTGTGAAACATCTTTTTCCATATAATGCTTCATATGGTGCCATCTGAATACTTGAATGGAAGCTATTGTTATAGGAAAATTCTACCAGAGGTATATATTGATCCCACATACCCTGAAATTCAAGTGAGCATGATCTCAACATGTCTTCTAAGGTTTGAATAGTTCGTTTTGATTGTCCATCTATTTGAGGGTGGTAAGAAGTGCTCAAATGAAGTTCAGTATCTAGGGCTTTCTTAAGGCTTTTCCAGAATCTTGATGCAAAATGGGGATCACGATCTGAGATAATCGACAGGGGTAATCCATAAAGTCTCACAAAATCATTAATATATAGTCTTCCTAGATGTTCAAGTGGTAGATCTTCACTTATAGAAAGAAAATGTGTTGACTTTTTGAAGTGATCAACAATGACCCATATTGTGTCATTCCTTGTAGGAGTCTTTGGTAGTCCCATGACAATGTCCATCATAATATTATATCATTTCCACTCAGGTATGGGAAGAGGTTGCAATACTCTGCTAGGCAGTTGCATTCCATCTTTCACTTGTTGACAAACAATACATCTTGACACAAAATCAGAAATCTCCCTCTTCGTGTTGTCCCACAAAAAATGTCCCTTTAAATCTCTATACATTTTGCTGCTCCCAGGGTGTATAGAGAAATTGTAACTATGAGAATCATCCAACAATTCCCTCTTTAAATCCGGTATATCGGGAACACAAAGTCTCCTCCCAAATTTCAAAATTCCATCTTCGTACCCAAAGTCACTCAATCGCCCATCATTCACAGCTTTAATCTTATTTTTCAACTCTTCATCATCGGCCTGAGAACACTTTGTCCTTTCTAGTAAAGAAGGTTTGGCAACCATTTGAAAATGTTTTGATGTTTCACCCTCCATGGTGATTCCCATATCCATCTTTACTAGATCTATGAAAATTGGATCCCTTTCCTAAAGTTTATGAATTAATATATTCATAGAAAAAGAGGTAAGTATATATATATATATATATGCTTGACAAGTAGAGTTTCAGCCTTAACTAATTTATACCACAAACTCATCTTTCACTCAAAAAGATAATAGAGCTCAAAAATATTATATTTATCCTAATAGTATAGGGTTCCAAATATTGACATATAAAATGAAGAAAAGTATTTTGTAATAACCAGGGACTTCCTATAGGCTAGTGGTATGTAATAAAGGTCAGTCGCACTATGGTTGTGGGTTCGATTCCTATAGCTTTGTTCAATGCGATGGGTTAGCCCCCGACCTGCAGGTTGTCATTTTCCTCAAAGTATAGTATTATAATATTCCAAAAATAATCTTCAGAAATGTTTTAACCTTAAACAATACAATCCAAAGATCAAATTAATCCATTCCAACCTTTATAGTTATCCAAAATTCTTTTGTCCAGACTTTCTCTAAAAGGTCTCTAAATTACAAAATGAATTGTAACATCAGATTCCCTAAATAAAGTAATGTTTCTCTTATTGTCACATACTAAAAAATATGATTACCTTCATCATATTAAAACCATAATGAAAACAACAAGTACTGCAGTACAATCCTTATATATATCACATTATTCTTATAACCATACTATAGTTATTGAGTCCAAAAACACAAGTAAAATAATTATTCAACTTCATCTGTAGTAACAACATAAGCTTGGCCTTATTCCCTTAGCCTTTTCTATGGTATGTTTCCCCGACGATTAGGAAATTCATTTTCATAATTACCCATTTCTCTACAATTTTATCATTCAACATTGACAGTAACTCTCCTTCCCTTGCAATCATTATCTCGGTGCCCCTTTTCACCACACATGTAATAGACTCCAATTCCCTTCAAGCAAGTATCGGGGTGTTTATTCCCACATTTACTGCAGGACTGATATTCAAATTTTCCCTTATTCCCCTTATTTTCTATCCAGATTGATCAGAAGATCTATTCTTATCTTGATTTTCTTTAAAGTCATCAGGCTTAGAGAATTCCTTTTCCATCTTGATTGCACATGAGACAATATCTTCGTACGACGAGAAGGTTTCTGAGACTAATTCTCAATGGAGAAATGGTTTTGACCCATCAAATAAATGATCAATCCTACTTCTTGGGTTATGTATATAATTTGTATCATACCTTCCTAACCTTATAATGTTCGCCTCATACTTTGCGACATTCTCATCCCCTTTTTGCCTCAGACTCAGAAATTGCCTTTCCATATATGCTCGATGGTCACGAGGAATGTATTTTTCTAAGAAAATCTCTTTGAACTCCCTCCATTCCATATTTGATAATTCATCATCTTTCTTTGTGTTTTTAATGAATAACCACCATTGATCAGCATCTCCAATGAGGCGGTAAACTGCCATGATAACCTTTTCCCTTTCACTACTCCCCAAGGCCTGGAATATTTTCTCTAAGGAATTTATCCATTTATCATCTAATAATGGATTTGTACCCCCATTAAATTTTTGTTGTAGTTTCCTCATGAAAGGGTCTAACATTGATCCTCAATGTCGCGGATCAGGGTAATCCATACGAGTAATGTTATTATTCATAACCTAAGTGAGTTGTCCCAGTATGGTGATATGTTGATCTGCACCAGTTGTATCTCCAGCTCCACTATAATTATCTTGAGCAAGAGGTAAATCCATACATGGAGTGAGTTCATTGATACAGTTTCATTCCTCCCACTATGCTCCATTTCTAAACAATGGAATAAACTAGATTAGTTTATGAATCAAAATACATAATTACATAGTTGTAAAACACATAACATAAATTGAACTATAATCATAAAAATGTTTTCTTTGAGGAAGTATATACTCATAAACCCTTCATAATGGTTTGTAAAGAAAATGAGAATTGTCCTAAACATATCCCTGGGGAGTGTCATAACCAAGAGTGCAGCAAGGCCCGTTGCCATCCACCAGTTCCCGTTCGAGTCTAGATCAAAGCAGTGTTTTCAGGTTTTACCACTAGGTACATCTGTGCCAGAGCCGCCTCTACCTGCTCGTATCCAAATAGGGATATATTGCACGGAAAACTCAAAATATCCCTACATGAACAAAATTCTAGGAAGGTATTATATACTAATCGTCAAAGTCTATCTTATGGCTATGTGCTCTAATCATATTTTTTCTAAATTTAGCTTCCATGGTTAGTACTAAACTACCTCTGATACCAACTGTAATTCCCCGACCCCAGTTACCCAGAGTCAGTCCATTATTGCATAACATTGGCATGATCACAAAAGATCAAGTCTCGAAAGACCAATTAGTTTAGTAGTCTTGGAAACACTAGATACATTCATAAGTCTTAAATTACGTTATAAAGTAATACAAAACTAAAATAAACATCCTGTATTCATATTCCCTCATACTATCCATGCAGATCATTCATAATATACTTCATCACATCCTGGAAAAATTATAACATTTAAAGGGGTGAGCTCAGAGGCTCTGTGAGGATAACAATACAGCAGAAACATTCATAAATAAACAGAAACATTTAAGGAAATGTATAACTAAAACAAAAGCCTTTTAAACTTGAATTTCAGCAAAATATGGAAAAAATAAAATGAAATAATGGCATTTACTTATTCACATGGATATTCTACTAGTCTAATAATCACATGAAATATCAATAACCACTTTCATTATGATGGAATGCATAATTCCAGACTATCATAACCACGTAACCAAGGCCTCAGGCCAAGTCTACAAATAAGATTTTGTCAAGGCCTCATGAAAAAACACTAGTTTGTCTCATGAGACCTACCTATGCATTGAGGATCTATAACGGGCTCCACCTTTCACTTATTAAGTCCAATGCATTCCTTATATGAAAATGTTTAAACATATCATAAACCATAACATAATCGTATCACATAAAACATGCATAAAGAAAACATAGAATTTCCAAATTTCAATCACAATATATCAATACAAAAAATTGATATAATAAAAACATTATTAAAACCATTTTCAATACCAAAATAAAAGAAAACTAAAACTTGGTATTGATTTTTCATTTTAAAAAAAGATATGGCTTGTAGAGGAAGTCGAAACTGACATAATGGTAATGAAGGTTGAGAAGTTGTTGTCGCCGCATATTTAAGACAAAACATTCCTTTTTGTCATTTAGTAAAAACGATTTGTATAAAAATATTCCTTTTGAATAAAATTAAAAGTCAAAGGGGTTTATACACCGTATAAAAGAAAGTTGTGTATAATAAAAAATATTCTTCAATGAAAGGAGATTGAGACGAAGTCCCTTATAAAGACAATTGTTTTAAATAAAATTGATCTATTATGTGTATTCACAATAAGTACATATAAAGAAAGTACAAATACAATATAGACCATAATAATATCATGACCTAATTTGAAAGTATGAGATTAACCCAAAGAATGGAAATTGGGTTAAGAAGTTCCCTTACCTCGTGTCCGACTTGACTCGATCGTTCTTTAACCTCATGAATAATGAACTAGAGTTAATTTCTAATTGATTAAGAACCTTTTTCAAGTTCATTATTCCTTTTATATCACTTATTACTATGTTATGAACAATATGTAATCATTTATGTTAATACCAGTCGTTTTGTGGATTTTTGGTACTTGAGTTAAAAATAAAATTCTTATAATTATAAGTTGTTTTTGTGGTAAAATATCCATTATATCTAGAATTATATTAATTATGTCGATATCATATATTTCATATATATCCATTATATACATGCATTTATAATATTACATAACATTTAGTCGTATGAAATGAAATGCACCGTTCATGGAGACGGTAAGATGTACGTACACATGATCGCTTCTTTCATATATATTTAGAATTTAATGGAATCAAATCATAATGATATAAAGGTGTATTATAACTGAAATATAATATCATATATAATTTCATTTACTCTATCCTTTACATGTCCCACATATGGCATTAGCGATTCAAATCACTTTTAGTGGGCGGTAGCCCGCACTTCCTAAAATGAAATTATTTCGTTTACCCATAATGGAAATCAAAAAGGTATGCCATAAATGAGAAATAATGAATCATAAGGAAAACATAAACATAATATATATATCATATATGAACATAGTGTCATCATAATGGCTACCATGAGAGGTGTTAAAAGAAGATTGAATAATCATCGTTTCGGGATGGAGTAATTCTCCACCCATAGAATAATATTTTCTTTAACCAATAGACGAAGGTGTGTGTAAGTGTAAATCAAATAATTCTAATAAAAACATCCTATTATATTGAATATACTGTTGTTGTTACAAAATAAAGGAATAAAAAGATTTTATGGGGTTGGAGAAGCAAAATATAAAAAAGAACATAAGAGAAGACATTACCTTAAAGTTGGGTAACTCTTTTTGATTTGAGCCAAAGGCTTCCTTGGGAAGACTTTTGCCCAAAGTGAGGCATCTAGGAGTAAGAGAGGGAAGTTTATAGAGTATTTGGGTAGAGGCTGGCCGATCCAAATTGATTTTATGGTGTAAATAAGGTGGTAGAGGTGGGGGCCTTTTATAAGAGGAGTGGAGGGGCACTCTTGGAAATTCATGAAATGTTACATTATTATGAAATGATTTTCGTCTCTTAAAGGTCCCACAATGATGTATTTATATGATAAGGTGATAAGGGATCTAAATATACTCATCCAATAGGTTTTTTAAAAGTGTAGCTATTAGAGATTACATTATCCTTCCATTTTATTAAAATCGTTAATTAATGAGGTAATCGCTGCATCATCATTGTGTCATAAAAAATTTAATTTATTTAATGTCTAAAAATAATAAAACAATTACCATGATGTAGGAAATATTTTTTTTATTTACAAGGATTTTTTATAGTCAAAAAGTTAACTTATATAACCCCATTTAATAATTGTTTTAGTAAAACAACACAAGCTTGTGACAATTTTATTTTTACTTTAAATAAAAAGTTATTAATGTCATTTGCTTACCCAAGTGGATCCATGGGGTCCCCAAGTTGACCCATGGATTGTATTGATAGGACATGACGCATAAAATATGTTTAGAACAAGTTTCAAGATATTTTCATATTTTTATAATATCATTTTTTCCTTAAATTTCACTAATTACCATTAATCGCTATTAATTAAACATAAAAGTTACTATTCACCAAAAAATTATTTTAATCTAATTAAACCACATTTTTCTTCCTAATTACCACCATGTATGTTGGATTTTTGAAAATCAAATCACAGAAGTGGTAATGTTTCATTTACACGAAAAATTATTTTTTAAACTACCACTTAGTGGTTTCACTATTCACCAAAAATTGAAGTTTTTCCGAAAAATACCAAAAATTAACCCTAAGCTATATTTGATATTCCAAATTCAAAAATGATGTCTATTTTAAAATACTCAAAAAATATAAGTTGAATTAATTAATTTAATAATTAATTCCCACTGTCACAACAAATAGCGTGTTTTTAAGAAACAATATATATCAGAAGATTGACAATTGTTTATGTCCAATTTCAATGTGAAATTAATTCTAATGACAACCATTGGATAAAATGGTAAAATTATATTCTAATTATACTTTAAAACCACTCAATATTATAATTTATCACTATTAATTATTTTTATTAAAAAAGTTGTTTTTAATTAAAATTTAGTAATTTTCACTATTCATCAAAATATAAAAGTTATCCGAAAAGTTCCAAAATTTCACCCTAGGATAAATTCGATATTCCAAATCCAAAAATGAAGTCCATTTTAAAATATTTTTTTTTAAAATTTCAAAAAGTAGGTATTACTATTCATAACGGCTACTTTGATTGGTTGTGGTGTGTGTTAGAATTCGAAGTTGCGTACAACACATGCTTCTGTATTATTCAAAGATAAGCGTATCATGGAAGATTGGGGTGTTACAGTATGCATTTGGATTTATTATCTAACCTGAAAGTAAAGTTGATCAATTCTTCAGTGGATTAAAACCATGTCTTTGAAGGGCATTAGCTATAAGAGACTTTAGTAGGTATCTAGAAATAGTGTGTTGTGCTATCAAGGTAGAAATAGAAGTTACTTGTACATATCCATCTCATGGTTTTGACAATAAATGGAAGATGAAGTTCAAGGAAAAATCTCAAAACAAGGTTGAAAAGAAGACGAATGTTTCGTTATGCTCAATGTGTGGAAAGAAGCATGGTGGAGATTGTCTTAAAGGGAGTACACAATGTTTTAAGTGTGGAAAAGAAGGCAATCGATCAGCTGAGTGTCGAAGTAATGGGAAAATGGTAGCTAATGATGTGAATAGGGATAAGACAACAGAGAACGCACCACTGACACTTCAATGCTACAAGTGCAACGAAATCGGGAATTATGTTAACCAATGCCCTAATCCAATTTTAAATGATGATCAACATCAATAATCTCTTAAGGAAAAGGACAAAGGTAAGTCCCATGAGATCAATATTTATGATGTTGATTATAAAAATGATGTGGTGGAATTATTAAATGTTTATGTAATGGTATTCAAAAATAATGTTGTGGAATCTCATTTGTAGTATCGTGGAATATTGGCATATCTATGTATTGGTTTATTTTGGTTTTCATTAATTTTATGGTACCGGTAACCATGAAAAGTGATTGAAATATTTTTGGAAAGAAGATGATATGCACATAATGACGGGATAAGGAGAAAATAATATATTTGATAGTATTAATGAGCTCATAATTGATATATGGACAAAGTGACATCATGGTTTGAATATAAAGAAATTTTGGGATTTTGGTATATGGAAAGAGTTAACTGCTGACAATATTACAGTTTTCACTAAGGTTCAATGGGTATTAATTTTTCAAGAGAATACATGATTAAGGTATTCACATGTTTGTAATGTGAATAACAACAAGATATATCTTATGATATATTGGGGATAGATGATGGTAATCACGTGCTTGGTAGATGACCTCTCTAGTAATATTTTTCTTTATACTATGAGATTGGACAGAAGTATTTTGGATAAGCCTAAAGATTGGAATGTATTAAGTTAGACATCAGGTGGTATTGTATAAGGCTAGAACAGTTTGATATTATTTATAAAATGTTATAATAGTATAGTTTTAGAAAGATTAAAACCCGTAGGTCGGGCCACAACCCATCGCGTCAGACACGGATACAGGAATTAAACCCACAACTGAAGTGTAACATGCCTTTATCTCTAACCACTGGCCTACAAGAAGTCCCTAGTTAGTAGAAATTAGTTGTATTTTATTATTTGGTATGATATATGAAGTATAAGTCCATTTTTTGAATCATAAATGGTTAATCTTACCACCGATGGACTTATGTATATTTAATAAATTTTTCTTAGTTTTTGTTTGAGATAGAGGGAATAACATGTCATTATATTGCATGATCTACTAACATTTCAAGAAGGAAAAATTCAACTTCATTTCTTTAAATAAGAGACAAAGTGGAAATTGATCATGGAATGACCAACGATGATATTACATTGAAATCAAGTAAGTATTTATCCTTATGAAAAAATTCATCAACTTTAGGGAAATGATCTTGGAAACCAAAAACGTTGTCCTAGTACTCTCATATATGATGAATTAGATGGTACCTTAGATAATCACAAATTTATTTCTTTGTGATTTTTGGATTTTTCCTAGCGATGTTCTCTACCACTCCCCATCAGAACATGATGGTTAGATTTCTCTTCCATATCAATGTTTTCAGCTATGTTATACAATGTGGAAACCCAGTGATGAGTTAATTTGGGTAACAGTTATGTTTATTAATTTAATTTTTAAAAATTAAGTTTTAGTATTCCTTTTTATGATTTCTGTTTCTATGAACGAAACATTCAAGTAGTAAACAATTTATAACCCAAACAAATTTTGAGGGCGAAATTCATTTTAAGGGGTTTAGATTGTAATACACCAAGATTTTATGAGAAATATTATTTTTAATTTCTTTGATGTCTTGTGTTGTACACTACACCAAGATTAGCTTGCGCTATATTCAACACCGTATTAGCTTGTAGTATACTCAAACACTATTCTTGGGTTGTGTCTCACGCAAGAGTGACCTTCCTCAACTCCGTGTGTTGTTCGCAATACCAAGTTTCAATAAAAAATGATATATTTTTATAAAATTATTATGAACTAGCCATTATATATAATATTTACCAAATTTTTAAATTTATAACATTATCCTTCATCTTACACGTATTCTATGACATGGTATGAGAAAAAAAAAAATTTGGGTAAAATAAGTATTTTTCAAAAAATGCAGTTTTGCCGCCTTATGATGGAACACCCACTATATATCTAGTTTTTGAAACGTTTATGAGTTCAGTTTGACAAAATAAACGTATTCATTGCAATAAGTATATAAAAATTTACTTTGGAATTTTTTAATATTTTTCTGTTAACGTTCATATTTTAATCAGTAGTAAAAATACACTAAAATTTAATTAAAAACAACATTTTTCATCATGATTATTTATATGGTTAAATTTGAATGGGTTTTAAGTATAATTATAATATATTTTTACCATTTAATATAATTTATACCATTATCATTAATTTTACATTGAAATCATAGGTAAAAACATTTCAATCTTTTGTAATGTTTTAACTTTTAAAACCCATTTTCTCAACAGCGGGATTAATTTTAAATTAAATACTGAAACTTATTTGTTTTGAATATGGAAAAATGGATTCCATATTTGGAATTGGTAGGTCTAAATTATATTAATAGGCTTATTTTTATTTTTTGACTTTATTAATAGTAACTACGATATATTTTTTTTACTAAAGTTAATGGTAAATCGGGTAATTAAGGGTAAAAATAAGATTATAAAATTATCCTAACACCTTCCAAAATTCTATTTGATGAATAAAAGTTGACCCATATCACCTATGTGTCGGAATATATCCATTTAATGGACTTTTTACCATGAAAAGGATGTAATTATTATTAAAACCAAAGAAAGCGACAACAAGTCACTCTCTTATATCTTATAAGTGTAATAATTTTAATTCAGTGATAAACTTAATAAAACATCCAAAAGAAATAGTCTAAAGAAAGATAATAAAATTACCTACATCATGTAAATTTATTTAAAATTTTTAGGGATTAAATACTTATCATTAATGGTGACACAATTGTGATGTAGAAGTTATTTTATTGATTGAAATATCAAATAAATGGGTTTAAAAATATTTAAATAAATATTATATGAACTATTTAATGTTCTCCAAGAATTTTCTAGGTAAATATTAAATGTTATGAATCTATTAAAGTTTTTTTTAGAATATTTAATTTTTTTGGATTTTATTAAAATTCAAATAAATGAATAGTGTCAAAATTGACACTATTGTTATTTTATAAAAATAACATATTATTAATTTTTTTAAAAATTAAAAAAAATAAAAAATTATATATTTAAATTTATATGGTCTAAAATTATATAACTTATTTAATTATGGACAATTACCAATACATTAGAAATTATTTATAAAAATTTAAAACATTGAATATTATTATCACAAATAAAATTAAATAGATTAAATAAGGACAAATCAAGTTGAAAAGGATTCAAATAAGTTCCCAACATATCTAAATTTTATTGTTTGATGATATTACAACCATATCTCAACTAATATTCTATGTTGAGTCATTTTGGAGGTTTTTAGGTGGGGTTTGAGTGTATTGTAAATTAATATTTTAAAGGTTTTCAAAAGTGCCCCTCTCCTCTCTTATAAAAGGGCACCTCCTGCCTCTTCTCTTTAATTAATATTGAGCACTAAATCGCGAAAAAAAACCTGTCCATTTATCTTCTCCACATCCATAGATACATACTAGAGGTATTTATCTTCTTCAAAGACCAACTTTAGTGCCCTATGAGGAGGTTTAGAAGAGGCACGTTGAAGAAGAGGTAATATCCTTTACAGATTTTTCAAATTTATTTCTACTTCTACTTCCTCTTTTTTATTTGTTTCATTATAAATTAATAACATCAATATCACTCATATACTTATATGTTATTATAAATATGAAACAAACCTATTTCACCTTCTATCCATCCTATAGAAAACAAAATCACTGCGTGTGCGTACGTAAGGAATACCGTCTCTATGCCATGGTGTAATCTGTTTTCCACCACCACCATACTTGGATGGTTATAATGGTGTAAATAATAACAATATATGATTATTATAACATGATAATACTTCTTAGATATTATATAATACACTACAATACCATTCGACAATTATGGGTATGATATCATCGCTCGTGTGTCCGTACAGATTACCGTCTCCATGATGCGATAAGATTCATTCTCCAGGTTAACCATTCAAGAATGATTATAATGTATATATAATAATTAATAATGAAATATATGACAAAATAATTAAACTAGATTTATGTATATATATATTTCATTTACTTCCATTCAATTTAATAAGGAAATGAAAACAACATTCATGCGTACGTACGCCCTACCATCTCCATGAACATTTTATTTCATTCCATTTATAGATCTATTATATATATTATATATTCTGAATATATATTATATATAAATCATGTTTTACATTCTGGATGTAAGTACCAATGATCTGAGTAATCATATGAATAATTAGAAGTCAAAACACGTACAATTAATAAAACGATTTTAACAAAAACGCTACTTTAACATGGAATTGAAAAATTAAAGGGTAATATAACGTCGTAAGTGAATCATATATGATATCATAAATATTATTATTGATATGTTATAAGTTAATAATATTTTTAAACCCTATATATAGGAGTCTTGGAAACATACAGAAGAAATTGGACATAAGGTAGGGGATAATTATTCCAATCTCGTTCTTATCTGAGATTGTTTATTCGTAATTTTTTACTGGGTATATATTTATAATCAATGTCTATGTTTTATAATTTTTTTTTCATAACGTGTTTAAAATTCTTCCATGTAGGTTTAATGTAATTTTTACCCCTTTTTACCTTTACTGTGTATTATTGAAGCAATCTTTATTTTGCTTATTATACGAGGTACTTTTTTGACTTTTCTAGAAAAAGTACAATAAGAATGTTTTTTTAACATACACGGAATGAATGGATTTTTACGGTTTCATAATTCCTTATTTTCATGATGCTTCATCTACATTATTTTATTATTATTTTAAATAAAAAAATTCTTTTAAAATTTCATGGAATTTTGTGAAAAGAAAATGATTTTGAAGAAGAAAGGATATTTTCCTAAAGAATTCATTTCAAGTGTTTTATCAAAACTATTTCCCATCTAAGATGAAATTATTTAGTATGATTATGTTTCATGTATTATGTCACTATTATTTACATGGTTTTATTTTTCTTATGATGAAATGATATCCATTTGTTTTTTATGGATTATGTTATGATGGGATGATGTTTATGATACCCATTTTATTATTTGGGTTATGATGAATGATTTATGATTATTTTGTGTCACACGGAAGAATGATTTCATTATTAGATGCGTGGGACCTATATCTCTCTTTAATTCATTGGTTAATGATTTATATATCATGATATAGACATGGCTGGAACAATAAGTAAAATCTGTTTCAGTAATACAGGACTGGAATGGCTGGTAAACCAGGTTAAGTAATGGACTTTGTCAACTATGATGGTCTTGGCAGTAATGCCTTGGATACTATGGAAATCATATCATGTGCGTAATGGTTTTCCCCAATTACATGTTTTATCCCCACGATACATTATCATGATAAATGTTCCTTTATGATCTATGCCTTATTTACTACTATGTTTTATGCCATTAATCAAGATTTTGATGTTTAGATTTTATATTCATGTTTTTACGTTCACATGTTTATGGATTGTTATATATTCTCCATGTTTACTCTTACTGAGAATTTGAGCTCACCATTTTTATGTTTTCTTTTCCCCAGGATATAAATAAAGGGTTTAGGTAAGAAACAAATGGGGAAGATCTTTATTGGAGATGTTGAAGATCTTTCACCATGATTAGAATATTATGTTCCTAGTATCCAAATACGCTTAACTATTACGTACCTTGGGTGTCTGTTTTTTTATGTATTAAGTATTCTACAAAAGTAATGTGATGTCCATGTATGTCAAGATTTGGGTCTCTATAATTATCACCTAGAAATTTTAAATGAAGGAATAAATAGGATTAAATAACTTATGAATATATATATATATGACACATGTTATGAGTTAACTATTTATTTTAAATAAAATAAGAATCATTTAAAAGAAAAAAAATTCTAATTTTTTTGTGTGAAAAATATAGTTTAATAATTATTAAAAAACCAAATATTAAATTATTTTTTACCACTTATAGAAACTTTCTTTCAAGAAATAAAATTTATTTTTAAAATAAAAAAATCATAATTATCTTATTATTTTTTTGTTATTTTTATGAGATGTTTTAATTTTTGATTAATAGTTTGAAATACTGAATTTTAATTGAAAGACACTTTTTCAATTAAATAATTTATAATCTTACATTATATTTTGAAATTGTTTTATCATCACAGTAGTTCAATTATATATTGGTTAATCTATTTTAGTAAATTTTATTCCTTTTGATATTGATTTAGAAATAATAACGTTTTGAACTTTTCAATATTTTTACTTTGAAAACTATTTTTTTCATCTGGTCTACGAGATTAATTTTAAATTAAATTCTATAATTATATGAGTATAATTTATCCCAATGGAATATATATTTGGAATTATCATAATTTATATTATCCATCAATTCCAACAATACTTTATACTAATATTATTTTTAAAAATAATTAAAATTGATTATAGTGAATATTCTAAAAATGGATTTACATAGTAGTTAAACAGGGAATATAAGGTGTAAGAATGACCTGAACCATATCCAAAACCTATTTTCTAGATATAAGTTTACCCTTATGACCTTAGGATATAATATTTTATGTTTTCTAGACAATTTACGATGAAAATATCTTATATAATAAGGTAAGTAAAAAAAGACAAAAAAGCAACCCTAGTAACTCTTAATATCTATAATGATTTAGGATAGGGAAAAATAACATTGGTCTGGTAATACATATCCTTTTAAAAAAAATTGGAATCATAATATTTTATATTTAATTTTTGTATAATAGTTAGTTAATTAAAATGCTTAATAAACACAAAACTAGTAATTAGTAGGTTCATAAATCAATAAAATAAATGAAACTAAAAACACTGAAAATTATGTAAATTGAATGAATTATTATATAAAATTATTTTTCTACATGAATATTTCATGTTAAATATCTTTTACGTTAATATATGTTAACTCCATAATTTTCATGAAATTTTTTAATTCAATTTAATGAAATAATGTCTAAATTAACCATAATATTATTTTATGATAAATTACATTTTATTAAATATTTTAAAATTACTAAAAATTATATATTAGATCAAGTGATTTTAAAATGTAAATTAATTTCAAATTTTTTCCATTTAGGGACAAAAATTTATATCATAATGACTATATTCACAATTAAAAAGTAATGACACACATAGTGTGGTTATGGTTAAGGTGATGTATATTCACATTACATGTGCTTCTGTTAAAATTAATTTTCAATAAAATTAGATTTTTAATTTATAAAATTTATAAAATTTTTATAATCATATGTTTCCAAATTTCTAATATGTTTCACTATTATTAAGTCCTAAAGAATAAATTAGTTTGGTTAGGAAACTAGATAACATAATGAAATAACTAAAATGGTAAAATAATAAAACAAAGAATTTATGGAATAAAATATTTAAAACATGTGTTTTTTTGAGGCGTTTGTAGACCATATAATACATAAAAACCATTAAATGTCAATCTTGTGGCAACATTAGGCAAGTTATGCCTCCCAATATTAAATACTTATGAATATTGGCATATTCAACCCTACAATAAAAGGGAACTCTGTCAGTTGACTTGTCCACAACTCTCAAGATGTTTGACTCATCCATACCATAAAAGTATCACTACAAAACATAAATACCCTAATAAAATAATCCTTATTTGGGAATAAATCTAAACAAGAGAGGTTTTAGTGTAAACCTAACGAGGATACAAGACGAAGAGGTAATGTTCTTCTAAAATCATTTTTATTTTATTTCCCTTTCAACCTCCTTCAATCACTATTATAAAAATAATATATAATAAAATAATTATATTCCATACATTAAGTTGTTTTTATGTTATGTTTTTGACCTAAAAATTTAAACACTTCATTAAAATGGGTTAAAAATCATCGTTCATGTATACGACAAAACTACCACCTCACGAACATATGTCTTTACTTTTTTCTATTACTACCTTTAATGGTTGATAATAATGATTGATTTATAATTAATATATAACATATATGATATTTATTTTTTTATAATTCATCTAGAATTAGTATATCAAACATACCTTAATTCCTTCCATTATTTGGAAATACGATATCGTCACTCGTGTGTACGACGAACTACTACATCGCGGAGTGATGTCATTCGTTCACCCTTTACATAGAATGTATTAATGATGGGTTTAACAAAAATGTATGATGTATATTAAATAGAATGATACTATGATGAATATATATATATTTCATTTGTTTTTCTTTTTTTCAATATCATAATAAAATGGAAACATCATTCCTTCATTTGCAAAACCTTCCTTCTCCAAGAACAATGTAATTCATTTCCTATCATAATATTTTAGGGATTACTATAAATAACTATATAATAAATATATATTATATTTAAATCATGGTTTACAATATAAAGATAATTAAATAATTATGTAAATATGGGCACCAAAAATAACAAGTCAAATACACAAAATATATGTCTATTAACATCAAAAACAATGGAAATAATGAATGATTATTAAAAAACAGTCCATAAGATGTTATAAAAGGATAATATATGATATTATAAATTTTAATATGGGTCTTTTATAAGGTAATATCAGGGTTCAAACCATTATACACAAGGTTAAATTTTATTTATCCAAAAGGAATGGTATGGTAAGGGGTTTTGTCTAAATTTCATTTCATTTGATGGATATTGTACTATTATTCAACGAATTTATTTCATATGGTGTATATACTTCCCTTTTGAAATGTAATATCATGAATTATTCGTTATTAATGATATTTTAAGTTTCATGTTGAGTTATTTAACATAATGGGTTTTTAATTTAACGTTACCAAATGGTAAGGGGTTATTAACTCAATTTCCACTTATTATATCAAACTTCTACATCACAAATTATGTCATGGTAATATTATGTGTGTAATGAATTTTTAATATATTATTTTGTTTTTAATCATTTTTATGGTGGATTTATAGTTTATTTATATACTAGATTAATTTCACAATTCTAACTTCCATGTTATAAGCATTTTAAGAGTTTATTTTATTATCTTATTTTAATAAATATTGTTTATACCTGAATATTATATCAATTTAATTACTTGATCATTAATTAATAAATAATTTATAATTTTATTCTTATAGTTATTCGTGATATTTTTTGGAAAAAAAAACTTTTTTCCACTCTTTCGTACATAAATTGTTTTAAAAAATATTTTCAAGAAAACTTGAATTCATTTCATTCTATGCTAGGAAATATGTGTTTTTTCCCAAAATCATGTTTTCTAATTTTTATTCAATAATATTTTTAACCTTTTCCAAATTATCTTTAAATTTAATTTTCATCCATTTTTACTCTTTCATTTTTTTCCCTAAAATTTTATGTATTTTTCAAAACAACGGTAGTTTGGATTTTACAAAAAATGTGAAATGATTCTTCATGTAATTTTCTACAAAATCCATTTGAAAAAAAAATTAAAAGTAAAAAAATAATGTTCTATTTTAAATTTATGGCATGTAATAAATTACCAATCCTCATGGCCATTATTTCCATGCAGCTTTCTTTTTGAGTTTACTTGGATTATTTTTATGCAAAATTTTTGTAAAATTGATTTTTCAAGAAAATAATTCACAAAATTATTTTCAAAATGTAATGTATATTTTCCTCAAGAATATTTTTAAAGATATTTTTAGGTATTTCTATTTAAAAATAAAAAAAACATTATTCTTACTATAATGAGAAAAGGTTGATACATAATTATTCTTCACATGGATGGTTTATGCTTATAGTGACCAAAGATAGTATTTAAATTAACTTCCTTGATTCATTTTGGAAGTAATTAATTATGAATTGAATTTTTCACATTCATTTGGACATTAAATTTTTCCACAAATTCCAATATTATTTATTATGGATATGTTTATTTTCTTAAATGTATACCTTTTTTACATATGGTGTTTACTCTGATAGTCATTCCGATTAATTGGTGACATATTGATAAATCTATATCCTTATAAATATGGTTATTTGATGATAAGGAACATTATTTATTAAAAAAATTGATTATTCAATACATGAGGAATGATTTGGAAATTCAATACATTAGTTAAATACTGATTAATATAATCCATTCGAGCCATAAATGGCCTCATAGGATGAGTCAGTTTCCTAGAATTAGTTAAAAGGGTTTTTCCTAGTATGTTTTAAACAATCTAGAGGATAAATATTGATAGTAAAGGCATTATGTTCTTGGGAAACATGAAATCCAACAAATAATCATTACCATCATGAATTATTAATTTATTTCTATCTATTAAAATTTCACTAAGATATATTCTCAGGATGCATTTCATTTTTTATTATTCAAATGGAATGTGATTCAGTTATTTTCTTTCGATATTGATTATACCTTATCCAGTTATGATTTTTATGTTATTAATTAAATGGTATTTTTTAGTTGTTTAAAATTCCATATTGTTTACAATCTTCCTTCTATTTTTATTGATTATATGGAATGTGTGTTAAATTATTTACCTTGGAATAGTGTTTATACTCATATTAGGTTACTAATTACATGAAATGTGTGGTCAATTATTAACCACTCCATTTTTTTATTCTCATTAATTCACTATTTTTTCCATTGTGCTTAGTCCATGCATTTCTTTTTAGATTAGATTTATTTTGTTTGCTTTTCATTAGATTACATTATTTTTAGTAAGAATGTTACAATGGGATACACTATAATGAATAATGATATTCTTGAAAAATTTGTTTTTTAATTTATGTATTCAAATGTAGTTTATTTCTCGTGTATTTATCTTGTTTACCTAAACTAATAACCTATTCTATCCTTTTATATGTGTTTTCTTGTATCATTTTCCAATATTATGGAAGTATGCACTGAATTATAGTTGTTGACATCAAGGTCACAACCTTTGGTATCAATGGAAGTTCAGTATAAACCATGGAAAATAAATTTAGGAAAACACATATTATGGAACATAACCCTATGATATAATTTGACAACAAGTGTAGAATAAAATACCAATGTTTTGGTAAGGTGGATATTTTAGTTTTTTACTAGAAATACATCTATGTATTGATACTATAAGTGGAAATGGTTATAGAACATCTATTCCCATGGGTAATAACTTTGAAAAGGGTGTTTCAGTCTTGACTCAAGCATAACCTGATATACAACAATGAGCTTTACTATGCAACTCATTTGACAGTCGTGGAGATATTCTTTGGATAATTCAAATTTTTATTACATCCCATTATAATGTATTTGAATAGAAAATAACAATTAAATACCTAGGTTAAATTTTATACTAATAAAGGACCCAATTTTAAATAAAACCAATCAATTATTTGTGTCTTGGGATTTAATAAATATATTATAGAAGTATTTTTACTAATGGTATTTTTCTATAATAATCTTAAAATTAATGAGTATTCTGTTAAATTTTATAAGCACGTGTATAATCATTAATTTGAGCATAATAAATACCACTATAGGACATGAGTTTAATATTTATAATAATATGAAATACATGAAGACCACTTTTTAGGATTTATTTGGTGAGATTCTACCAAGATTAATGACAATTTGGAGAATTTATAAAAATTATATGTTTTAGGTGAGAATAAATTTGAGAAATAATTCCTTTAAATTTAATAGACATAATATTAAAAGTAGTGATTACCTTTTTTTTATTATCACCATTAATGAAATTGTAATAATAGTCTTATAAAATTATTAGACTTTTAAAAAGTTGAATTGAAACCCATTATAAAATGGTTATTTAATAATTATTTTTATTTCATGGTTTTCCATCATATTTATCTTTTGAAAATTATAGTATGTATATTCATATATTTTAGAAAATGGACAACCTATATATTGGGTGAAAATCCATCACGTTCAAGAACATTGCGGGACTTGAACCCATGACTTATGTACAATAAGGGTTCATCGCCTACCAATGATCTATGTGATGTCCTAGTTAATATTTCATTAGTTAAATGGTTTGAAAGTTAAATATTAATCAAGAAACAATGGTGTTAATTTTAAATTATAGAGATTAACTTATTGGATATGTGACATCCCCGACCCAGATGCACTTATTGGTGCCCCGAGCCCTGTGGTCTACACTGCCTCAAGTTCATCTTCCTGAATGATAAAGGCAGTAGACTAGCAGCAAGGGCCTAGGGTGTGTACATGGGGAGACTATGAACACATTACCAAATTGTAGTGACGAGGATAAATATAAACTAATGTAAATATAATAATCTATATATGTAAGAACAAGTCACATTAGAAAATAAACACTACATTAATAATGACTGAAATCATAGGAATATCATTATACAACTGATAATATGTCATGTCACAAGAAAATTGGAAAACATTGATACAAGACAACCGGAATACATTTTCCAAACAATTATAAAAGAAATAATAGAATATCCAAATTATCCCATGTTCATATCGGATTTCTGCAATCTTGATCCATACTAATCATCAATCGATCAAGTGTTGGTAGTCATATGCTTCCCTTTGTGTACACTTGCAACCATGTAATATACTATGGGAACAAAATGGCTCCCAAAGAGGATGTGAGATAAAATTAGGTGGGATACCACTAATAGATTATATAACATCCTGCCCATGTAATGGAAATGTAATAGTGTGCAAGAATTCATATAAAAAGTAAAGCAATACAATGCAACTAAATAAAAAATTACCCGCTTCATCATGTGGCTGGCATCTGAACATAACCATCCCATTAATTTATTATTATAAGTTTATAAGTATTTTACATGTTAACAATAGTGAAGGCTCCAATTAATGAAAAGGAAACCTATAATGACATTTAATAATAGAGTTCCAAGGTAATAACCATGGCAATACAGACATCAATGGTCACTAACTCAGAAAAAGACAATAGCCTGGATAAGGGTAAGAGTGTGGTAGAAGGATTATATTCCAAGTTATTTCACAATAATATGACTACTGAATCCAAGGTAAAACAAAGAAAAACAGAGACAATGCCTTATGGACTATAATCAGTGAACCTACTTATCAATGGTGAATCTAAGGAGTATGTCCAAAGTATACATAAATAATGTTAAATGAATCCTACAATGTCATGTTGGGTATTGAAGAATAGACAAGAATCGATATCTAGGTGGGTCTCAACATACGCAAGTTATATCCTTGAATCAGAATGGGGTCCCTAAGTACTCCTTGAATTCCCTGATAAGAATCTAAGGCAAGCTGAAGTCAGTACACTACTATTTGATTCTGAAGTCATGTAATATTTAATTTGGTTCATGACTTTCCTTTCATTATTGTGATAAGATCTAGTAGCATGAAACCTTTAATCACGTTATAATTAATCAATAAGTGCATTTTGTTAAAGAATTTCCTTTAACTAGTATGACAACGCCAAGTAGCATGAAACCGTTATTAATTCAATTTTAGGGTTATTCAATAGTTAAGGATTATTATGCTACCTTATATTAATGTGGTAAGGGGTTCTACGGACATACGATCTATTAGTCTTTTACAATTAATCGGGTCCAGTCATATAATTAGTATACATAAAAATTTCCCTTTCACAACTAGTTATCATTTGGATGCACTTACCTTAAGAGGGTCAAGTGGTGAGGATAAATGGTACACTCCATTATGAAATTCACAATATAAATCAAGACATTTAATCTAGAAAATCATACTCTTAGTAGAGTCAGAAAAAGTCACACCCGAACGGTGGCTCAATCATGTTAAATAATAAAAACCCAATTAAGGAATAACTTTATACTTAGTATGGATTGAGTTTTGGGTGTAACCACCAACAATTAATCACATATTTGGAAAGAGAATAACCCTATAGTTCTAATGATTATACGAATGGAATATAAATTCTATAAACAACTCCTGATGAAACTAGTGGACCCACACAACAATTTCAAAATAAATAAACATTGGGGATGAGTTATAGACCACCAATTTAGGGTTGTACGAATATACCCCTATGATATTGGCCCTTTTTTTGTCTCAAATCAGAGTATATCTAAGACAATAGAAAAAATTGTCATGCATTGATAATTAGGTTGAGAGAAAAAAAGACAGAGAAATCTTACACATACTTGAGTACATACCATTGTTCATCCAATGTGGCAAAAAAAGCTCAATTGGATCATAGATAAATGAGGTTTTCCAATATCTATAATTGGCCTTCATAAATCTCCAAAATGAGACCCATTTAGGTAAATTTTTCTAGAACTCATAATAAGAAGGATGATACTTAATAGATCATTAAGGGAAATTTTTTAAAATTACCGGAAAATTTATCTTCTGCACAATTTGTCACCACGGTTTGAAAAACCATTCAAAAACCATTCAAATATAACTAGGAATATGGAGAACATTCATATTTAGGTGGAATGGCCTTGAAAAATCTTGCTTTATGGTTCTGTCAAAAAAATTACATCCACATAGTTAGGGAAACCATGCGTCAGCCATGTACTAACCATGAAACATTTCTAGTTTCCCTAAAAGAATGAATTTGGGATCCTACCTATCCCCAGACACCCCTAAGTCAATTTTTAACGAATTTGGCTTCTATATTAGGTCCAAAGTAAATATTAAGACCTTAAATGAAAGGATCCATATTTGAGTGAAAAATCGGGTTCTTACAGTCTTCCACCCTTAAATGAATTCGTCTATGAGTTCATCTTCCAAGGAAGTGGAGACGATGTCTTAGAAAAATTCTAACCACTAGGAATGTATATTAGATTATCCCTCCCATTTTTATTCTTGAACATGGCCATGATTCCATAACCCCCATACTAGAGGGATTGAAAACTGTGGAGAACCTTTTTTCTCTAGTCTCCATTGCATATTGGATACTCGTCAAAGGTAAAATCAGCATAAAACTACACTTTCTAAGGATCATACATATGATATGGGTTGGAATGATATTAGAGAATTTTTGAATCACGTAAGACATTGTGGATGGAATAGTACCTCTATAGTTGTAACAACCAATAAACTACTAGACCGATTCCCTCTAGAATTTCAAATAGCCATATATAACAAGGGGGAAAATTCCTTTACATATGTAACCATTTATTCCCTATCCTGGGTGATACACAAAGGAAAACAAGATCCCCAACCTCAAACTGTAAAGGCCATCAATGGAGATATGTGTACGATTTTGATCTATACTGACCAGTATTAATATGCTTTATAATCATCTAAACTAGCAATGATGTCTCTGGAATGAGACACGAACATAGTAAGGCTTCCTTACCCATCTCTAGCTAGTGTTGGGGTGAAAAGAAAGTACTAACATATAAATCATCAAAAGTAGACATCTAAATGGTCCACTGGAAGCTAATATTATATGTGAAATCAATGAGAGGAATATTCATTTCCCAAGAACCTCAAAATTAAAGGACACATGCATTGAGTATAACATCTAAAACCATTATTTTCCATTCCAATTTTCCATCAGTCTGTGGGTCGAAAGATATTATTTGAAGCACCTTATTACCCACAACATTCTACAATCCTTACCAGAAATATGAGGTGAAATGAGCGTCCCTATCTAAAATGATGCTATGTGGGACCCTGTGGAGTCATATGATCTCACGAACATATAGTATTCCCATCGCATCAGTAGAGAAGGTATCCCGAATAGGAATAACGTAAGATGATTTAATTTATTTGTAAATGCCTACTCAAATATCATCACTACCCCTCAGTAACATAGGTAAGATGACTAAGACATTCATTTAAACATCTTACCATGTCCATTCTGGGACTGGAAATGGCTGTAACAAGCCCATGGGTCTCTGGTGCTTCGCCTTCACATGGAAACAGGTGTAACAACTAGTGATAACTCTTTCTATCTTCAATTTCATCACATACCACTATTACTAGTGTCAAATATCTGAATACATCTTGGATATTCTTGGATGAACTTCCCACTAAGAAGCGTGAGACTCTTTCATCAACTCATATCTCATACCTATAGGAACCCTGATATATCCACATAGATGTAGGATATCATCTCTATCCAGAGACCAATCCAGAGGTGGGTTATCTTTTAATAAACACTCACATATAACCAAACCTTTAGGATATACAAATTCTATACCCTTAACATTCTCAAAGAGGGAAGAGGTAAATTTAAAGGATGAGAGGTAATATTTCTCATAACTTTCATGGTACTGAAGATAAAGCTTACAAAAGAGTTCCATTAACTTCCATTCAACATTGGCTTCTCGTATGACCTGTGTTTGAGTTTTCTGACTCAGGACATCTATAAATACATTTCCTTTACAAGATATATTGGCAATATCAAAATAAAATTATATTATATATTTACCCATCTCTACTATCTGAGGATCATGTCATTCTAGGAAAATATATATTTGAGGTTATTGTGGTCTATGTACACCACAAAGTGGTCACCTAATAGATAATGTCACCAACAACATAAGGTATGGGAAAATATTGCTAACTCAAGGTCATTCTTTACGTAATTTCCCCCATGAGGCCTCAATTGTTGATATCCATATGCAAGAACTCTCTCTTCTTGCATTATCACTTTTCCATGGATGATGGTTGATGAAACACAGAAGATGGTATAACCTACACTTGGCTCAGGAATAGTCTAAATAGGTACTGATACAATCTTTCCTTTTAGCACTAGAAATGCTTTCTTAAATTCATCTAACCATATGAAATTGACACCCTTATTTGTAAGACCACTAATCGGTGAAGAAATCCATGGGAAGTCCTGTATGATATGATTATAATATCAAGAAATCCCCAATATACTCTTGATATCAAACACATTCCTGGGATAATCCAAAGAAAATACAACACTCACCATTTCTAGGTCAATAGGTACTGATTATTTTGATATTATACCTACAATGAATAGAACATTGTTTATCTAAAAGTGTCACATAATAGGCTTATAGTGAATATAATTCTCTCTTAGTGTACTCAGAATGATCTCAAGATGTCTAGTATAGTCGCTACGAGTGTGAGAATACACCCATATTTCATCAACAAAGCCCATGAATAAAATAAAAATAAGGGTGGAAAAAACTATTCATCATATCCATGAAAACGACAAGTGTGTTCGTAAGACTGTGTGACATAACAATGTACTCGTACAAACCATACCTGCTCTAAAATTATTCACATGGTATGTTTGATGGCCAAACATGAACCTGATGATAACTAGATACCTGGTTGATCATAGAGAAGACATTTGCACCTCCTAGATGGTCGAATAGAACTTTTATTTATAGAAGGGGGTAATATTTCTTAACTATAATCAATTTAAACCATATTTAATCCTTTCATCGGTGTAAGGTTTCATCTTCCTTCATGGAAAAAATCATGGGCGAACCCCAAGAGGATGTACTACGACATATAAATCTTTTGGCCTCTAAATCCTCTTACTGATAGTTGTTCTCTTAATTTTCAATGGGTTCTATCCTATATGGAGGAATGGACACTGGAGATGCTCCTGAAACAAGATCGATTGTAAATTATTCCTCTCTCTCGGGAGGTATGCTTTAAAAATCTTCGAGAAATACATCCCTAAAATGAACCACTATTGGAGGGAAATAAACCTGATGTAAACCCCTATCCTCTATGGAAATATTTTTAATATGTGTAGTCACTCCACCTAGCCCACGATTCTCTGGTCCCATCCTACTAGCCTTGACATCCCCCATATGTAGATAACTACTTCTTTATGGGGATGTAAAAGATACCCTGTGGTGGTAGTAGTCTACAAAATCATGATACTGAACCAACTATTTTATCCCAAGAATGACATATAATCCTATCATCATGAGAACAAAGAGGTTCCATAAGAAATAGTAACTACGTACCTCAATGGATAAATCTCTACACTGGCGTATGATATGAGGATTCCATGGTGACATTAGCGTAATGTTTCCAAGAACATGCCTCAAAACAAGATTAAGTAGAATGTCAACATCACAAGAAGACGTTGAACATAAAAAACTCACTACTGAAGGCATACTACAAAACTACCCACTTAGAATTCCACATATCATTAAGTTCTAAAGTGTAATTTTCATTTCATTTTACATTTAATTACACGGTTCACTCCTATTCCTTTCATAAACATGATAAGATAGGATAAGGATATGCAACCAATTCCTTTTATATTTAATGATTCAACTTATAATGGAAATTCATTTCTAGTGAATCAGTTCCCATTCAACTATCACTAGATACAACACCAATTAATTTAAAGCATAATTGGCCGACTTGATAAATTACTTAAAAAAACCCATGAGGGACCATAAACCACATGTATTGAGACTTCCAATCACTCAATCACAACAAAGAGTAATATAATAATTAGCTAAAAATCACAACATAACTCAATAATCATAGGCATGTCAAACAATTAAAAATAGTGAAATACACCTATATGAAATGGAAATATAAAAGACCTTAGAATTCTAAGAGCCTATAATGATTCATGTAACAATGCTTTATGACCTCATGTCATCAGGACAAGGATGAAATAATTAATTAAACATATTAATAATCAAAAATTCCACAAAACATGAAAATTATCCAATTGTTAAATAATATCAACTCTAATAGGAAAAGGCATAATAACAATTATAGTTTGGGAAAGTTGGTTTTTAACCCGAAAATGGGTTCACGATACCCAAGCATGACTTATAACCAAGTACCAAGCATTTCTAACCTCCAATATATTGTTTTCAAATAGTAATGAAATAATTAAAACTCTTTTGATACAACTTTTTGATGTACCATACATGGATTCCACTAAATGGGTACCCTCAGGCTGGTGGGCCACATGGCCTCAAGTGCATATCCCTGAACACCAGAGGTTTTCGACTAGATGCGAGGGCCTAGGGTGTGTCTGTGGGGAGGATATTCCCTCATTACCAAAGTGTAGCGTAGTGGATGAATCAAAATCCATGTAAATAGTATAAGAAAATTATTTAAAAAGAAGGTACCATAGAAAATAAAGACAACAATAAGCATAACTAAACTAACTAGAATAAAATAAAACAACTAATGATATTTAATGTCACAAGAAATCTGGAAAACATTGATACATGAGTGAAGAAATACATGTTCCACATAAGTATAAAGGAAATAAAAGAATATCCCAAGTATCTTGAGCACTAGTTTGGTCATATTATATCAATATCCATACTAAAAAGCATGCAATCAAGTGTTTGAAGCCATATTCTTCCCTTTTTAAATACCTCCAACCATGTAATCAACTCCAGGAACCAAACAACATGCCAAAAAAGTTGGGATATAAACTCAGTGGGCCACCACCAACAATGTCTATATCATACGGCCCGTGTAATGGAAATATAATAGTGTTCAAGTATGAATATATAGTGTAAATCAGTACAATTTAACTAAATACCCCAGTACCTTATTGATCCCTCTTCTAGTGTTTGAACATAAGAATTCCCTTAATTTATTATTAACATTTTATAAATAATTTACATGTTAACAACAGTGAAGGATCCATGTTATGACTAGGAAACTTGTAAAGAAAATTAGTAATGGAGTTCCAAGGTAACAACCAAGGAAACATACAAATGAAGGCTCAGAAAATCATAAATAATTGCAGCCTGTCCAAGAGTAATAATGTAATCAAAGGATTATATTCTATGGCATTTCACAATAAGATTCCTACCAAACCCAAGGTGATCGTCCAAGGTAAAATGAGGAAAAATAGATATAGGGCTTTATGGGCTATAACCATGGAACCTACTTGTCAATTCTAGATCCAAGGAGTGTACATAATATATCCTTTAATAATATTTTAATGATACTACAGTGTCAAACCAAGAGTCCATGAATATACAATGATCAATACCTTGGTGGGTCTCATCCTAAGCAA
Organism: Viscum album; assembly: GCA_963277665.1. Taxonomy (NCBI): domain Eukaryota; kingdom Viridiplantae; phylum Streptophyta; class Magnoliopsida; order Santalales; family Viscaceae; genus Viscum; species Viscum album. The sequence continues at coordinate 156,286,482 of OY728166.1, read as the reverse complement.
GTCGTATCCTTGAATCATAATGGGGTTCCTGATTCCTCATGGATTTCCCTAATAATAATCCAAGAAAATCTTGAGTTAGGACACTCTTATTTGATTATTAAGTCATGTAATTTTTAATTTTTAAGCCTTTTCTTTCACTAGTGTGACAAGGTAAATAATCATGGAACCCTTTAATTAAGTCATGATTTATCAATAAGTCTTCTTTGTTCAATCCTTGAATTTCATTAGTCTGACAAGGCCAAGTATTATGAAACCATTATTAGTTATATTTATGTAATATTAAATAATTAGCATTCACTGAGATGACTTACAATAATCTGGTAAGGGGTGTTATAGATATGAAACCTTTTAATCATTCACAATTGTTCTAGTCAAGTCATATACCTAGCATACTTTCCAATTTCCATTCCACATTTAATTATAAATTTAAAGCAGTTACCTTAGGAGGGTCAAGAGGTGAGCATTCAAGGTACTTTCAAGCATGTATATTCACAATATAAATCAATCCATTTAATATAAAATAGATTACCCTTAGAAGGGTATGGAAGATTCACACTTGAATTGTGGCTCAAACAAGTCAAATACTACAAACCTAATTATGGAATAACATCCTACATGGGATGGATGGAGTTGTGGTAAAAACACAAACAATTAATTATATATATAGAAATATTATAACCATACAGTTCTAATGATTATAAGTATGGAATATAAATTCTATAAATGGAACCCGATAAAACGGTTAGCCCCGTACGATAATTCTAAAATCAAAGAACTTGAGGGATGAGTTATATACCACACAAAATAGACTGGTAAGACTCTCAACCTCCATTATTGGGCCTTGATTTGGCTCATATTAGAGCTAATAAAGTGGAAACATTACTCACACCCCGATAACTAAGTCCAGAGAAAAATAGAAGAAGAAAGGATTAAATGGATATGTGTACATACTATGGTGCATCCAATGTGGCGAGTAGAATCTCAATCAGATTCCTGATTAATAATCCAATAATCCATATATTTGACCATCAAAATGATCGAAAATGATATCTGTGGGGGTAAATCCTACTGGAATTCTTAATAAGAAGGAGGGGACTTAATAACTCATTAAGGGAAAACATGTAAAATTACATAGAAAATTTTCATGTACATAGTTCGAAAACCCATGATCAAACCATACCTGGTTACCTGGGTAGAATGGGTACATACCTTGTTAGGCTGCATGGCCATGTGCATGTCGTTGCATTTGGTTCTTTCTAATAATTTCCACCCACATGGTTTGGAAAATCTGTATACAAACCGTGCACAAACCGTGCAACCTGGCCAATTTACTAGTGGAAAAAATCTGTACTGGAATTAGAGGTATTTTCAACAAGCTATTTACGACAGGATCCCATCACAAATAGGATTTTGTGATGGGGCCCTGTCCCAAATAACCCATTACAGAAAATGGTGTCGCAAATATTGTTTTTTGAGATGACCCTATCGCCAAAAATAATATTTGCGACAGGTAAGGGCCTCTTCGCAAATTATCCTCTGATTATATACATTATATATAAAAAACCTTTCAAGAAGGACCATTTCTAATACTATTTGTGATGGGGCAGTTCCCCGTCACAACAAATCCTTTGATTATATACATTATATATATAATAATCTTTTGTGACGGGCCTATCACAAATAGTATTTGTGACGGGCCCGACATCCCGTCGAAAACACTATTAATTAAATAAATAATATTTAGATTATATGCTACGGGTTCCCGTAGCAAAAATCCATTTCGCAAATACTAAACATAATAAAAAAAATTAATAAAATTATGATTAATGAAAAAATTATATTTATATTATAAAAAAAAAATTTATTAGTAAAATAAATGGACATTAAAAAATATAATACTAAAAAAATATATTTAATAAAATTATGATTAACAAAAAAAATTAATATTAATTTATTTAATGTAATAAAAAAATAATTAATTATTACAATTCTCAATATTTACAAAAAAATATAAAAAATCATTAAATGTTATTATTATTAGTATAAAAAAATATAAAAAAATACTATTCTAATAATAAATAAAAAAATATTAAAAATAACAAAAATTAAATTATAGAATATTTTTACCAATATAAAAGACAGAAACTGGAAATAGATCATACTATGATAAATCTTAAATTCAAATGTTTTTAACATAAAAAAATCACTGGGGGTGTCTTCTTCTAGAGGAGGTAGAGGTGTTGTAGGAGATGGTGGAGGAAGCTCCATCCCTAAACTACGAGTTAGACGGCACATGTACACCATCTTCTTATGATGCTGCTACTGCCGTCGACACATCACCTTCTCTTGTTGTTGCTGCTGTTGTCGCTGACACATCTCTTTATACTGCTTTTGCAAACTCTCTATAAGTTCAGACTGAGTTCACAACTGCTCCTGATACTATGAGGCATAAGATGATGCCTCTCCACGAGGTCCTCTCGAGCTAGACACTGGCATCGTAGAAGTACCACAGTAAGTACTAGGAGTCAAATGAGATGTGATACCATCTACTCAGCCCATCTTAAAGCCATACTGTGTCACCTACATCCATGCCGCCTCATTGAAATGGTGGGCAGTGGTCTGCTCAACTGCCTCGTCCTGACTCCCAGCCTATGTCTGAGAGGTCGCAGCCTAATATGACTCCTTCAATTCCAATTTGAAATTAAAATGGTGTAAATATTATATGCAGTTAGTTTTCAAACAGAAAAAAATAATACTAACCACAATCTGACGCTGGTGATCACCTCTAATCTCTCCAGTGGTTGGATCATTGTACATCCTCCGATAAATGTCGAAATCTGTAATATCAGGATACCCAACTACATACATAAATATTAAATAAAATTTTTATCTTTAAAGTTATATATACTATTTAAAAAACATACTTACCAGATGCTCTCTATGCATACTTAATGTACGGCTAATAGCTCGATGTGTCACCTCCTATCTCCCCTCGTTCTGTCATCCCACCGAAGATCTCCTCTAAAATCCACCACCCAACCAATTTAAACATAATCCATCCCAAACGTGAGATGAAATGTAATCTGGTCACTGGGCTCTAAATAACTCATCAAATTCTGTCACTCCTGCTTTCTTATTGGCTGTTCTTCTTAAATTGTACAAAAATTGACAGAAACGATCATGCATAGTCACTTTACATGCCGTGTGGATAGCATCATGCATGCTATAATCAATGGGATACCATAAACCCTACAAAAATTTTATAATATCAAGTTATTATAAGGCATGAATGGTTATTCAAGAAAGACCCAATTATGATAACTAAGACTCAGATTACAATCCAGCCTCTTGCTCTCATAGTAATTTACATGCAACACATTTACTTCTGGTAAAAGTGTTCTAACCAAAGAAAATATTTGATAAAAATAGTTTTTTGACATTTCATTATTTAATTTAATAGGCATAAAATTTTCAACCTCTTCTAATTATCTTATCTTACAACCATGATATAATACATTCTTAGTAGACCTCAACAACTCATAAAATTCATATGGTTCCAACTTAGGAGTTAAATCAATATCATCTTGAGTTTCAGTTTGTTGATCATATTGACATGCAACATCATGTACTAAATTTTGAAACTGTGATGGATCCAGAATCAAGTTATTAGTATCCTTTCCAGAACTACGTTCTCTTTTTTGGTACCAAAAAACATAATCTGGTTGAAAACCAAACAACAAGAGATGTCCCCCAACCTTGTCAAATCGGTCAAACGTTCTTACATTACATTTTTTACATGGAAATTTTATTGTGCCTTCTGAAACATATTCTGTTTTTGATAATTCAAATGATAAGAAATCTTAAACACCCTCAATATATACAGGATTTTAACCAGAACCATTTGGATTTCTATGTAGATTTATCCAAGTGCGATAATCTACATATGATTTTAGTTGACTTCATCATTCCATATTTTTTAACAAAATATAAAATCATTACTATTTTTGAATAATTTTAAATTATATAAACACTATTTAAAAAAGGATAAATAATTACAACTAATTCTTAATAATTACCATTACTTACGGGCAACACAATTTCCAGTGGATTGATGACTACTCTTTTGTTCGATAGAGCATTTACTTTTAACATTCTCACACAGAAATCACAATGAAGAATATGATAGGAGGTATGCATTTTCATTATTGTATGCACAAGAATGAATATGCGTGCCTCTGAGTAGATTCTTCATTAAGATTTATGTGTGAGAAACTTTCATGTAAATGAGCTTTTAGATAAAAGAGTCCCCATTTCATCGATGAATCCTCTTCTTGAAATTGTCACCACCTGAAACAATTATGAAAAATGTTGTCCTACGAATTTATACTCAAACTCGTGCATATGATATTGGATATGCATTCGTAGAAGCATACTTTTCATAAAGTTTGGTGTTTGTGAAAGCCGAAAAGAGAAGAGTCATCGAGCAAAAGGAGTGTCATCAATCCACTGGAAAATGTGCCATGTTATTACAAATTATTAAAAATTATTAAAATTGATTTTCTTTCTAATTTTTACAAATTGTTACTAATTTTTACTAATTTTTACTAATTTTCACTAATTATTACTAATTGTTACTAATTATTACTAATTATTACATATTTTTACTAATTTTAACAAATTATAACTAATTAAAACTAGTTATAACTATTTATTAATATTTATTAATATTTATTACTATTTATTACTATTTATTACTAATTATTAATAATTACTACTAATTATTACTAATTATTACTAATTATCACTAATTATGACAAATTATGACTAATTATTACTAATTATTACTAATTATTACTAATTATTACTAATTATTGCTAATTATTACTAATTATTACTAATTACAACTAAATACTAATTAGCACTAATTAGCACTAATTAGTAATAATTATTATTTATTACTATTTATTACTATTTATTACTAATTATTACTAATTATTACTAATTATTACTAATTATTACTAATTATTACTAATTATTACTAATTATCACTAATTATTACTAATTATCACTAATTATTACAAATTATAACTAATTATTACTAATTGTGACTAATTATTATTAATTTATCTTAATTATTACGATTTATTACTATTTCTGCTAATTATTAATATTTTTTACTAATTATTACTTATTATTACTAATTATTACTAATTGGTTCTAACTATTACTATTTATTACTATTTACTAATTATTACTAATTATTACTAATTATTACTAATTATTACTATTTATTTATATTTATTACTATTTATTACTATTTATTACTATTTGTTAGTAATTATTACTACTTATTACTAATTATTATTTATTCCTATTTGTTATTATTTATTCCTACTTGTTCCTATTTATTATTATTTTTTAGTATTTATTTCTATTTTTTCCTATTTATTACTATTTGTTGCAAATTATTACTATTTGTTACTAATTATTACTTGTTCTTACTAATTATTATGAATTATTACTATTTGTTCCTAATTATTACTAATTATTACTAATTATTACTAATTATTACTATTTGTTACTATTTATTACTAATTATTACTATTTATTCCTATTTATTGCTAATTATTACTAAATATAACTAATTATTACTAATTATTACTAATTATTACTAATTATTAGTAATTATAACTATTTATTTCTAATTATTTCTATTTATTCCTATTTATTACAAATTATTGCTATTTATTCCTATTTATTTCTAATTATCACTATTTATTACTATTTTTTACTAATTAGCACTATTTATTACTATTTATTACAAATTACTACTATTTATTACTAATTACTAATATTTATTACTAATTACTACAATTTATTACTAATTACTACAATTTATTACTAATTATTACTAATTATTAATATTTATTACTAATTGTTACTAATTATTACTATTTATTACTATTTATTCCTAATTATTACTATTTATTCCTAATTTTTACTATTTGTTCCTAATTATTAGTTTTTATTCTTAATTATTACTATTTATTCCTAATTATTACTATTTATTACTAATTACTACTAATTAGTACTAATTACTACAATATATTACTATTTATTACTAAAATATAGATAAAAAACAATATAAACCTAATTTAATTACAACTAATCAAAAATAATTAAAAGTAACATAAGAAAATTATATAAATACTAAATTAAATAAAATATATATACCTTTAAACATGATCTCCGATTGATGTAATCGCCTTCAAAACTTCTCCGTAATAATAAATAACTGAGAGAAATTTTCACTCTAAAATTCAAGTTTAGTGAGAGAGAGAGAGTGAGAAATGAGAGGAAGAGAATGAAAAATGGAGGGGGGTATATATAGGTTAGGTTAGTTGTGATGAGACAATTTGTTATGGGCTTACCATCACAAATAACATTGCCCGCATTAATTACTGTCGGTGGTTTAAAGAGTATTTGCCACGGGCCCCGTCGCAAAAGGTGACCTTCCGACACACCTTTTGCGATGGGACAACATCCCGTCGCAAAAACGCATTTACCGCCGCCGCTATTTACAACGGGTCCCATCGAAAATACCTTCTAGATGAAATACTATTTGCAACGGGGGGATCCCCCCATCGCAAATAACCTTCATGCGCTTTGGCGTGCAACCCGCGCCAATGCTCGCATTACCTTTTGCGACAGGACCCCAAATCTTGTCGCAAAAAATAAGTTATTTGAGTTGGGACGAACCCCCCATCGCAAATAACCTATGGGATGGACTATTTGTGATGTGAACTAATCTCATCGCAAATACCCCATCGCAAAAGAATGTTTTTCCCATAGTGAATGTTTAACACGTCAGCGTTTTTCATGTCAGTTCTATGTAGCCGATAGGTAAATCCGAAAAAATTAGTTTATCACATCGGTTATAAAATAAACAACATAAAAAATACTGAGATTCGATTTTTCACGTCGGTTATATTTAAACTGATGTTAAAGATCGAATCTGGGTGCTTTTTCACGTCGGTTATATTATAACTGACGTGATAAATCAAATCTCAGAAATTTATCATGTCGGTTATAAAATAAAAGATGGGATAAAGCGCCATTTATAAAATCAGTTATATAATAACCAATGTGATAAATTATTTTCTTCATAGTTTATTAAATAACTGATGTTATGAACAAAAAAAAACAGTTTATCACATCGTTTATTAAATAACTAATGTGATAAAGTATTTAAATTAATTATAGCACCTCGTATTATTTCATTCATTTTTCTTTGATTGGGCGACCTGCGACTCGTCTCTCTCTTGCGAAAAACCTAGAAAGGATTCTTCATAGTCGTTCCCTCCATCCTTCTTTTTTCTAACATCATTTATCATCTTTACTATTTCCAGATATATCTGGTCAACTCACAACACTCAAATAACTCTTACATGACTCAGTTTCATTTTTCTACTTTTCGCGATGCCCGAAACATATGTTTTGAGATGTTATTTTTCTATCGTTTTTCATTTTATCATGGTATGTGTCATAGAGTTCTTTTATACCATGCTAAATTCTTATCTGGTAAAATAAACCATGGATGTGATATGATGCAAGTTTATGATTTTTGTGTGTTCTATCATGAGTGTGTGTGTGCACTTTCATGTGTGTGGGGGGTTTCTCGGGGGTGGGGTGTCGAGGGGGGTGGGGGCGTCCGGGGGGTGTCCAAGGGGGTGGGGGCTATCCACGGGGGGGGGGGGGGGAGGGGGTGTCTAGGGGGAGAGGGGGATTTCTAAGGGGGTAGGGGTGTCCAGAGGGTGGGGGTGGTGTCCAGGGTGTGTGGGGGATGTCTGAGGGGGTAGGGGGTTTCCAGGGGATGGGGTGTCACAGGGGGTGTCTGGGGGGGGGGGGGGGGGTTGTCCATGGGGGTGGGACTGTCTGAAGGGGTGGTTGTGTCTAGGGGTGTCCAAGGGGGGTAGGGGGTGTCCTTGGGGTGGGGGTGTCCGGGGGTGCGGTGGGTGGGGTGGGGGGTTTCTATCCAGGGGTGGGGGCTGTCCATGGGGGTGGGGTTGTCTGAGGGTGGGGTGGGGGGCTATCCAGGGGGTGGGGGTTTCTAGGGGGTAGGGGCAGTCCAAGGTGGTGGGGGTGTCTAGGGGGTGTCCAAGGGTGTGGGGAGTGGTGTCCAGGGGTTGTGGGGGCTGCCCAAGGTGGTTGGGGGTGTCCAAGGGGGTGGGGTGGGGGTGTCCAGGGGTGAGAGGGATGTCCAAGGGGGTCGGGGTGTCCCTGGGTGGCGGGGGGTATCCAGGGGTGAGTGGGTTGTCCAAGGTGGTAGGGGGTGTCCAGGGGGTGTCCAGGGGGTGGGGGATTTCCAAGGGGGTAGGGGGTGTCCAGTGTGGTGGGGGTGTCTAGGGGGAGGCTATTCAGGGGGTTGGGGGCTATCCGAGGGGGGGGGGGGGGTCTGTCCTGGGGGTGATGGGGCTATCCAAGGGGGTATGGTGTGTCCAAGGGGGTGGGGGGGGGGGAGTCCGGGGGGGGGGAAGGGGCAGTCCAAGGGGGTAGGGGTGTCCAGTGGGTGGGCGTGGTGTACAGGGGGTGAGTCGGCTATTCAAGGGTGTATGGGGTGTCCAGAGGGTGGGGGTATTTTGAGAGGGGCGGGGGATCTCCGGGGGTGGTGGTGTCTTGGGGTGGGGGTTGTCTAAGGGGTGGTGGTGTTCAGGGGGTGGGGATGCCTAGGGGTTAAGGGGTCTTTGCAATGGGGTAAGGGTATCTAGGGGGTGTGGGTGGTGTCCAAGGGGGTGAGGGGGCTATCTAGGGGGTGGGGTGGTGTCTATGGGGGTGAGTGGGTTGTCCAAGGTGGTAGGGGGTATCAAGGTGGTGAAGGTGTATTGGGGATGTCTTGAGGGGTGGGGTAGTTTAGGGGGTGGGGGGTCGTCCAGGGGGTGGTCGTGTCCAGGGGTGTCCAAGGGGATGTGGTAGTGTCAAGTGGGTGAGGGGCTTTCCAAGGGGGTGGGGGGTTGGACAGTCCCCTCACCCCCTGGACACCACCCCCACCCCCTAGACACCCCACACCATGGAAACCCCCACCCCTAGATATCATGCACCCCCTAGACACCCCTACCCCCTTGGACACCCTGGACAACCCCTACCCCCATGGACATCCCCTACCCCCTTGGATAGACCCCACCACCCCTGGAAATCCCCTACCCCCTTGTACACCCCCTGGGTATATATATATCTCAACAGTTTCATTGAACCTATTGGCATATATTAACGTCATGTAGTCTATTCAAATGGTTCGTGTAGAACCATTGGTATAGGGATATTGCAACGACCATCATGCCAATGATTTCAGGGGCTATCCCAATGGTTTCAAATCGTTGGGATAAGTGGAATATTATGTAGTGAAATTATACATATTTTAATAATTATAATTCATATTTCTAGTTTCAGAAGGGTGAATTGGGTCTCCAATTTCACCCGGATGAATTATTTATGTACCTTAAGATGAAGGTATCAAAGATTAATTTAAAACTCTTATATCTAACAGTATTTTCTTTTTAAAATAATTTTCATGCATTTATTTTTAAAAAATTCATATATTTGGTTTATATTTCAAAAAAAATTACATTAATATTATGATATTTTTCATATAAATTTTAAATTGGCTTATCTTAACAAGATGTATAATTTTGGTATTTTTTTAGGTAATAATGAGATGAAGTTGGATTACAGCACATCAAATGTGTAATGAATATGAGGAAGGTGTTGATTCCTTTTTGTAATTTTCTAAACGAAATGTTCTAAGTAGGGAAATTTTTTTCTGTCCATGCATGAAATATTTGAATATGAATATGTTTAAAAGTAGAGAGATCAATGATCCTATGATTTTGATGGTTTTAATCTGAGTTACAACCCTTATATTTGGCATTGTGAAACTGGACAGAATGTTTAATCTATTGATGATGATGATTTGCAAGATGGTAACTCTGATGGAAATGAATAAATTATTCGTGATATTGCAGAAAAACAAATTGATATGGAATTGAAAGTTTCACGTCTATATTTTGATGATGAAAAACCATCGTATCCTGGTTGTACAGATTTTATGGTTTTTTCAGTGGTGTTAAGATTCATTAACTTGAAGGCGAAACATAGATGGAGTGACAAATTTTTTACAGGGAACCTTTAATTTTGGAAAAACATTCTTCCAAAATACAACGATCATCCAAATTCACATTATAAGGATACAAAAATATTATGCCCGATTGGATTTGAATATAAGAAAATACATGCATTTCTGAATGACTCTGTGATATATAGGAATGAATATAATTTTTTTTTCAGAGTGTCCTAAATGTGGGACATCATGGTATAAGTTGAAAAAAAATCACAGGATGATGTAGAGATTACAAAGATCCCTACCAAGGTATTTTGGTATCTTCCTACAATTCATCATTAGAAATGTTTATTTTCCTATTCACATGATGGAAAAAGGTTATGATGGCATACTGATGAATGGATATGTGATGCAAAAATATGTCATCCAGAGGATTTTCCAAAATGGAATAAAATTTATGAGTAGTATTCTGAATTTGTAAATGAAATTAGAAATATAAGACTTGGGTTGTGCACAGATGGAATGAATCCATATGGAACCCTCAGTAGCACGCATAGTTCATGGGCTATTTTATTGGTAATTTACAACCTCTATCCAGAAGTTTTTATGATGAACAAATATGTCATTTTGAGTATAATGATCTCTTGTCTGAAGCCACTTGGAAATGATATTGATGTTTTCTTGTCACCGTTGATTGATGATTTGAATATCTTTTGGGAGGATGGTATTAGGTTGTATGATTCTTAAAAAATGGACTATTTTTAACTACATGCAGTGCTTAAGTTCATTGAAAATGACTTTCCAGCGTATGGAAATTTTTCTGGATACTGTGTTAAGGGGTATAAAGAACGTCCAATTTGCGAACAACAGACTTCATGTAGTCAATTTCATCATGGGAGGAAAACAATATACATGGGTCATCAAATTTTTTTGTCTATGGATCACTCTTAGTGAAGACTAAAGAAGACATTCAATGTCTCACAAGAATTGGATATTACTCTAAAACACATACCCCCCGATTTGTATTTTAAGAGGGTGAAAAACCATGATATTTCATTGGTATAGTCACATATATCTAGTAATAATATACATATTTAGACAAAAAGGACAATATTTTTTGAGCTACCATATTAGAGATATCATTATATGAAATATAATATTGATGTCATGCACATGGAGAATAATATATATGGAAGTTTGATTGGAACATTGTTAGATTTTAATGGAAATACTAAAGATGGGTTGAATGAAAGATTAGACTTACTATCGATGGGAATACATTTGGAGTTATCTCCAACTCTTAATGGAAGACAATCATTTATTCCCACATCTTTTCATACATTATCCAACAGGGAGAAAATTAGATTTTGTCAGTGACTTCATGATATCAAAGTGCCTCAAGGTTGTTATTCAAATGTAATAAAAATTCTCTTTGAAGTATTTTAAGTTGATAGTTATGAAATATCATTACTATCATGCCAATATAAAACAACTTCTACCAGTTGCATTGCATGGAATATTTCCTATCAGTGTCAGAAAGATAATAATGTTGTTGCTTTATTTTTCCAATTCAATTCGTAATTAAGTGATTGATGTGAATTCTTTGAACATTTTTGGAAAAGAATTAAATTTATATACTTTTTCAATTTGAAATTCATTTTCCTCCATTTTTTTTTGATATAGTGGTGCATTTAATGGTTCATCTGGTTCGAGAAATAATGCTTTGTGGGATGTATATCTTCTTTGGATGTATCCCTTTGAAATTTATTTAAAAATATTGAATGTGTATGTTAAGAATCCATATCGACTTGATGCCTCCATTATTGAAAATTATATTTCTGTAGAGGTTGCAATGTTTTTTAAGAGCTACTTGGTTGCGGCAGAGAAAATAGGTTTGCCTCCATCTCAACACGAAGGAGTTAATAATTAGGGAAAAGAGATTCATGGCTTGAAAGTCTAATCTTTTTCTGCTGAACAGATGAAGAAGGTATAATTATACATCTTGAATAACATAGATGATGCTCAACTATATATCACATTTCATTTTAATTAGTCGAAACAATTCCATCCAAAGAAGAAAGAAATGTGCATTTTAAATGAGCACAACAAAACTTTTTTTCTAGGGTTTTAAAAGACCTTTCTTAGTAGATCAGATTTATTAGAGACGTTAAGATGGTTAGTGGGTGGTCCAAGTTTTATTGTGATAACATGGTCAAGGTAGGACATTAGTGGCTGTACATTTCATACAAAAGTTCATGACAATAGAAGTGATGTTCAGAATAATGGTGTATTGGAGCTTTCAGAAGTAATCCCCTTTTAGAGTTCTAAATAAAAAAACCAAATTTCTACATCAAATTCATATTATAATGTCATTGATGAAATATGGGAGGTTGAATAATTTAAAATTAAAGTTCATTTTTTAACTAAAAATTTATTATCAGAAACAACAGTGTTAGGCACGATAAATTTGGAATGATAGTTGTTTATCTTAATAGATTGGACGACATAAGAAGATTCATTTATAATGGTTGCAGATGAAAACAAATTTTCTATATAGTTGATCAATCATATATGCATTGTTCTATTGTTTTACAAGGGAAAAGACAATATTTTGGTGAGGATGAACTTGATAAAGATGCTTATTTTTGCAAGATCCCTACTTCAATGGAATGATTAGCCGAAAATAATTATGATCATGTTGAAGACATGTTTTTTTCCATAAGGAACAATCCTGAAGAAGGAATTTGTGGAAAAAAATCTATTTTTCCATTCCGAATAAGTAGAAATTTTTGTTTATTTTAATTTTGTTTAGTTTAGTTTATCATGTTTACCATTATGTAACACATATATCTATTTATTTTGTTGAAGGGAAATTAATTTACCATGTTTACCATAGTTTCCCATAGTTTATGTTTACATAACATATATATTTATTGATTTTTTAATGACAATTTTGCTACCATGTTTACCATTTTTAGCATTTTTACCACTGTTTATCATCCTTAACAAATTTACCATATTTACTTTTACATAACATAGTTTAGTTTTCCATTTTTTTATTAAATTAGTGTTGTAATATTTTCATTTTTTTATTTTTATCTATTTTTTGATTTTATGATTTGAAGGATAATGATAGATTAATCAGTTGATCAAACACATGATTCTAGAGATGAGAAACATGATCATACCTCTAGGGAGGAACATTCACATGCTCTTATTGATGCTTACAAATCATCATCATGTTCTCCCATAAATATAAATAAGAGTTAAAGAGTTTGTAAACATGAATACACATGTTTACAAAAATTATCACTTTCCCGTAGCTAGGACCAGAGGATACTGGTTGAGTTTGATGAGAATGATTTTCTTATAAGAAGTTGGAAAATGTTCTCAACATACCATATTTAGGAGAGGCTATTTTGTGATCTCACAAACTTTCCTCGAAGGATGGTTCTTGCGAAAAAGAAAAGGCCTTTGATTTCTTTAGTCTTATGTATGGTAAGAATCCAAATAATAAAAATGATATAACAAATCACAGGCTAGTAGCTCTATGGATGCAATATTTTCTTATTCCAAGGAAATGAGATAATGAGTCTCTAAAGATATGTGATATCTTTCTTTTAGATTTTAATGTCAATTTAAGGAAGATCAACATGATCAAGTACATCTTTATCACTCTATAGGAAGTAAAATATGGAACCATCATATCTCAGATTCTTAGGTATTCAACTACTATCTCCAAGATAATTTCTATGTGCCTTTAAGAGATAAATTTCCATTTTCAAACTGTCTTGGAGCCATTTAATATTTTTTTGATAAGTAATGATTATCTAAGGAGAATGAAGGTATAGTTTTTAATAGAATCCAAAAGTTTTGAATAAATGGTCTTCTAGAATAAGGGTGATGTTCCAGAATCATCAAAAGTGGTTCCCATGAAAAGGAAACAAAAAGAACCAAGAATACATGCAACGATTCATGATGTTCCAGTTTCAGCACCTCCACCTGTAAAAAATCCAAAATCCTAACCTGATGCAACCATTAAAAAATGGAGAGAGATGGAAGCTACCAGAAAATAAGGACATCCTTCCTTTGGATTAAATTCTATAGAGGATAAGGCCTTAAAAATAAAGAAAGATAAAGTTATAGATAAAGAAAAGGAGGAAAAGATCTTGAAGAATAAGTCCTTGGAAGCTCAAGTGTGAAAGTCTTTACTGAAAGCTGTAGAGAAAAAGTTTCGAAAAGTACCAGAACCTCAAATTGTTCATAATAAACTAGTTGACACTCCAAAAACCCTGAAATCCAAGAATGTATTAACATTATCAGAACTTGTTCAAGAAAAGGAAGATCAAATCATTCAAGAAGATAATGATGATGTTTTATGTTAAGTGGAATATGACATTGAAACTCATTAGTGTTCAAATTCTAATTCTGGTTCTGAAGATCAAGAGATTAAAGAAGTAGTTGAAATCGAAGAATAAGTTGAAGATGAAGAAATAGTTATGGTTGAAGTGGAAGAAGAAGAGAAATATGAGGTTGAACTACAAAGTAATGAAGAGGAGGAAATCCAGGAAGAAGAATGATATGAAAGAACACATGTAGAAGATCATGAAGGTGAAAAAGATGAACAAGGAGATCTATATGACATCCAAGTATCAGATTAACAGACCAAAAGTCAAAATCCTATCAAAGGTAAGACTGTATTGGTTTCCTCATCTGAAAAAGAAACTCCTCAGAAGTCTTCCAGAAGTATAGAGAAACTGAATTCCTTAACTCCATGAGGTGTTGATAAAGGAAAGGATAATCCATATTCTAAATCCTCGTCTTCCTTTTAGCAAGAATTTTTCAAGTTGACTATATGAAAGTTTGTCATCACTATTCCAGTTCTTGAAAATATAATTTCCCAAAGTCAAATGATGAAAGAGACCCTGAATCAAAAGAAGAAATCTACCAATATTCTTATATACATGGTGGGCAAGAAATACTTGGACACTATTAATATTTTGATAGATTATAATGCTTAGAATGTGACTTGTAGGAAAGCCTTTAACAGCACCAAAACCATCAATGAAGAACTTAGATAGGTTAGTGACTTCATGGATTCAAGAAACAGATCTTTCAATACTTTTAAATCCAAGTTCACAGAATTCAATGCATCCATTTCAGAGAAATTGAGCCAACTCAATTAAGTTTCCTAGTTTGTAAGTAGTGAAAAAGAAGTCAGAGCCAAATAAGTTAAAATGTCGGTGTTTTAGAAGAGTTAATTATGAATCAAGATATTAGAATCAAATATCAAGAAGAAAGGATATTGTAAATAGAAAATAAGAACCATGATTTGGAGATCTTTGTGATGAAACATCAGGAAGATCATAAAGAAGTGAAGAAACATAATGCTTTGACAAATAAAATGCTGTTTGAGTAGAAGAATTATGGATGAATTATTTTACATTATGAGGGTTTTTTTGAAATATAAACATTATTTCCAAAATTTTCTTAAGGAATTTCTTGCATATATTACATCTGTATTTGAATGAATGTTCCATTAACCTTACAGGTTCATCTTACACTTATCTATTACATTTTGAAAATCACAAAGGGGGTGAATTTATTTTTGTGGAAGAATTTAATAATGACTCTGAAGAGGGAGAATATATTAGGGGGGGTGATAAGAAGGAAAAATTACTAAGTAAGTGGTAGTTTATTTTCAAAAATAATGTTTATATAAGGTGTAGATATATTCTTAAGAATCAAAATTTGGGTGTTAAAGATCAAGAATATGATCCTTGGGAAACATATCCTAAGGCGGAGTTAGTTGTATTCATCCTAAATTTCATTCAAGGAGGGAGATAAGTTTTTTGTACTTGTTTATCAATGTAAATATATATGTCCTTAGAAATGTTTTTTGTGATTTTAAAAAGGTGTCTATTGTTGAGTCAGTAAGGCTATCTTATGACTTCTCAATTCCTTATGGTTTTATGTTTTAAAAATCACAAGAACCTTTTCTTATGTTCTGAATTTGTCATATATTTTTACTTATAGTTTTGTCATTACATTTTACATATAGAAATCTCATTATATTTTCTTATATAAATCTCATTCTATTAAACATAGAGAATTATCATTCTTCTATACTTATGAATATGTCATTATGTTTACCAACAGATTTGACATTCTATTTTCATGATATCGATTCCGGTTCAATTGTCATTCTGTTTCATGATACCGATTCCGGTATGAATTTCATGCTATTTTATAATACCAATTCCTGTACAAATGTCATGCTATTCTATATTACCTATTCTGGTACAAATGTCATTCCATTTTTATGATATTGGTACCCAAAAATAGTGATACCTTTTTTCTCAATACGATTTTTATTTTCTTAAGAATATGATTTCTTGATAATTTTAGAATTGCTTAATGTATCATTCCAATATTATAAAATTCTAATTTTTCTTATACTTAAAATTTACCTTAAACATAATATCATTTATTAAACATGAAATAATGTCATACAATTTATTACAAATGAACCG
Source organism: Viscum album (assembly GCA_963277665.1). Classification (NCBI taxonomy): domain Eukaryota; kingdom Viridiplantae; phylum Streptophyta; class Magnoliopsida; order Santalales; family Viscaceae; genus Viscum; species Viscum album. The sequence continues at coordinate 156,269,835 of OY728166.1, read as the reverse complement.
TTGTCTTCTTGACATGTGTCTACGTCCCTCTGAAATTTAAGGAAAATATGACCGTTGGAGTGGAGCCGACTGTGGAAAGTTTTTCCTATAAATAAAAGTTCATTTGAATGAAAAAAATATTTGTCGATGATGGAAAATGAATAGAAAAGTGATCAATGTTGGTGAAGTGATTTCTAAAGGGATAGGATCTTTGGACTCCTATTATATCATGTGGATGTTGTAAAAAAACTTATTTAGGCATTAACAACTTGTTCAGACTTTGTTTTTTGAGACTCTAAACTTGATGATCATTAGATTCTGGATTTAGAAGACAGAGGTTATGATTTCCTTCTAAATAGATGGCTTAAGGGGATAGAATGACAGATACCGATCTTCAGATTGAGGGCTTACTTGGGTTTGATTATGACAGACTTTCTTGAAGGAATAAATCAAAGAACTGTTATCTAGGGTTAGTGGATACCATTTTCATTGGATTAAAAGAATCTTATTGTTACTTTTTTTTCTATTTCAAGTTTTTTATTTTCGGCTGATATTATAATTTTGTTGAAGTTATAAAGTAAAAATTTCTTATACTTTTTAATTATTTAATTATGATTATAATAAAGATCATATAATCTTTATGATAGAATCGTTCCTTTATGAAAAATTTTCTTATGTTTTTTATCTTGTATGTTTAGGAAAAGGTTTCCTTATGAGGGTTTGTAAATTTTGTTTAACTTTGTTAAACTATATTTTCTTAAAGTTTAAAGCTAACCTTAAGAAATATAGTTTTATAAGGTTAAGAAACTTTCCTTATGAAATTTTTATACCTAATTTAAAGGTTCGAAATGATTTTTTAAGATATACAATTCACCCCCTCTTGTAATGAAGAATCTCATTTTATATTTTTGATCTTACATCCATGGGGGTGTGGTGGTGTCTAGGTGGTGGGAGGGTGTCCAAGGGGGTAGGGGTGGGGTTGTGTCTAGGGTGTGAGGGGATGTCATGTGGGGTGGGGTGGTGTCCAGTGGGTGGGTGGGTGGGAGGGTCCGGGGCGTGAGGGCTATCCAGGGGGTGGGGTGTCCAAGGTTGTTGGGGATGTCCAGGGGGTTTCCATTGGGTGTGAGGGTGTCCCGGGGGTGGGGTATCTAGGGGTGGGGGTGTATAGGTGGTGGGAGGGGTTTTCCAGGGGGTAGGGGTGTCAAAGGGGGAAGGGGGCTGCCCATGGTGGGTGGGGTGGTGTCTAGGGGGTAAGATGGTGTCCAAGGGGAGAGGGAGTAGGGTGGTGCCTAGGGGGCTGTCTATTGGGGTGGGCGGTGTCTTTTGGTGGGTGGGAGGGTCCAGGGGAGTGTGAGATGTCTAGGGGGTGGGGGTGTCCCGGGGGTGGCGGGGAGGCTGTCCAGTGGGTGGGATGATGTCCTAGGGGTGGGGGCTATCGAAGGGGGGTGATGTGTCTCTTGGGGTGGGGGCTGTATGGGGGGGGGGGGGGGTTTAGGGTGTGAGAGGGTGTTTAGGGTGGTCGGGGTTGTCCATGGGGTGGGGGTGGCTGTCCAAGGGGGTAGGGGGTTTTCAGGGGTGGGGCTTCTTGCGGGTGTTGGGCGTGTCCAGGAGGGGTGATTGGGCTATCCAGGGGGTGGGATGGTTCCAGGGGTCGGGGGTGTCCAAGGGTGGGGGGCTATCCAGGGGGTGGTGGTGGTGAGGATGGGGTGGGGGGGGGGGGGTCCAGTGGTGGGAGGATGTCCAGGGGGATGGGGTGTCCAAGGTGTGGGGGAGGTCCAAGGTGGTAGGGTCTTCCTATGAGGGTTGGGGGATTCCCAGTATGTGGGAGGGTGTCCAGGGGTTGGGAGGTTTTCTAGGGGGTGGGGGTGTCCAGGGGGTGGGAGGCGATGTCCAAGGGTGGGGGTGTCCAGGGGTGGGGGCTGTCAAGGGGGTGGGGGTGTCCAGGGGTGGTGGGGGCTATATAGGGGGTGGGGGTTTTCAAGGGGTGGGAGGGTGTTCAGGGGGTAGGCGGTGTCCATGGGTTGGAATCTTTCCAATGGGGTAGGGGGTGTCTAGGGGGCAAGCGGGCTGAATAGTGGTTTTGGTCTAGTTTTGGTCTATTTTTTTCTTGTTTCGAGTCTTCTTTGGAAGCTCATTGTAATTTTTGAACTATTTTATTTAAATACAATTATTTTTTACATCAGCTATTTTATATCTAATGTAATAAATGCATCCGAATGGTTTTTTTGTTAGTTATTAAATAAACGGAATTTTATATATTTTTTCACTTCAGTTAAAAAATAACCGATGTGAAAAACTGCTTTGCTGAATGGTTTATCATGTCGGTTATGAAAATCATTGACGAGATAAACACTTTTTCATGTTGGTTTTCTGATAATCAACCTGAAAAATGCTTCAAATGTGTTTTTTATTACATCAGTTATTAAATAACCAATGTAATTAAAAATATATTATAGTGGTTATTTAAAAACTGACTTAATAAAACATGACTCCGAAACCGTTTTCCATGACTATTTTTTAGGAATCGATGTGAAAATGGATTCATATTTCTATTTTATATGTCTGTTTTTAAATAACAAATGTAATAAAAAATATTTATATCTTCCCCTATAATAACATTGGAAAACACCGATGTAAAATTTAAAAAATAACCAACTTAAAAATTTTTTTTTTCACTAGTTATTTCACCAAAAAGTTGGGTTCTAGGCTCCAAACATACCCCAGACACTTCTAAGACCTTTTATATTTCATTATAAATCCATATTAGGTCCAAAGGAAAGATTTATACAAAAAAATTAAAGGATTTATACCTAAGTGAAAAAATGTTTTCTTATAGGATAACTTGTGCTAACCATATTGTTTTGGAAAATAATAATAGACAGAATGAAAGAATTTTCACTCTTTTATGGATCTTATGATCCAATACATTTGAATTTTAGTTCATTGGTCATAAAAAATAAATCATTGAATATTCATTTCTTATAGTATGATATTAAATCAAAAACGAAGGATGAAATTGTGTTTATAAAAATATATCAGTATAGTATATTTCTTATATTCTAAGATTGTAAAAAATTTCTTCAACAATAAGAAAATGATATTTAAATAAATAAATGTTACCATATTACATACATATATGGTGAATCAAAATTTATTTTTAAATCATAAAATATTTAGGTCTTTGAGGCCATCATCATTCCATTGATCATTCACTGGTTTTTGATCAATGAACTAAATCACTCTTCAAAAATATTTTCCCTTTTCCTCCATATACATATCTTCACATGACACCAATTTTTTTCTACTCAAAAATCCATTTATGTGTTATTATATATGAAATTCATACTTAATTTACACTATTTTTAAGATGATATTTTATTATCCCTTTTATGATGTGGGTTTTTAAACAAAATAAGTTTCAAATATAAATCCCTTGGTTTCAATGATCATGAATAAATTTCGATAACACAATTTATTTATGGTGTGGAGAATGTAGCACCCCAAAATTATAAATAGAATAAAATTTTATTCAATATAATTGGATAAATGGAATTATTAGTTTTATTTAGTTACATGAAAAGTTGAGTTTATATTTTAGTAATGCAATATCTATTTTATTCGAAATCTTGTGTTACACGCAAGGCCGAGTATTACCAAACAACAATATGTTATTAATATTATTATTTAATATGATAGTTAGAACCTTGAAATTGGAATTTTGTGAATTTAGAGGATTCATTATCTTATGAAAATATATATTACTAATTTTTATTAGTTATCCATTTATTAGAAATAAAATACGAATAGTTTAAATTGAGGATAAATGTTTTTTGAATTATTTTATAAATGGTGGTTTAATCGTCCATAGAACACATAATTTAAAAGTCTAATTTACCACATTTAGAAAATTTGTATGGAAAAATGAACATATTATTTGACACATAAATATCAAAGTTATCTTAGGATTAATTTTTGTTATTGTTATGAGAAGATTAATTTTTGATTAATAGTAAATATATAATTCTAATTGAAGACTAACTTTTCCTTTAATAAATTTAAAATGTTAATTTATATTTTCTATAAATTTTACTACAATAATAGTTTAATTACATATCTGTTAATCTAATTTTTTTTATTAGAATTATTTGCATATTCAATTTAGATATAAATAATTTCTAACCTTTTGATCATTTTTACTTTAAAGACCCACTATTATAATCACGTATGTGGGATAAATTTTAAATTAAATCATAACAATTATGTGATTATAATTTTGAAAAATAGAATACATATTTTTAATTAGAATAATTTATATTATCTAATATGTTCAAATTTATTTATGACCATAATGATCCGAGAAAACAGTTGAAATTAATTATAGTGATTTAGGTAAACATTGTTTACTAAGTGGTTAAACATATAATATATTGTGTATAAATGAGAAAAAACGTTTACCACACCAATTTTGTGGAAATATTTAGACCATTATGACCTTATTAATTAATTTATGAGTTTTTGGGTCACTAATCCCAGATAGTGACATATAAAAAAAGTTAGTAAAATGATAAAATTGTAACCTTACTTTTAATATCTATATTGGTTTGGGATATTTAAAAAAACATTGGTTATGTTATACAAATAATATAAAATATAAATGATTTTTTATAATAATAATTTATCTTTAATTTTTATATATGAATTACTTACTTAAATTTATTAATAAAGTAAAACTCATTAATTATGATGTAAATAATTAAATAATATAAATATTACTAAAAACATTACATGTGATGTAAATTGAATGAATTATTGTATTAAATTAATTACTAGATGAATATATAATTTTATGCAGCTATAAAAAAATATATTTTAACCCCATCATTGTCTTGATATTTTGTTAATTCAATTTAAATTAATAAATTAAAAATAGATAGTAATATTATATTTTGATAAATTATATTTTATTAAATGAATTAAAATAACTAAAAATAATTTATTATATAAAGTTATTTTTGTATATTAATATATACAAAATATGTTCAATTAATGGAATTTTTTTCAATTATAATTAATATATTAATCATAAAATAGTAAAAAATCAGTTCGTGTGATTACAGTTAAAGTGGTGTTTTTTTATGTTACATGCAGTTGTGTTAAAATTAATTTGAAAATAGAACAATGGATTTTTATTTTATAAATAAGATATAATATTTATTACCTGAGTGTAAAATTTTTATAATAATTATAACTTTAATTTCATCTCAAAGGAAAAATTCATTTTGCTATAAATCTACATAACATAATGAAATAACCAAAATGTTAAAATAAAGAAGTTTATAAGATAAGGAAAAAATGTTTAAAACATCTATTATATTATCTTTTGGACATGTGGATAAATAATATCATCCTTCCACCCATTAATTATAAATATTTTGAGCCACGAGGTATGGGAGACCTCCCAATAGTGAATACCTTTGAGTATTTACTAGAATAACACTCATCCACAAATGTAAAAGGGAACTCACTCACTTCTCTTCTCCATACCTATAAAACCATTTTGATCGTACAAAACCTAATAAAAGAACTCATATAATTACCTAAACTCATCATATAAGCCTTATTTTGGTCATAAATCTAACCAAAATAGGTTTTAGTGAAAACCTAAGCAGGATTCTTAAATCGGAGGTAATGTTCTTTTACTGTGTTTTGATTTTATATACCTATACATATCCTTAAATTAATATTATACGAAGATTATATAATACAATAAATATATTAAACATAATAATATAATTTATATGTTATTATTAGGATCTATATCTTCACATACATCCATATAATGTCTTATGAAATCATTGTTTGTGTTTACGGGGGACTACCGCCTCATGAATTGATGTCATTAATTTTTTCATGAACACTTTTCAATGTTGGGAATAATGATGGATTTATAGTTTATATATAATATATATCATATTTATCATGTTATAATTCTTATGTAATTTGTATATCACACATACATTAGTGTTTTCTCATTTTTTGGGAATATTATTTCGTCATTCGTGTATACAATAGAGTACTGCCTCACGAAGCAATCTGATTTATTCTCCTTTTAAATGGAAGGTATTAATGACGAGTTTATTAAAAATATGTGATAAATATATAAAATATTTATTCTAAATTCATAATATATATATGTCATTTAATTTTCTTTCTTTCAATATGACAAGATAATGGAAGCAATGTTCACACATATGCATGACCTACCATCTCCATGAATAGTGTATCTCATTTCCTATCACCAAATATTATGGATCACTACAAATAAATATATACTAAATATATATGATATTGAAATAAAATTTTAAATTCTTTTTATAATTAAATCATGATCTATGTAAAAGGAACAAAAAATAACAAGTCAAATAATACCAAAAAACAAAGAAATTATCACCCGAAATAATGAAAATAATGAAGTATTATTAAAAAATTTGAAATAAGATGTTATAAAAAAGATAATATATGATATTATAGATATTAATATTGTTATTTTTTAAGTTAATAACATGATAAAAACCAATATACAAGATTTTAATAAGTGTTCAACCAACAATTAGCATAATGTACGAGATTTCATCCAAATTTCATTTCATTGGGTATATTGTATTGTTATACACATAATTTCATTTATAAAGTGTATATAAATCCCATTTAAAATTTAATTTCATTAATAACTAAATATTAATTATATTTTAAATTTCAATATGAATTATTTAATCCAAAGTTATTTAATTAAACATACCAAATTGCAAGGGATATCTTAACACAATTTCCACTCATTGGGATAAACTTATAAATTCATGATTATGTCATGGTAATATTTTTTGTGTAATTAATTATGAATATCTTATGATTTATTTCCACTTTTTTTATTTATATTTACAATTTAATCACATAATCTATTCAATTACTAATTCTCAATTCAATTTTTTAATCACTTAATTATTTTTTTCACAATCTCATTCTAATAACAATTATTTGTTATTGAATATCAATTGAAGGAAATTACTTGATCATTTCATAATAAAAAAATTTATTTTATCCCCCTATAGTTATTCATGATATGTTTCATGTAATAGTACCATTTTACCACTATTTGGTAAATATAAAGTTTTAATATATATTTTCAAAAAAATATGATTTCATTTCTTTCTTTGGTCAAAAATATGGTTTCGTCCAAAACATTGTTTTCTAAAAATGATTTCCAAATGTTTTTATAATGTTTAAACTAATTTATCAAAGTATATTCTCCCATTTATACTCATTAATTGTTTTCAAAGGAATATAATTTATTTTTTCAAAACAATTCCAGTTTGGATTTTATTGGAAATGTGAAAGTATCCTTCTATCCATTTTTTCATATGGAATTTTCCTAACCTTTTTACAATGAAAAATAAATTTCTTTTATTAATTTTATTTAATGTACAGAATTATCCAAATTTATGACCATAATTTATTCAATTGTTCATTTTAATGTTTATATATATCTTTTTATATAAATTTTTATAAAAGTGATTTAAAAAAAAGTATTTTCAAAATGTTTAACAAAATAAAAATGACATTTTCCTCAAAAACTATTTTAAGGAAATTTTTATTGTATTTATATCCATCAATGAAAAAAAATTCTTATTACACTAATGGGGTTATGTAGATACCATAATTTGTCTTCCACTGGATGGTTTATGATTATTCTGACCAATGAATGTATCAAAATTTACTTTCATGATTATTTTTTGTTGTCACTGTATTTGAAATAAATTATTAACTTTTGTGTGGAGATTAAATTTACCCTATATTTAAATATTTTATGTCATGGATATGTTTATTCCCTAAACCATATATGATCTTTACATAGGGTATTAAATTTAATAGTTATTTAATTAACAAGGTAAATATTGAAAAAAAAATTATCCTTTACTCAATAGATATATTTGACAACAATGCATATAATTTATGTATTAAATAAGTTATATGATATATAGGGAATTAATTTTAGATTTAGTAACTGGGTTGGGGACTAGTTAATGTATTCCCCTAATTTTATCGATAGTCTCATATGACAAATCAGTTGGATAAACTTAGAGAAATTGATTTTCACCAAATATATTTTAAACTCAATAGAAGATAGATATTGATAATAATGGAATTATGTTCTTATAAAAAAGAAATCCAATAATTAAGAATTACCTTTATTCAATATTCATTAATTACTATCCAGGATATTTCCCCTATGAATATATTTCAAGATACATTTCATTCTCAGTTATTTAAATGGCATGTGTTTTAGTTATTACCATATCTTATAGATTATTTCTTATATACTTATGATAGTCATGATATTAATAAATGGTATGTGTTTCTCAATTATTTATCTCTCTATATTTTTTATGGACTTCATTCTTAATTTATTGATTAAATGGAATGTGTGTCCATTTATTTACCATACCATATTTATTTTTTTAATTGATTAATTGTCATTTACACTATACATAACCCTTACTAGTCATTTAACCTCCCCATTATTTTTTCCCTTCCCTAAGATTCAATGAAGTTCACTATGCTTGTTATGTAGGTATGTGATCATAGGAATAATGATACGCTGAAACAAATATGTTGTAATTTGTGTATTCAAATGTAATGTAAGACATATGAATGTATCATGTTTATGAAGACAACTAAATTATTTGGTCCGTTTGGATGTGTTACCTTGTATCTTATTCCAATGTAATGGTAGTAGGCCCCATATTTAGGTTTTTGGGGTTGGGGTCTCTACAATATATTAGACCCTAAAATAATTAATTTTTTTCATTTTTATCATTCTGAATTTTTCAAATATCACCCATTATGGGGTTTAAACCAAGTGAGTTCCATATCTCTTTCCATTGGGAAGTTTATGGACATACAAACATTTACCATTATACCTTTCTGTTTAGGGTCACTCAACTTGTACAATCAAAATATTAAAGAATGAGGTACTATATATTTTCATTACAAACCAGTATGATTCATGAGGGAATGATGTCAAGGATATTAAAATCACATGAATAATAGAATCAAATAATATATACCCCATTATTTAAGGATATTTAATTATGGGTGATGGGATGAGATAAAAATTAAAGTGATGACCATAAACTTATTCAAATAATGTGTTACATTTTAGTGTTATCAAGGAATACAAGGATTTGAGGAAACTTTATTGAGGATAAAGGATTATCTAGATAGCATGACATATATAAGGGTTGTGTATACAAGATAAAAATTAATTAATGTATACATTGAAAAATAAAATGAACTTTTATTCCATAAACATTTTTTCTACAGCCATGGAATATTTTTGGGGATTAAAATTCTCATCAAATGAAGTGTGGTAATGAGAAAATGAGAACTCAGGGAGGATTCTGAATACCAAAAGATTATATCAATTTGTATTGAACACAGTAATAAGGATAAGGCTTTAAATATTATTTAACTTATTATTTCATTAACTAGGGTGGATATAGTTAAAATACATCATCTTTTTCTTGGGACATATGGTCAGCCCTATGATCATAGAGCCTCTTTTATTTATTACCTTAATTTTTTCTATCCTTTAGATAATTAATGATTATTGGGAGATGTATTTAAATTTTCTTAGGATTAATTATTATAGATTTTTTGCTATATATGTTTTATGTTTCTTTTACTAGTAGTTTAAGGTGTTCTGGTTTTGACCATCTGATGATAGATTTTGTGGATGTGACCCTTTGACCTTAGTGAAAAAAATTTATTGTCTTGGTGTTTGGACCAATGTTCATAATGTTTAATGTCATTATTCACAGATTGAGGAAAAAGAGATGGGTAACACCAAAAACTAATTAGGATTACTAAGGACAAGAATACTCTATTAAATGTTTGCATGGATGATGAGTATGACGTGAATCAAGGATCAAGGTTATTTGATATTCATTTATGGTTTGGGATATATATATGAAAGGGATAACCATTGAATAAATTTGAATTAAGTATTCCACTATGATTCAATAAGAGAATACATATATTAGATAACCCCTTTTCATATGAAAAAATAACCTCAGGTTAACATGACATATTTGGGGGTGCATTTGAAGGATCCAAATTTGGGAATGTGTGAATTTTCAGGTATAGGTTTCCCATGAAAAAATATTCACATTTTAATGATTACAAATTTTTTTTTGTGGAAATATGTGATACAAGGGAAACAAAGTCTGATATATAGAAATGGATGTTTGAATGGGGCGGTTGATGTATTCTAGTGAATAGTTGGCTAGTAATTAGATCTCATTTTACATTGCAAAATAATGAGAATTGATATTATATTGTTCTATTTAATGTTATGTAGTCAGGAATTTAATGTTAGGATGTTTTAAATTATGCAATAAAGAATTTAATGTCATGTAGGTTAATGTCATGTGATTGGGAATCAAATTTCATATATTTTAATGTCATGTGAAACTTTTTTGAATGTAGTGTAGTTTATCATTATGTTAAATATACCAAAATTCTCTTTTGTTTAAGGTATTGTGACAACGACTCAGACTTCATACAATTTAATGTCATGAAATAATGACTCAATTTTCATATAGTTTAAGGATATAAAATAATGACTCTAATGATTTATAGGTTAATTTTTTAGGATAAGGAATTTCATTTCATCCATGTTCACATCAAACTCATATATAGGGATGGGGGAATCATTGATCAAGTTTTTGGTGAACCATGATATCTATGTTGACTATCATATCAATAACCATCAACAAACCTAGGGTAGTGAAAGGATACCAATAGAGATAATGTTCATATAAAGTTGGGTATCTTATTTTTCAACAATCATAACATTGACCATGATACAAAAATAATTTATCACCATGTTTCTCAAAGAAGTAAGAATCTATTAATTTTTGATTCAAAAAAAAAGATCCCACATAGATCAATCTCATATACATAGGTGATTTAAAATTGAGTCTCATCATAATTTACTAGGGTGATAAAAGGATTTTTATTTTTTAATTTATTTTGGTTGGACATAGGATATGACATCTAAGTATCACTATATATCCAAGAGTGAAATGAATAATTTTATACGTAGTTTTTAATGAAAAATCCCGAATATATATTTGATTCATATGCTGGAGGAGGAATATTTAACCTATTTGGAAATTTTAGTCAACCCTAAGATAAGAGATCTTGGTGTCACATTATATCATCTAACAATTAGGAATCAGACCATATGTAGTTCAAGAATATGAGTCCCCTATAAATATATTTTTTAGATACAAGGGTATGTGGAATTATACTTTCATCTATATTGTTCCTAGGTATAGGACGAGACATCTTAGCATCATTGCATATATTGATGTAATTGGAATCATGCCACACATTGTTCTCATGTACTCCAAATATATTTTGATCTTGTATGTTTGGAGAGAGGTATTTTTAATTAATGATAATTGTGGTTCAGAATAGGATATAGGGTCCTAGAGCCTCTATGTATCTTATAAGGATTGGAATTAGGTCTCACATAGTCCTTGAATATATCAAATATAGGTAACTAACTTATATAAATGAGAAAAGGGGATTTTTATGGAATTCACGCATAAGACTAATAGAAGGGATATGAGTATAATTATATAAAATTTTTACCTAGGAATTACGATAAACGTATTTCTTGAATGATTCATTTTGTAGATTAGGCTCATACATAGAAAGAAATATATTAGCCTTAGTGTGGGTCCCTAATAGGAACTAACCACCCACCAAGGATGTCTTTATTGATTGAAATCCCTAAAATGGGAATGAAACCCCTGGAAATAAGGACACTATAAGATGTTTATGGTTATAATGTATAGACTATTGGGTTGGTACATAGTTTTAAGACCTAATTATTAATCCATTTTGTGCCCTATTTTATTGTATGACATCGAGGACCCAAGTTGTGTAATGTATACATTCATGTGATATATACCTATGCCTTACAATTTAAAATCAAGAGTTTAGAATATTTTGTTGTAGTTTTACATCATGCAACTAGGGTAGTGATCATAAAGATTAACCTCTTAAATTTAGGACATTGGTGCTATGCAGTTTAATGTATTTCTACTATGTATCGTGAACTGATGTGAGGATTATGAAAATTATTTCATTAGAAACGTTACATTGGTAGGGGAATGATATTATCCCCATATAACATGGATATAGAGTAAGATCAATTAGGGTAGACCATATATATAATAATAAGGTATCTGACAGATTGGTTCCAGATTCAATAGATTTTATTTTGGCATCATTGGGGTTCATAGAAACATTAACCTCTCTCTTTGTTGGAATGATTGAAGGTATCAATTCTTGTTTAAGGATCCATAAATCTTGTTTGGATTGACTTATATGTTTTTAATTGTATAAAACCTCCTCTCCATTAGTCACTCTTACTCATAATGTTTCCTATGGGATTTTTTCTCTTCTTCGATCAATTTATAAATAGAGATTCAAAAAAGGGAAATTAGAATTCGATGGGTAGAACATAATTTGTTCTATAGACCTATGAAAATGGGGTCTCATGACTCATATTGTCGGTTGTGGTATGATATTGACACATAGTATGACAAATATTATAAAACTATGATTTATTATCATTTTCCGTCACATTTGGGTGTATAGTTAATATGGTTTTATTGAAATAATTAATTTCCCATTTCATGATTTGTGAAAGTGGGGTTAATGGTTTGACTCAGTGTTATACTCTGGATACAACATTTCCAATCTAGAAGAACAATATTAACATCATTATCTATTAATATTTTGTGAAGGAAAAAAATACAGGGATGATAATATTCATCCCAAAGTTGATTATATTCTTTATCCTACACTCCTCTAAGGGTATGTACATGGACTATTAAGAAAATAATTATTTTAATGTAATGATTAGTTTAATCTACCTAGTTATATCTTGGAGATAGGTCCCCATGATTTCCATTCCCCATTCATAAAATGGCAAAGAGTATTTGGCAGTATACATGGAGGATATTATTCATCCAAAAATTTGAATATATTCATTATCCTGAACTACTCTAATGATATGGACATGGACTAGTAGGAAAATAATTCATTGAAAGTAATGATTAGTTTAAACTACCTTGTTATAACATGAGGATATGTCCCCATTATTTCCATTCCCCATTCATAAAATGGCCTAAAGTATTTGGCAATATAAAATAACTTCAAGGGTTTTTGGATGAAATTATCATGTATTTGAAAAACATGATATTTATTAATTAATTACGCATAGCCTTATGTCATTTTGGGATATAAATAACCATGTAACTAGATTTTAGGGGAGATATTTCCTCCCAATTGGTGAGCATTATAGGAGCCTTCATGAACACCCTGCACAAAAATAACAGTTTCCCCTACCTCGATTCATTTGAGGAGAAATCCTCAAAGAACTTTTTAATGTGAATTAATTTAATTTAGTATATCATATAGAATTAATATCTCTAATTATATTTAGATATATTAATTTTTTGATCATTCTTATAGAAGGATCACTATTTAGAGATACCACATTATAAGGAACATACATCCAGTGTAGGCATAAACTAGTGATGGTATTGGCTTATCATGCTCTAGGAATATATTTATTTCATTGATATCCACCATGTCCAAAATGTTAACTAATGAGACCACCCTATGGTGTGTGATGTTGAAAAATATCTCATCCATATTAGGATGATATAGGGCTGTGGCTATATTATCATGATCATCAACATATGTATTCTATTAGAAAGAAATATGTGTTAGCATTATCTTGAAGGGAATTATTCCATCAGTCATATTACATATCTATGTTATGGAGAAAAATTAATTCTTAATGGTATATTATATATTAATATTATTAATTAGCTTTAATTAATTTCCCTTATAATTCTTATGGGTTATATAAAATTATAGGGCTATATCCATGCCTATAAGGATATCTTGGTATTTTTCCACATTATTAGTTCATCCTTCAGATAATAGAAAGGGACATGGTAAAACACTTTCGATGGGAAAAAATATACAGTCTCCATACCCCCTATATTGAACATAGAGTCTTCCCTTATTTTCTGGATTTGACATTGAGGGGTACTATCAAAGTAAATTATCCATGTACAGGGTGTCATAAGAATATAAACTCTCTTCATATGGGAAAACAATTTTCACTGGTGTAATCTATCGATTAGGATGTGTTGTGAGAAGTATAGCTTGATCTTACCCTTTGGATTCCTTTTATGATAAAAATAATATTTCACACTTCTATGGGATAATCACTCATCCAAGATAGATAACTTGTAAATATAGGGAGGTTGATTATATAATTGAGTGGGTCGATGTGAGAGGCCAGGTAGAATTCACCGTGATACAAGAAGTTCTATATTATTTTCATCCCAAAAAATAAGTTCAAAGAAGTTCTTCTCAACATTATAATATCAAATCATAATATATGGATTTGTTATACTAATATCTTATATTCTATTTTTATCTATTGTATAATTATTCTATTTTAAGAAGGAATTTTGAAATCACTTCATGGTGTCCATATATATAATAAGTGGATTCCATTACTATAGTGGTATAATGACTAGGGGGTAAAAAAGATATAACTTAAGGAACTGAAAAGGAATCTTGACAGTCCCCACCCCATTGGTACGTGACTCCCCTCTTTATTAATTACATGAGGGGGTGGTGTGGTGGACGGATTTCATTAAAAATATTATATGAAACACCACATATAGATGAGGTGTATCTTAGAACCTCTCAATTATGTATGGTCTTAGGGATGTGGAATTCTGAGGATCACAGTAGGCTTCTCAAAGCCTGCCTTAATTCCATGATGATATAACATAAATATAAGGAATTTTACTAACATTTTATAAAATTCACACATTAAAGGGATATCTTCAATCTATGATATTTTAATTTTTATAAATCTGTTTGGATGTCAAAAAATGATCATAGTTCTTTTGAGATATATCTAGTAGATCATGGAGATAACATTATATGATCCTTTTTAGAAAATTTGGGCATATGTGGTGCATGGTAGATTGATAAGTGGTTCCAAATTTTTTAAAATTAAAGGGAATGACCTAGTAGTATAATATACCTTACAGTTATATAAAAGTGGATGATTTATCATCTTTAATGGACATCATAAACTAATTATAAACTAAGTAACCATCAATAATGAAGTGGTCTTGAGATCCTATAGTCACATAAATTATAATTTTTTTGATCGTAATTGGGAAATCATCCTTCAATGAGTGATGCTTGAGATCCTTAAAAATCAATTAAAACCCCAATATATACATTTTTTTATTAATATGTACAACATTGGAGATCTGTCTCAGGTATTTCAACTTAGAAAATAAACTGGATTGAAAAAAACAACTCATATTTGGAATCTAACATAGAAGTATAAGAGGGATGGATTCTCCTGGATTACTTCTTAAAAACTGAAGTATCATCTTGAAGGCCTAGGTGATGGGTAAAAAAATCAATCCCCAGAGACATTATGTAATTCTATGAGAACAGATAAATGTTTTATATCAATAAATAGTTTCTTATTATTTTCTATTCCATGGGCATGGAAACACTGATAAATGTGAGTTGTGGGTCCTCTGTTATAACCATATTTATCTATTTAAGCCCATCGATTGTAACATCCTAGGAAAAAAAAGAATATGACCTTTTCATATTCATTAAATTTTTTGAATTAAATATTAATTTTATTTTAAAGGGGATACTATATTAAATGTAGTACCTAATATGCAACAATACGTTTCTCCGAAGTCTTATGTTGCACACAATTCTTAGTTATACAGAAAAATAATAATATATTTTTATTTTAATTGGTAGTTAAAGCCTCACCATTGTAATTGGGAGAATGAATATAACTAACAAAAATTTGAATATACATGTTAGTTAAATGGTTCTATATTTATCCAATAAAATTTAGAGCCTTAAAATGTGAATGAATCTAATTTAAAGCATAAGTACTCTAATATTCTTTAAAAGGTCAATTTAACGCCTTTTGATTGAAAACTGTCTTTAAATCTAGTTTAGGTCACTTTTATATATTATATTTGAAAAAATATAATTATTATTTAGAATTGTGACATCAAAATTTAGTTTGGGTAAATTTTTGGTATTTTTCTAATAATGTTCATTTTTAATGAATTGTATAAAATACTGCATTTTAATTCAAAATTGCCATTTAATATAATTATTTATTTGGGTAGATTATCTTTTTAAATGGTTTTAATGTTTGATTAGATTATATTTTTACCATTTAATCCAATTTTGATAATTGGAAATAATTTACCATTGAAATTGGACATAAACAAGTGTCAACTTTTTGATATTTTTTTTAAAAAAGGTGTTTTGTTTTCACAACGGGAATTAATTTTAAATTAATTAATGCTTCTTCAATGTTTATTAATTTAGTAAAATAAACATTATTTTTTAATTCATAATTTCAAATATATTTTATTCATATTTTTTGGTATTTTTATGAAAACCTTCAATTTTCGAAGAATTGTGAAAACACTGAGTAGTTAATAAAAAACCGACATTTTCATTTAAATGAAATTTTACCACTTCTATGAACTCAATTTAAAAAATTTGACATACAAGGTTATTATCAGTATGTAAAATGTGGTTTAATAAGATGGAAAATAATTTTGGTGAATAGTATCTTTTGACTTTTATTTACTGTAGTTAAAGGTAAATAGAATAATTCATGGTAAAAATAAGATTATGTTAATATTAAATTACCTTAACACTTGTAATAACCTTATTGGATGAATAATTGCTGAAAAAGACAATCATTGGGTATGAATTTTGTCCTTTAAATGCCATTTGGGTAAGATAATGACATTAATAACTTTTTATTTAAAGTAAAAATAAAAATATCATATAAATGTATTGTTTTGCTAAATCAATTTTCATGTGGGGAAATATAATTGATATATTTGACTATATATATTCATTAGAGAACTAAAAATATTTTCTAAATCATGGTATCTTATTTATAATTTTTAGACATCAAAAAAATAATATTACTTATGACACAATAATGATGCAGTGTTTTCCTCATCAATGAATTATTTAAGTAAAGAAGATTATAAAAATAAAAAATATATTCAAAACCTGTCCAATTATTATTTGATGATTTTATTTTGAACTAGAGTCATCTTATATTTGACTTTAATAAGTTTTTTATCTTTATAAACCTAAAATAATTATATAATAAAATAATATTTTCAAACATTTCAAAAGAGCTCCTCCCCCCCATTATAAAAATCCCTCATCTTTATCCCATTACTCAAACCTCTCAATCCCCTTGGATCATCCAAAATATGCCTAAAGAAGATATAAAGATCCCTCTATTACACCTAGAATCCATTTCTTAAGCATAAGTAACTTCAATAAATCCTTTTGGTTCAAACGAAAGGGAGTTACCCAATTTAAAGGTAACGTCTTCGGTTATGTTTGTTTCTTTTATTTTACTTCCCCAAACCCCTAAATTATTTTTATTACATTATTTTATAACGGGAAAATTATCCTCAATATACTAGGATATTTTTATGATAAGTATTATAACTACACCTACACACACCTCTATATAATGGGTAAAGAACACATTTTTTCTATGGACAAAAAACTACTGACTCAAGAAATGATGATTGTTCAATCTTCTCCTACCACCTCTTATGGTGGCCATTGTGATGGATATGTATTTATATGTGATATATAATATATTTATATTGTCTATATAATAATGTATTTTTCATTTATATCATTCCCTTCGAGTTTCCATTACAGGTAAATGCGATAATTTCATTTGAGGAAGTGCAGACTACTTCCCCCACAAAGTGATATAAAACATTCATGCCATTCATGAAATGTATAAAAGATGGAGTTAATGAAATTATATATGATATTATCCTGGAAATATAATATACATATTTATATTTATGTTTTCATTCTATTAAATACAAAATATAAATGAAAGTAGCGTTCATTCCTACATACAACTTAACGTCTCCATGAACTAGGCATTTCATTTCTTATCTCCAAATGTTGTGTAATATTATAAATACATGAATATAATGGGTATATCTGACATATATGATATATATCATGAATATCATACTGGAGATAATGTAATTTTGACCACACGAGCAACTTGTAATTATAAGAAGTTCATTTTTTACTCAAGTACCAAATATCGACAAAAAGACCATTATTAACTTAAATGATTGCATAATATTTATTTATATAGACATGAGTGTATTTAAATTAAAAACATCAAATTGGTATGTGACACTTTTATTAAAAAAATCTCTTCCTAAATGTTTTAAATGGTTTTGAAAAATGTTTTGATAAATCCTTGATTACGTCAATACCTTGAAATGATATATTGTGATAGAAATATAAAAATTATATCTTTTATTTATGATTTTTTATGTGTTATGAAACTGTTATGGTTATTATGAATTGTTTATGCATATGGGTGGTTCCATGATAAACCTAGGGAGGGTGAGCCTAAGATAGCTCTCAAATGCATTGGGTAACATGAAGAAGGTTAACATTATTGTTTCTCCTAATATATTTAAGTAATATAATGTGATGGGTATTCCAAATATAACTCCCTATGTAACAGTGATATATAAAATGTATGTATGTTATGTATAAAATAAGTTACCTCTATAATTTATGATTTTTGTGTGTTATTAATAAATATTATGATTTCATAATGAATGGTATTATTGAAAATTATGGTTTAATTGATTTTTATTTATTTATTGGCTAATTTTTTCTTTCTTTATTTTACTAACCTTACAATCCTTTTTATGATCATACCTTGTTTTGAAATGTTTTTCACTGGACTTATTGGTGAATAGGGTCAAGGATGAGATCAAGAAAAAGTCATGCTATCTAAGACATGGAAATAGACCAGATTTTTTTTTAAACGTTTTTATTTTTTGAAAAAATGGAAACTGAGATGAAGAGTATACTTTGTAATTTTTGAGATGTAATAGTTATGTCTTAATTATCTAAATCTCTAAACCTGAAAGGATCATCAATGTGAATTATTTACATAATTCATGATTATGTAATGTTTAAGGTAGGGTCCTTATAGTTGGTATAAGAGGAAGGTTTAGAAAACTTTAGAGTTTAGGGTGTCATTTAAGAGTAAGTGACATAACCATAATGGTTAGAATATTATAAAGAGTCATAGTTATTTTAGTGGTGATAAATGTTTATTACATTTTGGAGTGAAAAAGGAAACGTATTAGATAACCTTTGAGGATAAAATATGTTATGGTTATTTTTTAGGAATTTTCCTCTTTTTTTGGAATGATATAAAATTGTATTGTTTTTGAAAAAGGAAAACACAGAGACTGCATGACAACCCGTTACCTTGGACAAAGCTATGAGAATCGAATGCACAACCAAAGTGTGATTGGGATTTATTGCCTACCACTGGCCTATAGGAAGACCCTGGTTAGTATGACTAATTCTATTTATTTAAATTATTTTATAGATCTAGAATAAGTTTATTTGGGATTTTATGTTTTATCAAATGGACATCTTTATTATAAGAAAATTATTTGGTGATTAAGTGATAAAGGTTAATTTGGAATGCATTCTATCTTTTAGGAAAACTACATGCTTATGTAAAATATAATACTATGGGATTTAATTTGTAGAGTAATGGTTGAAATATAATTTTGGAAGAATTTATGTTTTATTGTGGACATAAGGTGATTTGGGTTATTTATGGTAATGATCAACCTATTATAGAGAATATGTGATTAGGTTAATTACACATTAGTATGAGAATTAAAGAGTAGTCACTATTTTTTGAGATAAATGTTACGATTTACTGTGGAATACTATGTGATTAAATCCTTTCAAGTTTTGGGTTTCAATCTTTGTTTGGATTATTTTGAAAATTTTTATGGACAACTGAATATTGAAAGATATTTCTTGAAAATTGGGTACTTTTTGTTGAATTTTGGAGATTAAGAGTAGTATTTCATTTATAAAGGATTATCCTTTTAAGGATTATCTGATCTCTTACTAACCAATTTTTGTTTTGGTTAATGTATAAAGATAGGGGAAATATATTGTTCATATTCTTTGGATCATGTTATTCTCTATAAGTTGACTTTAGCACTTTTTATGTTACCATGTCCTCTCAAATACTCATCGTTTGGAGACAATATGAGTTTGTGGTAGAAAATTTGAAAATAATGAATGTCAACATGTCATTTAATTAAGTTTTCTTATATTCTTATTCAATCTCGTAAATAAATTCTCCAAAATTATGAAAATGGACTTAATATAATTTTTTTTTCATTTTAATTTTATTATTGGGAAACCAATGACCATTTAACCCATCACAAAATTGTTGTTTTCAGGTTGTTAACTTCTCATAATAATGTTTTCTATCACTCTTCATCAAAACGTGACACTTAGTTTCTCGTCCATATCCACGTTCTAAGGGAATCCAAGTATGGGTTATCTTGGGTGACCTTTATACTTATATTAAATTATTTTATTGTGATAGTTTTATTTACTCTTTTTCTAATGTGGGACTTTCAATTAAGTTACCATTCCTAATTATAAAATTCTAAGGACACCATTTCCAAAAGGGGGGAAGGATGTAACATCCCAAGAAAATAAAGAATATGAAATTTTCATATTTATTAATATTTTTGAATTAAATTTTAATTTCATTTTAAAGGGGATTCTATATTCAATGACATACATGACACACAACAATGGACATCTCTGAAGTCTTATGTTGCACACAAAGCTGAGTCATACTGAAAAATAATAATATATTATTATTTTAATTGGTAGTCAATGCCTAGAATTTGTAATGGTGGGAATGAACAGAACTATATACAGTATTATTATAAATGTTAGTTAAATGTTTTTCCATTTATGAAATAATATTTAGAGCCTTTAAATGTGAATGAATCTAATTGTAAGCATAAAAACTCTAATATTTTTTAAAAGGTCGATTTAACGCTTTTTGGTGGGGAACCCGCATTAAATCTATTTTTGTTCACTTTTATATGTTCTATGTGAAATAATAAAAAACTTATTTAAAATCAGGACATCAAAATTTAGTTTGGGTAAATTTTTTGGTATATTTCAGATAAAGTTCATTTTTAATGAATAGTGAAAAATACTACATTTTAATTCAAATATGCCTTTTAATCTAATTTATTTATATGGTTATATTATATTTTTAAAATGTTTTAATGTTTAATTAGATTATATTTTTACCATTTAATATAATTTTGGTCATTGGAAGTAATTTAACTTTGAAATTGGACATAAACAAGTGTCAACCTTTGGATATTTATTATTTCTTAAAAACACGTTTTTTTGTTTTCACAATGAGAAATAATTTTAAATTAATTTATTAAACATATATGTTTTAGATTTGATAAAAAAAATTTATTTTTTAATTTGGAATATCAAATATATCTTAGGCTTAATTTTTTGTATTTTTCTAAAAACATTCAATTTTCGATGAATAGTGAAAACACTATGTAGTTGTTAAAAAACAGAGTTTTTCATTTAAATGAAATTTTACCGCTTCTGTGAATTAAATTTAGAAAATCAAACAAACATGGTTATTATTAGTTTGTAATATGTGGTTCAATAAGATGAAAATTAATTTTGGATGAATAGTATCTTTGGACTTTCATTTACCACAGTTAAAGGTAAATAGGGTAATTTAAGGTAAAAATATTTTCATAATAATATAAAATCACCTTAAAACTTGTCCTAAACTTATTGGATGAATAATGGCCAACCAATAAAATACTTTGGTAAGAATTTTGGCCTTTTAATTCCATTTGGGTAAGATAATGACATTAATAACTTTTTATTTAAAGTAAAAATAAAAATATCATAAACATGTATTGTTTTGCTAAAACAATTTTAATGTGGGGTTATATAATTGATATATTTTGGTATAATATTAATTATAAATCTTAAAATATTTTATATATCATGGTGTTTTATTTATAATTTTTATACATCAAAAAACTAATATTACTTTTGACATAATAATGTTGTAGTGTTTACCTCATTAATGAATTATTTAAATAAATAAGAATAAAAAAATAAAAACAATATACAAAACCTGACCAGTTATTATTGGATGTTTTTATTTCCAACAAAAGTAATATTATCATTGAATTTAATTTGTTTTTGAAATCTATAAACCAAAAATCATTATATAATAAAATAATATTTTCAAACAGTCCGAAAGAGACCCTCCTCCCCCTTATAAAAATACCTCACCTCTAACCCATTACTCACAAATCTCAAGCCCCTTGTATCGACCAAAATCTACCCAAGTAATATATCAATATACCTCTATTACAACTATAATCCATTCTTTATCCAGAAGGATCTTCAATAAATCTTTCCGGTTCAAACAAAAGGGAGTTACCCGATTTAAAGGTAACATCTTATCTTAAGTTATTTTCTTTTATTTTACTTCTCCAACCCCTATAAATCGTTTTATTCATTTTTTATATAAACACTAGTATCATAAATGTACTAGGTTTTTTTATGATAATTATTATATCTACACTTACACACACATCCGTCTAATGGGTATAGAACACAACGTTTCTATAGACGGTGAACTACTGCCTCAAGAAACGTTGATTGTTAAATATTCTCCTACCACCACTAATGGTGTCCATTATGATTGAAAATTTTCTATAGTTGATATAAATTATATTTATATAGTCTATATACTTCTGTATTTTTCATTTATATCATACATTTAGGGTTTCCATAACGGGTAAATGCGATAATTTCATTTGAGAAAGTGTGGACCACTGCCCCCTCAAAGTGATATGAATCATTCATTCCATTCGTGGAACGAATAAAAGATAGAGTTAATGAAATTATATATGATATTATACTGGAATTATAATATACTTATTTATCATTATGTTTTAATTACATTAAAAATTAAATAGAAATGAAAGTAGCATTTATGCGTACGTATGACTTACCGTCACCAAGAACGGTGCATTTCATTTCTGATCTACAAATGTTATGTAATATAATAAATAAAACAATATACTAGATATATATGATATATATGATATATAACTCATGAATATAATTCTATAGATAATGAAATTTTGACAACATGAACAACTTGTAATTATAAGAAGTTCATTTTTGACTGAAGTAACAAATATCGACAAATTGACCATTATTAACATAAATGATTTCATAATATTTATAATATTGTAATAAGTGATATAAAAGGAATAATTAAATTCAAAAATGTTTTTTATAAAGTATAAATTAACTTTATTTTATTACTCAATAGATTAAAAAATGAACGAGTCAAGTCGGACATGAGGTAAGGGGTGTATTATCTCAATTTTTATTCCGTGAGATTTCCATTGTTCGCCACATATTTATTGCATGAGGTGTATTTGGTTATGAAATTTGATATATATTATCATAACTCTATTTATATTCGTATTATTATGTGATTAATTTGGTTTTTATTACCTTTTTTTCATATGACTCGATTAAGTACAACGTGGTAAGGGGTTTTCATCTCACTTTTTATTCCCATGAGATTCATGCTATGTTTTCCACTATTTTATTTTGTGTGGTGTATGTACTGACCATGATTTTATTCATTGTGTAATAAAATATAAATTATAGTTATTTAAATCATCACTGTATGACCTTTATTTATGATGGAGTATTTTTCATAAGTTACCAAATCGGTGAGGGAACCTTTCACCCTCCTATTCTAATCAAAGACTTCTTTTATGTTATTTTTCAATTCTCAAATTTTGGGATATGTTATTAAATATTATTTTTTCTATAAATTTTATATCTATGTGATTATAGACCCTTTTATCTCTCATTAACTCATTTTATGAATTTTTAAGTGACATCCTTAGGCTGTCGATTTTCTGTAAGGGATCTTCTTAACCTAATTTCCATTTTTTGGGTTAAACATCTACTTCTTGATTATGTCGAGCAATAAATATGTCTGAATGAACTATTATTGTGTTATACTTAATATCCATTTATATTGGGTGTATTATTACATTTCTCACATAATTATGTCATTGAATTGTCTTTAATTAAAGGATATGATCTTTGCAATGGATTTTGTCTCAATTTACATTCTATTGATATTTATTTGTTGTTATACACCAATTCACATTTATATGGGCTATATACTGCCCTTTGACATATTATATCATGAATATCTTTATTCTAATGATATTAGAATCTTTGATTAATGTTATTCCTTAATTATTTTTATTCAAGCATATCCCTTTTGGATAGTAATTCTTTAACTAAAATAAAATTTTAAATATTTTAAAGATTTATTATTAAAAATATTTCTCATTAATGTCCATGTTTTACAAATGTTTTTAAGGATTTATTTATATAGACATGAGTTTTTTTAATTAAAAACATCAATGTGGTGTAGGAGACTCTAATTCCAAAAATCCCGTTATTTAATGTTTTAAATGGTTTTGAAAAATGTTTTGAAAAATCATTGATTATGTCAACACCGTGGAATGATATATTGTGATAGAAATATGGAAATTTTACCTTTAATTTATTATTGATTTATGTGTTATGAATATGTTATGGTTATTGGTCATTGTTTACATATATGGGTTGTTCCGTGATAAACCTAGGGCGGGTGAGCCCCATATAGCTCTCCAATGAATTGGGTAACGTGACAGAGGTACACATTGATGTCTCTACTAAGTGATTTATAGAATATACCATGAGGGGTATTCCAAACATAACTCCCTAAGTAATAGTTAAATCTATAATATATGTATGTTATGTATGCCATTTTTTACCTTTATGTTTTATGTTTTCTGTGTGTTAATCATAAATATTATGATTTCATAAGGAATTATATGATTGAAAATTATGGTTTCAATAAATTATATTTATTGATGGAATAATGTTTTGTTTACATATTTTGTAGTCCTTACTGAGTTTTTTATGCTCATCCCATGTTTTGAAATGCTTTTTCACAGGAAATAATGATGAATAGGGTCAAGGATGAGATCAAGGAAAAGTCATGCTCACAAAAACGTGGATCTAGAAAATTTTCTTCTTTAAGAGTTTTTATTTTATAAAAAATGGAAACTGAGCAGTATTGTATACTTTGTAATTTTTGAGATGTAATAGTTATGGCCTACTTCTCTAATACTATAAACTAGAAAATATCCTAAATGTTAATTAATTATTTAATTCAAGATTATGTAATGTTTATGGTCGGGTCCTTATAGTTGGTATAAGAGGAAGGTTTAGATAATTTTTTAGGTTATGGTGTTATTTAAGCAAAAGTGACATAACAATAATGGTTAGCATATTATAAAAATTCATTGTAATTTTAGAGGTGATAAATGGTTATTATATTTTGGGGGGAAAATACAAGGTATTAGATAACCATTGAGTATAAAATTTGTTATGGTTATTTTTGAGGAATTTTTCTCTTTTTTGTGGAATGTTAGGAAATTTTATAGTTCTTGAAAAAGGATAACACATAGTCCATCTGACAACCCATCGATATTTATCACCTACCACCAGACTATGGGAAGTCCCTGGTTAATATGAATAATTCGTTTTGGTTAAATGATTTTATAAATCAAGAATATGTTGATTTGGGATATGATATTTTATAAAATGGACATCCTTTGTATAGGAAAATGATTTGGTGATTAAGTGATAAAGGTTATTTTGGAAGGAATTCTCTCTTTTGGGAACACAATATGCTTAAGGAAAATATAATACTATGGGATTTAATTTGTGAAGTAAGGGTTAAAATATTATTTTGAAAAAATCAATGTTTTTATTGTGCACATGAGGTGATTTGAGTTATTTTTGGAGATGATGAACCTATGATAGAGAATATGTGATTAGGTTAATTACACTTAAGTATGAGACTTTAAGAGTAGTCAATGTTTTTGGATATAAATGTTAATATTTAATGTGGAATACTATGTGATTAAATATTTCTGTGTTTTGTGTTTCAATATTAGTTTGGATTATTTTGATGAATTTTAAGGGAAGTTGTATTTTGAATGGTCTGTCTTGAACATTGGGTGCTTTTGTTGAATTTTGGAGATTAATAGTAGTATTAATTTTTAAAAAGGATGATCCTTTTAGGGATTATCTGATCTCAAACTATCCAATTTTTATTTTGGTTAATGTATAAAGATATGGGAAATATATTGTTCATATTTTTTGGATCATGTTATTATATTTAATTTGATTCTATAATATTTTGTGTGACCAAGTGATCTTGAATACTCATTGTTTGGAGAAAATATGAGTTTGTGGAAGAATATTTTTAAATAATGAAAGTCTTCATGTCAAGTAAGTATGTTTCCTTATGTTCTTATTCATTATCATAAATAAATTCTGTAACTTTATGAAAAGGAACATAAAACAAGAATCTAGTCCGTTTAACTATCCTACTAGGAAACCAATGACTGTTTAACCCATCCCAAATTTGTGGTATTCTGGTTGTTAACTTTCTCCTAATCGTGTTTTCTATCACTCTGCATAAAAACATGACAATTATTTTCTCCTCTAAATCCACATTTTTATGGATTCCAAGTTTGGTTTATCTTGGATTACCTTTGTACCTCTCATTATTTCTCTTAAAGTGATAGTTATATTTTATTTTATTTTTGATGTGGGACTTTCAATGAAGTTTCCAAGCATTATTTTAAAATTCTAAGGACACAATTTCTAAAAGGGGGAAGGATGTAACATACATGAAAATAATGAATATGATATTTTTATATTTACTAATATTTTTTCATTAAATATTAATTTTACTTTAAAGGAGATACTATATTCAATGGAGTACCTGACACACAACAATGAGTTTCTTCTAAGTCTTATTTTTCACACAATGCTGAGTCATACTGAAAAATAATTATATATTATTATTTTAAATAGGAGTTAACATGAATCCATTCTAATGATGAGAATGAATGGAACTAACTAAAATATGATTATACATGTTATTTAAATGTTTTTACATTTATCAAATAAAATTTATAGGCTTAAAATGTGAATGAATTTAATTTTAAGCATAAATACCCCAATATTCTTTAAAAGGTCGATTTAATGACTTTTGATAGTGAACCCACTTTAAATATTGTTTTGGTCACTTTTATATGTTATATTTGACAAAATAAAATTCTTCTTTATAATATGGATATTGAAATTTAATTTTTGTAAATTTTTTGTATTTTTCTGATACAGTTCATTTTTTAATGAATAGTGAAAAATACTGCATTTTAATTCAAAACTGCCTTTTAATAGAATTTATTTATATGGTTAGATTATCTTTTTAAATAGTTTTAATGTTTAATTAGATTGTATTTTTAACATTCAATCCAATTTTTCTCATCATAATTAATTTCACTTTGAAATTAGACATAAAAAAGTGTTGATCTTTTTATATTTATTATTTTTTAAAAACACACTTTTTGTTTTGACAACGAGATTTAATTTTAAATTAATTAATCCAACATATATGTATTTAATTTTTTAAAATACACATTAGTTTTGAATTCTAAACATCAAATATATCTTATGCTGAATTTGTGGTATTTTCCTAAAAACCTTCAATTTTTTATTAATAGTAAAAATATTTAGTAGTTGTCAAAAAACCAAAATTTCCATTTAAATAAAATTTTACCGCTTTTGTGAATTAAATTTTTAAAATATGAAATACATGGTTGTTATCAGTAAGTAAAATTTGATAAAATAAGTTGAATTTTCTTAAATAGTAACTTTTGACTTTTATTGACCGCGATTAAAGGTAAATAGGGTAATTAATGGTAAAAATAATATTATAATATTATAAAATTACCAATAACAATTGTCCTAACATTATTGGAAGAATAATGTATGACCAATAAAATCCTTGGGTATGTCTTTTGGCCTTTTAAATTCATTTGGGTAAGATAATGACATTAATAACTTTTTATTTAAAGTAAAAAATAAAAATATAATAAACATGTATTGTTTTTCTAAAACTATTTTAATGTTGGGTTATATAATTTTTATATTTGAATATAAATATTCATTATAAAGAAAAAAATTTATCCTACATCAAAGAATTTTATTTATATTTTTTAGACATCAAAAATATTATTTATGACACAATAATGATGATGTGTTTACCTCATTAATAAAGGATTTAAATATGTAAGATTATAAAAATGAAAACAACATAAAAAACCTATCCAGTTCTTTTTGTATGATTTTTTTTCGAAAAAGAGTCATTTTATCTTAGAATTTAAAAACATTTACCTTTATAAACCCTAAATCATTATATGATAATGTTATATTTTCAAACTTTCCTAAAGAGCCCCTCTGCCCCCTTATAAAATGCCCTCACCTCTAACCAATTAGTCACACCACTCAATCCCTTTGTCTATCCAAACTATGGTCAACTAAGATCTAAAGATCCCTTTCTTAAACCTATAATCCCTACGTTAGGCATAAGGCACTTCAAGAAATCTTTTTGGTTCAAACCCAAGGGTGTAACCTGATTTAATGGTAACGTCTTCACTTAAGTTCTTTTATTTTATTTTACTTATCCATCCACCTAAAATCTTTTTATTCCACTATTTTATAAAAAAATAAGAATCCTCAATATATTAAGTTGTTTTTAAGATAAGGATTTTAACTACACATACACAAAACTCCATCTCATGGGTAAAGAATATATTGTTTTTGTGGACGGGAAACTACTGCCTCACGAAACGATGGTTGTTCAATATTATCCTACAACATCTTATAGTGGCCATTATGTTGGAAATGTATTATATGTGATATATATTATATTTATATTGTCTATATACTTCTTTATTTTTCATTTATATCATACCATTATGGTTTCCATAATGTGTAAATGCGCTATTTTCATTTGAGGATGTGCGGACTACCGCCCCCCTCAGAGTGATATCACTCGTTCAGGCCATTATTGGAAGGGATAAAGGATGGATTTAAGGAAATTATATTTGATATTATACTGTAATTTTAATATACATATTTATCATTAAGTTTTCATTCTATTAAACATGAAACAGAAATGAAAGTAGTGTTCATGCAAACGTATGACTTATCGTCTCCATGAACGGTGCATTTCATTTCTTATATCCAAATGTTATGTAATATTATAAATACATACATATAATTGATATTTAATAAATATATGATATCTAAATAATGAATATAATTATGTAGATAATGTACTTTTAATCACATGAACAACATGTAATTATAAGAAGTTCATTTTTAACTCAAGTACCAAATATCGACAAAAGGACCATTATTAACATAAATGATTGAATAATGATTATAGCATGGTAATTGGTGATACAAAAGGAATAATAAAAATTAAAAATGTTATTAAGAAAGTATAAATTAACTTTAGATTATTATTCATGAGATTAAATAACGAACATGTCATGTAGGACATGAGGTAGGGGTTTATTATCTCACTTTTAATTCTTTGGGATTTCCATTGTTCAACACTTATATATTGCATGTTTTGTATTGTGTAATGATATTTGGTATATATTATCATAATTCAATTTATATTCATTAAAGTAATTCAATTCATTTGAGGTTAATTATGTTTTGGTCATATGTCTCGGTTTATTACAACGTGGTAAGGGGTTTTCATCACACATTTTATTCTAGTGAGATTCATGCTATATTTTACTCTATTTTATTTTCTGTGGTGTATGTACTACCCATGATTCTATTCATTGTGTAATATAATTTTACTTATGGGTATTTAAAACATCATTTTATGACCCCTATTTAATATGGTGTATGTATCAAAAGTTACCAAATCGGTAAGGGAACCTTTCACCCTCCACTTCTAGTCAAAGACTTCATTTATATTATTTTTCAATTCTAAAATGTTGGGTTATGTTCTTATATATCCTTATTTATGTATATTTTATGTACATGTGATGAGATACCCTTCTCTCTCTCTCTCATGAACTCATCTTCTAAATTTTAAAGCGATGTCGTTAAGCTATAAAATTTCTCTAAGGGACCTTCTTAACTCAATTTCCATTATTTGGGTTAAACTTATAGTTATTGATTATATCTTTCTATGAATATGTCTGGGTGAACTCTGCCTTTTTTCCACTTAATATCCACTTATATTGGGTGTATTATTATTTTTCACACATAATTATGTCATTGATTTGTCCTTAATCTAATGATGTGATATTTGCAAGGGACTTGGTCTCAATTTACTTTCCATTGAGACTCATTTGTAATTATACACCGTTTCAATTTTATATAGTGTATATAGTTCCCCTTGACATATTATATAATGATTCTTCTTATTCTCAAGTTATTATAAGCTTTGATTAATGTTATTTCTCGATTATTTGTATTGAACTGTCTATCTTTTGGTTAGGACTATTTAAGTAAAATGTCAATTTTAATTTTTTATATATTCAATCTTAAAAATCATTCTCACTAATATCCAATTTTTAAATTTTTTTAGGGATTTATTTATATATACATGAATGTTTTTAAATTAAAAGATTTAAAGTGGTATGGGACACTTTGATTCAAAAATATCTTTATTAAATGTTTTAAATGGTTTGGAAAAATGTTTTGATAAGTCACTGATTACGTCAATATCATGAAATGATATATTGTGATTGAAAAATGGAAATATTATCTTTAGTTGATGATTGTTTTACGTGTTATGAATATTTTATGGTTATTGGGAATTTTTTACGCATATGGGTGGTTCCGTGAAAACATTGGATGGGTGAGGCCAAGATTTCTCTCTAATGCATTGGGTAATGTGACGGAGGTAAACCTTATTGTTTCTCCTAAGAGATTTTGGGAATATACTATGATGGGTATTCTAAACATAAATACCTACATAGTTGTGAATGATAAAATGTAAGTATGTTATGTATGCCAAAAGTTACCTTTATGATTTATGATTTTTGTTTATTATTCATAAATATTATGATTTCATAAAAAATGTTATGATTGAACATTATGGTTTCATTTATTTGTATTTATCTATGGGATACAAATATATTTATATATTTTATAACACTTACTGAGATTTTTATTCTCATCCGAACATTTGAAATGTTTTTCACAGGACTTGATGATTAATAGGTTCAACGATGGGATCAATGGAAAGTCATGCTATCTAAAACATGTAACTAGAAAAGTATCTTTTTTTAAGAGTTTTTATTTTATGAAAAAAATGAAAACTGAGCAGAAGTGTATTCTTTGTAATTTTTGAGTTGTAATAGTTATGGCCTAATTCTCTAAATATCTAAACCCAAAAGATCCTCAATGTGAATTATTCGCTTAATTCAATATTATGTAATGTTTAAGGCCAAGTCCTTATATCGATAGTTGTAGACATGAAATACTCAAAAACCAAATGGGAATATCTAATTTTATTCTATTCTTCATCCTTCTTAATGGAAGTAGAAAATAATTATAAATGTATTTTTATCATGATTGATAGATATTATAGGTATATCTATATCCATTATAAATGATAGGGAGTTAATACAGTGCCCTTACATTGACAATCCATGAACATAATTCTCATGACCATTTGGGTGATACTCACTATCATCTCCTTTCTCGTTGGGGAGGAAGAAGCAATGATTCCCCAAAATTTACGTGACATCATATGGTAATTTTAAATTTATTTTAGCAGAATATAAGTGTTATCTAATGAATATGATGGATCGTGGGGATCCTAAGGTTTCAAGGATAAAAATAAATAAGTTTTTTGGGTATTGTTAAATGTGGTATTAATCTTCCCAAGTGTAACCTAAATGATTTTTGATGGGTTTGTTTCATCTTGCATTACTATTACTATATAGGCAGGGACATGTGAAGCTTCTAAAATGTGGTGTCTCTCTAGGGTGGGAAAAAGTGAACTAGGATTATCAAACATGGATGTTTCTTCTTATTATACGAATATTCAATACATTACACAATGGCATGACTGAGTATTGTATGAGTTTAGTTCCTTTAGAAATGTGGAACATAATGTTATAAATTCAAGAAGTTTCTTCAATGTATCCCATAATGATATTCCCCTTTAGTAATCTTACATAAAAACGTTTATTTATAAGTCAAGGAAAGGAAACATAACAATTATGGATCACAAATTATCAGTAAGGATAAATAAGCGATATATATAAGCATAACATGGGATTAGGGGTATGAGAATATGAGAACATCATTTGAAAACCGTACCCTACACATCAATAATCATAATCATAAGTCATGGTATAAATACTGTTATCTAGTAAGACATGAATCATAATTAAATAACATAACAAGATCCAAGAGAGCATAACATTGGCATAAGATATATATTTTAAGTATACACAATGTCTTATTACATTGTAATCATGTATAAATAGAGACATGTTCACACATTATATTAAGGACTTGAAATCAATCCCTCATATAAACATATGGTCATCCCAACAAGTCCGTTCATAACATTATGGAAAATAAATATAGGTCCATTCATAACAATCTGAACATGTAATTTTGTTAATAAATATCATTATGAACATGCAATCATGTTTACAAATAACATTTTGACCATGCAATTAGTTTCAGATATAACATAATTACTCAAGAGTTATAAATATTTACTCAATTCCTAAGAAGGTGATATAGATACCTCCCATCACATAATAAAAAGCATACATATGTGTTCCATAACATCATAAAAAATTCATCATTTCATAACCCATGAAATTAAATGGGGTTCACAAAAATTTCATCATATAATAACATGTATAAAGGAGACATGTTTTATAATCATTTTATAATTTCTTCATAAAATAACCCATGAAGAAATAAGTGATTTTCGTATGAAATTTATGATGGTATAATATGAGGAATAGAAATAGGTTTCAGAAACACAATCTATTAAGATAAATAATAATTATGGAATCAATAGTTTATATCCCAGAAAATAATATGTAACATCAAAAGATTCCATCTCTTATTTATAATTATTTCTAAAGGTCAGTTTGAACTTTTTATAAATGAAAAAACTTATCTTTGGAAATTTTTGTTTCTGAAAAAAAACAAAATATTGAAATTTATTAGTAGGAAATAAACATTAAAAAATAGAAAGTAATATTTAAAAATAATTTTGAAAACATCAGGATGAAAACATACTTTCTACTTTGAATACCCATTTTAAAACCCTTTCACAATAAGTTTTTACAATGAAATCATTTATTTAAAATAAAAATAATTTCCAAATTTTTTAAAAAAGATCTTATTTAAAAATAAAATTGAATGTTTTTATAGTAATATTGAAATCTTTCAGTAGTATAGATGGTGTTATATAATATTCATGTCATGTATATTAAGGAAACAAATATTCATTCCACATTTTCATTAAAAGAAAAAATGGGCATTGATAGAAAAAACATAATACTAATTCCATTTTTTTATAAAAAGTAAAAAGGGTAATTTTTTAATATAATCATTCTAAGAATGTGGAAATCATTTTTAATTTTTTTTTTGAAATCATGGTTTTGGAATAAAAAGTTTTTTTGATCAAAAAGTTAAAAAAATTATTTTTTTATTAAAAAAATCTCATTTATTTTAACTAAAAAAGAGTAGAAAAATGGTAATAAAACTTAAAAATTTTAAATAACTTTAGTTGATTAAAATTGATGAGGTTATTATGAGATTATTCATAGTGATTTATCTTTTGAATGAGAATCATAAAAAATATATGATAAATGATGAAATTTTAATTTTAAACCTTTACTACTTTGGTAACATTGAAATGTAAGAACATGGAAGTAATATCAATCAATTAAACATAAAATATCTTGATTATACATAAATTCATGATATTACATCTCAATGGGGTGGTATTTATATATTTTTTAAAATAATACAGGTGTATAACATAACTAAATGTCTCAAAGAAGTAAAATTGAGAAAAATATCTCATTTAATTTTGGTAACGTTTGAATCATAATCCCTAAGAAATAGTGATTCTAAAATGGATATATAAATAAAAATAATTCCTAGGATAATAATTATAAAATATATTCATGGAAAATTTACACACCACATAAAATAAAGACATAGTGAATATGGATTGTATCTCATGGAAAATAACAGTGAGATGAAAATCACTTATAACCTTAGTAAACTTTTGAATCTTAATCCCCAATAAAGAATATTATTAAATTAAAAATTTAATATTATTAAAATAAGGATATTAATGATATAACCTATAAAAATATATATATATACCCCACATAAAGAAAATTAGTTGTGAATTTTTATATTTCTCCCAAAAATAAAAGAGACATTAATGTTCCCTTACCACTTCAGTAATCATTTGAATCATTATATAAAATAAATAATAGAATAAAATGAAAGTTTAAATATCATTAAATGAATTATTTTCTTGATATAACATGTCAAAGGTTCCATATATACACCGCATAAATGAAACAAGTTGTGAATTTGCATGTCTCCCAAAAATAAAAGAGAGATTGAAAATCTCATACCTTAAGTCTTGACATCCATCTTATATGTTAAGACCTCCTTATAATAAAGATAAATTTATTATACATATATTACATAAAATTATATATATATATATATATCATACCGAATATGATTTTCTTATGACCTTTTATTTCAAATTTATTAACAATTTTTTTATTAATGTTGTGTTTCATGTAATAATTGCATTGTTTTTCAAATGTGTTTTGATTTTTTATTTTGGGTATCATAATATGATCATTATTGAATAATATCTAAAATTTTAACCATGATATGTATATCATATATTTTATGTATATATTTATTTTGAGTGTTCCATAAAATTTATTGATGAAATACACTGTTCATTGAGATGGTATGCCATACAAGCACATGAACTCTATTTCTATTTTCTTTTGAAATTTTTTAAAAAATGGTAAATGATATATTAGAATCATAGAGTTATTTTTATGTCATATATATCATATATTATCATTAAATACAGTCACAATTCCTTTCATGTAAGTTATTAATTAATCACATCATTGCATGATGTCGTAGTCCACCAAACACATGAGCGATGTTATTGTATTCATAAAAAAGGAAATAATGTAGGTATGTGTGATATAATAATTAAGAAATATAAATAATATCACAAATATATTAAAAAATAATAAATCCATCATTATTTCATATTGTGATAGGAGGTAATGGAAAGAAAAATTTCATAGGTTCATGAAGCGGTTGTCCACCTTACACACGAACGACAAATTTGTAATCCATTTTATGGAAGTGTTGAGGGTAATAGTTAATTACCCTAAAATAAGAATATATAATTATATTTATGATACCTTGGTTATAATACCATAATTTTATAATATTAATTTAAGGAGGTATATAAAGAAATAAAATGATCATTCTAGTGGATAAATGTTACATATCTATTGGGTATCCTCTATAGGTTTGCACCAAAATACTTCATGGGTTGAATTTTTTTATCAATGGTTTATTTTAATAGTAGAGGGGGGAAGTTTAAAATCATTTTAGTTAGGTAGTATATTAAAAAAAGGGTTTAATGTGTGGAGTGGACAGAAGAAGGTTTTGAATTTTATTGGTGAAGTGTGTGACTCAGTAGTTATTTATTGAATGAAAGTATTCCCCCCATGTTTTTTCAATACAGAAGGATCCAATAATTGAAAATTATAGATAATATATGGTATAATATATTTTTTTCTATAATATGTATTTTCTATAGGTTTTTGGTCATTTCTATCCCAATTTTTTGTTTAAATTTCAATAAACCCATTTAACCTTAACTAGGATTAATAACTTTTACTATTTTCAGTATTAACTATGGTATAATATAAATTTAACTTATTAGATGATATGAATTATTATTATTACTAATATGGAATTTATTTTTTCAAATTATATTCAAATAATTGGAAAATGATTATTTAAAATTAATCCTATAGACGCGTTGAGAAATTAGATTTTCAAAGAGAAAATGAAAGGTCTACAAAGTTTTTATATCTAATTTTAATATGAAATTAATTTAAATGATTTGAATTGGATTAATATATATATATATTTATGATCTAATTTTAATTTTAAAACTATTTAAAATACTATTAAATTTAGTAATAATTTAAAATAAATGGTAGTTTTCTATTAAAATTTAATAGTTTTTATTATTCATCAAAAAAATTAATCCCTTCAGAAAAATCTCAAAAATTCACTCTAATATATTCCTCATATATTGATATCAAAAATTATATTTGTTTTTGTAAATAATAGTTTATTAACTAGGAATAAATTAAATTTAAAACAAAACTTGTAGATGTGATGAAAAATCATGTTTTTTAGAGGTATATCCTTTTCAAGAATAAAATAATTTAATATTAACTCTATGTATAATAATAATAATTATTGTATAAATATAAATTAAAAAAATAATTATATATTTTATAAACATTTATTTTAAATATTTTTTAATTAGATATAATTTAAAAAATTAAAAATGGTCATGCATTAATCACTTTAAATCATTTTTCGAAAAGGGAACTTTTTTAAACATAAAAATAAAATTATACCAAAATATAACACAATGATTATTAAAATTTAATTAAGTTTATTTAATATTAATAAATAATAATTATATTAATTTAAAATATAATTTTGACTTCGAATTATTTAACTTATTGAAAATAAATTATTGTTTTCCCTAAAATATTTTTTTTGTATTCTATGAAAAATTAATATTTTATGAAAAAATACCAAATTTTACTGTAAGTTAATATTGATATTATGATTTAAAAAAATATTTTTTATCTAATAAATTTCCAAAAATATCTATTATATTTTCTCATATTAATAAATTAAAATCATTTTTGATACGTATAATTACTTTAATATGTATTGATTGATTATTTATTAAGAATTTATAAAAATATATTGAGTAGGAAATTTATTTGTATATATCATTAAATTTTTAATACTTTTCATACCAACATATTTAATACCAAAATTATAACCGTCATATTTAAAATAATATTAATTCATGTCTAGATGAAACTCGATGTCGCGTGTCATGCAAGCTAATCAAGAAACTCATTATTTCATGTAACACAAGCTATCTAAAAGTTAAAATTAATTTGATAACAATATATTCCATATAATATCAAAATAGTACATTCTACCCCCATTAAAATGAACTTCTCCCTCAAAATTATTCTTGACCATCAACATTTTAACATTATAATATTCATTTATAGAAATTCACACCATAAAAATGAAAAATAAAACATACCTTAAAAATTTAACGATGGAAACATAATGGAGTAACTGTTGACTAATTTTCTGAACTGTAGAACATTAGTGGTATGTGATGTTTTGTAAATTGAATAAATGGTTATATAATTATTGATAGTGATAAAACTCATTTATCACAAGAAAATGTGTGATCTAGATAAGGTTAACGACCACAAAACCATATCACAAAGAAGTGTGAAAAAGGTCTCTGATATCATAAAAAATGATGATAACAAGAGTGTTTTTTATTTTGATAAATTTTTGATAAAGTTGAATAATTTTTATGTGAAGATACACTTACATGCTTTCATTCCATTCTATAAGCACAGTCTCATCATTTGTCTATTCCTTGATCAATTTTCACTTTATCTCTTACTCCATGAAATGATGGTGAATTTTATATTCCTGAAGAACTGATGGATCATAAGAACCATAAATATAATGATAATTAATTCTATTCCTCATTAGTTATCAATACAACAAAATTGTTTTCCTAGGTTATCCATTATGCGTAAATCTTTATATGGTGACGTAATACATTAATATTGAAATCCACATCACATGTTCAAATTAAATAATTTTGTAAATAGTTATCCTTATGACCGTTACAAAAGATTAAAATCCATAACTTAATAAATAAGTTTTGAAAATTTTTATTATGATTTTATCATCAATCTCCAATACAACATGAATTATCCCTTAACTGTTACAACCTAACCACATGAATATATGTTTCATGTATTCACTTGAAACATGGGTATAACCTAAATTAACATATTAAGTCCTGAATTTATACTTTATTCTTTACTAAATTAATAAAACATTTATTTTTAGAAATATTTCTTAAATAAAAAATTGCTGTAAACTCTATCTATGACAGCATAACCCACTTTTTCCAAAAATCATTTATTTGTTCGAATGAAATATGTAATATCTAATTGACATTATAAATATCCAATACCTCTATATCACAACATCATTATCTCAATATATGGAACAAATAATGGGTTATGTTACCTTATTAAAAAAATCACCTTTCAATTAAATCACTTTTATATTAATTCAATGAAATTTAAAATATTTTTTAAAATACTTATTAAAAAAACCTATTCTAAACAATACTTATATATTTAATAAGTCATTTAACATAATCCTTGAATTCTAATACATAATTACTTAAATATTCCCACTTCCTTCTCAACCCATTAACTAGGAATCATCATATTATTCCTTAAAAATTCATCCATTTCAAATGTCATGTTTAGTCTCTTCATCCTCAATAATATAACCAACACCCATAAAACCATAATTATTATTATTATGATCTTTCCCCTCAAAACATATATCTAAATAATGTACATGAATTCAAAAATTAAAACATTCAACACTTGAAGATATTTTAAGGATACCATTATTATCATCCATTTCAATAACCCAACTTTTATGTTCCCCTATTATTACATTATTGTTTTCATCCTTTTTCACACTAAAAACATATTTCCCGTTCCTCTAATACCTTCCCTTGAGTGATTCTTCCAAAATTATCAACATATTGGGTACAAAATATTCCTTCCTCCCCAGTATCCATTACCTAAACTATCAATAAACCTGATACTTTCTTTATTTGGTGAGTCAGAGAGTTAGTTAAGGTGCTCATTTTTAATCATATATTATTATTATTGATTTCGAATGATCAATATATTTTTTCTCATATGACGTTATACCATTTGGATTCTTATAAAAAATGGTTTTTCACATTCAATTTTTTCCCAGTTCCTTCTAGTTCCTACCATTCACAAAAACCAACAATCATAGTTTGAGAAACACTAATGGTAGTGGAAAATCTAAAAATCATTAAAAGTCACTTATAGAATATATAAATAATGATTTTTTTAAAAATCAATGCTACCTAAGTATTTTCCTTGGTCATACATGATCATTATAAACATAAACACACAATGATGGTCTGTAATTTCTTTTCCAAATCATATCCCTCGAGAGTCGGAAACCAAGTGCACAAAAAAGAACCATTTTTATTCAATAGGTGATGACCAAGTCCAACTCAAATCACACTTTTCAGATTAATTAAAAATATGTACCTATGTTATAGATCTACATTCATATGTAGTATCCATAATTAAAATTATTTTTTTTGAAACCTCTTGGGCTATCTGTTACCAAAATTCCATGATATTTTCCTATACATTGAATCAACTTTGGAGGCATCCCTAAACACATATTCATTAATATCCATAGGTATATCACTATAGTATACTCATCCTATTATCCAAAATATCACTGAAGCTTTCCTCTGATACTAACTATATCAGCCAAGGATTATCATACATGGATATTATGTCTTTTTCTATGAATATTCAATAAAATACAAAAACAAAAGCATGATAAATATAATGGATTAGTACCTTTGGAAACATGGATCCTAATATTCATAATTAATTAAAGATATTCAATGTATCACATAAATATATTCACATTTATTACTACCAATTACAAGACTCCATTTATTACCTAGGGAAAGGAAACACAAGAATGGGTGAGCTCAAATGCTCAATAAAGGTAATAAAGTGGTATACATAAACATAACATGACAATAGGGGTATGAGAACATGAACATATCATCTAAAAATACCTTATATATCAAAAATAATATTCTCAAGTCCTGAAATAATTATTGTCATTTAATAAGACATTAATCATATGAAATCAATGAATATGTGTGACGAGAGCATAACAGTGTCATTAGACATAGATTTATAGAAAAAAACCAACTTATGACATTATGAAACTATATAAATTGATATATATTCACTCATAAATTTAAGGACATAAAATTAGGACCTCATATAAACTTAAAGACATACAACCAGGACCATGCATAATATTATTGAATTAAATAAATGTTCACTCCTAACACTGTAAACATGTTATCAGGTTCATGCAGTACATTGTGAAAACTGTAATCCGGTTCACACATAACATTTTGAACATCTAATCTAGTTCAAACATAACATTTTTACCCAAGAGTTATCCATATTTACACAATGATTTGGACGTATATATAGTTACCACAAATCATATAATGAAAATCATATAGATATGTTCCATAAGATCCCAAAACATTCATTACATCATAACCCAAAAAGTGAAATGGGTTTTGTAAAAATTTAATGATATCATAACCTATAGAAGAGAGAAATGTTTCATAATCATTTCATCATTAAATCCTATAATGACCGACAAATAATGGTGTGGTTTTCATAAGAATTGTGTCATGGTATAACTAGTAGATATTACAATGGTTTCCTTAACATAAAACATTCAAAGAAATTATAATTATAGTATCATTGGATCATGTTTCCAACAAATAAAATGTTACATTAATGGATTCTATATTAGATTAAAATTATTTTCAAATATCACCTGTAAAATTTATTTGAGGAAAAATAACATTTTATTAGAAATTATTTAAAAAAAATTATTTTGGAATTAAATTTCTTTGAAAATAAATAGAAAACATATAAATAAATATTTAAAAATTATTTAAATAATTTCTTGAGAAAAATATCTTTTCAACATTGAAAATGAATTTTTAAAACATTTCAGAATACCACATTTACTATAGAAGCCTTTATTTAAAGTCTATAAAATATCACAAGTAATATGGGAAGTATTTTCTATGAAAATAACCATGAATAATTTTAATGGAAACATGAAATTTGTAAGCAAACAAGGTATTGGAAAAAACTATTCATGTAATACATGTTAAGAAAACAAATATTATTTTCACATTATTTTTATAAAATACAATTGAACATTGTTTGGAAAACAATCTTAAGATTCCATCATATTTTTTATAATAATTAAAACATGGGTAAAAATAAATTTAATTAATAATCTTCATAATGATAAAAAAATTTAATTTTTTTAAAACATTCTTTTAGAAGAAATTGGTTTTTCAACCGAAAAGATAAACAAAGGATATTTTTCTGAAAAAATTTATCTCAGTTATTTTAAATACCAATGAGTTAAAAAATGTTTCTGTTACATGAATTTTTTTTAATGAGAATATAATAAGTAAAAAAATTTACTTTGATATCATTTGATATATTTTATCATCATAATCATAATCATAAATAAATTTCATAAACGATGAGATTATAGCTTAATATATTTACGAATTTAGTAATATTGAAGCATAAGACTCAATAAATAATATTATTAAATGAGAATCAAAAAATCATGAGGATAAATAAATTTGTGATGTTAAATTTCAAAGTGGTGTTATATGACCTTTTTAAAATAAGACAGGTGCATAACATAATCATATGTCTCAAAGAAGTCAAATTAAGAAAAAAATCAATTAAACTTTTGGTTAATTTTGAAATGTGATCCCCATGAAATATTGATACTTTAATGGATATTTAAATAATAATAATTCGAAGGATCATAATATTAAAATTAATTCATGAGTATTATTGAAACCACATAAAAGACACCCATGGTGAATATGGTTTGAGTCTCTTAGAGAAT
Source organism: Viscum album (assembly GCA_963277665.1). Lineage (NCBI taxonomy): Eukaryota > Viridiplantae > Streptophyta > Magnoliopsida > Santalales > Viscaceae > Viscum > Viscum album. The sequence continues at coordinate 156,227,739 of OY728166.1, read as the reverse complement.
AAAAGTGAGATTGAAGTCCCTTACTGCTTTAGTAATTAATTTAATTATAAGACTCAATGATTCATAACATAAAATAAATTTTTTTATATTATTAAAATGAGGATATTCACGATATTAAATTTAAAATGGGTAGTATAGACACCACATAAAGGAAATAAAGTGGCGAATTTGTTGGTCGGAGAGTGATGGCAAGAGGGGGGTGAATTTCCTTTTAAAAATTAATTACCAATTTAAAACAATTTATAAATGCAGCGGAAATAAAAAGAGGCAAGACACAATTTGATAACGGAGTTCAGCTTAAACCAAAGCTTACGTCTCCGCTCCCAACTCAACCGTTGAGAGATTTACTTCAGCTTGCTTTTTAATGGTTGTAGCAAGAAACCCACTAGCCGTTTTAAGGTAGGCTAGATCACTTTCGTACAACTTGCTTGTTTATTATGGTTGTAGCAAGAAACCCAAAATGAAAGGAGGAAGAAAAGGATGGTTTGTTTTGATACAAGCCCAATGAAGAACTAAACAATTGAAATAAATAAATTACAACAAACTTGAGGAAGCCTTGAGCGCCAAGAGTGTGAGAGTAGTTGATGAAGAGGCAGCCCAAGCTTCAAGGATGGAGGTGGATCACAAGTAGCCTTTGAGATTTGTCGTTAGAGCTTCAAGGGATCAAAATATCATTCCAATGTTTCGGTAGGTGTTCCCGGCATCCATCCTCGTCTATTTATAGGAGAAATATCCCCAAATACATCAATATAGCCTTTGGAGGGCTTTCGGAGCCGTTGGGGGTCAAGTGGACAAGTCTGGTCAAGGCCCAACGGCTAGTTTTACTTTGCTTACCGGCTGACCGGTGCTTGGCCACCGGCTGGCCGGTGCTCTAGACAGAAGGCAGAGCTTTCTGTCTGGGCTCCACCGGCTGGCCGGTGATGGGCCACCGGCTGGCCGGTGGTCCAGACAGAGAGCAAGCTTCTCTGTCTGGTTCCACCGGCTGGCCGGTGGTCCAGACACCGGTAGGCCGGTGGTCGAGACAGAGAGCAAGCTCTCTGTCTGGTTCCACCGGCTGGCCGGTGGTCAGTCACCGGCTGACCGGTGGCACCTGGCAGAGAGCTTTGCTTCTGCCAGAGACCACCAGCTGGCCGGTGGTAATCCACCGGTTGGCCGGTGGACTCAGAGAGTCTTTTTTCCAGTCTTCTTGGGCCAACTTCTTTGGAAAACTTTTTCCTATAATCAAACAAACTTGAAAACAAGTTAGAACACGATGAGAGTGATTGTGATCATTAAAATCCAAGAGAGAGGGGTACAACAATCTCCCCCTATTTTGATGATCACAATCACAAATGAGAAAGCTTTTAAAAAGGATATGCCAAGTAAAAAGAAATAAGAAACTTGGACATGGAAAATTTTAGAGATTATTTTAATACAAGAATTTCATAGATGTATCATGTATTTAAAATGATATTAATCTTGAAAGGATTGAAATAAAGAGAATGGTTTATTGAAATTTTAATTATAGGTCATTTAAGAGAAAAAAATTAACCATTTAAAAACAGATTTTGATGAAAGTAATAACTTAAAATTGAAATTTTTTTAAAAAAAAGAGCACTTAATTAAATGAAAACTAAGTATGTAATAGAGAGTTGAGAGTTTTTCTCCCCCTTTGGGATTATCAAAATAGGAGGAAAAGTATGAATGAAAATTAGAAAAACGATAATAAGGAAGTAAGCAACGACAAAAAAAAAGGATTGATAGATAAGACAACTTGAATTTCATAAAAGATGAAACATTACATAGAAAGTTCAAAATACAAATACAAAGACAAGTCAAAAAACAGGAACGGCTCTATTCACTCCTAGCGGGCCGAGAGTGACGACGACGCCTGAAGGTCGGAGGAGCTGGAGGAGCCTGGACCGCCTCAAAGCGATGATCTAGAGAATCAATCCGAGAGTGGAGCTGATCAAACTGAGAGCTGAAGTAAGAAAACTGTAAGTCGAGCCGGGTCTCAATCTGATCCTGGAAGCGAAGGAACTGATCAGCTGTCACTGACAAGCTACCAGTATCAGCGGGAGGGGGCACAGCCTCAGCAGGCTCCGGTGCATCATCACCCGCTCCATCTCCCTCATCAGCAGCAGCAGCAGCCTCACCTTCGTCGTCACCACTCCCTTCCTCTTCATCATCACCACTTTCCTCACTATCTGAAAGAGGATAGGCAGCAGCAATTGCATGAGGCATGGCATGGGTAGGAGGGTGTGAATGTTTCTGAGGGGAGTAAGCCTTGAGAAGGCCCTCCTTGTCAGTAATCCACTCCTGAAGCCAAGGATTCCAACGAATGTTCATCCGTTGCACCATCATAAAATTGATGATGCTATCCTTCTTAGGCTGCTCGATGGAGGTAGCACGGAGAGGGACATCAAGAAAGGTAAAGATTTTGGTCAACAAGCGCCCGTGAGGAAGAGTTTTGGACCGGCGCGGGTGCTCAGCCACATAAGACATGGCCCGGAACAGGAACCGGACCAGATTGAAATGAACGCCTCTGGTGATATAAGAAAGAAGATAAATATCAATAAATTTCACCGTATCGTGATCACCGATACGGGGTGCAAGAGTGGTCTGAATGAGGCACTCAATGATGCGATGGTTTGGGGTGAGCTGGGAGAGCTTGACAATGGGATCGGTGGGCTGCCCTGTGAGATGCTCAAGAGCGACAACAAGATCAAATTCAGGGTCCCGAGGAAACTCCCCCTGAGCAAATGCATGAGGTCCAACATGAGGAACCCCGAGCATCCCGGCAATCTCCATAGAAGTGATAGTGATGGGTTGCCCAAGAGCAGTGGTGGTAATGGTATCGACGTCGTCAGAGACCGACCACGTCAGGTGAGCATAAAATTCTTTGACAAGAAGGGGATAAATGACATCCTTCTCAGGAGGTTCAAAAAAGGAATGCGAGTGTTTATATTCATTGATTGAGAAAAGATCGAGTCGAGCAGAAGAGAGCCAAGAATAATCAATTACCCTACCCGGCAGAATGACTTTGTCATGCCAAATGTCCGGAAGTTGAGGGATTGAAGGAGGAGGAGGTTCCTCTTGAGCGATGCCCTTTCCCTTGCGTGAAGATCGAGGACCCATGATGGCAAAAGAAAGAAAAAAGAGAGAGATTGAGAGAAGAAGGAGTTTGAGAGAGTAAGGAGGAAGAAAGAGAGATTAGGGCAAGGAGGATGGCGCTGGTTTGGAGGTGCCGCACGATAGGAGAGAAAGAAATGGGAGGGGAAGGGTTTAATTGAATTTTTAACCCTTTCCCCGGCCGGCCCAACAAAAGAAAACCCGACACCACCGGTTAACCGGTGATGTACCACCGGTTGACCGGTGGTATTGAAAAAAAAATTAAAATAAAATAAAAATAAAAAAGAATTTAAATAACGTAAAAAGAAATATAAGCAAGCCAAAAGATTCAAATATTTAATAGTGCTCATTGACGAATCATTCCTAACTCCCCCTTAATAAAATCAAAACGTTCAACCGGGAGCGGTTTGGTAAAAATATCAGCTAATTGGAAATCAGTAGAAATGAAGTCCAAAGTGATATCCCCTTTTTGAAAATGGTCACGAAGGAAATGATGCCTTAAATCTATATGCTTTATCCTAGAATGTTGTATTGGATTCTTAGAAATACTAATGGCACTAGTGTTGTCACACCGAATAGGGACATGATCGTAGGAAAGGACATAATCCAAGAGAGTGTGTTTTATCCAAATAATTTGGGCACAACAATTACCAGCTGCTACGTACTCGGCCTTGGCAGTAGAAAGAGCAAAACAATTTTGCTTTTTGCTACTCCATGAAAAAAGGGACTTGCCTAGCAGATGACAGGTTCCACTAGTACTCTTACGATCTAATTGACATCCGCCAAAATCAGCATCAGAATATGAAGAAAGTTCAAAAGATGTATTAGAGGGATAAAACAGACCAATGTTTTTGGATCCTTTTAAATACTTAAAAATTATTTTGACCGATTTAAAATGAGATTATTTGGGATTGGCTTGAAAATGAGCACAAAGGCAGACACTGAACATGATGTCAGGACGGGTCGCAGTTAGGTAAATTAGACTCCCGATCATACTCCTATAAAGCTTGTTATCCACCGGTTTCCCGGCTTCATCTAACGTAAGTTTACAAGAAGTAATCATGGGGGTACTAATTTCCTTTACTTGATCCATACCAAAATGACTTAAAAGTTCGTTTGTGTATTTGCCTTGGTTTAGAAAAATACCATTTGAATTTTGAAAGATTTGAAAACCAAGGAAAAATTTTAATTCCCCCATAAAGATCATTTCAAATTCTTTTCTCATTAAATCTGAAAAATCAGTACAAAGAGATTCTTTGGTTGAACCAAAGATAACGTCATCAACGTAAATTTGGACAATTAAAAGTTCTTTGGAAGTGTGTTTTAAAAATAGGGTACAATCAACTTGACCCATTTTAAAATCATTTTCTAAAAGAAATTTTGTTAACCGCTCATACCAAGCCCGAGTGGCTTGTTTTAAGCCATATAGAGCCTTGGTTAACATAAAAACATGATTTGGAAATTTTGAATCTTCAAAACCGGGGGGTTGTTCAACAAAGATTTTTTCTGAAATAAAACCATTTAAAAAAGCACTTTTAACATCCATTTGAAAAAGTTTGAAATTTAAGTGAGCGGCGAATGCCAAAAAGATCTTAATGGATTCCAATCTAGCAACGGGCGCAAAGGTTTCACCATAATCAATTCCTTCTTCTTGATTATAGCCCTTAGCTACTAGGCGAGCCTTGTTCCGGGTTATATTTCCTTGATCATCAAGTTTGTTCCTAAAAACCCATTTAGTGCCAATAATTGGATCATTATTGGGTCTTTCAACAAGAGTCCAAACATCATTTCTAGAGAATTGATTTAGTTCCTCTTGCATTGCAAGAACCCAATTCTCATCATTAATGGCATCATTAATGGTTTGAGGCTCTAGTTGAGAAAGAAAGGCTTGATGTTCAACCTCATTGAGGATTGATCTTCTAGTTCGAGTACCGGCTTGAAGATCACCTATAACATTTTCTAAAGGATGGTCTCTAGAAGGTTTCCAAACCTTAGGCAAGGTGGAAGGCGAAGAAGGTGAAGAGGGTTCTTGATGGTCATCCTCCTTGGGAGGAGAAGAGGAATCATTCAAATGAAGCTTATCAAGCTTATCTTCAACATCTTCAATGACCGGGTGAGGTTTTGGAAGAGTTTCATCAAATTTGACATGAGATGATTCTTCGATGGTTTTTGAATGTTTATTGAAGACACGATAGGCTTTACATGAGTTGGAGTACCCAAGAAAAATACCTTCATCAGATTTGGCATCAAATTTCCCTAGGTTATCTTTTGTGTTAAGGATAAAGCATTTACACCCAATCACTTTAAAATAACCAACTTTGGGCAATTTTCCTTTCCAAAGTTCATAGGGGTTTTTCTTAAGAAGGGGTCTTACAAGGACTCTATTGATAGTATAACAAGCAGTGTTTACCGCCTCGGCCCAAAAATATTGAGGGAGGTTGAATTCACTAAGGAGGGTTCGAGCAATTTCTTGGAGAGTTCGGTTTCTCCTTTCAACCACTCTATTTTGTTGTGGAGTCCTAGGGGCAGAGAAGGTGTGATTGTATCCTTGAGAGGAACACAATTCATCGAATTCTTTGTTCTCGAATTCACCTCCATGGTCACTACGGAGCGATATAATTTTATATCCTTTTTTGTTTTCTACATTCCTAGAGAATTTCAAAAAGGTTCTACAAGCATCATTTTTATGAGCTAAAAAGAAAACCCAAGTGAAATGAGAAATGTCATCTACTAGGACAAAGGTATCGGATTTTCCACCTAGACTTGCTACAGGGGTAGGACCAAAAAGATCAAGATGAAGGAGCTCAAGAGATTTTGAGGTGGACACTTCCTTCTTAGATTTGAAATAAGATTTGTGTTGCTTGCCAATTCGGCATGGCTCACAATTCAAATCTTTCTTAAACTTAAGTTTAGGAAGGTCACGGATGAGCTTGTTCTTATTAAGCTTTAGAAGTGAATGAGAGCTACAATGCCCCAACCTTCTATGCCAAAGCCAAGACTTATTGTCAAGAGCACTTAAACATTTAACATTTTGGCTAGCTAAAGACTTTAAATCAATAATGTAAACATTTTGAAAACGGGAAGCAGAAAATATCATTTTGTTTTGAAAATCAAACACATTGCATAAATCATTTTGAAAATTCACCGAAAAACCACTATCACAAAGTTGACTAATGCTAATTAAATTATTCTTTAAACCTTTAACAAATAAAACATCTTTAATTAAGGAGGTGCTACCAAGACCAATGGTACCTATTCCGACGATCTTGCTTTTTGAATTGTCACCGAAGGTGACGTATCCTCCATCGAATTCTTCAAGGGAGTTGAACTCGGAGGGATCGCCACACATGTGCCTCGAGCATCCGCTGTCGAGATACCACGAGCCTTTCGAAGTTCTACTTCTTTGGTGTTTATCCTACAAAATCAAGAGAGAATAGATTTTGGTACCCATATAAGTTTGGGTCCGGAAAGATTAGCTAAAAGAGACTTTTGAACCCATACTTGTCTAGAGGGATACATCCTAAGATATTCATCCGAGTAGGTAATGATTTTGGGGTGGCCATATCTTGCATTTTTACAATCGCATTCATAAATCATATGTCCGGTTTTTCTACAATAATTACAGAATTTATTTTGAGAGATCCCCCTTACAAAATTAGTGGGTTCTCTAGAAGAGGTGGCTTGCTTGTTAAAGCCAAGTCCATGTGTGGTTCTAGCCGAACGTTGAGAACCTAGCAATTTGGTCAAATTTTGTTCACATTGGGTGAACTTGGCAAGAGATTCCCTTAAATCTTTAATAGTTGAATTCAAAGAATCAACATTTGTAATATCTTGGACCTTAAGGGAAAGTTCCTCATTCTTTTTGAGAAGTTGATCTTTTTCAGAAATTAGAATTTTGTGTTTCTTTTCTAAGGCCAAATATTTAGAGGTAAGTTCGTGAAAACCTTCCTCTAATTGATCTCTCTCACTTTGGAGATCTTCATAAGACATTTCATTATTAAAAGAAGAAGATGAGGAAGAGGAGTCGGAAGAAGATACCTCATCAAGTGCCATTAGGAATTTTCCACCTTCATCACTTGAGTCTCTTGAAGACATGGAGTCATCGCTTGCACTCCATGTTGACGCTTTGAAAGCCTTCTTGTTTTTCTTTTCCTTTAACCTTTTCTTGAAAAGAGAGCACTCCGGTTTGATGTGGCATTTCTTTCCACATTCAAAGCATGTAACTTCTTTTTCTGCTTTTGGCTCTTCCTTTCGTGCCCTTTGAAAATTCTTCTTTTTCTTCATGAAGTTGCTCATTTTTCTTGCAAGTTGAGCAATCTCGGATCCGCTATCATCGGAGGAGCTTTCTTGCTTTGCTTTTAATGCTATGTTCTTTTTCTCCTTGAAGATGTTACCTTCTTTATCGGCTTGCCTCTTCATGGTAATCTCATAGTTCATTAGTGATCCAATGAGTTCTTCCACCGGCATTTTCTTGACATCTTTCGCTTCTTGGATTGCCGTCACCTTTGGAGCCCATGAGCTTGGTAGGTCCCAAAGAATTTTCTTGACCATCGTCTCTGCAGAAACATCATCTCCAAGAGGCTTTCTCCCATTACACACATCAGTAATGCGAGTAAACATTTCCGTAATAGATTCGTGTGGGTGCATGGTCAAACTTTCAAAGTCTTGACGATACATATCTAATCTAGTGTCTTTGACTTTGTTAGTGCCCTCATGGGTCACTTCCAAAAGCTTCCAAATTTCATGAGAAGTGGTGCAAGTAGAAATAAGATTAAATTCATTACGGTCTAACCCACAATGAAGAGCATTCATGGCTTTGCCATCAAGCTCAAAATTAGCAATGTCTTCGGGGGTCCATTTAGACTCATCTTTGCTAGAGAGAGTGTAGCCTTGCAAAACAATTCTATATATAGGATAGACAATACTTCTAAGAAATGTAATCATGCGAGTTTTCCAATAATTATAGTCGGTTCCATCAAAGAATGGATCCCGAGTCATGGAATACCCTTCGGGTGCTTGTGAGGAAGAATCCATCACTATGGATTTTGAGTTTGTAACCGGTTAAGGTATTACACAAACTCTCCCTCTGATACCAATTGTTGGTCGGAGAGTGATGGCAAGAGGGGGGGTTAATTTCCTTTTAAAAATTAATTAACAATTTAAAAACAATTTATAAATGCAGCGGAAATAAAAAGAGGCAAGACACAATTTGATAACGGAGTTCGGCTTAATCCAAAGCCTACGTCTCCGCTCCCAACTCAACCGTTGAGATATTTACTTCAGCTTGCTTTTTAATGGTTGTAGCAAGAAACCCACTAGCCGTTTTAAGGTAGGCTAGATCACCTTCGTACAGCTTGCTTTTTTATTATGGTTGTAGCAAGAAACCCAAAATGAAAGGAGGAAGAAAAGGATGGTTTGTTTTAATACAAACCCAATGAAGAACTAAACAATTGAAATAAATAAATTACAACAAACATGAGGAAGGCTTGAGAGACAAGAGTGTGAGAGTAGTTTATGTAGAGGCATCCCAAGCTTCAAGGATGGAGGTGGATCACAAGTAGCCTTTGAGATTTGTCGTTAGAGCTTCAAGGGATCAAAATATCATTCCAATGTTTCGGTAGGTGTTCCCGGCATCCATCCTCGTCTATTTATAGGAGAAATATCCCCAAATGCTTCAATATAGCCGTTGGAGGGCTTTCAGAGCCGTTGGGGGTCAAGTGGACAAGTCTGGTCAATGCCCAACAGCTAGTTTGACTTTGCTTACCGGCTGACCGGTTCTCCAGACAGAAGGCAAAGCTTTCTGTCTGGGCTCCACCGGCTGGCTGGTGATGGGCCATCGGCTGGCCGCTGGTCGAGACAGAGAGCAAGCTTCTCTGTCTGGTTCCACCGGCTGGCCGGTGGTCCAGACACCGGTTTGCCGGTGGTCCAGACACCGGTTGGTCGGTGGCAGCTGGCAGTAGGCAAGGCCTACTATCTGGTTCCACCGGCTGGCCGGTGGTCAGTCACCGGCTGACCGGTGGCACCTGGCAGAGAGCTTTGCTTCTGCCAGAGACCACCGGCTGGCCGGTGGTAATCCACCGGTTGGCCGGTGGACTCAGAGAGTCCTTTTTCCAGTCTTCTTGGGCCAACTTCTTTGGCAACCTTTTTCCTATCATCAAACAAACTTGAAAACAAGTTAGAACACGATGAGAGTGATTGTGATCATTAAAATCCAAGAGAGAGGGGTACAACAGAATTTTCATATCTCTCCTATAAATGAATGAGTGGATAGAAATTTATTACCTCTTTAGTAATCATTTTAATAATAATATAAAATTTGAATAAAGTAAAATGAAACATTAAATAAAATTAATATTATAAGAATCATGATATAATTTTTTGAAGGGTATGTATGTACACCACATGAATGAAACATGTTATGAATTTTCTTAGGTCTCCTTGAAAATAAAGAGAGACTAGATATACCTTACATTAAGACTTGACATACATAATGCATGTTTAATAATACCTATTTTTTAACAACTCAATATTAAAGTTACATTTTGTGTAATAATCGGTTTGTTTTTCACATATATTTTGATTTTTTGTTTTTGGTACTCTTATTTGATTATTATTTCATCATATATATAATTTTAACCATAATATAAATATCATATATATTAATTATATATGTATTTAGGGTAATATAAATTTTTTTGATGAAATACAGAGATCTTGGAGGCGCTAGGCTGTACAAACACAAGAACACCGCTTCCATTTTATTTTCAGGATGATTGAAATAAAGGTAAATGATACATTAAAATTATATAATAATTTTTTCTGTGAAATATATCCCATTTTTTCATTAAATCCATTCTCATTATGTTTCATGTAAATTGTGAATGAATCACAATGCTTCACGTGGCGATAGTCTCCCATACACATGAGCAATGTTATCATATTCCCAAAATGGAAAGTACGAAGTATTGGGTGATATAATAATTAAATAGTAATAATATCTTAAATATCATATATTATTAATTATAAATCATTATTACAAATTTTTAGAAGTATTAACAGGAAGATGAATTCCATCGATTTGTGAGGTGGTAGCACGCTACACACAACAACGATGATTTCATAACCCATTTGATAGAAGTAGAGATGGTTGTAGGTAATGATCATAACATAAATAATTCTAATTATATTTAAAATAATGATTTAATTTTCACTACATGTTTTAATAATAAACCAATCAGGGGTAGGAATAAATAAAAAATTGATCATCAATGAACATTATATCTTATTTGATAATCCTCATTAGGTTTGCACCAGAAGTCTTCCAAAGATGGGTTTTAATGAAAATAATTCATATTGGATTAGAAGAGGGAAGTTGGGAAGTGATGTTTTCATATATTTTCTAACCCATAAGGGTTTGAAGGTCTGAATAGGAGAGTATCATTTGTGGGCTTTTAGAAATGGGGTGAGTCGCACACATATAATTGTTTCATAGAAAGTACTGCACCAATATTTTTTTCAAGTCATAAGGATACAATAATATAAAATGATAGATATTATAAGGTATAATGATTATATATTTCCATAAAATGGTTACTAGATAACTTTTGGGTTATTTTTTTCCCTTATCATTTTAGTTTCTCCAATGGTAAAACCATTTTTACATTAACAACAGTAAATTAATTTTACAGTTTCACTATTAGTTTTTGTCAAAAATTATGTTTAACATAGTATATATTTTAATTGTTTTTATTCCAAATATGGTATCATTTTTTGTAAATTCAATTCATATATGTGTCAATTTTTTTTAAAATTAATCCCACAAACAAAATGAAGAAGTGAGTTTTCAAAGAGAGAATGAGCAAATGATTACAATGTTTTTGTGTCCAATTTCTATATTAAATTTATTATAATGAACTAAATTGAATTAATATATATATATTAATATATATATATAATTTTTAAGTAGATTTATTTAAAAAAAAAATTAAAATATAATTTACATTTTTAAATAATTTAAACCTAATGGAACCCTTAAATTAATATTTAAAATGGTTTACTTTATATTTTAAAATCAATAATTTCAAGATATTTTCAAAAATTCCCCCCAATATAATTTTTTCCTGAAAATTTAAAAAATGAAATTATTATTTTTTCAAATAATTATTATAAAATAGGAAAAATTTGAATTTAATGGAAATCTCAAAGATGTGATGAAAAAGTTGGTTTCTTGAAGTGTATTTCTTTCAAGGACTAGATGATTTTATATTATCTCTATTCATAATAAAATTGATTTTATGAATATTAATTAAAAATTACTGATATATAATATATACATTTAATTGAAAATATTTATAATTTTATATTATTATAATTAATTAAAATGGGGAATCATCATGCACCATAAAATAGTTTCATAAAAAAATATTTCATTAAACCTAAAATTGAATTTATTCTAAAATTCAAAAAAAAGATGATTAAATTTTTATTTAGTGGGTAATATATTTCTAGATACAACTTAAGTTACTTTAATAACTAATTAGAAATGAAATTACATAATTTATTTTAAAAAAAGAGTACTTATAAAAAAGCGACCTTTTGACTATTCGCTGAAAAATCAATATATTTTATTAAAAAATATTTTACCATAAGTTATCTTTGATACGATGATTTATAAAATAAATATCAGTTTATCAATAATTTTTTTGACATCACTATAATATTTTTTAATAAAAATAATAAAAACCAGTTTTTAGGAAAAATTATTTTTGAGGAATATAATATATTTACTAAAAAATGATTGATTATTTATTAATAATTAATAAATAAACTTATATTGAGTATGAAATTTATATTTTTATTTCATAAATAGGTTAATATTGTTCATACCCTTTTATTTAAAGGCTAATTTATAATGTTCATATTTAAAATTATATTATTTTATAGTATGCTGAATCATGGTTTCATGAGTCATGATATCTAATAAAGAAAATCATTGTTCTATGCAATAAAAGATATCAATTTTTTTTAGTTAATTTGAAAAAAATTATTTTATGAAATATTATCGTTTTACATGGTATTTATTTCCAATATCATGTTGATAGGAAATGCCCAATCATTTTAAATCAAGATCCAATGGTTTATAGGGGTAGTTCCCAAACCATTGAGCTAGGAAACCCTTATATTTCCCTATAGCTTTAGTTAATTTAATTCTCTCTTATAAAATCCCAACTTAGTGTACTAGGATAATAAATATTCAAAGGGGGTATAATCAACATATAGTATACTATTTATTGCATTTATGGATTTATTTAATCTTTTATGGCATGAAAACATCATTGTCATATAACTATTAAGATAGGGTCTTCTGATGAGTAAAGATTGTATTTTTCCTACAAGATTACCATGAAATAATATCTAGACACTAGGTATCTAAACATTGATTTTAGTTTATTTTTTTGAAGTGTATGCTCTTTCAGTTGTTGTATCCTTGAATGGTTATCTTAGTAGGAGAAATATATTCAATTATTTTTCCCTAACATTAGAGAGTTCAGACTGATATAATATTAATTCCAGATCCATTACCGACTAGATCTCATTGAAATCCCTCACCATTTATCTTTTATAAATAATACATGGGTATGATATTTTCTTAAAGATAATCCACTCAATCGTTCTATGTAAATGAGATAGTGGTATGATGCTCTTCTGGAAAAGTTTCTATATGATACAACATAGATGTCATGAATTTTATATCAAAATCATATGAAATCAACAGGATCATAACATGTTATTTATTATTATCCATTGATTTTTTAAGAGAATCTATAATCAAGAACTTATCTATTATTTATGACAACTATTTCAATATGTCACACTTTTTCACCTAAGTTAAATGCTTCCTATCAAGGTGTTACTCTTTGGAATGTACCGTAGAGATTGAGGATATTAAAATAGACTAACCTAGTTATTAGAATTATGATTTAAGAAAAGTATTAGTTGATGTTTTATGAAGAGCTGGTTTACCATATTATATGGGATAATCATATAGGTTTATACACACTTACTTATTTTATAATGAAATTGTTTTAGGATGAAAATTTATGTAATTTTGTGGTGTCTCCTTGAACCTGTTGGGATCACTAAAGTTTTTTCCCATAATTTCAGCTATATATATGGATTCTATAGAGACATGGATGGAATAAAAATCATGGACATGATTTTTTCTCCCCATGTTTTCATATCTTAAATAGTCTTTACCTTTGGATCCATGATTATACATGAGGATACGAGGTTTATATTCAAATTATTCAGAGATAAGGGGTTTTCAAAATGAATGACATTAACAAAAACAAAATGAATCATTTCATATGATAATAATATTATTCATTTGCGGTAGTTCTTGTGTTTCTAAAGATTAAAGAAGGAAATATATAGGTGTTTGGGCCTATATGGGAGTTGGATTAGAATCATTGCACTTTTACATATTTTTCTTATATTTTATTTCATATTCCTACAGAGGATAGATTCTTTTGGAATCACATTTAATAATGAAGAAGGATATGGGGCCACAACTTGTTTACATAGACTGGCCCTGACAATAGTGTAAGCATGATTGAACATATTTAGGGTCATCGACTCATTGAATTATAATCCATATCTAGAAGAAGCTTATTCCAAAAAACATTAACTATCTAATTGGATGGTAGAAACATTACAACTTATGGTTAGGCTTTTCCAAATACAATCTATCCATATTTGACCATTTTCTGAAAGATGTATTTGATGATGATTAAGTATTTAACATTATTATTTAATATATACTAAAATGGAAAATAGATGGGGTAATTTTTCAGGCTGAATTCTATAGGTTTCATCAACCTAGGTAGTTTTAGGATATTTTTTCACGGGTACAATGAAAAAACCATGAACCTGTTATTTCTATAAGGGGAATGTTTTGTTTCTACGATCTATATATCACTGTTGGACATGTTCTTTATTTTCCTCTGGATGAGTATAATTTTGTTTTTCTTATTCCTTGAGGATTGGAATCAAGACATGTATATACTTTATTAGTTCTATATTAATTACTAGTGATGGATTAAGTGTAAATATTTTATTTTGTTCATTAAAAACCATTTTAAATATATTTCAAAAGTGGGTTTAGATATAGAAACAGTTCACTAAATATAATCCTATATTAATTGAGACATGTTTTCAAAATCTCAGAACTTGATTGAATATTTTACCAGGATTAGTGGTGTCTACCATTCATCCTGGAGGTTCTCTATACAAACTTCTAGTGGATAATGTTGTGGTTTTAGAATACTGAGTGAGTACATCAGACATATCGATCCTGAGATAAATTTCTATACACAAAAATTTTCACACTATTTATAGTTATTGTAGTCTAGAACCATCATTTTCCATAGTGTAAAGAAAAATTGATAAATGAATTTTTTAGAAAGGCCTTCCCATCCTTTGATGGACTCCATCCACAAGCCACTATTCTAGATAAAAGTAAGACCCACTAGATTCTATACAATGAAAATAAACATCACTACTTATTTTTGGTCTCAGGGGACCATCATGGGGCTAAAATGGGATATAATATATTTTAGGGGGTACTATGGGTCCTCCAAACCAAATAATCCTATGAGAATATGATTCTAAAAATTAAGAAAAAGGGGATTTACATCCACCCATTCAAGATGTTTTTTCCTTTTAGTATGCACTAATACATACCTCTATTATATATCAACCATTAAATTAATAGGAGAATCAATGGCGGTGGTGATTTTTTGTTGAATAATTTTATAATCCATATCCCAAGTTTGATTAGTTGGTGAATCATGTTGTGGCTGTCCTGCATTTATCATATGTTGATGACTATTTGGTGCTTTTACTGTGTGAGTGTCTTGATATGTGTGGTTTTTTTTGTAATGGAAGAAAATCATAGACTTACACAATTTTTTAATTCAATTATAGTAGATATCTATATCTAGAGCCATAATAATGCTCGAAATCTACCTATATGGGTAGATTAACCCTACAAATGAGTGAGATAAGATGTATTCTATTCTGTTTTATGGTGATACCCTTTGGGAATATTGACCTAGAGTAATTTCTTATTGAACCTTCTATGATTAAATATATCAAACACATAATATAACACCATTTCGATCATGGATATGAATTCAATATTTATTAGTTTTTATTGGGATGAAATAACACCTTCCCATTTATCATTAGAGGAATGTCATTTATGGGGTGGAATCTAATCATTTAGTGGATCTGGTTTTGATGTCTACCTCTGAATCAATACACACACATCTACAATATGTGTTTCAGTACAAACCACACATTAAGAAATTATTTTTTAATAGTGTGCCTTATTATTCATGTCTTAGTTAGATTCATATACTGGGATTATAGTGATGACATTGAATAAGCCAATTCGGGACACAAGAATAATTTAGTCATCATATGAATGATAGGTTGACTATTAATTCATAGTATCCTCTTAAAATGTAATATCAAGGCCATCTCCTTGGCCCCATTTTTTTGAAGGCATGTAACGCTCTGACCATAGTTACCCAGATTCAGTGCATTATTACATATCATTGGAATGATCACAATAGGTTAAGTCTAGAAATACCTATTAGTTTAGTAGCCTTGGAAGTACTAGATACATAAATAAGTTTTACATTACATTATGAAATGAAAAACAAAAACATTGTGCCCCCTTTGAACACACTCATATCCTTTATCCTATCCCTGAAGGTCAATCGTAATATAATTCTTCACATCCTGAGAAAATTAAAACATAGAAATATGTGATATTAGATAAAGACAAAAATATAACATAAACATTCTTAAAAAAAGATAAACATTTAAGGCAATTTATAAGTCCAAAACACAATCCTTTTAAACATAAAATTGTCTGTAATATGGAAAATATAAATCAAATTAGGTCATTTACTTTTTTCACATGGATATTCTAATAGTCAAATAATCACATGTAATATTAATAGAAAATTTAATAATGATGGAACGCATAATACCAGACATCCTAACCACATATCCAAAGCCTCGTGCTAAGACTACACATAAGATTTTGTCAATGCCTTGTGCCAAGACACTAGTTTGACTCATAATACATACCGATGCATTGAGGAGGTGTAGTAGGATCCAACCATCACTAAGTACAATGCATTCCTCATATTAAAACGTTGAAACATAATCTAAACATTCGTAATAATACTAGCTTACTAAATGTCAATATTTTGACCACAAACCATGAATGGTATAAAAATAGCACATCCATAGTCAATCATAAATAATTGAATACAATATGGAAGATTTCATTATAATAAATTATCCTCAATCAGGAATAACTATGTATATTAACATATATGAAAATAATCATAAAAACTATTTTTAACAAATATTTCCCTTTTTCATGAAAACATTTAACAATCTCACTATTTATCAAAAAACTATTTAAAATAGTTTTTTTATCAAAGTGACCCCTACCACATTGAAACTTTTAAAATAAGTTTTAATTTTAAAAAATTAATGTAAATATAAATATATACTTAAAACCATTTTTAAAACATGGACATAAATGATAAAAATGTATAAGAATAAAATTTTAAAAAAATTAAAATGATATTTTAGTTAGAGATCCTAACGAAATGAGACACGCTTGAATTAAAATAATTGAGGTAATAAAAACATTATAATTTAATGTGAATAAAGGTATTCATGATATAATATGTCAAATTACAGTATATAAACCATATAAAAGTCAATAATAGAATAACAACAAATAAGTCTCAATAGAATGAAAATTGAGATGAAATGACTTATAAAGACTGTATCCTTAGATTAAGGAAAAATCAATGACCTAATTTTGTGTGAAAAATATAAATACACTCAATATGATTGGATATTTAGTGTAAATAAATTATAGGACATTCACATATATTCTTGTAAAAACGAAACCAATGACTTGGATGTTTAACTTCATTAATGGAAATTGAGTTAAGATTACCCTTATTAAATTCATATCAATGACCTGAGAAAATATCAAAGGAGTGATTATGTGTAACAAAATTATATCCACACAAAGGGGACTGAAAATCACTAAATAAATAAATACATAGTGATTTCACAGAGAATCATGGAGTAAAATAATCAATGATGTTTGCGTCACAACCCAATGAGTAGAAATTGATATTTGAAATTTCTTTACCGATTTGGTAAATTACGAAACATACACCCCATGAAAGAAGGATCATAAAATGACGATTTAAATACCCAAAAATTAAATTATATCACATAAATAATACAATCATGTGGAATTATATACACCGCACGAAACAAATAGTGGCAATATAGGATGAATCTCACGACAATAAGAAGTGAGATGATATCCCCTTACCACATTGTAATCGATCGAGTCGTATGAAAAAAATTTATAAACCACCAAATGAATCACATAATACAGTGAATATAAAGAGAATCGGGATAATATATATATCGAATGTAAGTACAAAATACACCAAATGAAATAAATAAGTGGCGAACAATGGAAATCTCACGAAATTAAAGGAGATATAAGAAACCCCTTTCCTTGTACTTTTCCTTCGTATAGGGTAGGGTAACCTCCTGGATAATGGGAAAATCATTGTTATAAAATTATAAAAGAACCAAATACATAAATATGATATCATATATGATCTTCTAATTTATCTTTGTTAATGATATTTTAGTAGTATCATTGTTTTGGGTGTATACTAATTCATTTTCCTTTAAATGTTTTGTGACGTAAGTCATGTTTCTTTTGTATAGGACTTATTTAATTCATATCCATAATTAAATTATGTTTCTAAAATTTAGTTTTAAATAATCAAATGAAATTTTTTCTTGAATTGTTATGATGGGGAATGAATCTTATCACGTTTGTGGATATGGTAATCTGTGCGTACACATGAGAAACCATATCATTAAATTGGTGGTAAAATAATATGTAATTAGATTGTATAACTTTTATATAGAATAATTAAAAAAATTATTATCTAATTAAATCAATTTTACTCATTATTATACCTATCCAAATAATGAAGTGTTGAATAACAAACTATACCACAATATAGAGATGGTAAAACGTACTTACGCATGTATAGTGACTTTGTCATTCATAGGATGGATAAAAAAATGAATATGGTTGTAACATATTTATAATAACATCACATTAAGTATAAGGTATTGGAGTTATTATTTTGGTATGGAAACAACACCGAAAGAGAATGTGGAAGAATAAAATAACATTGAAAGAGGTTGTTAAATTATAACTCTTCTTCAGATTCTTTCTTTTGATTTGTTCAAACACGCTCATTAGGTTGGCTTTATAACCAAAATAAGGCCTCTAGGATGAATTGAGGGTAGTTGGTAGGATATTTAAGCAGGGGTTCATAGAGCCAAATGGCTTTTGAGGTTTGAAATTAAGAGAATGGGAAGAACCCTGTTACAAGAGAGGTGAAGGTCACTTTAGGACAAGCATGAAATATTATTTTTTTATTTAGTAATTTTCGGTTTGTAATGTCTCAAAATAAATTTATTTAGAGTATAAGGTGGGAATTGGTATAAATAAATTCAAAAAATAGGTTTTATAGATGTTTAGTTCACCATATTAACCTTATATGTTAGATTTAACTCTCAGTTAATTTGTTTAACTTTTACCATGTCTTCTTGAATTATTACACTATATGGTTAAAAGACTTTCTATAAACTACCAAGTGAAGCTAAAGTGGTTCATTAATTATATATATATATATATATCATTATATAAGTCCTCACACCGAACCTTATATTTTTAGGAATATTTTATAATTTAATAATATAATATTTGTTTTAAAAACTCATTTATCAAAATTTTGACACTATTTAGTATTTGGTTATTGTGAAAGTCATAACAACATGATTACTTCAAAAAAAATCATTGAATCATCCCTAAAATGTTATGTTAATCTATAAAATTCGTGTAATTCATAAAAAGTATAAATTTACATTTATTTTAATATTTATAATATCAATCGTTTCAATCTTTGATTAATAAGGTAATTACTGTTTCATTATTGGGTCGCAAAAAACATAATTATTTAATGTCTAAAAATTAAATATAAAATATCATGTTGTAGGAAATATTTTTATATTTCTAATGAATATTTATAGTCTAATTTATCTTATGTATAACCCAATATTAAAAATGATTTATTTATGAAAATTATAATATAACCCTGTTTTACTATTATTTAAATAAAATAATAATAATTGTCAAAATATAATTCAATTAGACCAAATAGGATCATATATTATTTTTAAGGTTTATTTTGATAGAAAAACACATATCCAATATAATTATGACATGTATTTGGATAATTATAATGTCATTTTTACATTTAATTACCCAATTTACTTCTAACCTTGGTAAATAAAAGTCAAACATTACTATTCACCAAAAATTATTTTCATCTTATTGAACAACCTTTTACATAATAATAACAACCATTTATGTAGTATTTTTTAAATTAAATTCACAGAAAATTTAAAATTTCATTTAAATAAAAATTTTCAGTTTTTAACTACTACTTAGTGTTTTCACTATTCATCAAAAATTGATGTTTTTCAAAAAAATACCATTAATTCAGCCAAAGATATATTTGATATTATAAATTCCAAAATGATGCCTATTTTTACAAATTAAAAACATATAATTTTCATTAATTAATTTAAAATTAATTCCCATTGGCAAATCGAAATGTTTATTTTTTATGAAATATTAACTATCAAAAGATTGGCAAATGTTTATATCATATTAAAAAGTAAAATTACTTATAATGATGAAAATTAAATTAAACGGTAAAACTATAATCTAATTACACTTTAAAACAAATTAAAATGATAATCTAACAATATTAATAAATATATTAAAAGGCGTTTTTGAATTAAAATGGAGTATTTTTCACTATTCATAAAAACTGATTTTTGTCAGAAAAATACCAAAAATATTCCAAAAGTAAATTTTGATGTCCCATTTCTAAATAAGAATTTATTTTGTCATATATAACATATAAAAGGGTCAAAAATTGGATTTATAAATGGTTCTCCATTAAAATACGAGAAAACAACATTTTTTTTAAAAATATTTCTTTTATCTGAAAAATTGAAATTGTCCTTATATTATGTCTAGGAAACAAAAAATATGAATTTTAAAATTATATGGTATATATATATAATTCCAAATGTTGTTATTACTATTCATAACTACTTTCTAAATGGTTAGTTTGATAGGTCGTGGTGCGCTTGAACTTGGTGTTGTGTACCTCTCACGCTATTGAATTATTCAAAGATAAGAGTACCATGGAAGATCAGGGTGTTACATTATGACCTCCTTTTGGAAAATTGCATCCTAAAAGTTTTAAAATTAATATTGGGATCTTCATTAAATGTACCACATTGGAAAAAGATCCAATAAAACTACCACTTTAAAATAGAGAAAGAGAAGGACAAAGGTTACCCGAGATAAAACATACTGGGATTCCATGTTGGAAAACATGTATATAGAATATAAAATAAGTTTCATGTTCTGAAGGTGAGTTATAGAAAAAATGATCAGAAAAAGAGTTAACAACAAGAAAGTCACATACTTTTTATGGGTTAAACAGTCATTAGTTTCCCAGTAAGAAAAGAAAACAGAAAACAATTTTTTATGTTCTATTTCATAGATTTGAGGAATTTATTTCCGAGTTTGACTAAAAACATAAAGAAATATACTTAATTTTTTAGTAGAGTTTCATCCTTTAATAAATTTCTACCACAAACTCATCTTTTCTCCAAACGATGAGTATTGTAGATAACTTGGTCACACCTAAAGTGCTATAATCAATTTATAGAGAATCACATAATCCACAAAGGATGAACTTTATATTTCCCTTGTCTTTAGAGACTAACCAAAACAAAATGGGTTGTACAAGATCAAATGATCCCTAAAATGGATAATCCACTATAGAATTAAATACTAAACTTAATTTCCAAAATTTTACCAATAATACCCAAAGTTAAATAAAGACTATTCAATATACAATTGTCTATAAAATCGTTCAATATAATCCAAACTATTATTGAAACCCAAAGCATTAAAGAATTTAATCACATAGTCATTCATAGTAAATATTAATATTTATCTCCAAATAACATCAACTACTCTTAAGGTCTCATAAAGAAGTGTAATTAACCAAATCACATATTCTTTATGATAGGTTAATCATTTCCATTAATAACATCAATCTCTACAAAAAACCTAGATTATTCCAAAATAAAAAAAATACACCATTACTCCCCAAATGAAATTACATAGTATTCTGTTTTCCCTAGGCATATAGTGTTCCCAACAGAGCGTATGTCTTCCAAAATAACATTTATCACTTAATTACCAAATAATTTTCCTATACGAAGCATATCCATTTGAAAAAACAGAAGTTACCAAATCCACTTATTACTGATAAATAAAATCATTTAACTAAAAATAATTAGTCACACTAACCAAGTACTTCACGTAGTCTAGTGGAAGGCAATAAATCCCAATCTCATGTTGGTTGTGGGTTCAATTCCCACAGCTTTGTCCGATGCGATGGGTTGTCACACTGTCTACCTGTTGTAATTTTTTTAAAAAAAATATTTTATAACATTACAAAAATGAGATAAATTTTCAAAAATAACCATAAGATAATTTAACTATAAATTTTATCTCATACATCACATTTTCATCCAAAAAATTAATAACTTGTAATTGCCTCAAGTTCAAGGATCATATAGACCCAAATGGTTCTTTATAACTATATCCACAAAAGAAAAGATAATTCTTCTCGAAATAGTATTTTCATATAAAAAACTGCATGGTTACACATACAAGAGAATATTTTTTCAATGTACTCATATAAACAAAGATCATTATTACCTTTAAAAATTTTTTCATCGATTTATTTCCACATCAGTTTTTCCTTAAACTAGAGGTTATCCTATAGAATAGGGCATTAACTCGGGTAATACAAAGGTCCCTTATATTTTTGACAAATGAATATAATTGGATACTTAGGATCATTTTTATTTTCTTCCATAGCGCTCTTCGTTTTTCTTCAGAAATTATTTACTTTAAGTCGTTATTTACCACACATTAAGCAATTTTTTGTTCAATTGAGACACTTTCTTGGGTGTCTCCTTACACATTTCTGGAATGATAGAAATTGAGCATCCCTTTCCCTACAATTTCTATTGCTTGTGCTCTTATAATTCTCCACCTTTCTCTTTTTTTGAGTTCGGTTGTCAGTTAATGTAAATTTTTTTCATCATATTTTTGGAAACCTGCTCTGGTATGAACACGATATCTTTTACACCTATCAACATTCCATTTAGTTACTCATTACCATCATCGTCTTCTCATTTTACTTAATGTTCAATGTTACTATTACTTCCTTGGAATATAGCCATTAACTAACACAAGGAAGCATTGTGTGAGTCATAAAATCATTTATAGAATATCAGGACACCTTATTTTAAATCTAAATCACCTTAGGATTTAACAGGGTTATTTATTCACATATTATATTGAAATAATTCAAATTGGTTTCTAAATAAAATGTGAAAGATCATAAGAATATCTCTGAGAAGTGTCGTAACCAAGAGTTCATCAAGGCCTATTGTCATGTAGCAGGATACCCCGGGTCAAGCACAAAACTCCTTGTCAGAGGTTTTACTCCAAGGTACATATGTCCCAGAGCCACCTCTACCTTCTCGTATCCTAACATAGATGAATTTGTTAGAAAACCTAGATAATATTTACAATACCGAATTTTATTTATATTCTTATATACTAATCCTCAAATTCTATCTTAGGTTAGTATTTTCTAATCAAATATTTTCTAAATATAGCTTCCAAGGTTTGTACTAAACATCCTTTGATAACAATTGTAATACCTAGACCCTAGTTACCTAGAATCGGTGCATTATTACATAACATCAGCATGATCAAAACAGATCAAGTCTTGAATTACCTATTAGTTTAGTATCTTTAGAATTACTAGATACGTACATAAGTTTTACATTACATTATGAAATGAAAAACAAAAACATTTTCCCCCTTTGAACACACACATATCCATTATCATATCCCTGCAGGTCAATCATAATATAATTCTTCACATCCTAGGAAAAATAAAACACAGATAGGGCTGATATGAGATGATCAGTAAGGATAACAATATAGTATAAACTTTCATACATAAGCATAAACATTTAAGGAAATATATAAGACTAAAACAGAAGCCTTTTAAAATAAAGATTTAGCGTAATATGGAAAATATAAATCCAATAATTTCATTTAATTTTTCACATGTATATTCTTATATTGGAATAATCACATGTAATATAAATTTATAATTTTATAATTATGGAATGCATAATTCCAGACATCATAACCATATAGTCAAAGTCTCGTGCTAAGACTACAAATAATATTTTTTCAAGGCCATGTGCCAAGACACTAGTCTGTCTCATTAGACCTACTGATTCATCTATAAGATGTAGAAGGCTAAAACCATTACATACTATGTCTAATCCATTCAATATATGAAAATTTTGAAACATAATCGAAATATTTTTATTAAAACTATCATATGAAACGTCTATATTTTAACCACAAAGTATAAATTGTATAAAAATAGCACATAAACAGTCAAAGAAAACTCATTCAATAAAATATGAATGATTTTAATATAATAAATTAACCTCAATCAAGAATAATGAATGATATTGAAAAATATTAAAATAATCATGAAAAATATTTGAGAGAAATATCACCCTTTTCTTGAAAACATTTAAAAGTTTCAATATTTATCAAGAAAACATTTACAGTAGATTTTTGAATAAAAGTGTCCCATACCACATTGAAACTTTTAAAATGAATTTAAATTATAATACATTAATTTTCATATAAATAAATCCATAAAACCATTTTTAAAACATGGACATTAAAGAGAATATTTTTGATGAATAATATTTAAAAAAAATTAAAATGATATTTTAGTTAGAGATCCTAACAAAATGAGACACACTTGAATTAAAATAATTGGGGTAATAAAAACTTTATAATATCATGATAATAAAGGTATTCATGATATAATATGTAAAAGTATATTATATATACTATACAAATGTGAATTGTCGCATAACAACAAGAAGTCTCAATAGAATGTAAAGTGAGATGAAATCCCTTATAAAGACTGTATAATTAGATTAAGGATAAATCAATGATATAATTATGTGTGAAAAATTTAAATACACTCAATATTATTTGACATTTAGTATAAATAAATCAGATGATATTCACACATATTATTGTAAAAACGAAACTAATGGCTTGGATGTTTAACTCAGTAAATGGAAATTAAGTTAAGATTACCATTATCAATTTCATATTAATGACCGTAGAATTTATCAATGGAGTGATTATGTGTATCAAACATATATCCACACAAAGGGGAGTGCAAATATCTATATAAAAAAAATTCTTATTTCACACATAATCATGGAGTAAAATAATCAATGGAGTTTGTGTAAAACCCAATGAGTAGAAATTGATATTTTAAATTCCCATATCGATTTGGTAAATTATGAAACATACACACCATGAAAGAAGGATAATAAAATGAATATGTTAATACCCATGAATTAAATTAAATTACAAAAAGAATACAATCATGGGGAATTACATACACCACACAAAAGGAAATAATGGAAATATAGGATGAATCTCACGGGTATAAGAAGTGAGATGAAAACCCCTCACCACATTGTAATGAATTGTGTCATATGACCAAAATTTAATAACCAAAAAATTAATCACAAAATTCCTAGAATATGAAAATAATCATGATAAGATATATCAAATATAAGTACACAATACCCCACATGCAATAAATAAGTGGAGAATAATGGAAATATACCAGAATTAAAAGTGAGATAAGAAACCCCTTACATTGTACATTTCCTTAGTATAGGGTAGGTTATACTCCTTTATAATGGTTAAATAATTGTTATTAAATTATAAAAGAACCAAATACAAAAATATTATATCATATATGATCTTATAATATTTCTTATTTAATGATATTTCTATTGTATTATTGTATTGGGCGTTAACTAATTCATTTTCCTTTATAAGTTTTTTTAAGTAAGTATTATTTGTTATGTATAGGATGTATTTGATTCATATCCATAATGAAATTTTGTTATTAAGAATTATTTTTAAATAATAAAATGAAAATTATTCTTGAATGGATACGATGGGGAATTAATTTTTTCACGTTTGTGGAAACGGTAATCCGTATGTACACACGAGCGACAATATCATTCAATTGATATTAAAATCATATGTAATTGGATGGTATATCATATATAAAGAATCATTCAAATTTTTTTATTATTTACAAAAAAGTTACTCATTATTAAACCCATTCAAATATTGAAGTGTTTAATAACAAACAACCTCACGACGTGGAGACAGTAAGACATACATCTGCATGTATGATGACGTTGTCATTCATAGGATGGATAGAATAATGAATACGGTTGAACCATATTTATAATAAAATAAAAATATGTATAAGGTACTGGAGTTATTATATTGGTATGGAAAAAACAAATAAAGAGGAAGTGGAAGAAGAAAATAACCTTTAATGAATGGTGAATTTATTACCACTTCTCTAGGTGATTACTTTTGATTTGATGAAAAGGACTCCCTAGGTTGGATTTCGGATCAAAATAATGCCTCTAGCTAGAATTGAGGGTAGTTGGGAGAATTTTATATCAGGGTTTGGCTGATACAAATGGCTTTGGAGGAGTGAAATTAAGAGAATGGGGAGTACCCTTTTATAGGAGAGAAGATGGTCACTTTAGGAAAAGCTTGAAATATAATTTTATTATATAGTAATTATCAGTTTATAATGACTTAATATATATTTATTTAAAGGATAAGTTGGGGATGGGTCTAAATAAATTCAAAAAAATGTTTTTAGATAATTTTAGGTCCCTATATTAACCTTTAATTTTATATTTATCTATTTGTTAATTTGTTTAACCTTTAGCATGTATTCTAGTGTTCTTAAAATAAATTTTTAATAAACATACTATAAATTGATAAGGAAATCTCAAGTGGTCAATTAATTATATATATATCATTATATAAGTCCTTTTACTGAAAAATATATTTTTAGAATATTAAATCATTTAATAATATAATATTTATTTTAAAAACTCATTTATGCCAATTTTTACACTATTTACTATTTTGTTTTTGTGAAAGTCAAAACATCATGATTACATAGAAACAAATTCAAGTAATCATCCTTAACATGTCATATTAATTTATTTAATTCGTATAATGCATAAAAATTATCAATTTATATTTATTTTTATATTTATATTATCAATTATTTTAATCTTTCATTAATAAGGTAATTACTACATCATCATTGTGCCATATAAATATTTAATTATTTAGTTTCTAAAAATTATAAATAAAATAATATGAGTTAGGAAATAATATTAAATTTATAATAAATATTTATAGTCGAATTAAACTTATGTATAACACTATATTAAAAATGTTTTAGTTATGAAAATTTGAATTTAACCCTTTTAACTCTTCTTTAAATAAAATAACAATAAATATTCTAATCAAGTCCATGTGGACAAAAGAGAATAATATTTTATTATTAAGGTTGATTTTGGTCAAAAAACACTTATCTAATAAAATTAGGACATGTATTAAGATAAATATAATATCATTTTACCTTTAATTTCCCTGTTTACTTTTAACCGTAGTAATTAAAAGTCATAAGTAACTATTCACCAAAAATTATTTTCATCCAATTGAACCAAATATCACATACTAATAACAACCATGTATGTAAAAGTTTTAAATTCAATTCAAATAATTGGTAAAAATAAATTTAAATAAAAAAGACAGTTTTTAACTACTACTTAGTGTTTTCACTATTCATCAAAAATTGATGTTTTTCCAAAAAATACCAATAATTCTGCCTAAGCTATATTTGATATTCCAAATTCAAAAATTATGAATTTTTAAAAAAATTAATAACATATAAGTTGAATAAATTAATTTAAAATTAATTCCTGTTGTCAAAACAAAAAGTGTGTTTTTTATGAAATAATAACTATCAAAAGATTGCCACTTGTTTAAGTCCAATTTCAAAGTAAAATTACATAAAATGACCAAAATTGGATTAAATGGTAAAAATATAATCTAATTAAACATTAAAACTAATTTAAAAAAATATAACCATATAAATAAATTAGATTAAATGGCAGTTTTGAATTAAAATACATCAATTTTCACTATTCAAAAAAAATGAATTTTAGCAGAAAAATACCAAACAATTTCAGTAAGTGAATTTTGATGTCTCTGTTTTATTTTGTCATATATAAAATATACAAGTTTCAAATATTGGATTTATAAAGCATTCGCCATTAATAAAGGGAAAAACTACATTTATTTGAAAAATACTTCTTCTATATGACAAATTGAATTTGTTCTTATATTATAACTAAGAAACATAAAAGATGAATGTTATCATTATATGGGATATATATAAAATTCAAAATGTGGTGATTAATATTCATAACAACTTTCTAAATTGCTTTTTTGATAGTTTTTGGTGCACTTGAACTCAGTGTTGCATACATCGCACACTATTGTATTATTCAAAAAGAAGCATACCATGGAAAATTAGGGTGTTACAAGACATATTTAGTTTGTGACCATAGGTGGTTTGACCATTATTATTATATTTTCTCCATGATTTTTTTAATAGGGACCCTATAGGAATCTCAGATAATCCTCATTGAATATTCCCTGAATCACATGGTGTGTCATGTGGAAATAGGAACGATTGGGGAAAATTTTATAGAACAACTTAACATACTAGAAAATATAGATATTATTATAGGATATGATAATAATTCCCATGACCCTAGTGGTTGGGGCTCACATAAATCTACCATAAATAATTTCCAAACCATCATAGGATTGTTTTTCCTAGGGTGGTGGTAAAAAATAGCCAAGCCCAGTGGGATAGGGTTAACCTAGAGCCATCACTTTTATCTTTTTTATCACATAGGGTTTGATGACCTAAAATATGGATGTTTTGGTAATAATTACCCAAACCAATGGGTTGTTTTTATCTTAAATAGCCTCCAGGATAGCTTCCAACATTATATTAAGTATTGGTACATTTTTAATCTAATATGAGTTAGGTGTACTACCTACTTAGAATGCAAGTTCATTTCCATATGAAGTTACTCTATAGCTAGTGGGTCTATGATTTTTATCTGGGAAGCTTTCCTGAAATAATGGGAGGTCTAGTCTATTATACTACTAATTTTCCTCTCCCTTTAATTATATTTAATTTGTGACTTATATTTGGGATAGTTTTTTTCTTTCGACCAACATTAATGTTCATTTTCTAATCTTGTTAATTTTCAGGAGAAAATGATATTTTAGTATTCCATCTTTGAGGGAATATGATGACCCAAGGATGATGATAATTGAAATGTATCTGATTCCCCAAATTCCAATATATGTACCAAAAATGTGTGATCAATTATAATTTGATGGGGTTCTATTAAAATATAGATATAATCTCACCTCATGATCTATAAATGATTTTATAACATTGGTTTCCAAACTATAGAGAATATAGAGAGGACTTGCTAACATTACATATTATTCACTTTTTGGAGATAATGACAATATCCCTAGTAAGATATGTGATTATCCCTTATCTAGTAATGTGATTCCCAATAGTTTTAACTTATTTAAGGAATTAATTCTGCCTTCTATGCATCTAGAATGCCATATTGGGGAATAAATATGGGATAAAACACAGTTGAGAGGTTGTTTAGGGAAATTTCTATCCATATATCCTAGTAATTCACATAATCCTATGTGAAATGTATTTATCTCAATCTATCAACTATCAGGAAGGTGAAGGTTCCCTTCTATTGATAGAGGAAATATACCAGGAGTGGTCATCATGGTGAAGGAAATTACCACACACGATCCTTCATGTTTTTCCTAGTCTGATGACACTTTTTATGTACATTGGATAAGAGGAGTAACTTCTCATCGTGATGGAATGTTACTATATGGAGGATCTTTACAATAACTAGTCTTTATGATGAAAATAGGAGCACCTTCATTCCCATGGTTCTTCAAATTTTAAGGGGGACTATCAAAACTAGAATCCTGGAGAGATTCCAAATGGATGATTTTTATATGGGCAAGAGGAGATCCATTGCTACATGTGTTTTGGTGGGGGGCCTCTAAAAATGCAGATTAGAGTATCATAGATAAAAATTACTTGGATGATATTGATCACACATTATGATAAGAATTGTGAATAATCTTGGGAAACTATATATAATCATTATAGTATCTCAAAAAAATTAGTTTTTATTAATTTTGGAATATGAGCCTCTATTTGGGAAAAAATATTTCCTTGGAGATATCATATTTTAGATGTTATTCTTGAGGAATAAAAGTAACTGTTTGAGGTGGGATTTTTATTGGATGAATCTTTTACCATTTATGGATTCTGTTGACATGCCTCTTTTGTATGTGAAGAAATATGGGTCTCACAATGAGTTGTTGATAGTAATTATAGACATTATTTTTCAAAACAATCAAGTTTTCCAAAAAATTCCCAAAAGGATACTTCTCTAAAAATAAATTCCAAAAGTACAATATGAAATTATTTTATGAAATTAATGAATATTGGTTAGGAAATTAATTATAATACTTCTAGATGTGGTATACCGAAGATCATACATCATTAAAATCATATTTCTAATGGAAAAACAGGCTAAAAATGTCTGGATTCCAATCTCATTATTGGATTAAATAAGGGGAACCGAGATATGGGTATAAAAGTCATTTATATATTAACATTTTATAATAGGATTTTTTTTAGAAAACCCCAGGACGATACTTTCTATATGAGTATATGGTGATTAATTCACATGCCTAAAGTTTTTTCTGAATTCAAATTTATGAAAAACCTTAATGGAGAACATGTAACATTTATTGACGACTCAAAAGGTAAAATAACTAGTATGGGTTTGATTGTTTTCTACCACTGTACTGTAATTAATTTTGTATAATTATTTAATATCATTATGTATAATTTATTCATTATATGTTAATTACGTGACTGTAGTTTAAAAATTACAGTAAAAAATTATTATTTTTAATTATTTTAATTCTAATGTAATGATTTATTTACAACATCTAGTTTTCAAAATATTTATATTATAGATTTAATATTTCATTTTATTCAAATTGTAAGGTTTTTATATTAATTATATAATAAATAAGGGATTCAACATCAACACCTAGATCATTTTAAAATTAAATCTTTTTTAAATATCAAGTGTAATAGACTAGAACCATATTTATTGAAATTATCTTACAAAAATATGTTAGTTTTTGAACCTTTATAACATTGAAAAAAAGATAAATCTATTTTTAAATCAAAAATTTTGTTTCTTCTCCTAAATCCATATAACTATTTCACCTATAAATTTTTAGGCAAACCTAATATTATAGTATTTTTTGTAATTATTACTTATTTTTAATTATCGATGACAATAATAGATTTAAAAGGGGTTTATTCTTAGAATAAAAAGAGGGACTCATAAATTATTTATCAAATATTTAATTAAAGTTAATAATGAAAACGTATACAAACCATTTTCTTTTATAAGTTAACATGGTAAATAACTTAAGAGTGAATACTATGATGAGTTTTTTTCATCATAGGGTTATCATCTCTTCTTATTTATTCCAAGAACATATGAAAAAATTGTGATTGTTGGAAGATGAAACCTGATCCACCAAGAAATGAATTGGATTCTCTCTAATGAGATTAAACAACATTTATTAATTAGTAATGAGGCTAAAAATAGTGATTTCTTTATGCATAACCATATTCTTATAATTCTTATCCTTATAAAAAATCCGAAGGGTATTTGGAAAGGAAAAATTCAAAAAGAGGGATTCATTTATGTTGTTTAGTTTTAAATTATTTATCATTATTACCAAGGATAGTGTAGAAATATTTTATTCTAAATCCAACTATGATATCTTTCTTGGTTACTCAAACTCAAGTAAAACCATTCCATGTATTCAATAAAAAAACAATACCATTTAAGAGTAAATTAACATAAAAATCAATGAGAATAATCCTAAATCATATCCTTATTGTGATTATGATGTTGAATGATATGGTTTGACCTTATATATGACTCATTCTTATAAATAAATTTAAAATTTTCTCTAATCCCTTTCTTCTTCTTTTTGCATGGAATGTGTTCAATCGAAATATCATCTCTTTAATAGTTTTATTAGAGAATTAAAATCCATAACACGTACTATAAGATCAACCATAAAAGATGATCATGATTTTCATTCTCACCTTGAAAATCAATCCCTTGATGATGCTACTAATGTTTAGAATTGAATAAATTCTATGATAGAGGAGTTGAAAAAATTTCAATGGAATAATGTTGGACTGTCATGGAACATCTTGATAATCAAATATTTATTGGGACTATGTGGGGTTCCTGAAACAAAAATTATGGTCAAGAAAATATAACTTGTATTATGTCCTGACTAATCAATAGAGGGTATAATTAAGAAGAATATATTTATAATGGTGAATCATTTTCACCCAATGAAAATATATAATTCATTAAAATCATTTTGTAATTCCCCCTCATTTTAAATTTAATCATTTTTAAAATGGATGCAAATGTTTTTCTCAAAATGGTCTTATTACAAAAAAGGTTTTCAGGGATAAACCACCTTGTTTAGAAAATAAAAAAAATTAAAAATCATGTTTCAAGGTTGAAAAAATATTTATGGTTTTAGAAAAAACCCCTTGGCTTGGTATGAATGGTTACGAAAATACCCATTATTATATGATTTTAAAATTGAAAAATATTATTATACACTACTAGTAAAAAAAATAAAAATGAGTTATCAAATAATAAAATTAATTTTGAAGATTTTATTTTCATCTCAACTAAACAAAATATTGTAGTGACTTTTCAGATTTACTGAATAATGGTTCTAAAAAGTGTTTTATGGGAGAACTAAAATTCAGCCTTGGTTTTAATGTATACCAAAATTATGATAGAATATTTTTATACCAATGTAAATAAACTACTAAATATTCAAATAAGCTTGGCATGGATAAATCAAAGTAAATTATAAAACCCATGAGTACAAATTGTAATCTAATATCGAGTGAATCCATAAAATCAATCAACCCCATGATTGTTATAAGTAAGATTTTTTTAAACATTACATCATTAAACACCAACCAAATATCATGTTTATTGATTTCCATTGGGTTTATTCTAAATTTAACACAAAGTAATAACATTTAAAATATATCAAAATAATTTTTCAATAATTGAAATGAACTATAAATATTAGATTATTTTTTCCAAAGGGAAAATATTTTTAATCTTACATGTTTTTTCAATATTTAATTTGGAGGACAGAAACATCATATGAAAAGTTATAATCGAACATTTCACCTACTTGGGAAATCCTTCATATGATGGAGTAGTAAGAAGAAAAATCCTCTTACTCTTTCTACGTACAAATTATAATATATATCCACTTGATGTTGTTGCTTTTAAAATCATAGTGATGAAACATATTATCTAATACTTTGGGTTAATATATTATGATATATAAATAATGTGGTACCTCAATAGTATGATTCGTATCTATAAAAATACTAACCAAAATTCCTACACTAAGAATATTGATCCAAGACACTATTTTCTTGGAGATTAATTTAATAATGGTGATATCGTTATTGAATTTGTTGGAACCAACATTCAACTTGTTGATATATTCACTAAATATTTTCTTATTGATCAATTTGAATTTTTTTAAGGGCTAGTTGGTTTGGATTTACTTGTGATACTCAAATCTTAACGTCAGCAATATTGGGAAATCATTAATTTTTTTTTTAATTTTTTTTAATTTTTATCCATAAATATGATGTTTTTTATTTGTTTTTGAATATAATATTGCTTCTAGAATTTTATATTTTTTATAATTAGTGATGCTCCATGAAATATATTCATCTCAAGATTCAAAAACATGGATGTGGTTTTAACACATATTGACTTAATGTTTGTTACCATAAATATTTATGGAAATATTTTTAATCTAATCATCTCCATGGAAATTAGTTTTGGGACTCTACTACACACTTGGTTTGACACTCCTGAGGTATTTATTATGGTTTATCAACAAAATATATGACAAAACTTAATCATGTAATTTAATTTGATTTTAAAATTATGGATCCATTGTTATTTTTTTAATGGATCCTCATATTTATCATTCATTATTTTAGGTGGGTGGGGATCTAGTCTTATTAATAATTAAATGATAATTGATGAGACAAACTTGTTCTAAATTATTTTTAAAAAAAATTATTTTACTCTTATAATTCATTGAAATTTTTTCCAACATTTTATTTATCTCGGAGCCATATTGTTTAATAAAAATCCCTTTGTCTTTTTCTTTATTGAAAATATGTTATTTTATATTTTTTTTCAAACATTTCAGTTTTTTTATATGTCACGAAATATCAATAATTATGATAATATTGTTCAAAATTTTATTTCTACAACTAAATATATCCCCATCAATTATTCAATTTTGATAATCATAAAATAATAGAATTATTTATTATCTTATTATTTCATCTGGTAAAGGTAATTTCTATAAAAAAATGAATAAAGGGTTTGATGGAGGAATCTTATTCTTATGTATGAGAAATTTTTTTCACTTCATTGAGAATACTAATTTTTTATTATATAAAATTTTTCATATTACCTAAAATATTCTCATTTTATTCACTTTTTATTCAATGATTTTTTATCATAAAGAAGGAGATATTTTATGGGCTTCTCGCATTCTTATGTTTTAATGACCACAAACACTATTTAATGTATTTGAAGATTTCATTTATATGGATGGCAGTTACAGTTTATGAAATCATGTTATTATCTTCTAAAACACTAAATATAGTTTTAATAAGTATTTATATTATTGATAATCTCATGGAGTAATGTTCTTGGATATTTTGAATGAATGTATGGAATAAAGGACATCACATAGGTGGTTGGACACTATTAGGAAGCATTGGATAACCTGTGTATAGACACTGGCCAACCAATGCTGAATGAAGTAGCATCCTAACGCAATCAATTCCCACCAAATTATAGGTTGATGAGAAATGACCAACTAGTATATATAGATAGTATCACCTCATGGAGATTTGGATAACTAGCCATATGATGGGAGTGGACATGCCTATGAGGATTTTTATAGGGGTTTGGATAGTAACCATAACCAAACAATCCTCTCGATGGTAGATACAATGTATTTGATGGATTAGGATATTATATATAAGAACAAATTTTTTAATGATCCAAATTCCATTAATTTTATACTTTATAATAATTTCCCGCACAAATATTTCTAGAATGATACAGATGCTTCTTTAGACTATTAGTAGACCTCTTTGGGGACTTGGAAAACCACATTTTCCAGAATTATACAACACCAATGTGATATGATTTCTAAATTAATCCAATGTTCCCTTTATTTTTAATGTGATCTCATGTGAAATGAAGTATTTTTTTTATAACGTTATTCTCAGACCACTATATTTTTCATTCTCTCATAGTGATTCTTCTTATTATTTCAAGGGAATCAAGAATTTATTAAAATGTGACTACTCCAAGAAATATTCTCTTATTCCCCTTTTACCTATTATCAATTATCACTATGTTTAAATTGATAGACTCATGATTTTATTACATAAAATCTAAATGGAAATATACTATTTTCTCTTTGATGTTTCATGTTACAAAATTTTGAAAGATAATTCTAATTGTATTCCATTTTATTTTAATAACATAAAAATAATGGGTGTTTTTGAATATAAGAAACTATGAAAAACAATGATAAATTCATTAAATACCTTATAAAATTAGTTGGTAGGTGTATGGGATATTTTGGAGCTATTTCTAATCATCCTTACCAAATTGTGTGTGTCATTTATATTATATATATATATATATTTGTTTATTATTCTATTTCATTAGATTTATTAAACAATCATTTAAACTAATAGATGCACTTAATTATTTTGTTTTTGAATGGACCTATTATTTATTATTATGATTTTATAATCCTTATTGTTATATCATTATTCTTTCATAATTGTTTTATATTTTATAATCTATCACTTTTATGTCTTCTAAAGGATATTTTATATCTTTAATATTTCAAAAAAGGATGTTTTTAGTATTTTTTGTCAATATTTATTTCCTCTGTTTTTTTTAATTTTTAATTCAAACCCCCTCATTCAATATTTCTTACTAAAACCTACATACTCCTGATAGGAGGATCTCATAGAGTGGGATTTATGGGTCTATATAGGTCATCTGGGATATTGTCCCTATTCCCCGGGTGGTTAGTTTTCCCACCACATAGTAGGGTTTACCACTATGGGGTTGGAATAAAATCCACGTGGTTGGGTGACCCACCACATGGTCAGTTAAAACTATACATGGTTTGAGGAAATCCACTATATGATTTGTATTAGACCATTTTTGTTCATATTTACCTCTATAGGTTTTGAATCACCATACATCTTTAATTTTTCATAATTTGATTACCTATAGAGAGGGAAATTCTAAAATAGGGGAACTCTTCTCCTATATTTATTTATTTCTCCATATATTTCTTTCCTATAAGTATTATATTTATTTACGGAAATTTTTATAGACTCCCTAACCTGTTGGGTTCCCAAAATAGGTAGTCACTTGATGCCACATTGTTAGACTACAACATGGGCCCGTGTAGTTGGATCTACCATGGTGCCATGTGGTTGACCCCACCTCCCACCCATATGGTTGGAATGACCCCAAAATCATGATTATAACTCTAGTATAATGGTTCATGGCCATCCCCCCTTCATACCCATGATTTCATATCCCCCTAAAACTAATGAGGTTGTCTCATCCTTGGATCCATTATGTCAGCCCTACTTTGGAGCATCCAAGATGGTTCTTATGACCATGTAGTGGATTTCCATTCATTTGTATATATTTCTCATAACTCATTAAAAAATATAATATATTTGGATTTGGACTACTATAGAAGTTGGCCTCATGTTTTCAGTGCAAAAATTTCTAATGATAAATTCTATTTTGATCATATGATGAAACCCTAAATAGAACAAGGGCTACTAAAAAACTATGGATCCTCCATCGAACCTAGTCTTTGATACCATTTATAATGAATTTCCCTGGGCTTCATCTGAATCGACACTGAAAATAGTCCACTAATTTCTAGAGGGGTGTTCCCAATCCACATGGGATAGTGATAAGTTTCATGGAATTAGATATATACAATGATAATTATTTCTCCATTAAATTAAATTTAATACACAATCGAATTTCTTTCCAAATATGGAATTACTAAATAAATAATATGGTACACAAATAACAATAAATTGTATCAGTAAATAACTAATTTAGTGGGAACTCCTAGCTAAAATTATAACACTGAAAAAGAGAAAGATGTCCTACCAAGTCATTTAAAAGGAACAACTAATTTATTTGATGAAATAAAAGAATCCTCAAAATCCCATGTAAATAAACTCTATAATAGAATATAATTTTTTTACTAGAAACCCAAAAAAACGAAATGTAAAATTTGTGTTAGGGGAAAAAACCAACTCGGCTACAGCCCAACTTTCCACTTGAAAAATTTTTAATTAAAGACCTAGTTTTTGATAGTTTGAAATAAGAATATAAAATATATTCTTTTTATATTCTAATAAAATATAAATCATATTGATAAATATTTAATAATTTTTTTCTTATCTTCTTAAATGTACAAAATCACTTTTAAAACCATGTTTTTGGAATCACCAACTTTTTAATTAAAATAACCAAATCAAAATAAAATTTTAAAAAAAATTATAAATATATTTCAAAAACTCATGAAAAGTTTTTTAGGTAAACAAGATTAATTTAAAATCCCTGGAAAATCACTAATACATCGTTTCCTAGAGAAAATGACAACACACAATGCCCCAGTTCCAATGAAGCTAGGGAATGAAAAAATGAGAATGTCCCACATGCCGAATAGTTAAGTAAATATGGGAATTTATTCAATATATCATATGTAAGACCTGGAATTAATCATTTTATAAACATATACATTTTTATCAAGGAATCCCTATATCAATAACAATCATATCTAGTCTCAACCATCCCCATGATGTTATTGTTATATTGAATAGGAGCATTCATCCATATGGAGGATATAGTTTATAATTAAGACCAAATAGAAACCCTATTACATTCCTCACTAAGACACCCTAGATACCAATTCATGTAAATCAATAGAAGTGAATAATCAAAAGAAGAAAAATAATACAAAGTCTTAAATATCTTCACATATTGAACACCATCATAAGAAATTGTGTCGATCGTGAATAGTCCATATCACCAAAATTTTATAGAAAGTTGTCTCTAAGGCCATAGTAGATATAAAATCAATAAGAAATATCCCCTTGGGGTTAAAAGTGACACAAGGGGCTCAAGAGGTCACAAAAAACCCCTTTAAAACATAAAAAAGTTCCATACATGATATTATAAAATTGTGTCCTATAATTCCATGCCTTTTTCGAAATGGATAGAAATTTCTATTAAATGAATTATAAAAAATACATTCCTTGAAATCCATATCTAAAACATTTCCTTAAGCATAATTATATTCAAACCATGTTATTAAAAATAATGTATTTAATAAACCACAAAACCATAATTAATTTTCATTCAATACCTCAAAACAAATTCCTTAATTTTATTCCAGACCCAAAATGGGATAAAATAATTCATTAAAAATATACATTTAAAATTATATTTCCTAAAATTTGTTAATAATTTACATTTCTTGTTTAACATGAAATTCTATGTAAAACATGTTATGATTAAATTTTGATCCTTATGACATTTTTCATCACTCCAATTTAAATTTAAAACGATGATTTAAAAAATTTAATAAATAAATTTTGCTCATAAATAAATAATATAGTTTTTAGGATGTTTTAAAGTATGGAATACCACTACATTGAGAAAAAAATAAATTAAAACATAGTTTTACAATCAAATAAGACTTAAACAAATTAAATACTATAATTGTAAAATTAAAACACATAAATAATACAAGAAATCGATAATTATAAAATTTAAATAGTAAAAAATGGTAAAATTTACCAGGAATTGATGAAAGATGATCCAAAATGCATTAAACACAATATTATATTCCCAAGAAACAAATAAGGGAACTTCATAATCCCAAGAATGAATATTGGATCAAAACCCATCCTTATGAACCGAATAATTGGGTGTAGGAAGAGTGGAGGTATAAAAAAGTATAAAAGGAAAAGGGAGGGTACATGAGTTCATATATCAGAGTTCCAACCCTAAATCATAAAGATCACTAGAAAAAATCATCAAACGGAAGATAGGGAAATAGGAAGGTGGTCATTTAATGGAGGGATCTTAGTTTGTAGTGAGTCATAGAAGAGTAGGGGAGGAAATAGTTTGAAAAATTAACATAGTAAGAAGATAAAAATTTAATTTAAATTACTAGGAAAACTAGTTTTTTTACCAAACTATGTTGTAACCTCATGAGACTCACGAGACACCCAAAACAACTATCACGTGATTACTTCTAGGACCCCACATGGATTCCCCAAACATTTTTCTAAAACATTTGGTAAATTTTTTTCACTAACCAAACACTCAAAATAAAAACAACATGATAACTCGTAAGACCCTACAAAATTAATCTCAATGTGTCCTAGTTGGTAGAAATGGAACTATACAAAAACATAACGAATTCATGATCACCTGATGTTTTACTAATAATGTGGATTAACCTATAGGGCGTTAGAATCATGAAAATAAAAATAAATATTGTTTGAAATTTTGGGAATCCCAGGATGACTCAAAATAATATAAAATAATATTTAATTAATTTGTTAATTAAATCACTTATAATATAGGGTATTAAACCAATAGTTTTTTTATTAAATTATATATTAAATAAGGTTTTTGTATGGGTAATATGTTAATGAAGAAGAAAAAAGTAATGGTGATATAAGAATATGAATAATTTTTTTAATGAAAATATGGCATGTTTCCATGATTTTCCTTGTTTTATAGGATTACCTTACACTACTATTATGACACCCTAGATGGTATATAAAGATATAATTAATTATTTGTAGACGATGAAACCCAACTGATCCAAATAAAAAATACTCCCTTTATTTTACTTTCTCTACCTGAATTCAACAAACACACCTACACATTGAAAAATACATTCACATAGTTTATTTTAATAATATAAAAAATCTAAAAATCATTAATATAATTATATATATCTATCCAAATAAGAACAAAAAGTTACGATAAATTTTATAATCCAAATACTCTATCAAATAAATTAAATTTTTTAAAAACATAGTATGTCACACTATACCAACCAAAAATATTCTTCACCTTTATAAACGAAAAAAATTAAATCATATATCTAACCTGCCATTCGAAATGACACAATGTATCTTTAAACATAATTCTACTGACATTTGTTTCCCTTTCTAATCTAACAATTTTTAAAAATTCTAGATCACTATATCTATATATACAAACTAACTACGAGTATAGTATCCTAAAAATAAAACTTACCTAACCCCCTAATAAATATAATGTTTTATATTTGTTTTTGAATATAATATTGCTTCCAAATTTTATTAATTTTTATAATTAGTGATTCTCCATGAAATATATTCATCTCATGATTCAAAAACATGGATGTGATTTTCACACATACTTACTTAATGTTTGTTACCCTAAAAATGTATGGAATTTTTTTAATCTAATCCTCGCCATGGAAATCAGTTTTGGGACTCTACTACACACTTGGTTTGACACTCCTGTGGTATTTATTATGGTTTATCAACATAATATATGTTATACGTTAATCATGTAATTTATTTTAATTTTAGAATTCTTGATACATTTTTATTTTTTTAATGGATCCATATATTTATAATTCATTATTTTGGGGGGGTGGGGGTCTAGTCTTAATAATAAATAAATGATAAATGAAGAGACAAACTGGTTCAAAATTATTTTTTAAAAAAATTATTTTTCTCTTATAATTCATTGAAATATTTTTCAACGTTTTATTTATCTCTAAGGCATATTGTTGAATAAAAAATACCTTTTTCTTTTTCTTTTTCAAAAAGATGTTATTTTATATTTTTTTTCAAACATTTCAATTTTTCTCATCACTCACGAATGATCATTAATTATGATAAACATAGTTCTAAATTTTATTTCTCCTATTAAATATATCCCCTCAATTAATAATTTTCGATAATCCTAAAAGAATAAAAATATTTAATATCTCATTATTTCTTCTGGTAAAGGTAATTTCTATGGATAAATGAATAAAGGGTTTGATGGAGGAATCTTATTGTTATGTATGACAAATTTTGTTTCACTTCTTTGAGAATAATAATTTTTAATTATATAAGTCTTTTCATATTACCAAATTATATTCTTATTTTTATTTAATTTTTATTCAATTATTTTTTATCATCAAGAATGTTATATTTTATGGGCTTCTAACATTTTTATATTTTAATGACCACAAACACTATTTAATGTATTTAATGATTTCATTTATGTGGTTGACATTTACAATTGATGAAATCATGTTATTATCTTCCAAAACATTAAATGTAGTTTTAATAAATCTTAATATTATTGTTAAACTCATAGAGTAATGTTCTTGGATATTTTGAATGAAAGTATGGAATAAAGGACATCACAGAGGTGGTTGGACACTATTAGGAAGCATTGGATGACCTGTGTATAGACACTGACCAACCAATGCTAAATGAATTTGCCTCATAAAGGAAATAATTTCCACCAACTTGTTGTTGGAGGAGCACCAACAAACTAGTATATATAGATAGTATCACCTCATGGAGATTTGGGTAAATGGCCATATGATGGGAGTTGTCATGCCATATGGTGATTTCTATAGGGGTTTGGATAGTAATAATGACCAAACTATCCTCTCGATGATGGATACCATGTATTCGATGGCATTAGGATATTATCTGTAAGAACTAATTTTTTAATGGTCAAAATTCCATTAATTTTATACTTTATAATAATTTCCCACCCAAAGATTTCTAGAATGATACAAATGCTTCTTTAGGCAATTATTAGACCTCTTTGGGGACTTTGAAAACCACATTCTCAAGAAT
The DNA here is from genome assembly GCA_963277665.1 of Viscum album. NCBI lineage: Eukaryota > Viridiplantae > Streptophyta > Magnoliopsida > Santalales > Viscaceae > Viscum > Viscum album. Next base: position 156,186,025 of record OY728166.1, on the reverse strand, counting down.
TATACCACACCTATGTGATGTGATTTCTAAATTAATCCAATGTTCTACAATTTTGTATGTGATCTCATGTGCAATGAAGTATTTTGTTTTCTTGTAACATTATTCTCACACCACTATATTTTTCATTCTCTCATAGTGGTTCTTCTTATTATTTCAAGGGAATCAAGATTTTATTAAAATGTGACTAGTCCTAGAAATCCTCTCTTATTCCTATTTCACCTTTTATCAATTATCACTACCTTTAAATTGATAGACTCGTGATTTAATTCCGTAAAATATAAATGGAAAGATACTATTTTCTCTTTGATGTCTCGTGTTACAAAATTTTGAAAGATACTTCTAATTGTATTACATTTTATTTCAATAACATAAAAATTATGGGTGTTTTTAAATATAGGAAACTATTAAAGACAAAGATAAATTCATTAAATACCTAATAAAATTACTTGGTAGGTGTAGGGGATCTTGTGGAGCTATTTTTTATCATCCTTACCAAATTGTGCATGTCATTTATATTATATATATATATATATATATTATTCCATTTCATTTGATTTATTAATCAATCAATTAAAGTAATCGATACACTTAATTATTTTATTTTTGAGTGGAACTATTATTTATTTTCATGATTTTATAATCCTTATAGTTATATCATTATTCTTTCATAATAGTTTTATATTTTATAATTAATCACTTTTAAGTCTTCTAAAAGATATTTTTTATCTTTAATATTTGAAAAAAATATATTTTTAATATTTTATATCAAAATTTATTTCATCTTTTTTTTTTAATTTTTATTTCAAACCCCCTTATTCAAATTTTCCTACTCTAACCTACATACTCCTAGTAGGAGGATCTCATAGATTGGAATTTATGGGGCTATATAGGATATCTGTGATGTCATCCCTGGTCCCCGGGTGGTTAGTATTCCCACCACATAGTAGGGTTTCCCACTATGGGGTTGGAATGAACTCCACGTGGTTGGGTGACACACCACATGGTTAGATAAAAATCAACATGGTTTGAGGAAATCCACTATATGATTTTTATTACACCCATTTTTCCATCTTTACATCCATAGGTTTTAAATCACTATACATCGTTAATTTTTCATCTTTTGATCAACATTGGAGAGAGAAATTCTCAATGAGGGGAACTCTTATCCTAGATTTATTTTTTTCTCCATAGATTTCATTCCCATAAGTATTATATTTATTTATGGAAATTTGTATAGACTCCCTTACCTGTTGTGTTCCCAAAATAGGTAGTCACCAGGTTCCACATTGTCAGACTACAGCATCAGCCCGGGCGGTTGGATCCACCTTGGTTCCAGGTGGTTGACCCCACCTCCCACCCATAAGTTTTTAATGACCGAAAAATCATGATTATAGGGTCAGCATAATGATTCATGGTCATCCCCCCTTCGTACCCATGATTTCAAATCCCCCTTGAACTAATGAGTTTTTCTCATCCTTGGACCCATTATGTCAGCCCGACCTTGGTGCCTCAAGGATGGTTCTTATGACCATACAGTTTATTTCTATTACTTTTTATATATTTCTAATAACTAATTAATTTTTTTATATCTTTGGAGATGGACTACTATAGTAGTTGGGCTCAACTTTTCAGTCCCAAAATTCCAAATGATAAATTCTATTTTGATCATACCATGAAACCCCAAATAGAATAAGCACTACTCAAAAACTATGGATCCTTCATTGAACCTAGTATTTGATACCATTTATAATGAAGTTCCCTGGGCTTCCATCTGAATCGATACAGAAAATAGTCCACCACTTTCTCGGGGGGTGTTCCCAATCCACAAAGGACAGTAATATTTTCCATGGAATTAGATACATACAATGATAATTATTTCTCCATTAAATTAAAGTAAATACATAATGGAATTTCTCTCTAAAATATGGAATGAATAAATACATAATATAGTACACAAATAAAAAGAAATTTTATCAGTAAATAACTCATTTAATGGGAACACCTAGCCAAAATTATAACAATGAAAAAGAGAAAGATGTCCTACCAAGTCAATTAAAAGGAACAACTAGTTTATTTGATAAAATAAAATAATCATAGAAATCCCATGTAAATCAACTCTTTAATATAATATAATTGTTTTACTAGAAACCCAAAAAAAACAACATGTAAAATTTGTGTTAGGGTAAAAAAACACACTAGGCTACCACCAGCTTTCCACTTGAAAAATGTTTAATTAAAGACCTAGTTTTTGATAGTTTGAAATAAGAATATAAAATATAATCTATTTAAATTCTAATAAAATATAAATCATATCCATAAATATTTTAAAAAAATTCGTATCTTCTTTATTGTAAAAAATCACTTGTAAAACCATGTTTTGGGAATCAACAACTTTTTAATTAAAATAACCATATCAAAATAAATATTTAAATAAATTTTTAAATAAATTTCAAAAAATCATCAAAAGTATTTTAGGTAAAGAAGATAAATTTAAAATCCATAAAAAATATCTAAGACATCGTTTCCTAGAGAAAATGAAATCCCACGATGCCCTAGTTCCAATCATGCTAGGGAACAAAAACTGAGAATGTACCCTATGCCGATTAGTTAAGTAAACATTGGAATTTCCTCAATATATCATAAGTAAGACCTGGAATTAATCATTTTATAACCATATATATTCTTATCAATGATTCCCTATATCAATAACCATCCTATCTAGTCTCAACTAGCCCCTTGATGTTATTCTTATATGGAATAGGAACATTAATCCCAATAGAGGATATAGTTTATAATTAAGTCCAAATAGAAACCCTATCCCATTCCTAACTAAGACAAACTAGATACCAATTCATGTCAATCAGTAGAAGTGAGTAATCACAAGAATCCAAATAATAGAAAGTATTAAATCCCTTCACATATTGAACACCATCATAAGAAATGTTGTTGATCGTGAATAGTCCTTACCACCAAAATTTCATAGAAAGTAGTCCCTAGGGCCATAGTAGACATAAAATCAATAATAAATATCCCCTTGGGGTTAATAGTGACACATGGGGCTCAAGAGGTCACAAACAAACCCTTTAAAGACATAAAAATGTTCCAAACATCCTATTATAAAATTTGGTCCTAAAATTCTATACCTTTTTCGACATGGATAGAAATTTCTATTTAATGAATTATAAAAAATACATTCCTTGAAATCCATATCTAAAACATTTCCTTAAACATAATTATATTCCAACAATGTTTTTAAAAATAAAGTATTTAATAAACCACCACACCATAATTAATTTTCATACAATACCTCAAAACTTATTCATTAATTTTATTCCACACCCAAAATGGGATAAAATAATTTATAAAAAATATACATTTAAAATTATTCATCATAATTTTTTTAATAATTTATATTTATTATTTTACATTAAATACCAATTAAATCCTGTAATGATTTAATTTGGAACCTTATAACATTTTTCATCACTCCAATTTAAATTTTAAAATATGAGTTAAGAAATTTAATAAATAAATTTTGCGCATGAATAATTAATATAGTTTTTAGTATGTTATAAAGTATGGAAAACCACTATATTGTGAAAAAAATCAATTAGAACTTGTTTTTCCATTGAAATAAGACTTAAACAAATTAAATACTATAATTGTAAAATTAAAACACATATTAAAAAACGAAGAAATCAATAATTATGAATTTTAAATAATCAAAAATGGGAAAAATTGCTAGGAACTTATGAAAGATGATCCAAAATGCATTGAACACGATAGTAGATTCCCAAGAAACAATTAAGGGAACCGCATAATCCCAATAATAAAAAACAATAATCAATATTGGATCAAAACCCATCCTTGTGTACCGAATAATTTGATGTAGGTAGAGGGGAGGTATAAAAAAGTAGGAAAGGAAAAGGGAGGGTAGAGGAGTTCATATATCAGAGTTCCAACACTAAATCATAAAGAGATGATGAAAAATTCATCAAAGGGATGAGAGGACAAGAGGAAGGTGGTCATTTAATGGATTGATCCTAGTTTGCCGTGAGTCATAGAAGAGCAGGGGAGGAAATAGTGAACAAATATAACATAGTACGAAGATAGAAATATAATTTAAATTACTGGGAAAACTAATTTTTTACCTAGCTATGCGGTAACCTCATGAGACTCACTAGACACCGAAAAAAATGTCACATGATTACTCCTAGGACCCCACATGGATTACCCAAACATTTTTCTAAAACATTTAGTATCAATTTTTTACTAACGGGACACTCAAAATAAAAACAACTTGATAACTCGTAGGACCCCACAAAATTAATCTCAATGTTTCCTAGTTGAGGGAAATGGAACTATACAAAAACATACGAAAGACATGGTCACCTGATGGATTACTGATAATGTGGGTTAACCTAGAGGCCTTTAGAATCATTACAATCAAAATAAATATTGTTCGAAATTTTGGGAATGCCACGATGACTCAAAATAATATAAAATAATATTTAATTAATTTTATAATTAAAGCACTTATAATATAGGGTATTAAACCAATAGTTTTTGATTAAATTATGGATTAAATAAAGTTTTTTTATGGGATATATAGTAATTAAGAAGAAAATAGTAATGGTGATATAAGAATATAAATAATTTTTTCAAATGAAAATATGTCATGTTTCCATGATTTTCCAGGTTTTATAAGTTTCCTTACACTACAATTATGACACCCTAAATTGTCTATAAGGATATAATTAATTATTTGTAGACCATGAAACCCAACCGATCCAAATAAAAAATACTCCCTTTCTTTTACTTCCTCCACTTGAATTCTCCAAACACAACTACACATTGAAAAATGCATTCACATAGGTAATTTTAAGAATATAAAAAATCTAAAAATCATTAATATAATTAAATATATCTATCCAAATTAGAACACAATGTTACGATAAATTTGATAATCCAAATCCTCTATCAAAAAAATTAAATTTTTTTATAAACATAGTATGTCGCACTCTACCTAAAAAAAATATTCGTTACCTTTATAAACCAAAAAAATTATATCATATGTCTAACCAGCCATTTGAAATGACACAATATATCTTTAAACATAATTCTACTGACTTTGGTTTCCCTTTTTAATCAAACTATTTTAAAAACATCTAGATCATTCTATCTTAATATAAAAACTAACAATGAGTATAATATCCTAACAATAAAACATACATAACCCCCTAATATTTAATTATTGTAATACATACTATCATATGGTACTCCTCTCTATATGACTTCATTTTACTACCAATATTTACATTGTTTTAATATGAAAATTAATTCCATAGAAAATATATTAAGGAATAATTTCCGAATATTCAATACCATCTTAGTACATTTACTAGTAAATATTTAGTGTATCAAGTTGTAACAACTTCTTGTACAATATTAGAAATAAAAATCAAGAATAGTTCTTTTAGGAATAATTAGATTTTTAAATTTTTAACCAAGGGGTCACTACATGAATTTTCATAAAAATTGGATAAAACTATTTCACACCAACTATCTGGGAAACCATAATAACTATTTTTAATTACTTTTTGTCTTAGACCCTCAAATAATTCATGGGTTATTTTTGAAATACATTTTCATTCTTTGTATTTTTTATAAACTTAATTCCCCATTGAATTATAAACAAAACATAGTCATCTTAAAATAATTCTTCCACATTTTTAATTTTTATTAAATTTCATATTTTTATCAAAAGCATCCAAATTCAAAAATTCCAATCCATTTATTAAAAAAATCATATCATTCACTAAAAATGCCATAAAACTAAAAATTATATTAACTTATTCAAAATAAATAATTCTAATTTATGTTTAAAATATAATATTCATGTTTTCATTCACTTTTTTTTAAGATATCAAAAAATCACAATTATAATAGTTTTAAATAATTTTTTTCTCAGAAAATAATATATTAAAAAATGATTATTAATCATGATAGAAAATAAAAAAAATGATTTCATTAAACAAATAAAATATAATCAAACTAACCCAAAAAATCCCTTCTAGGGTCAGTTGTTTGCTATCCCTGACACCCCAAGCCTACAAACTATAGGCTAGGGGATGGAGACCAACATCATGTAGGAATATCTGATATGGGTGGAAATAAGGTAATACACTTTTACAAACTCAGTCCTCCATACACATCACAACCACATAGGATAATAAATACATATAAAAAATAGGAAATCTAAAATTAATGCCAAAAACAAAAACTAAAAATTAAATTAGATAAATAAAAATAAAAAAAATGTGATAAGGAAAAAATAAATGTACACCAAATAAATAGTTTCTTGACTAAATAACTGATGTGGATGAGAAATCCCTAGTCATAATCTCTATGACCAAACACCACTTATGGTCACCACCTCCCAATATATCTATTATCCAACATATCCTTGTCCACTAAGGTCACTGGTTAGCTTCTTGTTTTATACATAAGACATGACACAATTGGTCATGACACCCATATTGAGGTGAGTATATAGGTACCCAATATGATAAGATTAATGATAATAATTGAAGTAATAAAATAATTTTTATATCATGTCACAAGAAAAATATTAGAGAAAGAAATATGATAAATAAATATGGTAATAAATTTTTCCATAACACAGAGAGTTAAAGGACTCAATCTTCCCAGCTATGTCATAAATGGCGACTCATCTAAAATATCTATAGTTATTATTTATTGAATCCAATATCCTGAATAACTTCATAGGAACAATAATTTAAAACACACTCTACATATATTTATTCCTCAACTGAGGGAGTACCAACTCTTATGTAGGATAAACACCCCACTCTAGCTCTTAGATATAAGATTACTAACTCTATAGATAGAGGACCCCCTAGATGTTCATGGGGGGAGTATGGATTCTACAATTATAAATGATATATGATACCTATTCCCTAGAATATTCCTACTATCACGTATAATCGTCTTTGATAATCATGCATGAACCATGTCATTGGCTAACTACCACTATGTTAATTCACTCACAAAAATACTCCTACATTGTAACTCTTATATGACCACCATGACCACTATCACAGTATATATGGTATTTTACAAAGAATGGGTATCTCTTTGGTCTATTTTTATGTCCCTGAAAGAAGATATGTTATGTAAATCATTCTAGGTAATATACAAGGTGTGTTATATTTGAAAACATAGTTTTTATCCCCATTGTTATTATTGGTCATGTTTTGATAGTCCACAGGGAATGTATAGTTCAACATAAAATGTGTGTCATATATAAAATACGGATATTATGGATATACCAGGTACATTGCATTTACAATTTCTCTCGTATGATGTTCCTATGAGGGTGTATGATGTACAGTCTCATGCTATATTTCATGGATCACTACTCATGATTCCATACATGAACCCATTGTACATGTTTAGCTCTTTGGTTGTTGGAATGTGGCCTATGAGTTGGGACACATGGTGTGTTAGGTCACTCAATGCCATAGGAATTTAATTCTTTTTCACATCGACTAATCCAGTACTATTTTTCACGGAGTGTATGGGTATTCTAGATGTAATATTAGATCTATCTCATTTTGAATATCTATTCACCAAATCAACTAAAATTCATGGAATGTGTTCTTCAGTCTAAATAGAAAATATTAGTCCAAATTAATCTTCATTATTTTATTTTACTACTTTCAACACAGTTCATGCAATAATACATATTTACGTCCCCTATATTAAAATATAAAATTCCACTCATCATTTCCTAGTCATTTTTCATCAGAAAATAAAATCTTACATCAATATACACATCATATGTCATGAATAAGGCACTACACTAGGCTTTATCTATATCTTATACATCATATAATATTTTTTATGATTCTCCTATATATCATAATATCTACTAACAAATTTTAAAAATCACGAGTCAAGGGTTTTATCACAAATCATCCTAAACTCACATTGAAATCGATAACCAATCATAAGAAACTGATAAATTCCAATAATATGGGGATAAATCCATAAACAAGAAAAATATACTTTATGTTTATTGTGAAGACAAGTATTATTCGTAACCATGATTGTCATAAATAAAGATAATAATTCTCATGAAACATTTAATTCCATGGTTAATGAAACTAATAAATTGATAGGTTCTTGCTGATAAGGAATAAAATTCATATTCGATGAATAAAATATAGTCTATACTAGTAATCCCAATTAACATGAAAAAATATACAATGAAAAAAGACGTACCTTTTCATTGGAATTTTTTTTGACAAATAATGATTCCATGCTAGTGTTGATAATGGGTTCTGTTGAATCTAATCAACAATATATTAATTTCTCTTCATTTTATGAAGTCCCTCCGCATACATTCTCTATCTCTTCCAAGGTATTCTCTTTGGGTAATGTGCAAAGCCCTGAGGACCATCCACATATGGGATTATATGGAAGATTAATAGGTCAAAAAATCAAAATAATTTTGATCTTATTTATTTAACAATTTTTTTAATCCTTATGTCATTGGGAATCATCACAGGGTCAGATTACATTATGAATTACATCAAGTATATGTTAAAATATATATTCCAGACTCAACCGAGGTATTAGGATTCCTATCTAAGACTCCAATCGATGGTAAATCCATTATTTCAAAAATAAGTTATGCATTGATATAAATATATTTTATTATTAATATATAAATATGGGGATCCTATAACAACCAAATATTTTCAACAAATCGGACATATCACCCATGATAAAATTTTAAAACATTAAAATTTTCATCCATGAAAATTAGAGTCATTAAAATCACTATTTCTTGAGGTTTTCCTGCTCTGGAAATTACAATATACCTAAACTTCTGAGGGTATTAAGCTCACATCTGTATCTCTTTCTCCAAATATCTATCATAATTTTTTACTCAACTATTGGAATCACACTTGGGGAATGACCCGCCTATGTAGAAACATCTAATTTAAATCCTTAATTTTCACCAATAACTATGAAAAGGTAACAAAATAATTATTTTCTAGATTTCCCCTATCAATAACATGTTTGAGATCATTATCATACCATATAAATTAAAATACATGGAATATCTCATGCACTAAGTCCAATTATGGGTGTAAATCCAAATAGAAAGAAACCTATCTAACTATAAAACAAACTTATAATGGAATGATAAATCTCCAAGATAACATTATAGCCATACTAAAACTATTCATACCATATAATAGAGATATTATCATGAATATATCATCTACCTACTTGAACTAAATAGTTTAATTATTTTAGTTGTCATAATATTTATATTAACTGTAAGAAGTTCTCATATGACCTTGAATCAAATAAAAATTCACTATCATCACATGCACCGATTCAGGTACTATGAGTGATGACTTACTATCTAGGTCCATCATAAGGATTACCTACATAACCTCTGTAAGAACACGGACCTTCGTTTTAGGTATGTTTTTCCCTTTTCTGGAGTTTTTGAGAAAAGAGGAGTTTCTAGAAATTTTTGAAGTACACGTCGTGTACTTTATAAGTACATGGTATGTACATTGATGCCATGTGAGGATGTTTGGTGACCATGTCCAGGACACACACACAGTTGTGTGGGGTGATGTGGAGGCCACTTAAAGTGAAGTATGGAAAATCCTAGTACACGCCATGTAATCCAAAATTACACTCCGTGTGTTTTCTTTTTATTTTCATTAAACAGACCGGGGTTGCGTCTTAACCCCAGATCTGTCTTCTTCTCCAGCTTCTTCGACCAAGAGCATCAAATATGGCCACGAATCTCCTCCGAGCCCCCGATCCACTGTCTGGTCTCCGAATCGGCCATCGTTGATTGCATTGGAACCGCATCGGTAAACTCTTCCTTATTCTAGAGCATCATTTTCAAATTCCTCTTCTTTTTCATGTTATCATGGGTTGAATGTTTTGTGGAATTGTATAGATCTATGGTTTTCTAAATATATTCAAGCCTCGTGGTTCAAGTATATTGATCTCCTCGCATCAAGTTAGGTAGTCTGTGCCTTTCCATTCGAAGTCCTTGAGTTTTGTGTTCCAATTTCACCAATACCCTTGAATGGGGTATTGCGTGTTTACTGTTTTACCCATGTTTTTTTCTTGCCTTGATTTTATGATTTTGTAGATTTAATTTGTTTATGTATGAGGATAATTTCTATGCTTGGATGTTTTTACCAAACATTTCTCGATATAAAACCATTTGGTCTTGTTTTTCCTTTGGCCGTTATACCATTTTTCCATGCCTGGTGACCGTAGGATGCAGTACTGTTCCCTGAAATGCTTGTTATGCTATAGAATGGTTAGCCAAGTATCTATTTTTGTTTAATATGGCCTTATAACATTATTATGCACTGACTGGCATGGGGTTGTGGGAACATGGTGCTATAGACTATAGAGGGAATGGTCGAGTGAGTTTTCTCAGAGAGTCTTGGACATTATAAACTTTTGAGGATAGACTGAATGAGCTTCCCAAAGAGTATTGGATATTATAGGACATAAGAGGATAGACCTAGTGATCTTCCTCAGAGTGTCTTGAGAATTATAGACTATACTAGGGCAGAACGAGTGAGCTTCCTTAGAGAGTCTTTTTTTTGTTTGAATTTCCTTAAACCACTCTAGTCTATAAGAGAAATTTACTGAGTGAGCTTCCTCAGGGAGTCTGTGATAGACCTGAGGATATAAGTGTAATTGACCAACTGAGCTTCCATAGAGAGTCTCTAGACCTTGGGGCTATAAGGGGAATGGACCGCGTGATCATCCTCAGAGAGTCCCTGACTACCTTAGACTATACGGGGAATTGACTGAGCATGATTCCTCAGAGACTCATATAAATTTCATATGACCAATCCATAGGGGTTAGGTTGAGTGTACTGCCCGAAGGGTTGTTGGTACTTATTGGATAGGACTAGAGGGATTATTTTTTGTTGTTAGCTGTTTTCTTCAATGATTATTGTTGATCTGTGGATTGTTTTATTTTTTCTATCATCATGTTTACTATTTATGGTTTACTTCTTACTATAAAATTATCTACCACATGCTCACTGACTGTTGGGAAAAGATCGTTGGGTGTTTTCCTACTAGGATTTAGTCTCACACCATGTTGGGTTATGCTTTTGGGCCCAAAAAAACTATATTCTTGCAGGTATAGACAAGGGAAAGTTCCCTTCGACTTCATGTACTTGACTTGCTATGGAGATAAAGAGCATGGGACCATGCTTAGGCATGTGATTATGAGGAGATGTTTATCTTTATTTTGTACCTGTTTTATCACTATTTGTATTTAAATCATTGTGACTTGTTTGGCTGCTTTCCTAGACATATGTATCATTCATCATATATACATGTGCTTCTGCTGTTTATCATATTTAGTCTTCCATTGTTCACTTGTGTGTGGATTTTTTACTATTTTTGTTATTATTTATTATTTTATAATCCTATGTGTACTCTGCCAATGAGGGCACTGTTTCCCCTCTATCACACCCAAGGCCCTCGCTGCTAGTCGTAATCCTCTGACATTTGGGGAAATGAACATGAGGCCTTGGGACCAACCGGTTACGGGCACCTCTGGGTGGTTTCCGAAACAGGAATGTTACAAAGTGGTATCAGAGGGATTATTTTCTCTTCACATAATGATTGGAGCCTATTGAAAAGAATAGGATAGAATAATACATGGTAATAAGTATGGCCCGAGTGTAGCTAACCCGTGTACAGTGAAAATCCAATCAACCTCATTGATTATAATTTGTTAAGGTTTTTTAATTTTTATAGTTGATATGATTTCACCATTGGGTAATTCACATGCCTTGTGCTGTTACCATTGTTGTTATTGTGGTTCTATTTCTATTGAAACTCGATGAGATGAGGGTATACCATCTCATGCATCATATAGGCACATGTTAGAAATCACATGCCATGAATTTGTGTCATTCCATCTAGGATGCACTAGAAATTTCATGTTGTTGTGATAGATGTCGTGTAGATTATGAATGTTGATGTGATAGATGCTTTGATAGAATCTATGCTGTTTGATAGATAATTTTTTTGAATATTACATTTCTTACATGGATGAAAAATTTTGGTTCTTAAGGTGTTAAGGGCCCTCATGGACTGGAATTTGGTGGATCATTGCCTGGTTTCCTTGTTATAACTTGTATAAGATTCCAAGCTCTGAATCACGGAGAGTATGGGCCCATATGGATCAGAATTAGGCACCTTAAATCTTGTTTTCTGTGTTTTCTAGGATTTGAAGTAGTTTCTATGCTACTACCCAGAAGAACCTAGAATACACAGCGTGTACTTTAATAATAAAAGTCATGTTGTTTTTAAACCGTGTCACTAACTGCGTGGGTAGAAACACGGGGTTGTGAAAAATCATCAGGAACACGTCGTGAAAGGTACATATACACCATGTTGTAGTGACCGTTTTTTTACCCATGTGACTAAGGACATGGATGGATGAAACATCGACTATACACGCAGTTTCCTGTTATCAAACATCATTCCATGTAACCTAAGTACCCGACCGTGTCACAAACAACACGGATCAGGGAAAACATTCAAGTACACGCCATGGTCTCAGGGATCACGCCGTGTAGAGTGAACCGTGTATCCAGTCCTGTAACTAATAACACGGGGCATTGAAACCTTGTCTAGTACACGCTATTTCCTTAGTGAACACACCTTGTAGTATACGATTATGGGGACTATGTGGGTTAGCCATTTAAGGAGACTCAGGAAGGGGAATCGAGTTCATGTACACGCTGTGTGTAGGGACAACATGTCGTGTGGTTGGGGCATTACATGACCAGTTGTGGCAGAAGTACACACCCATGTGAATGGCTTAAAAGAACACACTGTATAGTTTTTATTCATGCCATGTAGTCATGTTTTGTAAAACATGAATGTTTCTTTTTCATGTTCTCCTCTTGTACTCTTGTGTTCTCAGTCTTTTATAATCTTGATTTATGGTGTGCTTTAACCTTTCAGAGTTATGCCACCGAGACATCTCTGGTTGTATGTCAGCTTCCAAATGGTAATCAAACACCAGATATGGCTGATTAGGGACCTCATGCAGATCCTCCTACTGTTCCATCCTTGTCACCATTAGATATACCAGTTTCAGGTGCCGATGCAAAGTTTGGATAATACATTCTGAGGATGATGCAGACCTTCCAGGGAGCGCCACCTCCTTCCCCATCGAAGGAAGAGTTGACATGGGTTTTTCATCAGCAGAATCCTCCTACTTTCTCAGGGGATGGAGGACCTCAGGATGAAGAGTCATGGATAGAGGCCACACTGACAATTTTCAAGCATCTAGAGATACCTCTAGAGAAGAGGGTAAAGCTCACTACATATATGCTCTGAGACTCCTCCATGAGATGGTGGGAGGTGATCTCACAGTTAGGGTGCCAACAGAGTATGACTTGGGATGAGTTTCGGCGCATCTTCTACCATTACATATACCCGGATACCTTGAGGGTTGATTGAGCCTGAGTGTTTATGAATAGCGTACTCTTTCTGTTATGGAGTACTCATCTCACTTTACTGAGATACAGTGTTTAACACCTATCCTAGGAGGCGATGAGTTGTTCCCTACACAGAAGTTCGAGGATGGTCTAAGGCACGACATTCGTTCACAAGTGAACGTCTTCAGGCTGACTTCGATATCATCTGTTATCAACCAGGTGGTGATCACTAAGTGCAATCTGAGGGATTCTGAAGAAGTGATCCTCGGTGGTTCGACCTCTAGAGTCAGTGTTCCTCCTACTGATAGCCGGAAGCACCGTAGGGAGTCTCCTCGAGGAGATCAGAGTATGTGGAATTTATCTCCAGGAAGCCAGGTAGTATGCTACCAATGCGGGAGGAGCGGGAATACTAGAACTCAGTGCCAGAGACACCCGATGGTGTGCCTATCTTGGGAAACATGGGCCATCTTAAGTGTTTTTTTTCAGAACATCTCACCAACGGCAGGTGGTAGGGGTTCTTCTATGACCCCACATTTAATAGATGCATCACCAGTTTCTCACCAGTCAGGGAACTGGAGTTCTTACGGCCATGTAGGCCGAGGTGGAGGTCATGAACATGGTAGTCAGTCACCAGGTTACCAGCAACATCAGAGTGGATCAACTCAGGGTGGTCAGCCAGGGTCACAGGGTCATGGTGCAGGCCAGACATTTGTAGTGGAGAAAACCCATCAGTAGTAGGATCCATCCCTTCTAATGTTCGAGGTGCGATATTAGTTGCCTATGTTTTATCATAATATCCTTTTGATACTAGTGCTACGCATAGTTTTATCTCTGTTGCTGTTGTGGAGAGCCTTGGGCTCTATATATTTTCCTCTGTTGATACCTTGACGCTAGATACATCGCTGGGGACTAGAGAGGTTAGTGTACGTTAGTGCAGAGAGTTCCCTCTTGAGGTTTCAGGGTTCCACTTCTTATGGGACCTATATGTCATAGAGATGATGAGCTAGGATGTCATTCTTGGAATGGACTGGTTAGTTCTCTTTCAGGTAGTTTTCTATTTTTATCGCTACTGGGTGAGTTTCATATCACCAGAAGGTGGATATTTTCTTCTTTGGGGTGAGTGGGATGTCCAGAGAGAGTCGAGAAAGACCCGAGCATCATGGGTTAGGAGGATTTATAGCCTAGATTTCTAGTCTTTATATGGATGACTAGGGGACATCATAGGTTTACTTTCCTCCAGTGGTGGATCGTTTCTGGGATGTCTTTCTAGATGACTTTTCAGGTTTTCCTCAAGAGTGTGAGGTAGAATTCTCGATTGAGCTTGTTTCAGGAGTGGCACTGGTGTCCATTCCCCCTTATAGAATGGCTACACCTACATTTCAAGAGCTCAAGAATAAGTTGGAGGAGTTGAAGGCAAAGGGTTTCATCCAAGCCCATACTTCTCCATGGGGTTTTTCTGTCCTATTTGCGAAGAAGGCATATTGAACCGTCAAGATTTTTGTGGATTATTGGATGATAAACATGTTGACGTTCATGAACCGATATCCCTTGTTGAGGTTCGATGATATCTTTGATCGGATTCGAGGATCCCGTGTGTTCTCGAAGATTAACATGAGATCTCGTTATCATTAGTTATATATTCGACCATATGATATACCTCTTATAGATTTTTAGAGTAGGTATGGTCTATAAAAGTATATGGTTATGTTGTTCGGTCTCACGAATGCGCCGACAATATTCATGGAAATGATGAATTGAGAGTTCCATCCATACTTTGATTCCTTCATGGATGTTTTAATGGACGACATCTTGGTGTACTATCACACTCGACACAAACATGCTATCCATCTTGAGATCGTTCTGAGTACACTAAGAGAGCATCATTTATATTCTAAGCTCTAGAAATGAAACTTTTGGATGGACTAGATTCACTTCTTAGGTCATGTTATCTCAGAGTCAGGAGTATGAGTAGACCCAGAGAAAGTGAGAGCAGTAGTTTCCTAGGAGAAGCTGACAAATTTCTTTGAGGTGCGGAGTTTTCTAGGGCTGGATGGATACTACAGAAATTTCATACAGAAATTTTCCCGGCTAGCAGAAGCACTGTCATGTCTGGCCAGAAAATAAGAAATGTTCTTATGGTTAGACTCCTATGAGTCATCCTTTCAGGATCTGAATGGGAGGTTGACGACAACACCGATACTAGTCTTTCCAGAGCTAGGCAAGATCTATACTATTTACTGCGATGGTTTAGGTATATGGCTATGAGATGTGCTAATGTAGGGATATGGAGTCATTGCGTATGGGTGTCGGCTGTTGTGGCCACATGAGGGGAATTACACGACACACGATCTGGATTTTGTAGTTTTTGTTCATGCCTTACGCCATTGGAGACATTATCTTTTGGGCGAGCATTTTGTGGTTGTCACTGACCAAAAAAGTCTCAAGTACATCTTCACACAGCATGATCTGAATATGAGACAGTGTATGTGGGTTGAGTATCTTCAGTCCTTTGACTTTGAGCTTGCCTATACACCTGGTAAAGGTAACGCAGTGGCTGACGCGTTGAGCATGATAACTCAGATATAGGCAGTTTAGGAGGCCAATAGTGAGTGGAAGCTTATAACTATGTTCTCTGAAATTAATTTGGAGCTGCATGATAGATAGGGGTAGACTTTTCTATCTTCTGTAGCTGTTACCTCTACTATTATTGATTGGGTACAGATGAGGCATCTATCATACATGGAAGGCCTAGTCATGCGGGAGAGTGTATCATGAGGGGTCCCTCTTCTTGGATGGATAGTAGGCGAGGGTGAGATCTTTCATTTCCAGGGATGCGTATGGGTGCCAGAAGACATATGTGAGGAGATGATGCGGGACATTCATTTCTCAGTTTGGGTAGTTCATCCTTGCATCATCAAGATTTATCGTGATCTACACAACCAGTATTGGTGGCCAGGTATGAAGAGAGATGTTGTTGGTTTTTTTCCTAAGGTGTTCCACTTGTCAGTAGGTGAAAGCAGAGCATCAGCCACTATCATTTCATTTACAGCAGTTACCCATTCCTGAGTGGAAGTGGAGTGAAGTTGTGATGGACTTCGTGATAGGGTTTCCAAGATCACCTCGTGGAAATGATGCTATTTGGGTTGTCATCGACAGGCTTACGATGGTTTCTGACATCTTTCTGATCAAGGAGACCTTCAGTGTTGATGAGCTAGGACAGTTTTAAATCCAAGAGATTTTTCGTCTACATGGAGTTCCACACTCCATTGTTTTAGATACGGATGTGTGTTTTACTTCTCAGGTATGGAAGGGGCTTCAGAAGGATTTTGGTACACAGGTGCTTCTGAGTACAGCAAACCATCCCCAGACAGAAGGACAGTCCGAGCGTACAATTCAGGTGCTTGAGGATATGCACCAAGCTTGCATTCTGGACAATAGAGGTTCTTGGGAGAATCATATGCCTTATGTGGTGTTCTCCTACAAAAATAGTTTTTAGGTGACTATTCAGATGAAACCTTACGAGGCTCTATATGGTAGGTCATACCGATCACCTTTATACTGGCTGGAGGCAGGAGAGGCATCTTTGATGGCGCATCATCTTGCTCAGGAGACCTTAGAGTAGATAGAGTTGATTCAGAAGATGATGCATATGGAATTGTCTCGAAAGAAGTCTTATGCTGATCAGTAGAGATGACATCTGGAGTTCGAGGTTGGGGATTTGTTTTTCTTGTGTGTCGCACCGAGGTTAGGACACAAGAGGATTCAGGGAAAATGTAAGCATTCACAAAGGTATGTCGAGACATTTGAGGTTTTGGAGAGAGTTGGGCCGGTTGCCTATCTATTGCAGTTACATCATAGGTACCTGGATATGCACGATTTCTTTCACGTTTTCAAACTCTGTCATTACATTTCAGACACCTCTAATGTCTTTCATCCTGAGAAAGTTGAGCTTGAAGCGGATGCATCATTTTCGGAACATCCTACATGGATTTTCGATTGCAATACGAAGGTTCTCTGTGGCCGGTATGTTCCTCTGGTACGTGTGCTATGGCAGCAGGGGTGAGTACCGGATGAGACATGGAAGAGGGAGGCTGATGTTTCATCACAGTGGTCGGAGCTGTTCGGGGTTTCTTCATCCACGCATTGCCAGGGAAATTCGGGGACAAATTTCATTAAGGGGGAATTGTATAAGAACCCAGACCATCATTTCAGGTATGTTTTTCCCTTTTTCAGGATGTTTTGAGAAAAGAGGAGTTCTTGGGAATTTTTTAAGTACACCTCAAGTACTTCGATGCCATGCGAGTCCATGCGCTGACCGTCTCCAGGACACACACATGGTCGTGTGGGGTGATGTGGAGGCCACTTGAAGTTGAGTACAGAAAATCCTACTACACGCCGTGTACTCCAAAAATACACACTGTGTATTTTTTTCATTAAACGAACCAACGTCACGTCTTTACCCCAAATCTGTCTTCTTCTCCAGCTTCTCTAACAAAGAGCATCCTGTACGGCCGCAAATCTCCTCCGAGCCCCTGAGCCACCGTCCGTTCTCCGAATCAACAACCATTGATTGAATTAGAACCATAGCGGTAAAATCTTCCTTCTTCTAGAGCATCGTTTTCCAATTCCTTTTATTTTACAAGTTATCACAGGTTGAACGTTTTATGTGTTTTCATAGATATATGACGTTATAAAAAGATTCAACCCTCATGGTTCAAGTATATTGATCTCCTAGCTTCAAGGTAGGTGGTTTGTGCCTTTCTGTTTGATGTCCTCTGTTTTCTGTGCACATTTCACCAATACCCTTAAACGGGGTATTGTGTGTTTACTATTTTTCCCTTGTTGTTTTCCTACCTTACTTGTATGCTTGTGTATAGGTAATTTTGTTATGTATGAGGATAATTTCTATGATTGGATATTATTCCCATGCCTTTCTCTATAAACGACCTTTTGGTCTTGTTCTGCCTTTGGCCGTTATACATATTCTCCATGCCTGGTGACCATAGGATGGATTATTTTTCCCTGACATGCTTGTTAAACTGTAGACTGGTTATCCAACTATCTCTGTAGGTTTACTTTGGCCTTATAGAATTATTATTCACTTACTAGAATGGTACAATGAGAACCTTGTCCTATAGACTACAGGGGGATAGACCAAGTGAGCTTCCTCAGAGAGTATTGGACATTATTGGCTATATTGGATAGACCGAGTGAGCTTCGCAAAGAGTCTTGGATATTATAGACCACAGGAGAATAGACCGAGTGAGTTTCCTCAAAGAGTCTTGAGATATATAGACTATATGGGGGTAGACTGAGTGATCTTCCATAGAGAGTATTTGTTTTGTTTGAATCTCCTTAAACCACTCCAGTCTATAGGAGGAATTGACCAAGTGAGCTTCCTCAGAGAGTCTATGATAGACCTAAGGCTATAAGAGGAATTGACCTAGTGAGATTCCTCAGAGGGTCTCTATACCTTGGGGATATAAGTGGAATTGGCCGCATTATCATTCTTAGAGATTCCATGACTACCATTGAATATAAGTGGAATAGACTGAGCGTGATTCCTCAGAGAGTCTTATAAATTTAGTATGACCAAACCATAGGGGTTAGACTAAGTGTACTGCCCAGAGGGTTGTTTGTACTTCTTGGATAGGACCATAGGGATTCCTGTTTGTGTTTAGCTATTTTATTCACTGCTTCTTGTTGATCTGTGGATCGTTTGTTGTTGTGTATCATCTAGTTTACTGTTTACGGTTTAATGATCACTGTACCGTTACCTGTCACATGCTCCCTGACTGTTAGTAACAGATCATTGGGTGGTTTCTTACAGGGATTTAGTCTCACACCTGGTTTGCATCATGCTTTTGGGTCCAAACATACTATATTGTTGTATGTATAGACAAGGGAAAGCGCCCTTAATCTTCAGGTACCTGTCTTGATGTGGAACTGCAGAGCATGGGACCATGAATAGGCTTGCGATGCTGAGGAGCTATTTTTCATTCTTATGTACTTGTTTTAGCACTATTTTTATTTCCAGCATTGTGACTTGTTTGGATGCTTTGCAAGACATATGTATCATGCATCATATATACATGTGCTCCTGATGTTTATCATATTTAGTCTTCTTTTGTTCACTTGTGTATGGGTTTTTTACTATTTCCGTTATGGTTTATTGTTTTATCTTCTACTGTGTACTCTGCCAATGAGGGCATAGTTTCCCCACTATCGCACCCAAGGCCCTCAATGCTAGTCGGCAGCCTCTGGAATTTGGGGAAATGCTCCTGAGGCCTTATGACCAAAAGCGTACGAGGCGCCTCTAGGTGGCTTCCGGAACGGAGACATTACAACCTCCCATATAGGGCCTCAAATGTTTTCATATTAGCATTTAAGTTTTATTTTTTATTGAAACAATCATCCACAAGGGGAATGTTATCATACTTTTTTTTATTGAATTCAAACATGTAGGGTCTCAATATTTCATTCAAAACCTAAATGGTTATCTAAATCATTATATATTATTGGAAAAAATGTCATAAACAACCGTAAATGAGTAACAAATTCCAACTGGATTCCTCTACACAACCAGGATGTGAAATGAGTGTCATGGAAAAAGATAACGATTAAGGTTTCCCATGAAGTAGAATGATTTAACATATATATAAGTGCTACAAAATATCAACCAAAATCTACTTTTTAATTTAAATAAGTTTCAATGATAAGGAATAGTAGTAAAAAATCCCCCAGATTAAATTAGATCCACTAACTATCCACAGAATATCAATCACAAAATCCATGGATTTACCATCCCAATTACACTCACAAACCTCTTGGTGTTAGGCTATATATTCTAAAACCTAATGCTCCACCTTCACCTACAAAGAAGTTAAGAAACAAGATACAAGACTTTAAACAATTAATAAAATGATTTCCCACCAAAAATACCAATATCTATGATTATACAAATTTTCCAATCATGGATATGCCACCAATGGAAAGGTGTGGAACTCCCTCAACACCACCTCACACTATATTACTTGTATCACTGTTCATATTTTAAATAGAATTTCGTTCTCCCCACCTTCAGAAAAACCTTCTAGTATGTCTCTAGTTATATATAACAACAAAAAAATTTCACCAAACCCTTCCTCTCTCACATTCTAAAGAAGTGGTGTAGTTACCAAAATTTATTGAATATTATGTTTCCCTCCTCCATCAATGAAGTCTAGTTATAACAAGGCCAACTCTTCTGATGCCTCCTCCAATATATACGACAATGATTTCTAAGGGAATCTTACATCTCATTTCCCTTTCAATGAATATATAATATCTCAATGTAATTTTTCTATAGTAAATCTATCAAACATATATACCTTGGGTTGATATCCCTTTGAGTAAAGATATACTTGAGCCTTTGATGGTTTCAATAAATTAAAAACCACTTTCTATGAACATATTGCCTCTAAAACAACAAATAAAACACCACCAATCCTAGTTATAATTCATTGGCTTCATAATTATGCTAATATTGTCTCAAATACATAGAACTATAAGAAATAACTGAATACCTATGATGAAATATACACCTAATACCACCTATTGAAAAATCACAAAGCATTACTTACCCAACACCCTCCATCAGTAGTCTTCAAAAAGGATCAATGATCAACCCCTATCATAGCTCCGCAAAGCCTCTCTAACACTACATGAACCAAATTAATGGTGTAAACCCCATGAAATGTGATCCTTGCACTTTTCTATATAATTGAAGATGTGAAACTCACATGGACAGTGAAATCTATGTTTTTGTATGAATATATCTTTATTCCATAAGGAGAGGATTGGATTTTCATGTACTACAGACCAAAAATTCCTCGTATGGGCTAAAAATTTTCATTGTTTTGAGTATCTATTTTTTCATGTGGCACAATGATGGAAGAAAATACACTGAATTTAAGGGTCATGACCGCAACCCACTAGTGATCCAAAGCAGGTGTGTGGGGGTGCATCCCTCAGGGAATGGAGAATAGGTTTGTTGAGATAGTTCGATCAACCTTCTAAATGATAGACCTGCATCTGTCACCTGTGAATTCCACCATTCATATAGAATACCAGTGTATGTCCTTACAATGTATTCCAAAGGAATATTCTTGTACACCAAGGACCAATGAAGAAGACCTACACTGAGTACCTATGCAGCTGGTTAATTTTTTCTCCCATGTGTGGAAGAGTTATGCCCAAGACCTATTCCAAATACTTATTCTAACAAAGTCCCTTTGACCAGGTTCCCTCTTTGCCTATAAATATGAACCTCAGACTCTTCAATTACCACAACTAAAAAATTCAAAAGAACTCTAGAAGCACTCATTGTGCATCTCCTTCGCCCAGGTCCCCCAAATTTTCTCATGTTTCTCTCTGAAACAAAATTGGAGATAAAATTAAATAGGATACACAATATCAAATTCCCATCACGTTCTCAAATACAATATTCATGTTTGATAGCCCTCATTCCTTATGAATAATTCACCTACACAAGGTCATTTCGTATAGAAAATACCCATGTTAGATTCTTCCAAGGACATGAAGGGACAGCTAGGGTGATTATGTTAAAGCATCATCCAATTTTTTTGTCTCGATAGTCTATTTCCCTAGTCATTTATTGCTTTCATAGTCTTATCCTTCATTTGAGAAGAATTTTTTAGTTTATCCTTAGAACTATATAGATAAACTACACAACATACCCGTGTGGATCACCTATTCTTAGGACCTACACGAGTTATCCTTTAAGACATATTTTAACACACTCATGGTAGGGATTTTCCTTCTCTGGCTCCCTTTTCTGAAAGGGGCCAAGTTGAAACCTCCACTAAAAACTTCTGATTTATCATTCCTTTTGGAAATGAACCTCATCGCATCTCCCATTTGGATTTGGATATCCATAGTAAGATGTTTTCCAAACTTTTCCTATTAGAGTGTAATGAAATTATGTTGTTTGTATATTTGGATATCTTTTGTCACATTGACCCTTACCCCATGGAAAGTGATTATGATTTCCCAGTCTTGGATTCAAACAGTAGCACTATGTCCTCCCTTTCTCCTCTCTAAAATCCAGTTCCTCTGGTCCCCATTAGGTAGGGATTGGTTCACAACTACTTTCACAATTGAAAAATGAAAAGTCTTACTCCCCACTATAAGAATAATTTTTAGGCACTCCTCCTAAGGTAATCCCCTAGACTTTCATGTAGGAGGTTTTAGTCTTGATCATCTCTACACACTTTACCATCACCCGTTGCATACACTGGACCTCCCTCCAATGTAAAAAGAGTTGGGGAATGTGTTGTAGCCACAACCTCGTCCACCATAGGCCCTGCCTATTCCACCAGAGAAGAAGGAAATGTGTGTGGTTTTTGGAATCACTTACAACCACTTGTTTCTCACAATGATCACGACTAACATGGGATTACAAATTTGTAATAATCACAAAACCCATATAGTCCACCTAAGGGAATGAAATATGAGAACTTTGATTCCCATTATTACTATAATATTTAGGAATCCTTTTCAAGGCCCAATCTCCACAATATCTCATCCATGAAATGAGAAATCATACCCCCATCAATGGACCTCCTCCTAGTTGTAACCCCCCAAATGAAATTAATTAAGAGTACTCTAATTCCCACTATAACCAGAATACATAAAAACCATTTAACTAAGGCTCGTGATCAATGAAAATCCTCCTCAATATTCTAACACTAATTCCTTTAATACATACATACTTCTTAGGAGTAAACACCAATTTGAAACCTCCCTAATTATCTCTAAGTTAATACACCTCTGATGGACCTAGTTATAAGGGAATCCTATTTAAGTGTAAGACACAACCTATTTCTCTCAAAAGGTAGTACACCCCTGTGAGGCTTACTAACCTATGTGGGATTTGATTCCCATCCAAGAGGGATACGTAGTCACCCTCATTGAGTTTAAAAACCAAAATTTCAAATCAACCCTATTCTCTTCGGGTCATATACCCAACAAGGTCTAATTTAACAAGGGGTCATATTCCTTACATGTTATTTTGGATGCTTCAATATAATTATCACACCAATATTTAACTTGGTACCTTCTCCCTAGATTCCTTTATGACACAACATTAAACTATATGGTTTCATCCTTATCACATGACCTTAAATGGTATGATATGCCTAATTAAGTGGCACTGAACTACATGGGTTCTGATTCATTTCACAAGGATATATAGGTAGCCTATTTTATGGGGTTGATCACAACATCAAAACAACCTTCTTATCTCTAGATTAGAATAAACTCTAGAGTAACCTATGTATACCTATATGATAATAAATTACAATGAAAATTTTTATCTCCCTAGATGAAGATAATTTCTAGAGTGAAAATCATCTACCTACATAAACATAAAATTATTGAGTTCCCTAGTGAGTGGCTTAAAAACTAGAATTGTTGTAAAAATAAAAAAATAATCTCTATATAGTATATGAGAGGATACAATTTATGGACAATCTCAAATCCATATAGATATCGTTTTTGATGAAGAACCTCGAATACATATAGATAATTTTGGATTCAACATATGATAATAATAGATTGAAAAATTTAACGGAATGAAATGTTATTCTGGGTATATTAATAAGGATTAATGAACATATCTTAAATATATAAAATAGTCACAGAGTAAGAAATAATTAACCTTAAATGGAGCAAAGATATTGTTGTCCAATCCATTTGACCAATGCGAGTTCATAAGTATTATAGGTCATCAAACCTAATGAACACCTACCATTGTAACAAAGGTCCATTTGGATAAATAACTATTGGGGGTTTCTAGTTCCGGAATCAAATCTATTGGAAACCACTTGAAAATAGTGATTCCTAACTAGAACACATATTATAAAAGAAAACAAAAGGTTATCCAGTTTATATAGGAGTAGTCAAAAGGAACACAATAATAGAAAAGTTATCTACAAAACATCGATATTGACCAACCAAAATAAGAAATCATTATACCTAATAGACACTCTTGGTGGGTGCCCTTGTTAGTATTGCCTCTAGTTACAATGGTTATACAGATTTTATAGATTTTGTGATTAGATTCACTAGAAATAAAACATGTCTAATCTAGAACTAATAATTTGATATCTTACAAAATAATTTGTTCTATCAATGTATGCCCATGAATTACCATATTCAAGTGATTTTTATGATCCTAATACAATACATCGTAGATCACAATTTCATTAATAATTACAAACATGTGTCTGTAAAATATGGTCTGAACGATCTAGTTTGTGTTCACCAATTACATAAAGGGTGAATTTTACACACTGACGGGCATCACCAGGAACTCTTAATTATTTTGAAAATATGATAATATAATTTTTCATGTTTTATACCATAGAAGCCTATAAATTTTGATAGTTGAACATGACATCTATCATAAAGAACCATCTAGAACTATTTATCTAGTTGAAGTTGTAATATATCCTTAGTAATGTGAAATTTTTTGTTATCTTTACCAGATATTGGTGATGGCAGTAAACACACAACTTCAATCTTCTATACATATTTTTTGAGAAAAACACAATATCCATCCTGGGGGACACACTAGATCTGATAAATCTTTTCTCTTGAAAGTCCTTTAATTACACCACCTACTCTAATAGATCATGAAATACTATATAATATTCATTAGGAGATACCGATATTGGATCTCGGTGCAATTAAATACATATTTTGACTTATTTAAATAGAGGTAATCCTAGATCATATTTGGAGAAGACATCAATTTATTCCTGTAGTTATATTGGAATACATGTTCTTAAAGAACCTTTTTCCTGATGGGCCATACACTCTAACTGATAGGTCATGGGTTGTATCATATATTGTACAGGTTTTACATGATTTTCATAAATTCATCATCCAAAATAAGGAAAATTATGTCAAATCCGATGAAGAAACCCTATTCTTCTATAGTGATAGTATATTTGAGTGTCATCTATTGAAAACTAGTATATTTAAATGTTGATTCCACAATGTTATATTTTAGAAATTTTTTTTCAAGATATAAATATCTCTTCTAGGTATATGGTCTCACTATTCGAAGACGAGAGAAATGGTGGAATCTCTACCAGTAAGAGTCACTAGACACATAGATCAAGATATAGGGTTTACTATAATATCAATCTCTTTCCCCATTATTATGTTAATAAAAAATGTATTAATCAAGGGACTATTATTAATATAAAAAAATTATATATGGAATTGATCATAACTTGAATCATCTCATGTTCATTGGAATCATTTTCTCTATGATTATTTCTAACTATTACCAAAACCACAAATATACAATGATGGGTCTAGATGACTTAGTAGTGATGAAAGTGGAATTAATTCATAATTTCATCATTCATAAATAAAACATCTTATGGCGGTTTTACAACCCCTCTAAAACCTAAAACTCCATGGGGTTTCCCTAACTGCCCCTAGGATATTTCTGATCGTAGTGCTATAACTTCCATAGTGTTATTTACAATATCTATTCTGCCTCTGATGTCTATTGGATCAAGAAATAACATTCCATGTGACCCTATTCATCATATACATAACAACATCCATTCCTCTAATAATTTGATTCTTTATTTTATCCCTTTGTTGTAGAACCTCAAGTTTGAGTTTTATCTTGTGTATTCCTCCTAAGTAGAGATCCCAATGCTTGACACCTAACAACTATAGTGGAAACCTATACCCTACGATATTCATTTCCTATACCCATATCTTAGATCTCCTCAACCAAGAACCTCTACATCACCAATTTTAACTATATCATATTATTATATATGTGAATTAACAGAGGAATCACATTATCTATAATATCTCTACAAAGGTGCCACTCAAACATCTATACATAAAAGAATAAATTTTATACCATATTAAAGAAGTATTTGATGAGGAAATTAATCCTTGAAAAATACTCTAAAATGTTATTATTATCCTACATAAATTATAACATCTATTGAATTCATCTGTAGAACAAGATTAATTGATAAAACTCCTCATGGAAGAAGCAGTCAATATATTTCTAGTTGATCAGTATATCATCTAGTATCTAGGGGATAATAGCACACCATAGTCCCAATTCTCTATGAATAAGTTTGTACAAGAGTACATCCATTAGGTTAATTAAGTTCTTAAGATTTGAAAATTTTAAACTATTGAATCCAATGAATATTATGTTTTTATAGGATTTAGGTCTTCATTAAAATGAAGTGATCTCTACTGTTCAACTCACATAGTAAACTTAACCTCATCATGTCATTATCTAGGGATGAAAAAACAATTAGGTGCATTATGTGATGTGGAAAATCAACTTGAAGTTTTGGGTTTAGTCATCGCTCAATTGAAAGGGGCACTACCCACCGCCCACTCAAAGAGAATACCTCATACACTGGATAATGAAGAAATGACTCATTGATAAAATCATCATCCTCACGAATCTATTGTAAATTCCCCAATGGATATTATATTTTTGGTATCTATAAATTTAAAAAGCTATACTATAGTTATATTAGAGTACATAAAGAGATAACTCAATATGGATATGGGTGTTAAATTATCATTCCCTTAAAATGAATGTTCCATTGTTTCTTAATAACTTATGTATAAGAATGTAAAGAGGGGACGAGAAGTGTATCACATGTTGGAATTTATTCCCTAAAACTAAACTTCTATGTACTTTATTATATTTTTAATTGTTAATGAACTTTATTAATGACATCATGAATTCTCCCCAATAGTACATTTATAGTTCATAATGTCCTAAGAATTAATTTCAAAATGAAATGATATAGAGTTTCACTATTATAATGAGAACCATGCAGTTCCATGAAAATATTCTTCAATATAGTTCTATGGACAGATGATATTTCTTGATTGGACATTAATGATTTAGGATATAAGGGGTTGGAGGCTCATAAGATATGAAGGAAACTTCTCCTGGTGTTATCTATCGGTAATATCCAATATGGCAGGTTACATGAACATAACTGTCAATAAGAAAGTCAGAATGATGTGTAATTGGATGTTACAACATGTGGATGTATGTATTCATCCTTGGTCATTAATATTATGATTAATGGATATCATAACTCATGTAATTTGATGTATTGATGAAAACCACAATAAAATATGTTATCGGTTTAATAATATATGTTGGGAAGGTCAGGAGAGATATTTCATTTATTATAATAAATCTCAGTCAGAGACAGTGATATTTCATTAATTCATAACACATTAAATGACTAACCCATTATATCCCTTGATGTATGTTGATCTCTCAGGTCCATTGATAATAATGTAAATACCTATATAAATACATTTCTATGATGTTTAGTGGGTGAGTTCATTTCCATAAAGTCAAATAAATATACATCAAGCATAAAATTTGATGACAAAAACATACAAAAACCTTATTTTAGGATATCATGATGATGAGACTGTATTACATTATAAAAATTCATAGGTGGTTGAATGTAATTGCGATATTCACATCTTTCTTTAGGAGTCTCTTGGTGTGTTTTTGACTCAAAAATTAGACTTTTGGATGTTTTGTCAAATTCTACTGAGAAGTAGGAATAGAGGATCACACACCAATTGTATTCGTAGTCTCAGTTAAATTCTAGTATTAAATTTTAAAAGTTGTAAAAAAATAATTCTTTTGTTTTTGTTTATCACTATAATTTAATCACAAGTTATTTGATAGAATAAATAAGGTAAATAATAATAAATATTTATTTATAAGGACTCAAAAATATTACATTTATTGTATTATTGATAAATAATGTAGTTATATTTATATATGAAATAAATATTTATTATTAAAAGATCATTAAATATCGATGAAGGAAGTGGACCAAGTGAAATGGTCTGATCGGAAGTGGTTTACATGTAACTTATTTATATTCTTATAGTATTTTGAATGTAATTTTATTATTATAATTATTATTAATGTAAATGGGGTCAATAATTATTATAATATGATAAATGGACTTTTTTCAATTTTCCAACCCTAAGCATGCCATAAAAAATATCAAATTATATAACATCCCGTAATTAATATTCTTTTTAAGAACATATTTAATGATAGTATCACAGGACATAGATAAATATCTAGAGATATATAAATTTTTTATCTTTCTCCTCTATCAATCCATCAGGAAAAAAATAAAGATTTGTCCCCCCTTGAAGAATAATTCTTCTATGATCATCCGCGAGCAATAGAAGTGATCACGATTGGTCGTGGCATCACCCAGTGAATCAATAGAGACAATCAGATATTATGTTGAATGTTTGGATCACCTATAGTTGGATTATTCACATTGATCCTATAGATAAACGATACTTCTATGAGATCTAGTCAACAAAATCAACAATGATGAGGGAATTGAAGGTTGAGTAAATTCTAAATATTCTCATGTATTAATTATAATTTTTCTGTGAAGATCATCCTATTCTGACTATCATCTTTTATTTAGTAATAAAATTTATTATTTTAGTTATAAATTGTATTATTTTTCATGTGCGACAATTATTATTAAAAAATTAAGACTAAAAGTCAAGTAGGACTTTCTATATAGGGGTTTCCGCTATACTAAAAACATTATGTGCAATCAGAGGGGTTTGAAGTTTAAGTTATAATTATTTATTATATGTTGATTTTTTATAAGAATATGATTTATTTTAATTCGTATAAATTCTTTTAAACATATAAATATCATAATATTTTAACCTATTTTTATTTTTGATAAACAATTAAACTGTTATAGTTAAAAAATAAAGACACATTCGAAAAATAGCAGCTAATGTAGGAAATGGTTCTTCCTATATAAAAATATTGAACATGGTATTAACTTCCTAATTAAACACCATGTATTATAGTTTCTCATCTATATCTAACTATGTTGGGTAAGTTGTAATAAAATATGACCTAAGATAAAAAAACAATGTGTAGATATGGATATTCTTGGAAAAGGATGAAAGAACTACATGTGGTGTAACAACTATAGAAGGGATGCAGTCCTCGTATTCTTGAGACCAAGAACATATGGTACCCCAACTTGTCATTTATTGGATACAAAACATGGGGAATTTTTTTTCATGAAACATTAATGTCACAAATTATATAAGTTGTACAATATTCCCAGTACCTCGAACTCGTCCGCTATAGGTGATACACCTAATCCCTAAGGCATGTACCACATACACTAGTCAAAGATAGTACATTATGTGTAACTAAGTACATACCTTGTAGTCTACTACATAAATTTTTATCATTTAATAGAGAGAATAATAAAATATATAATTAAAACTATTTATATGTGTTCTAGTTTTCATTAATTTTATAGTACATTCCATGTCATAGAATTGAAAATTATACATTTAATCAATTTCTACATTGAAAATTCTAGATGAACACACCATTTAACTCCAATTACACTTAGTGGAATCCTTAATTTTAAATGAAATTTATTTTTTTTCAAATTTTTTATGATTTTATTATATATATTTTAAAATTGAATTAATAAAAATTCAATTAATTAGAATAATGTGTCATTATTTTTATTGATTAAAAAACAAATCGAGATAATTGATAAATACAATGCTAATTTATTGTTGTTTAATGTTTTATGGATGATAATTATATTATAATTGTCCTTGGTATGTGATTATTTTCATTTTAATTTATTATATATAAATTAAAATTGATGTCATGTGTTCCCTCCCATCTTAATTATTATTTTAGTGCTCGTGTGCCTATTATTTTTGTATAAACTTACATTAACATATCTATTATATTCAAACAAATATTTGTGATTACAAACATGTGTAAGGATAGATATATTGGGAAAGTTGAGACAATATATGTCATAGATATAGGATGAAACCAATCATGGTAATAAAATTGTTATAAGGTGGAATTCTACAACACGATCTGTGATACAGTTCATGGTTTTTTTCCATAGTGTTTAGGGTTAGTTTATCACCCACTAGATAAAGTTAACATTAGAGAACCTCATGATCATACCACTTATTTTATTATAATAAAATGTATGGTTTATTATTTCTATTTTTGGATGTTATATCGTCACATAATTTATGAATTAACCCGCATGCATTATAGAATATAATAACAGTGCAATAGATATAAATTTTATCTGAAATTGGTTAATCACATAAATAAAATCCACTTAATATTAATAAGGCACATGATAATATAAAATGAAATTTTATACATAAAAATAAAAATCCATTAAATAAAATATTATATAGGAATAGGCTTCCAATAATTATGATATAATGGAACTCATAGTTCAAACTACTTGACCAAACCATGTTGTGGTGCTTTAAATTATCATGGATATTTTAGATTTATATTTTTCATTGGATTAACTAATTTCACATCAATGATGATTTTCCTTGATGGAATTTGTGTAACTAATAGGAATGGATGGAGTATTTATTTATCCCAATATTTCATGATTGGGGAGTCTACTCAATGGCTCAAGAAGTTATGATTTAATGTAGTTGGAAGGTTTTCTCTATTTAAACCCCATAAGAAAACATTTCAATCCCTTTTCTGGGTTACAAGAATAGTAATTTGGATCCTTGAAACTGTAATATCCATTAATCAAATATTTGTAAACAAATAATAATGTATATTAGGTTACCAAAAAAAGTGGTAGATTAATGGAATTTAATTTAGTTTAAATTGATTCATATGTTTTAGTAATTAAGAAACTACCAATTTTCTTCTCTTAATTTTTGAAAATGGAAAATCTATCTACATTTATAATATTCCAATGGACTATATTATATAATTATAACCTTTTAACAAGAGTAAATTTACAGGGATTCTATAGGCACTCATTTTTTATACTATTCCATGAATGGAAATTCTATGCAATGGAAAACCCACTTCCAGAGTCCCCTTCCAAAGAGGATAGTGAGGAATAGGTTCCTCTTTATTTGTTGTATGGAGATGATGAAATGCATTTCTAATGTTTCATGATATCCTTAGTGAACAATGACATTATAATGTAATATAAATATTTTTATGTGTATAAAATAATTTCTTATCTTCAATATCAATATCATTTGAAGGAAAGATAAAATAGATATGAGTTTGAACTATTAATATGAAATATTGGGATCTCGAGGCTAGTTCAGCCACATGCAGTCAATATCAATGGATACATTTAGTGTATTTAAATATCATGGCTTAAGACCCCTGATAAGCTATGAACATATCTCATTTTATCCTCAAAATTTTAAAACATAGAATGTTTTTTTGAATTATAATATGGGAAATAGAATGAAGAAAACAATATTAATTTCAACCTGTTATTCTCTAAATTTATAAAGGAAAGGGGAATGAACAATATAATGTTCTTATAGTAAATAATAAGTGGAGGAATGAGGAAAAGGAACATAAGTGTCATTGCATGTATAATTATCCAAATAATCATCCTTCTATGAATAAAAATATCTATTGTTAAGGAATGGAATAAATGTTGTATATTTTTCATGAGGCATCCAGGTCCAGTAAATGAAGAATTTCACCCATAAAAGAATCATTTTGGAGATTCTTGTGTGTTCATTATCAATTATAATCATTCTATACTTACATGCTTGTAATTGGATACTATATGTGGTTGGAAAATTTTTATCCATATACAATAACCAAGTATATTTTATAAGGTTTTCATAGGTGAGGCAGATCCATAGAAAATCAACCGAGAAAGGAAGGATACTCTAAACATTAGAGACTACCATCTCACATTTCTAATATGATTAATTTTAGTTTTAAAGAATTTTTATTATGATTTTATTGATACCAAGAACATCATTTCCATTTCATGTTTTGACATGGATGAATTTATATTCAACTTTAGAAATATGAATTTTTACTTTTGTAATGATATAATATGTTATAGTATGGTATAATTAAAAAATGGCCTTTATGTATTTAATAGAAGAAACCAAATATAGATAATTGATAATGAAACAAATATTCAAGATTCATATAACACTTAGTTGTTGCATCAAGATCTGGGTCACATAAATAAGAATCAGTATATAAATATCTATTAATTTGGTTATTTATTCACTATTGAGCTTAAACCACAAGAATTAAGTCATTCTTGTTTTCAAGGAAAGGTGAAAAAACTAATGTTTTTTGGTCAAGGTGAAGGGCCCACAGAATACACTAATGCATGTATTCATTTTCAAATAGAATCTGGAGGTGGATTTAAATAGATTATGAATTTTAATGATTACTTGAGGGGGTATGGATATATATTCTTGAGGAGGTATAAGTCTAAATCCTCTGATATTTTCAAGGATTTGGAAAACGAGTTTGGGAATCTGCTTGGTAAGAAGATAAATAATCATTGGTCGGATCAAGTAAGTTTATTTATTAACAAAGATATCATAAATTTTATTTAGTAGAATGAAATTTTATCTCAACTCACTCCACATAGTACACCAAAGTTGAATTATGTTAGTAAAATGAATAATAATACCTTACAAGATATGGTATTGTTAAT
The DNA here is from genome assembly GCA_963277665.1 of Viscum album. NCBI lineage: Eukaryota > Viridiplantae > Streptophyta > Magnoliopsida > Santalales > Viscaceae > Viscum > Viscum album. Next base: position 156,152,838 of record OY728166.1, on the reverse strand, counting down.
GATGAGTCACACAAGCCTTCCATTATCATTTTAAAGATATTAATTATTTATGAAATAATACATACATAACTGAGAACCAAACAAAGTTGAAATTGGTATTCCCTTGGAGATTGGTAGTGGATAGAAACTAGTTTTGTCACATGTTCAAAGATGGGGTTGTGAGTCATTTATTAAGGCTAGAACAGGAATCAATCTAGAACCCAGTGGCATAAACTATATATTTATAAGGTATCCTAAGGAAATAATGAGACACTACATGTACAAATATTATTTCAAGAATGTAATTTCCATAAGATATGACATATTTGTTGATAGGGACAGAAACCCCAAGGACGATAGTGGGAGAAAGATTGAATTCAATGAATTTAATGATCAAGATACACAAAATTTTGTATTGGGAAAAATTCTATTGGTCCTCACAGAATAAATTGTTCCCAAAAACATATACTATACATGAATGATAGTGAGGTAATAGAACCATGAATATTTGGTATCATTTTCACTATAGATAGCGAATCATTATTGGTTGATAATAATGTTCCCCACTCCAAGGAGGTTGTAGAGAGCCTATAAGCTAGAAAATGCAATGTAACCAAGAATTTTGAGAATGATTCCAATTATCAAAACAAATATTGATTTCCAATCGATCTTATAATTGATGTAATTCCAATTTTGTTTAAATGGGTATTCAAGAGAAAAATTTACATGGAGTTAATGTAAATACTTATAAAACATCACTAGTGAGTAAAGGGTTTATAAAATTTTAATGCATTAACTATTAAAAAACCATTTCTCTTGTTTCCATATTTAAATATATCAAAAAATTATTTCTATAACAAATTTCCATGACTATGAGATTTGGAATATGGATTTAAAAATAACCATCTTTAAAGGGAACCTTCTAATGGATGTCTAAAGGACACAACCATAAGAATTTTGTGTAACACCCCAATCATTTTAAATGTGAATTGATGCATGAATGAATGTATTTTATGTTATATTGTATTATTCCCAAAGAGAACATAGAGAAAAAATTTAATTTATTAATGAAAATAACTACATTAATCAATTAAAAGGATAATTATAATACTATATCATATAATGGAAATAAATAGAAAGAATGTATTAGGACAATTTGGATCACCCTGTTCAGTTAGATTCATCCTTCACCTAAATAACACTATAGAAAAAATGTATACTAGTAAACCAATCGATATTATATTAAATTGAAAATTTGTTCCTTTAGATTAATTTATGTGATTAATGAATGGTTTAATTACATAGTATTTATAGGTGGTAATGTGACCATTGGGATAGTAATGTGATCGTTGGAATTAGTAACATTACTATTGGAATAGTAATTTGACCACCCAATATTGAAATGAATTATAAATAAAATTTCTCGTGAGTAATTGAATTAAATATAAAAATTATAATTCCATATAATTAATTTCATGATAAAAAAACTCAAACCAAAATATAAGATTATTTTTAATAAAGTATATTTGATAGAAATTTATAAAAATCATTATTTTTATACTAAAAATTAAAATAATATTTGTTAAAAAATAATTTTGATAAATTAAATTATATTTTTGAAATCGTGATGTTGAAATTTCACAAGGGTATTTTTTTTTGAAATTGTATGAAATTCATTAAATTTTAGATGAATAGTAAAATTGCAGTTTTTCATAATTAATGTATCTTAAATTAAATCACTCACAATGTAATAATGACATTATAATATTTAGAACATTTTTATCAAAAAATAATATATTAAATTTCCTAAATGATTAATTTAAATATAATAAATTTAATTTACAAACAGAAAAATCATTTTTTAAAAACTTAATTCAAAAGTGATTACCTAAAATAAGAATTTTTATTTTTTACACATTAATATTTAATAAACTATGTAAATACATATTATAAAGATATTTAAATTCATAAAAACAGTATTTTATATTTTAATATTTTTTATATTGTAGAGAAATAATTATTCCTTATTTTACCTTTGTTATATTATTTTATTTAATATTTTATTCTAAAAATACCCCTCTACTAAAGTATAAAAAACCCTATCCCTCCACTTGAAAAAGTATTCCACACACTCATTCTAAAGAAAAATATCATCCCTAATATTTTATATTATTCTTCTTAGAAAACCTAGGTATGTTCAAAATCAATCCAACTCTAATCAACAAATGATTTTTGTATTGTAGAGAAGAGGCCACTCCAAGTAGTAGGTATGTTCTCATCAATTCTCCCTCTCACTATCTCATCCTCTTTCTCTTTCCATACACCACTTTCAAACCCAACTGTTATAAGTTTAATTAATTAGTATATAAAAATTAGATTAATTATTTTTAACATAATGGAAGTATTATAATTACATCATATTAAAATTTTCACCATCCCTTTCCCTCTCTGTTAACAATGTCCCATTAATTGTCAGTTTACTACCAATGAGAATTTTGCTAATTAGTTTCTTATCATAAAGCCTATGGATGGTTAAAATAAATAAATTATTATATAAAAAAGTGTAAATATACAAGTTTTATTCTTTTGGAATTATTTTTACTAATTTATAAAGTATTTTAAACAAAAAATACACAATCAAATCAAAATAATAATTTTTTATAGAAAACATCCTATAAAAATGATTACCCATTATCCAAAGGAATAATGAAATTTTATAAAATAATTATAATTTATAAATAGTGACATGAGTAATAATAATTCAATTATTGTTAAAGGTTTTAATAAACCTTTGTTTATTATTCATGTGAAGGAAAAATAATGATATGAAAAGGGATTTTGGGTAAGGATAATTTCAAACCCAATACATTTTCATTGGGTTAACCCTTTATCTGGACATATTCTATATGAATATTCCTCTAATTATCCTTAAATAACAATTCAATATTCTTACCATTTATTTTTTGGGATATACATGTTTCACCATTATTTTAATCCAAATACAATGATTTTCTAAAGTTATTTTTGGTATAAAACATATCTTTAGATCATCTTGATATATTTATTATTAACAAAAGAATGTTGATGTTTATACTAAATTGGTTTTCCATTATTAATTTTGGAACATCAATTTTTACTCTTGAATTTATTACTTATTATGAAACAAATTCCTTTCCATGATTAATTTCATTACTACGGTTGTTATATGTTCTATTTGGCATGTATGCTTATGTGAATATTATGATGTGTCAGGTGGGCCCAGAATAATATATAAATCTTATGCATTGGGTAATTTGATGTATCTCCTAAAATTATTTTTATGATTCATGAACATGATTCTAGATTTTTTATAATGATGATTTTATGATTTACTCACATATGTTATATATGAACATGATGCTAGTTTTTTTCTCAAATATCTGTAGTATTTGAAAACTATGACATGATTTTTTATTTTTATAAATCTTCACCTTCAATAAATTTTTCAAATTTCTTACTAAATCCTAATATTATGATCCCATTCTTACGAAATGATTATGAGGGTTATTCTCACCCAAAAACTATTGATTCATGTATATTATTTCCCTTTGTTTATCCTTACCCATACTTGGATTTTATCTCACCCATTACTTTAATGTCATCCTCAAGTGGCTACATATTCATAAGAGAATGTGAGATATTTTTTAGTAGAAACATAATAATGACCTTAAAAATGTTTTTGTTTTTCTATATATTAGATATGTATGATCTTAGTTTTCTCATGGTATTAAACCATTTGATTATTGAATGTAAAACTATAGTGTTTTTTATATTTAAAATGGTGTAATTTTCATGTAACTAAAAGTTTGGTCGCTATATTTTTACTCCATGAAATTCAAAAATATATGAATTTCATAGATATCCATTTATGGATTAAATAAAGCATACAGATATTTGAAATTTTAGTTTCATAAAGTTAAAAAAGAATTTGGTTTCATTAAGAATGAATGTTATCCTTGTGTTTACAAGAGGTTTAGTGGGTGTACAATCATTTCAATAGTAGTATATATTGACTATATATTTATAAATAAAAGTTTGATACCATCCATACTATTGGTAGAGGAATGGTTAAGACAATTCTTCTACATGACATATATATGAGATTCATCCAATATTCCAGGGATCCTGATCAAGCAAGATATATCCAAGATGACACTTTTACTAAGTCAAGGAATATAAATTCAAAAGATACTAATAAGGTTTAGTGTGGATGAATAAAAGAGTGTATTGGTTTTATTTACACATTTTATAAATATTTCAAACAAAATATGTCCATAAAAAAAGAAGAAACATTGATAATGAGTAATATTCAATATGATTTTATGATAGGATCTACCATGAATGTCATGTTATGTATCAGGATTGATGGTGACTTCTTATTTATCATGGTAGGTAGATTTCAAGAAGATCTAGGTGAATAACATTGGGATATTGTAATGGAAATTATTAATTATCTGAGGTTATCTAAGGATATTTTTCAGGATTATGTATAATATGAAGAGCTAGTCATCAATGGTTATATATATTATAAATTTTTTTAACCAATCAGAATGATCTGATGTCAAAATTATGATATTTATATTATCTTAACAGAGTATTTGTGAGATGAAAACGTTCAAAGCATCTATTTGTCTTCAATTATAATGTAGAGTAAAATTATGTTATGGATGTTGATATACCTGAGGAATAATTATTGATTCTCATATTTTTTATGTGTTTGACATGGTTTCTAGATTTCAATACCCTATAACACTCTAATATGATACCACAATACAACTGGCCCTTTACAATGATCTATGGTCAGATCAATGGAAGAATCACAAATTTCAAAGGTTTCATATCTTGAGGAATATTTATCAATTAGGTGAAGTTCCAGTGAGTATAGTATTCATAGAAGAGAACACGGAAGACCCATTGACTAATGATTTATCTTCGTAGAGGGATGAGTATCATTTCGGAGCCAGTGGATAGATATTTTGATATATTTTTCTCTAGTAAAAGAGGGATTTCATTGCATTTTATTCCCTATAAACAACTTTATTATTACTTAATTACATTTTCACATTATAGATGAAGTTTTCTTAGGAAAACATGATTTTTACTCAACATGAAATTTTAATGTGGAAAATTAATATGAATAAATATGGCAAAAAATCCATTGAAGTTAAAAACTATTATTAGATCATACAGGTTACATGATAGTATTAATGAATATCATTTTATGGTAGATGATATTTTATAAGAGGTTATATATGATACATTCTATCTGAGGTTGGAGACTCATAAAAAATTGAGGCACCTTCTAATGGTGGTCACCCTTGTTAATCTCTACGATATGTGGTTATGAGAATAGACCCAATAATTGGAAAGCCACATTCATTTATCATTGGATATTCCAATATTAATAAGTCTATACTGATCATTGTACATTAAAATTATCATTAATGTATATCATGACTCACATAATTTAATGTATCCCTGAAAACTATGACAATATATGTTCTTGGTGAGGTAGGATATATTGGGTGCATCATGAGCGATATTTGAAAATTAAATAATTGAAGAAAATATTTTCACACTTACCCCTTGATGGTTGTTTTTACCCTAGTCCCTTTTATTGGATTGGAAGTACTATTTTAATTCCATGTCTATGGTCTTTCTTTGGCGAGTTAATTTTAAAATAGTTAAAAAGAGATATCAGGTATATAATTTAATAACACTATCATGAAAAAGTATTTATTTTGGACATTACAATGAAGGGAATATGTAAATAAACCACCCCAATTTCCCAAATCTGATGGTTACATTATTAAATTGCACTAGAAACAAGATATCACATCTAAAAGGACCAAATAGTATTATAGTATTGAAAAAAATGTAAACAAAAATTATTCCCATATTACATTAGAAATATTAAATACACAGAATAAAATAATTATTTCAAATTAAATGAATTTAATAATATCATTTTTTATATCTTAGGTAATAGATATCAAATAAAAGGGTGAGCTTATTTTCTCAATACAGGTATGTTTACCATATAATATAATAAGGCATGAATAATAGGAAAAGAATAAATGATGGGAAATTAATGAAATATAAATAATCACATGAACGTTAAAATCATTTATAGATATCATAAATAATAAAATAATCAAATAAATATCATTAATTTATTTCATAATGTGGGATTTCATAATTTCATACATCTAAAACTTCCATCAAGGCCTACATAAAGACATCTAAAAACAACAATGAGGCCATATACAAATATATATAGAAATAAATGGGTAAGGTTTGAACCAAAACAAAATCTAGTATTTCTAATTGGAACAAATGATTCATCAAGGTGAGATATAAGGCCCCACTAATCACATTAAAATTCCAATGCATTCCTCATATGAATAAGAAATAAAACACCCTGAACATTCTTTAAAGATAAATAACTGTCAATATTAGTGAAACTAGATTATATAATATGAATATGTACCAAGTAAAGATGATCATAAAAAATAAAGAGAAATATTTTAGATAATATCATTATATTACATCCACAAAAAAATTATTTTTACATACATGAAAATAATCGAAATATATTAAGGGAATATTTATTAAGGAAAACACCATTTTCCATTTGAAAATTATTTTTCAAATCTAAAAATATCATATATATTAATGAATTAATTTTCATTGAATTTTTTATGCATAAAAATTATTCTTCAAATCATTTTGTGGGACTGATATAATGATATTATTTTCATTCCATATAATTAAAAAACGATCCCTTTACACTTTATATAGAAATAAAAAAGGACATATTTTTGAAAAATGAAAAGAATATTCATTTATATTTATATTTGTAAAAATGTATAAAAATAGATTAAATTTCATTAATAAATCATTTTTGGGAATTAAAAGAAATATTATAGAATGATTTTTTTGGAAAATATGGTATTGAATAAATAAACTCTTAGTGGAGGTAATCCCATATATTGATGAGATTGTGAAATAAACCATTACCCGAAGATCAACTTCATTCATATGCACCAAATTTTTTTTATAACAAATATACAATTATGATAAATTTAATATAGAATCATATTAATATATATCCTTCCATAAATTATATACTTATAACCTTTTAGCATACATTTATTAATAAATACTTATTAAAATCATTTTGGGGTGAGTACTTCTTGGTTTTATTGTATGTTTTGCTTCGGTAGTTTTGGAAATTGTAATTTGATCATGGTTATATTTCATAAATAATTTTAGGAATATTGATTTATTATTAATATATAGTATATACAAATTTAGATGTATCCTAGAAGTCATCAATATAAAAATCAATTAGATTGTTCAAAGAGATGGATGGTTATACGTACGTAAGAACACCATTTCAATTTTTTGAGAGATGAAAAAAATAAAGGTAAATAATAATTATCATTTAAAAATAATTTTTTTATCATATGAATCATATGTATTAATAAAATAAATCCCAATCACCACACATGAAAAATGGAAAGGAAAAAAATAAATACCATCGCTTCGTGGAGGTGGTAGTCCACACGTACACACATGAGACACTATTGTATTATAACATATTGGAAGCTAAAAAGGAAGATGTTATATTATAATTCTTGTTGAATAGTTATTTAATAAATATTTTATATAAATAAAAAACCCATCATAATAACTATTCATGAAAAATGGTGGAGTAAAATGATGAGTATCACTATGTAGAGATGGAAAGCTGTATGTACAAATGAGTGATATATTCACTCCTCATTCGATGAAAAGTAGAGTGGATAATAGTGATTTTATAATAATGAAAATAATATTTAAGTATATTTTAGACTCACATATTTTGATAATCTCAATTATGTTTTGATATGCTTTGATAATCCCAAATAATTTCAATATATATTAATTATACTTTTAAATTATGACATCATGCTACTGATTTGATATGAATATCAAAATTATCATTATAATATGTTACTCAACGTTTATTTATGATTATAAATGTTTAAAAATGATTATTATTGATACTAACTCAATCAGGAAATGATATGCATAGAAAAGATACTTTATAAGCATTCATTTTTTTGAGTCATTGACACAGAAAGAGGTACTGATAAACAAAGGTCACTGATGGACCAAGTTTTCTGTTATACACTAGCAGCTACCGATAGAAAGAGATACCACTACACAAGTAGCTTCCAATAGAAGGTGCTACCGATACAAGAAAGCTACCACTATACAGAGTCACTGATACATAAAGCTACTGTTACAGAGAGTAACAACTATAGATGCAAGACCTACTGATACAAGTCCACTTCTACAAGTTCACTGATACAAAGATCTACTGATAGAAACCAGTCACTGTTTCTCAAAACTCTATTTCTGATTGTTTATTAGAAATGGTCTTATTTGGTGCTTTTAATGCAATGGATATTAATTAATGATGTTTGTTGGATTTCAAGGAACTGTACCTCGTACCTAGAGAAGTAATCATTCCTTATGTCAAACCACCTCACGAGCTATAAAAGTATGACCAAACTCACACATAAACTAGAGAGATGAATAAAAACAGGCGTCGGTGGTAGAAAAAGGATTTGATACATGAGAGATTCAAAAATAATTTTACTGGTAGTTGAAGGAAATTGTTGTGCTACAAAGACAGCTGCAATCTCAAGAAATACACCCGTACCTAGAAGTTAAGAAATAGAACCACAATACTATGTTTTCTAGGTAAATTCTAGAGAAAGACTCAAAACAACATCTGCTTAATGAAAAAAGTGTCCAGAGCGGCATTTACATCACATAGAGCTTTCCAAACTCATCTCAATCTTATTAGATCTATTGTGATTTGTTTATTTACATTTTGTGCATTGTGTGTGATTCTTTTTATCTTAAACACACACTTTCTCCTAAGCATAACTGGAGGATATCTAAAGTCCTCAGTGAAACATTATAAACCTTCTTGTGTCCCCTTGTGAATTGTGGTAAAGGTCAAGTGTGACCTGGATTGCTTGTGTGCTATTGTTATAGTTTTATCTATGTAGAACTTTAGTAGAGGAATTAGTACCTAGAAAATATCAGTACTATTGTTAACCCCGATCCAGGTTGTGGATCAATATTTTATATAAACTATTTGAGAGGACTAATTCTCAGCTTGAGACTGAACCTCTTGGTTAAAACTATAGTGCATATTATTTCAGTTTAAATTGTTTTCAATTTTCCGCTACTAATTACTTTGAAATTCAAATCTGTTTTAAGGTATCTCTGATAGTTTAACAAGAAACTGTTTGTAATTATTGCTAGCCAGTAAGTTAGTTTCAAAATCTAACTTAATATTTAGATTAAGTTAACTAAGAAATATTCAATCGTTGAGAAACTAATTGAACACTTAAAATCTTTATAAATCCACTACAGTTTATCTTGTTTGTCAAATTATGGTTTTTAACATAAATATTTTAATTATAAATTTTTTATAGGAACTCAATTCACCCCCTCTTGAGTATCCTCTGGGACAACATTTGGTATCAGAGGTTGGTTGATAAATGTTTTCAAAACACTCTGTTTTTCAACTGTGATTCAAGTTGAATCTTAAAGATCTTAAATTTATGTTATTTATAAATTTGTATCTCATTAAATATATTTTCCAAAATAAAATTATGGATACTATATTAGAAGGTTCAGCTACCAACATGCCACCTTTCTTTAATGGTGTTAATTATTCCTAATGGAAAATCAAAATGAAAATTCATTTAGAAAGCATGGGATGTGACATTGGGACTGATATAGACCCTGAGTATGAGATTCTAAAGACTATTTGAAAAACTTTGGATGATCCTAAAAATCTGATTTCAACAATAATTTTAAATAAATTAATTCTCTTTACATCCCTTTAAGAGATGAAGAGTTTAATAAAATTTCTGGTTGTAAAACAGCACATGAAATCTGGGATACTTTGATTGTTTCTCATGAGGGTACAACCAATGTGAGAGGGATGAGATTAAAAACTTATTTTATTAAATATGATAATTTTAAAATGAGTCATGACGAACCTATTTCTAACATGTATCTCAGGTTCAATGACGTTGTTTACACTATGAGGTCGATGGGAAAAGCTATTCCAGCAAAGGAGAAAATCATGAGAAAACTCAGATGTCTGCTAGAAATATGGAGAGGCACATCAATTTCAATAATAAAATCGCGTGATATATGTTCAATACCTATTAAGGATCCAATTGGTAAGTTGATGATGTATGAATAAGAGCTATAGGTAAACAAAGCGGAAGAAGATGAACCTAATAAGAAGTTAGTGGCATTTAAGGCTACAACCTCAAAGAGAAAGGACAAGGAGAATGTTCACATACCTCTCAAAATCTCAACAAGTGAAGGTTCATATTCTGATAGTGATGACAAGTTTGCTCGTACAGCTAGAAGATTCAAGAAATTATATAGGAAGAATAACTTTTTCAGAAAATAACATTATAAAGGTATGTAGGACCAACTATGTAATTAGAAGAATGATTGGAAGAAAGATGATAAAGATGATGAGATATAGTGTTATGAATGTAAATGGAAAGGTCATTTTAAGGAAGACTGTACAAAAGTGATGATTAATAGAAGATATGATTATAAGGAAAAAAATATAAGAAATCTATGAAGGAAACATCGAGTGATACTGAATACCGCACAAGTGAGTGTAAGACTTCTGACTCTGAAAGGAATCATACCAACATGTGTTTCATGACTGAAACATCTGAGGATACCTGCATGAAGAGTTCATGTAAGAAGATATGGTACTTGAACAGTGGATGTTCATGGAATATGACTGGCGACTGCTCATGTTTTAAGAGTTTAATCAAGGTTGATGGAGGGTATGTCACCTTTGGTGATAATTCAAAAGGAAAGATCATCGGCTTAGGCCAGATTTTTATCAATGATTCAATTTTAATTTCTATGTTTTTATTTGTTGATGGACTAAAATACAACCTATTAATAATTTCTCAGTTGTGTGATGATGGTTTCAATATTAAATTTGAAAATGATTCTTGCAATGTATTTGATTCTAATTTTTTTTGGTATTTACTCCTTTATGAAATGAAAATGAATATGTTGTGGAATAAAATTCTTTATCCAAACAAAAGGTTACTTGTTTTAAATCTTTTCATAAAGAATCTTGGAAATGGCATATAAGATTTGGACATTACAATGTTCATTCACATAGGAAATTGACTAAGAAAAATTTAGTAAGAGACATACTGAAAATAAAATTCTCAATAGAAAAAGTTTGTAATCCCTATCAAAAGGGGAAGAAACATAAAGTTTCTTTCAAATTAAAGAAAGAAGATTCAACTTATCAACCTCTCGAGTTGGTTTTCATGGATTTGTTTGGACCATACATAATTTTTAGTTTGAATGGGAATCACTATGTCTATGTTCTAGTGGATGGATTTTTTAGATACACTTAGGTACACTTTCTTTCTCACAAAAGTTACGCTTTTTCCTATTCTATTATATACTCCAAGTCTGTAGAGAACCTTAGTGGACTTAAGATTAAGACCATGAGAAGTGATCGTGGTTGTTAGTTTGAAAATAATGAGTTTGAAACCTATTGCACACACAATGGATACAGTCACAATTTCTCTTCCCCTAAGAAACCTCAACATAGTGGTATAGTATAAAGAAGGAATAGAACCCTTAAATAAATTGCAATAAATATACTTAATGAGTATGAATTACTTGTTTACATTTGGGTAGAAGCCGTAAACACAACTTGTTATATTATAAATAGAGTATTGATTGGACAAGTTCTTAAAAAGATTTCTTATGAACTGTGGAAGAATAGGAAGCCTAAAGTTAGTTACTTTATAGTATTTGGTTTCAAAGTCTTTATTATAAATAATGAATATAACCTTGACAAATTTTCTTCTAGAAGTGATGAGGGAATATTTCTAGGTTACTCTATAACCAGTAAATCCTATAGAGTCTTTAACAAAAGAACCAAATGTGTGGAAGAATCAATACATGTCACATTTGATGAAACCAATATTCATGAACTTAATTATTCTCTTTAAAATATTGAAGAAGACAAATCTATTCTAGACCTTAATGATAAAAGTAGTGAACTTGGTTTAAAAAAATGAAATTCTGGAAACTTTCCAGAACCTGATTCAGTTGGAACCGAACCTACATAAGAACTTGAATTCTGTAGTCCTACTGAGACTATACCAACTAGGATTATGAATAACAATCCATTAGATGATGTTGTAGGAGATTTCGATAGAGTAACATAAACTAGAGCTTCTCTAAGAAATCAGGTTGAACATCAAGCCTTTCTTTCACAGTTAGAACCTAAAAATATCAATGATTCTATCAATGATGAATTTTGGGTAATGTCTATGCAAGAAGAATTAAATCAATTTTAAATAAACAAAGTCCGGAAATTAGTAGACAAACCTAAGGACACTTTGACCATAAGAACTAAATGGGGATTTAAAAATAAAGTTGATGAATCTAGAAATAACATTAGAAACAAAGAAAGATTAGTTGCACAAGGATATAGTCAAGAAGAAGAAATAGACTATGGGGAGACCTTTACTCCTATAGCTAGGTTAGAAGCTATTATGAGTCTACTTTCTTTTTCATAACATCTGAATTTCAAGTTATATCAAATGGATGTTAAAAGTGTTTTTTCTAAATGGTTATATAATGGAAGATGTTTTTTGTTGAATAACTACCTGGATTTACTAATCCTCGTTTTCCAAATCGAGATTTTTAACATTCTAATGTTTTATATGATTTAAAACAAGCTCTACGAGATTGGTATGATAGACTTAGTAATTTTATTATTTAAAAAGGTTTTATTAAAGGAATTTCTAATCCAAATCTTTTTATCAAAAATATTTCCAACGTTTTTTTGATAGTACAAATCTGTGTTGATGATATTATTTTCAGATTTTCTTAAAAATGCATTATGTATTGATTTTTCAAAAAGTATGAAAAGTGAATTTGAAATGAGTTTAATGGGAGAACTCAAATATTTTATTGGATTTCATGTTATTCAAAATGAAAAAGGTGTTATTTTAAATCAATGTAAATATACAATGGATTTTTAAAACGTTTTGGTTAGGATAGTAATAATGAAAGTGATACAACTATGAGTACCACTTGTAAATTAGATGCAGATGAAACTAGGAAACCAGGGGATCAAACCAATTTAGAGGTGTTATGGGGATTTTAATTTATCTTACTACTAATCGAACATATATTATCTTTAGTGTGTGTATGTCTGAATGATTTCAAGATAATCTAAAAGAGTCACATTTTCTTGTTGTTAAAAGGATTTTCAAATATATATAACATTATACTAATTTAAGATTATTTTATCCAAAAAGACAATATTTCGATTTAATAAGTTATTCAGAAGCTGACTTTGCTGGTTGCAAGTTAGATAGGCAGAGAACTTCTGGAACATGTCATATTCTAGGTAAGACCTTAGTATCTTGGTGTAGTAAGTAGCCCAATTCTGTTGCATTTTATACTATTAAAGAAGAAAATATTGCTGTTGGTACTTGTTGTGCACAAATTCTGAGGATGAAATATACTTTATTGGACTATTGATATCAATTTAAGCATTTATCTATAAACTGTGATAACACTAGTGAGATCAATATCTCTATGGATCATATATCTCACTCTAAGACTAAACACATTGATGTAAGGCATCACTTTTTGAGGGATCATTATCAAAAGGGTGATATTACTCTTGAATTTATAGGCACTGAACATCAATTAGATTACATATTCCCCAATACATTAGGTTCATAAAGGATAAATTATATTAGACATGAGTTAGGAATGATAAAATTTCCATAAACCTCACAGATTAGAGAATCCTTGCCGATAGAGACACCTCACCGTTAGTCGGACCTCACCTTTAGAGAGACCTCACCATTAGAGAAACCTCACCATTAGAGAAACCTCACCTTTAGTGAAACCTCACTGTTAGAGAGACCTCACCGTTAGAGAGACCTCACCATTAGGATTCTCACCGGTTGGTGTCACTGATATGTTTAGCGTGGTCTGGATTTCATGTTTTTATCCAAAACAATAATTTTTTAATGTATTTCTTTTTTATTTCATATCAATTCCTAAATGATAAAATTGTGTCTATGTAACGTTTCAATCCAACTAGAACTCTCTTCACTTCACACTTAACTATCGAACACATGAATTTCTTGCGAACCCTAAGTTCTTTGATTGAGAAATGGAAAGAGTAAAAAAGGATGGTAGTCCGAGATTAAGGTGATTCATTTAGTTCAAAGTGGAAGAAAGTGGGATTTGAAGGAAGAGACAGTGGAACAAGTTATGAGAAGAATGCCGTGAACATGCACATACTGAATAGAAATATCGTAATCGAGAAAGAACTCTATGCAGAAGGGATCCTTCCTAGAAAATCCTTGATTGAAATAATATTGAAGGAACAAGGGTTCCTTGAATGTTTTTTCAATAAAAATGGTTTTTGTTATCTGAAACTAGTAAATGAATTCTATGATTTTGTTTGTTTTGAGAAATCATACGGTGAGAACAGAATGGTATCAACAGTGAATGGAAAGATAGTATCTTTTTCTTCTATTGAATGGGATGAGTGCTTGAGTGTTCCACACGAGGGTGAGTTTGGATATTCCTCAAAGTCAATAACTCATACTAGTGAAATATTTGAGTATGAAACTACTTTGGAATAGCTCACCAGAGATGGAACACTAAGAAATGTAGATGTTGTAGAAATGGATGATGAAAACTATTTGCAGTTCAAATTTATCCAGCATGTGTTAACTCTAAAAAGAGACGATTTTTCAAACCATAGATTCCAAGATATATTATTACTGTATCTCCTAGGGCACAAAGTCGAAGTGAATTTATGTAGGCTTTTGATGATTCAAATCAATGATATGAACATGCCAAAGTCAAATACAAATGCTCTATTCTTTCCAAAGCCGATTTCTTTGATGATCAAGGTAAAAGGTGTCGCTAAGTCATAGGATGATTTTGTGGTTGTGGGAGACAACATTTGTTTTAAAAAAATAGTTTGTATGTACATGAATATTGGCTGTAACCCATGGAAAAGGGAATGGGTAAATGATGATGAAAAATTTTATGATAAATTTAACCCTATTGAGCATCCAAACTGGCAAAGAGATAGGAGAGATCCAGGTATAGGACCTGATGAGGAGGAACCTCAATACAGTGATGATGATGCTGAGGAGGATACATCTATAGAAGATGGAGGGGATCCTGATTTTCCTATAATCCCACCTACTAAAAAGGAATCATATGGAAATTCAAGACCCTCGGTGACCCTACATAGAAAAGAAACAGTTCTGAGAGAGAGCATTATTGAAGAAACATCTAAGGATGAGGTAGACTTGTCTAGACCAGATTATAAGGAGACTGCTCTATATTCTAGTAGTAGTAATGATGAAGAAGAAAAAGTATCTGAAAATGGAAGTAACTGTTTGGGTCTCAGTCCTCTGATTGAAATCTCTATTATTCCAGTTGAGGAGGTTCTCAAATTGGACAGACCAGTACATATTACTAATATAACCTAGCCTGTTCCACCTAGTTTGGATATAAATATGGTTGTATATGACTCCACTAAAGAGTACATGGATGTAGTTGGTGTTTAAGATGAGGAATCCCCACTTGAAGGGGAGAAATCTGCTAAATATGGTGTTGTCTCAATTTTACATGAGGTAGAAGATTGGTCAGAGGATCCAGGATTTTTGGTTCTTGGAATTGATAATTCATGATCTGATGAAGACCAACCCAATGGAAATTTTGTAGCTTCAGTTGATGTTTTTCCAGAAATCATACATCTAAAGTTTATCATGATTATTTAAAGGCTGATTTAAAAGAGACATTGAATGTATCTGTTTCAGAATTGAAATTTTTCTTTGCTGAGGAGCTAAGAAAAATGTAAAAATCTTTTGAATTATCTCTTGAAATATTTGTGTCAAGTGATGTGACAGAGATGATGAATGAAGTGAATGTGTGTCAAAATCGGATTAGGAGTTTGGCAGAGGCTGTTGATTCTTGGAGGCAATATGTTTCTTCAATTGATATCTTTTTTAGTGCCAAAGATCAAGTTGATGCTGACATCAATTACACCAAAAGTGTATTGAAATAGCTTGTGGATGTTTTTGAGAGTTTTAAATAGACCATAGAAGATCATGTCATTCTCAAGATTTGGTTGTGAAGAAACAGATAAGTAATTTGACCCAATCCTTCAATGAAATAATATCTTTTCCTATAAATCCTCTTTGTACATCCAGAGTTTCATTTGATATTGAATAGTTTAGATCTGTGCTAAAAGAATAACATGGTCAAGTTAGTGACAGTAGCTCATCTGATTCTCATGTGATATCTACCACAAGGGATACTAGACAAATCGTTCAGGATTATATGAAAGATAATAATACTTCCCAGAAGGAAATCATAGACAATATTTATCTTTATTTTTAAAAGGTTTATACTAAGCATCATCTAAAAAATCATTTCAAGAATTAGTTAGAAAACATGAAACTACCCCCAGTAACTTGTGATTTCAAAGATCAAGTCAGTATGCTTAGGGAGTTGACTCCTTATTTGGACTAGTTTATAGAGAACAAGGATGATTTTATATCTTCTATTGAGAGAGGTGGAATCATCATGGATTTTAGGAACTTGTTACTGCCCTTTCTTCATTTTGACAGTACCGCTATTATTATACCACCAGCACTACCTGCCTCTGGTTAGTCTACTTAAAAACCTCAGTTGACTCCATTTCAAGCTGTCAGAAGTCATACTCTTATGATCACATAATGGAGTACCCATTACAGGCCCAACATTGTTTTAGTATCTCAACAACCATTGATCATCATTGGTGTTCCCAAGCCTTCACCTACGCATACGAAGCCTAAATCCACTTCTGAACCCAAAGGAAAATCCAACGTACATATTGGATAGGTGGATTGATTAGTGGCTAGGACATTTGAAAGGGATCACTTGTATTCTTCTTGTATCATTTATGTATTTATATGTATTTTTGAATGATGTAATACCTACACAGTCTCATTCTCTTTTCCTTTATGTTGTTTCTCTGTTCAATTTTCATTTACTTCTACTTTTTTCTAATCATAAAGCGGGAGAAATAATGATATGGGGAGAAATAATGATATGTTGAGAAATAATGATATGGAGAAGTGTGGGGGAGAATAATATGGATAAGGATAGGGATAATGAGTCTCAGAGTCTATTTTTATATATATATAATTCTACCTATTATACAATTACCTTTAATACTATATTCTCTGTTTCATCTGAAATATTTCATTTATGGTTACATGGAATGATATTTTTCCATCATTTTAAAATGTCCTTGAACACACTGAGAAGTGAGAACAAATGTATTTTATACTGATACAATAATAATTATAATAGATTATAATTCCATAATTTCTGATTATCAAAAAGGGGGAGATTGTAGGACTCACCTGTTTTTACAATCTCAATTATGATTAGATATGCTTTGATAATCCCAAATAATTTCTATCTATATATTAATTATACTTTCAAATTATGAAATCATTATACTGAGTTGATATGAATATCAAAATGATCATTAAAATTTGTTACTCAATGATTATTTTTTGTTATAAATGTTTAACAATGATTATTATTGATACTAACTCAATCTGGAAATGATATGCATAGAACATATACTTTATAAGAATTCATGTTTTTTGATTCATTGATACAGACAGAGCTACTGATAAACAAAGGTCACTGATAGAACAGGTCTTCTGTTATACACAAGCATATACCAATAGAAAGAGCTACTGTTACACAAGTAGCTATCGATAGAAGGAGCTACTGAGACAAGCGATCTACCACTACCCAGAGTCACTGATACATAAAGCTGCTGTTATAGAGAGTAACAGCTACTGATGCATAACCTACTGTTACAAGTCCAGTACTATAATTTCACTGATACAATGAGCTACTGATGGAAACTAATCACTATTTCTCAAAACTCTATTTATTTTTGTTTATTAGAAATGGTCATATTTGGTGCTTTTAATGAAACTAATATTAAATAATGATGTTTTTGGATGTTAGGGAACTGATACTCGTACCTGTAGAAGTAATCATGCCTTGTTTCAAACTATCGCATGATCTATAAAAGGATGATAAAACCCATGCATGAACTAGAGAGATGAAAAAAGGGATGTTGGTGGTAGAAAAAGGATTTGATACAGGAGATATTCAAAGAATAATTTTACTTGGAGTTGAAGGATATTGTTGTGCTACAAATACTACTATAATCTCCAAAAATACACCCATACCTAGAAGTCAAGAAACAAAACCATGATACTCTATTTTCTAGACAAATTCTAGAGAAAGAATCAAAACAACACCTATTCAATCCAAAAGGATTCCAAAGCTGCATTTCCATCACATAGTCCTTTCCAAACTCATATAAATCTTATTAGCTCTATTATGATTTTTTTAATTACATTTCGAGCAGTGTGGGTGCTTCTGTTTATCATAAACACACACTATCTCATAAGAATAATTGGAGGTTATCTAAAAACCTCACTCAAAATTTCTAAACCTTATTGCATCCCACTGTGAATTGTGGTAGTGGTCAAGTGTGACCTAGATATCTTTTGTTATATTGTTATAGTATTCCCCATGTAGAACTATGTTAGAGGTCTTAGTACTTGGACAGTTTCAGTACTGTTGTTTACCCCGATCCAGGGTGTGGATCAACGTTTTATATAAATGGATTGGGAGGAATAAGTATCAGCTTCAGACTGAACCACATGGTTAAAACTGTTGTACATCTTATTTCAGTTTAAACTATTTTCATTTTTCCATTGATAATTACTTTGAAATTCAAATCTTTTTTAAAGTAACTGTGATAGTTGAACTATAAAGTGTTTGTAATTATTGCTAGCTATTAAGTTATTTTCAAAATCTAACTTAATATTTAAATTAATTTAACTAAGAAATAATAAATCTTGGAGAAACTAATTGAACACTTACAATATTTATAAATTCACTATAGTTTAACTTGTTTGTTAAATTGGGGGTTTTAATTGAAATATTTTAATCAGAAAATTTTAATTGGAACACAATTCACCCCCTATTGAGTATCCTTTGGGAAAATAGTATATTTGTGATAGACAATTTATTATTTTATTATAATTAAAATATATTTAGATGAGGTAAAAAAAATTTAAAATAAAGTGATCGGTTAATGTGATTACCACTCTTTTTAGAGAACCCCTTTAAATATCCTCTTAAGGTTCCTAAGGTTGGTATTTTTGGATGAAAAAAACCATTATAATGTGTCTATGTATGTTTATAAAGGAATTTTTCATGTTTTTTTCTAGATATAAGGCACGATGTGGTGATAAAAAGTGAGGGGGAGGTGACCCTTTAAAATTGAGTTGAGGGGAACTATGGTTATTTCATAAAATATTATATTAAAATAAATTAATTATCAAGAAAAATTTATTCAACTAAATAAGGATTTGAACCTGGGATAAGATATTGTTGAAATATCATCATCCAAATAAATTATTTATAGGTGTGTGTGGTTTTTTAAACCATTTTTTGTTTAATCCCTTACTTATCCTATTTTAACATTATCCATAGAAAAAAATGTTTCACTCATAGAGGGTCACAAATATACATATAAAGAAACAATTTAATCTAAAAATGGAAATGGGATGAAATTTCGGACGATATGATACCCCTTTTTCTCTCTCATTTTTTAATTATTTTTAAATAATAAAATTAATTGCTATTTTTATAAATTATAATTAATATCAATTTTGAAACTAATCATTTAATTTGACTTAAAATACACATATAAAATGTTTTATTTATAATATAATTAATATAAACATTAATATTATTTCATATTCATCTAAATTATTCTTCAAACACCATAAACTATACAAATTATGTTGCTTATAGAATTTTTTATATTGTTTAATTTATTATTATATTAATTTAATAAATACTATATTAGTGTTTATAAGAATTTAGGGTAATTATAAAATTACTAGAAATTTTAAATAACATTTTTACACTGATATAATATAATAATAAAAAAATTACATTTAAATTCATTTATAACAATTTTTTTTCCTATTTGTGTACATAAAACATATTTAAAACTAAGAGAGTGACATTTTGGAACTTTCTTCGACTAAAATTTTATATGTGTTATTTTTATGGAAAAGTGTCTATTATAGATATAAAATTAGCACCTAATCTGATCAGTGTTGACATAAATTTATCCATCCATAATTAAGATGAAATATTATGACCTTATCACTTATTATAAACCTTGATTTACATGATTTACCCTTTATTGAGGTGATAATTTTAACCATAGTTACTTTTCATATTGAATAAAATAAAATGGACCCATTTAAAAAATAATAACCTCTTGATTAAAAATATGGAATAAATGTCTCAAAACTAAATTTCTGTATGTTTTAGAAATTAATTTTAAAACAGTGCACAAAACGCGATGAAAATATTTTTTTAGAAATATTAATTTTTTAATAAAAAAATTATATTTATTCATATCCTATAAATAGTAAAAACTCTATATGAATGTCAATTTTTAATATATACTATTTAATTTACATTAATATCATTCAAAACTAGATAATAATTTTATTTATTAATCTATAGGTATATTTCATAGATACATATTGATTTTCTGAGAAACATTTATTTTACTTTGAAACAATATTTTTTTTATAACAAATAATTTTATTTTATAAACCTATAAACCATATATTTTTTACAATTTAGTTATTAATTTCATGACTTAGAAATTGTAATATCTAGGTTTTAACAATAACATAATAACAGGTCACGGTTCTTTTGAACATGTTGTTTTAGGCAACAAAAGCTGTCGAAGAGATTAAATTTATTTAAAAATATAAATACCATAAAATCTAATGGTGTTAAATTATTCCCTATATAAATTAAATTACATCCTATATGTTTCTATAATTTTACATTATGAATTTATTTTGGAAATCATTCATCACAAATTCCTCAGGATCCCACATATCTTAATCTATCTTATGATTTCTCTAAAGTAACTTTTCATATCAAGTGGTATGATTCCTCATTACTGATTCTCTAGTGCCCATAATATAGATATCATCTTTATAGTAGGATAAATTAGATTACAATTTTCTTTCAAAAAAATGAGGAAATTTGATTGGTGTGGCATGTACCTAGGTCATATTTTTTATTCCATATCGAATCTTATAACACCCTTCCATGGAAATATATTAAAGAAAAGTTGATCACCCACTTGAAATTCCAAATCATTCCTCTTGTTGTCGGCGTAACTATTTTTCTTTATTTGAGATACTTTGATATGGGTTTGAATAGTATTTACATTTTTTATTTTCTAATACATAAGTTCTAGTCCTACAAACTCCCTTTCACCAAAGGCATCCAAAAAATATGGAGTACCACATGAATTTCCCTATAATTAATTATATAAAACCATTTTAATAAACTAATGGAATCTATTATTATAGGAAAACACTAGAAAAGGTAAGTATTGAACACACATACCATGAAATAAAAATGAGAATTACATCAACATATACTCTATTGTTTTTATAGACCTTTCTGGTTTCCCATCTATTTGAGGATGATAAGAAGTTCTCAAATGAAGCTCAGTACCAAGAACCATCTATTGACATTTCCATGATTTCATAGTAAATTGTGTATCATGATCATACACAATTGAAATAGGATACCCATGATGTATTACAACTTCATTTATATAGATACTTGGAAGGTACTATACATGAAAATATTTTCTTACATTGAAGAAATGTGTCGATTCGTTAATTTGATACGTAATAACCAATATAACATTATTATTGTTTTGGTTATTTAGAAATATAGTGGAAATTTTAATATTAATGTTATCTAATTTTCATATAATAATTGGAATTAGTTTCAGGCCTTATATATGTTGTTCCCTATCAGACATTAATTATTGAAAAACGAAACAAAATTACACATAATCAGTAATATCTCACTTTATATTATCCCACCAAAAAAGTTTCTTCAAATCTCTATACATCTTGGTTCTTCAAGGGTGAATTTGGAAATTCAAGATATTATCATCATATAATAATTCTCTTTTTTATCATAGCTATATATGAAACATATATACTCTTTCCAAATTTCATACCCCTTTCTTCACATACAATGTATGAAAATTTCCTATCATTAATAGTTTTAATTTAAATTCTAATATTTTAATCATTTGGATGAGAATTTTTTATCTTTTCAAATAAATATTTTTTTTGAAATAATTTTTAAAAAAGTTATATTTCCACTTCCTCAAAAATTCATTGACCCATCTTTAAAAAATATGTGAACTTTATATCCTTTTCAATATTTATTTTCAACAAAACTAAATGATCATTTCTTTTTGGTGAATCCACTAACTTTTTTGACATTATTTGATGGTAGTGTATTGAAAAATAATTTTACTAATGTAGATAGATCTATTATATATTCCTCATGTTTATTTCTATATATGAGATAATGTATTTCAAATCTTGTGATATATATATATCGAACATTATTAAAAAATAGAGATAGTGTATCAATATCTTCAGATAAAATTTATCTACTACAAATTCAATATCATGGGTTGGATAGTTTTGTTCATTATTCATTAATAACCTTGATGCATAGGATATAACATTGCATTTATTTATATGGAAACAACTAACTACCTTCCTCAATGTATCCATATAGATCAAAATTCAATTGATTATTAATGGTAGAGTAAAGATAAAATCATTCAACAATATCATTTTCAATTAATGAAAAATAATTCACATTCCTTTATCCATATGAACTTATCCCTTTATGAGTAGACATGGTTTACATGTTAGCTGATTAGTGTAAAATTTGAAAAATTCACTAATTGTAACCTTCTAAACCAGTGAAAATATACACTTTGGTTATTTTAATTGGTGTAGGCCAGTCATAAATATCATTTTTTTCTTCATAGAATCTACTATGATTCTATCCTTGAATAAAATATGATGATTGAAATATCTTTCTAACACTATAATTCACACTTTATAAATATCCTCTATAAGTATTTTATTCTAAGTGTCTCGAGAATGATATTAAATTTATTCCCATGGTCTTTACATATTTTGGAATAGAAAAATATATCATTTAGAAGTAACACTACATTAGTACGAAGATATTATATAAATACTATGTTCATTAGATCCAGGAAAAATGGTGTTGTTGTCAATCCAAAAGTAATTACATTGAGATAATAATGTCCATAACTCATTGGAACTGATATAATTGTGATATATTCCTAATTCACTTGCAATTTATGATACCAAAAATGAAATTCAGTCATTTTAAAATAATTAGTTTTATGATTTTTTATAATAATTCATCAATGCGAGGTAGAGGATGCTGGTTTTTTTATTATAATAACAATGAAATACACATAACCAATGAATAAAATCATAGATATATCATTATTATTAAAAAAAGGATAGGTGATCCCCTAGGAAAAACAATTAAAAGACAACTAGTCCAGTTTCTTCTTCAACTATACTAATTATAGACTGGCCATTATATATAAATTTTTTATTATTTATCTTTCATGAGGGATTAAATAAACAGAAAACTCAAACTTCATTTTAGATGGATTTATAGGTAATTCCTTACGAAATAAATCAATGTATTCATATAAAATACGTACAGATTGAATTTAAATATTACCATTTCCATATATAGATTATTTCCCATGTTCATCAAGAATTTCATTTAGAAGAGATAATGCGGGTGGATCTAAATAAAAATCACAATATGAAGTCTCACCTATATTGATAATGATTTCTATATCTTCATCAAGAATAATAATTTCTTTATCATTTTAATAGATTATTGAATCGTATTTTAAAATTTATCCCATAAAAATACTATTTCAAAATCCGTAATAGGCCTAGTAATAATGTCATCAAATAGTGACTAATTATGTGTCATAATCGAACCGACTGACACATCTTTGCAGTGGTGGGACATTCACTAGGATTCTTAACTAATAATTCAATTCAAAAGTTGAAAAGGAAATATTTAATTTTATTGGTAAAATATAATACCTAAATGAGAGTGATTATTCAGAACTAAATAAAGAATTGGATAAATTTAAATACATGCCAAACTTATATTGTAAAATACCATTATGATCTTCAGACTCTGTTGTTGTGATTGAAAAAGCTTATAATTGTTCCCCTATCCTTTTTTAGGTAAAATTCCCTTTATTCCTGAGACCTTCATTTTCATAGTGACCCATATCATTACAATTAAAGAATGAATCATTATTAGTTCCTTTCATTCCTTCGAAATCATGAGAATTATGGAATTTTGTTTACACTAGTATCAAGATCCACATAATTTAAAATAGTAGTAGTGTATTTCCATCCCTAAGTATCACATTTATTAAAATTATACTTTCTCTTATTCCCCTTAATGATTTTTTTCTCTCACATCGTCTTATTCTACTTATTTCGTATAAAGTGATAAGACATATATAATTCTTTATCTATCTTGATAGAACATGAGGCTATATCTTTATATGATGCGAAGGTTTGGGAAACTAGTTTTTCTATGGAATAGATTTAACACAATAAAAAAATCCAATATTAACCTTTGTATTACATACACCATCGACACCAAGATTTGTTAGCATTTTAATTTTGGATTCATACTTTTTAACATTTTCATCTTCATTTTGTCTAAAAATATAAAATTTCTACTCCATATCTTCTCATTTTACATAGGGAAAATATTTTTCCAAGAACTTTTCATTATAAACCTTCTATTCCATGGTCATTGTTTCATCCTTATCCTCAATGTTTTGAATCTACTACCACCATTGATCGGAATACCCTAAGAGATGATAAAATTACAAATAATCTTTTTGTCTTTCATTACTTCCCAAACAGAGAAATATCTTCCATAAGTAAAATATCTATTGCTCATCTACAAATGCATTTTTAGTTTTATTTAATGATAGAGTTATTTTTTTAATAATGTGGTCTAACATTGTTTAAATATACTTTGGATCTGTACTATGATCCATATGAGTAATGTTATTTTTATAACCTTATTCAACTAGGGAATATAGTTATAATTTGTTTAGCTCCATATACATATCTATCTCTATATCCATCTCTCGCTTAATTATCTTATCCCATAGGGTAATCCCTATATATATTATATGCATTGATATAGTTTCCATTCCATCCACTAGGTGGAATTTCTAAAAAAATTGAATAAACTAGATTAAATCGTAAAATTACAATGTATAATTTATAATTTTATTATATGTGTGACATATAAAATTTATAGAAAATTAAATTATAACTAATCTTAAAATCATAATCTGGGCTACTTTGGGAATATCCTCAACATCTTCTATATGGTAATGTCCCAAAATTAGTGATTTTATAAATCTAGTTCTTAAAGATTATACTAAACATTATTTTACAACAATTATATGGACCTTTTCCATTATATCCCATATCCATTGGTAACATTATAAAATTCAAAATAGATACAAGTTGTCATATCCAAATGTATATAATAGTTTAGTAGTATTTAAAAATACAGATGAAAACATTATTCCCATGTTATATTGGAAATATAAAATACAAAGAATAAAATAATTCTTTATCCATAAATTTTATTCAGAATACCATTATTCATAACCAAGGGAAATGAAGAAAATGGTGATCTTATATTTTTATTAATTAAATGCATATAGTAAAATCTAACAAGGAATTAATAATATTAAAAGAGTAAATTATGGAAAAAATAATTCCCCGTAAATAAAACATGAACTAAAAAAGTCCATGGATATCATAAAAATGAAATAATCACACAAACATAAATAACTAATTTCATAATGTGGGAATGAAAATTTTTTTACATCTAAAACTTACAGTTGAGGGCTCAGTGAAAACATCTGAAAAAAATCATCAATGCCTTATTCCGTGGCATCTAAAATATAATGTGTAAGGATTCAAATAAAACACACTATAAATTGACTCATGATAAGTAACGATTAATTTAGGGGCCATATAATTCCTTACATATAACTTACTATGTCCAATGCATTCCTAATATGAATAAACAATTCAATGTAAGCAACATGCATTAAATATCAATATTTTTCTTTATTGGAGGAATTGGCCTAAACAATATCTATAATTTTACACATTCATGATTATCAAAAACAATATAGAGAAATATTTTGGATGGTATATTATTAATAAACAATTAAAATAATATTTAACAAATTATGTTGACATACAAGAAAATAATTTACAGAGATTGTTGGAATATTTCTTTGGGAAAATGCAAGTTTCTAATTTAATAAATTTTTTATTAAAATTTTCAAAATTTAAAGAAACTATATTATTTTAAATTAACCATGTAAACTTATAAAGTAATATTTATATTATTTATTAGTCATGTGTCTATGAAATTATATTTAGCTTATATAAGATAAAAAATAATCCTCTTATACTTTTAGTAAAAGTCAAAAAGTACCTAATTCTGAAATATAGAGGAAGATTCCATTAATACTTTTTCAAAAGTAAAACATAGATAAGTATTTACTTATTAAATAATTGGATCATTTTAAAAGTATTATATAAAACATTTTCATAATATAAAGATGTTGAAGAAAAAAATTATCCCTACAGAGGTAATCCTGAATTTTGATGAGATTGTAAAATATAAAATTTACCTTTGGTTCAACTTCCCTCACATGAATTTGAAACACATATATAGTAAATATATATTCATTATGAATTTATTACAAAAAAACTCATATATATCTTACTGTATATTATTTACTAATTTCATTTTATCACCCATTTATTAAAAATTATTTTTCTAAATCACTATTTCGGGTGATTAATGCTTCGTTTTTCATGTATGTTTTGGTTCATTATTATTGGTCCTTGTACTATGATCATGTTTAAATAATATCTTGAAATTTAATTATGTTTTAACTATCATTATTATTCATTATATAAATTATTTTGTTCATCTAAAAAATTATATAGAGCCAAATGATCATCACGGTTCATGGAGACGGTAGGTCGTTCTAACACATGAACACTATTTCCATTTTTTGATGGATGGATGGAAAGAATGATAAATAATAAATATAATTATAGGAATAATTATTATGTACTATAAATTTTATATATTCATCATATAAATCCTTATTACCATCCAAATAAAACATAATTTTATAACAAATCACACTGCTTCATGGAGGGGGTAGTCAACATGTAACGCCCCGACCCCAACTACCCAGAGTCGGTGCATTACTTCGTAACATTGGAATGATCACAAAAGATCAAGTCTCGAAAGACCGATTAGTTTAGTAGCCTTGGAAACACTAGATACATTCATAAATGTTACATTACATCACAAAGTGAAAAACTATAACAACATAGTCTCCATAGTCCACACTTCTATCCTCTTCGGACTATCCCTATAGGTCATTCATAAAATACTTCTTCACATCCTGGAAAATATTAAAACATTGAAAGGGGTGAGCTCAGATGCTCAGTAAGGATAACAATATTGTGAAAGCTTTCATAAATAAACATTAACATTTAAGGAAATGTATAACTAAAACAAAAGCCTTTTTTAAACTTGAACTTCAGCATAATATGGAAAAAATAAAATTAAATAATTCAATTTACTTACTCACATGGATATTCTACTAGTCGAATATTCACATGCAATATAAATAACCACTTTCATAATGAGGGAATGTATAATGCCGGACATTCTGAAACATTTTGTCAAGGCCTCGGCCAAGACGTCTAAAATGATTAAGGCCTCGGCCAAAACCATAAATCAAATTGGGAAAGGGCAACGGCCAATTCCACGTCTAGTTGTCTCATGAGACCTACCGATGCATCGAGGAGCTATAGCGGGCTCCACCCGTCACTTATTAAGTCCAATACATTCCTCATATGAATAGGTTTAAACATATCATAAACCATAACATAATCGTATCACATAAAACATGCATAAAGGAAACATAACATTTCCACATTTCAATCACAAGATATCAATACAACACATTTATATAATAAAAACGCTTTCAAAACAATTTTCAATACCAAAATAAAAGAAAGTTAAAACTTTGTATTTATTTTTCATTAAAAAAATGATGGCTTGTAGAGGAAGCCGAAACTAAAATAACGGTCACGGCGGCAGAGAAGTCATTGTCACCGCATAAGTACGGAAAGAAAAACATTCCCTTTTGTCATTTAGCAAACCGCTTCGTATAAAAAAGATTCCTTTTGAATAAAAGTAAAAGTCAAAGGGGTTTATACACCGTATAAAAGAAAGTTGTGTATAAAACCAAATATGCCTCAATGAAAGGTGATTGAGATGAAGACCCTTACAAAGATCATTTTTTTAAAATATAGTACATATATTATGTGTATTCACTATAAGTACACATAAATAAAGTACACATACAAGATAGGACATAATAATATCATGACATAATTTGAAAGTAGAAGATTAACCCAAAGAATAGAAATTGGGTTAAGAAATTCCCTTACAAAGATCATTTATATAAAATAGATATATTATGTGTATTCACTATAATTACACATAAATAAAGTACAAATTCAAGATATGACATAATAATATCAAGACATAATTTTGAAGTAGGAGATTAACCCAAAGAATTGAAGTTGGGTTAAGAAATTCCCTTACCTTGCGTCTTGTCCTGACTCGACCGTTCTTTAACCTCCTGAATAATAAAATAGAGTTAATTACTATTTACTTAAGAACCTTTTTCATGTTCATTATTCCTTTTATATCCCTTATTACCATGTTATGAACATTATGTAATTATTTAAGTTAATAACGATCGTTTTGTCGATCTTTGGTACTTGAGTCAAAAATAAACTTCTTATAATTACAAGTTGTTCATGCGGTGAAATATCTATTATATCCAAAATTATATTCATGATGTAGATATCATATATATCATATATATACAGTATATACATTCATTTATAATATTACGTAACATTTAAAGGTAAGAAATGAAATGCACCGTTCATGGAGATGGTAAGCCGTACGTACGCATGAACGCTACTTTCATTTCAATTTCGTATTTAATGGAATGAAATCATAATTATATAAATGTATAATATAATTCCAGTACAATATAGTGTATAATACCATTTACTCCATCCTTTATACATCCCACATATGGCATTAACGATTCAAATCACTTTGAGGGGGCGGTAGTCCGCACTTCCTAAAATGAAATTATCGCGTTTTACCCGTAATGGAAATCATAAAGCATGCCATAAATGAGAAATACAGAAGCATAAGTAAAACATAAACATATTATATATCATATATAAAAATAGTGACATCTTAATGGCCACCTTTGAAGGTGTTATATGAGTGTTGAACAATCATCGTTTCGTGAGGCAGAAATTCTCCATCCACAGAAACCGTATGTTCTTTAACCATTAGATATAGGTGTGTATAAGTGTAGCTCTAATAATTCTTATAACAACATCCTAGTATATTGAGGATACTGGTGTTGTTACAAAAGAAATGAATAAAAAGAGTTTAGGGGTTTGGAGAAGAAAAATAAAACAAAACAACATTAGAAAAGACATTACCTCAAAATCGGGTAACTCTTTTTGATTTGAGCCAAAGGATTCATTGGGAAGAGTTCTGCCCAAAGTAAGGCTTCTAGGACTAATAGGGGGAAGTTGGGAGAGTATTTGGGTATAGTTTGGCCGAGCCAAATGGCTTGAAGGTGTGAATAAGGTGGGAGAGGTGGGGGCCTTTTATAAGTGGAGAGGAGGGGCTCTTTTGGAAAGATTTAAATGATACGTTATTTCACAATGCTTTTCGGATTCTAAAGGTCCCACACTTATATAATTCGAGTATAAGGTGATAAGGTTTCTAAATCTCCTCATCCAATAGGCTTTGGACAAGTGTATTCCTTGGATTTTGCATTATCTTCTCATTTTATTTAAATCGTTAAATAATGAGGTCATCGCTGCATCACAATGATGTCATAAATAATTTAATTTATTTAATGTCTAAAAATTAAAAAAAAAATACTATGATGTAGGAAATATATTTAGATTTTTAATTAATATTTATAGTCAAAATTTTGACTTGTGTAACCCCACTTAAAAACTGTTTTAGTAAAATAACTCATGTTTGTGTCAATTTAATTTTAACATTAAATAAATATATATTAATGTCATTTTCCAACTAAAGTGGCTCCATGGGGTCCCCAAGTTGACCCATGGGTTTTCTTGGTCGGACATGACTCTTCCAATAGGAGTAGGACAAGTGTCATGCTCATATCATATTATTAAAACATTGTTTTTACCTTAAACTACACTAATTACCTCTAATCGCGATTAAGAACTTAAAAGTTACTATTCACCAAAAAAATTATTTTAATCTCAATGAACCACATTTTACTTCTTAATGAAAATCATTTATGTCGGATTTTTGAAAATCAAACCACAGAAGTGGTAATATTTCATTTAAACGAAAAAATCAGTTATTTAACTACCACTTAGTGGTTTCACTATTCATCAAAAATTGATGTTTTTCAGAACAATGCCAAAATTTCACCCTAAGCTATAATTGATATTCCGAATTCAAAAATTATGTCTATTTTACAAGATTCCAAACATATAAGTTACATTAATTAATTTTATAAATAATTCCCGCTGTTACGACAAATAGCGTGTTTTTAAGAAACAATTTATATCAAAAGATTGGCAATTGTTTATGTCCAATTTCAATGTTAAATTAATTCTAATGACCACCATTGGATAAAATGGTAAAAATATATTCTAATTATACCTTAAAACCACTAAATAGTATAACTTATCACTATAAATTATTTTGATTAAAAAAGTTGTTTTAAGTATTTTTCACTATTCATAAAAATTTGGAAGTTCTCGGAAAATTACAAAAAATTCAACATAGGCTAATTTAAATATTAGGAATACAAAAATGAAGTCCATTTTGAAATTTAATATTTCTATAAATTTAAAATGTGGTTATTACTATTCATAACGGCTACTTTGATTAGTTGCGGTGTGTTAGAACTCGAACTTGCGTACAATGCAAGCTATTTCATTATTGAAAGAGAGGCGTATCGTGGAAGCTCGGGGTGTTACATTCTACCCTACTTCAATAAATTGCATCCTCGCAATTTAAAATTTTTCTTTGAAAATAAAAGGTTGAAAATAGAAAATATCTTTGAGGAAAACCCACATCGGAAATAAGGTTAATAAATATATAACATTAAAAGAAAGCAAGATAAGTACAAAGGTCACCCGATATAGCCCATTATAGGATTCTATGAAAATATGGATATGGAGGAGAAACAAACCATCAAGGTCTGATGGGGAGTTATAGAAAACAGGATTAAGAGAAAGTTTAACCACAAGAAAATCACAAACTTGTGATTGGTTAAACAGTCATTGAATCCCCAGTTGGAAAAGTTAACCGACATCATTTTTGTTTTAAGTTACCTTTTATAATGTTGAGGAATTTATTTAGGAGATTTACTAAGAACGTAAGGGAATATACATACTTGTTATGTATACTTTCATTCGTTAATAAATTTTTACCACAAACCCAACTTTTACCTCAAATGGTAACGAAACTCATAAATATTCTATTTATCCTAATTGTATAAGGTTCCAAATGTTAACACATACCATTTAGATTAGTAAAACTATTTTGTAATAACCAGGGACTTCCTGTAGGCTAGTGGTAGAAAATAAAGGCTTGTCGCACTATGGTTGTGGGTTCGATTCCTGCAGCTTTGTCCAACGCGATGGGTTATGCCCCACCCTGCAGGTTACCCTTTTCCTAAAACTATAGTATTATAATATTCCAAAAATAATCTTCAGAAATTCTTTAACCTTAAACAATATTATCCATGGTTCAACTTAATTAATTCCAACCTTAATAGTTATCCAAAATACCTCCGTCCAGACTTTCTCTAAAAGGTCTCTAAATTCCAAAATCAATTGTAACATCAGATTCCCCAAACAAAGAAAAGTTTCTCTTATTGTCACATACTAAAAATATGATTACCTTAATCATATTAAAACCTTACTAAAATCAACAAGTACTGCAGTACAATCCATATATATATATATATCACATTATTATAATAACCAAAATATAATCCATGAGTCCAAAATAACCAATACATTAGTTATTCTGCTTCAACTGTAGTAACAGCATAATATTGTCCTTGATCCCTTGTCCTTTTCTGAGGTAAGTTTCCCTGATGCTTAGGACATTCATTTTCATAATAACCCATTTCTCTACAATTATAGCATTCAACATTGATAGCCTCTTTCTTTCCCTTGCAATCACGAGCCTGGTGACCCTTTTCTCCACATTTATAACAAACTCCCATTCCTTTTAGGGACGTACCAGGGTGATTATTCCCACAATTATCACATAATGGAAAATCATTCTTTCCCTTTTTCCCTTTATCTGTCTCTTGTTCCACCGTTCTCTTCTTCTCTTGCTTTACTTTGTTGTCATAAGACTTAGAGAATTCCTTTTCTGTCGTGATAGCACACGAGACAATATCTTCGTATGATGAGAAGGATTGTGATACTAAAGCTCGACGGAGAAATGGTTTTAACCCATAAAAGAAACGATCAATCTTACTCCTTGGGTTACGTATATAATCGGCAGCATGCCTCGCTATCCTTGTAAAGTTAGCCTCATACATTGCGACATTCTCATCCTCCTTTTGTCTCAGACTCAAAAATTTTCTTTCCATATCTGCTCGATGGTCACGAGGAAAATATTTTTCTAAAAACAGATCTTTGAACTCCCTCCATTCCATATTCGATACTTCATCATCTTCCTTTGTGTTTTGAATCAGCGACCACCACTGATCGGCATCTCCAGTGAGGCGGTAAACTGCCATGACAACCTTCTCCCTTTCGTTACTCCCCAAGGCATGGAATATTTTTTCTAAGGAATTTATCCATTGCTCAGCTACTAATGGATTTGTACCCCCATTAAATGTTGGCGGTTGTTTCCTCATGAAGCGGTCTAACATTGATCCTCCACGTTGCGGATCAGGGTGCTCCATACGAGTAAGGTTATTATTCATAACCTGCGTGAGTTGTCCCAGTACGGTGAGAAGCTGATAGGCACCAGTTGTATCACTAGCTCCACCATAATTATCATGAGCAGGAGGGAAATCCCTACACGGAATGCGTGCATTGATACGGTTTCCATTCCTTCTACTAGGCGCCATCTGTAAACAATGGCATAAACTAGATTAGTTTATGAATTAAAATACATAATTCCATACTTGTAAAACACTTTATATAAATTGAACTATTTATGGATATAATCCATAATCATAAAAAGAAATGTTTCCTTTGAGGAAGTATATACTCATAACCCTTCATAGTGGTTTGTAAGGAAAATTAGAATTATCCTAAGCATATCCCCCGAGAGTGTCGTAACCAAGAGTGCAGCAAGGCCCGTTGTCGTGCACCAGTTCCCGTTCGAGTCTAGCTCAAAGCGGTGTTTTCGGGTTTTACCCCTAGGTACATCTGTGCCAGAGCTGCCTCTACTTGATCGTATCCAGATAGGGATGTATTGCTCGGAAAACTCACAAAATCTTTACAATAACAAAATTCTAGGAAGTTATTCTATATTAATCCTCAAAGTCTATATTTGGGCTATGTGCTCTAGTCAGAGTTTATCTAAATCTAGCTTCCAAGGTTAGTACTAAACTCCCTCTGATACCAACTGTAACGCCCCGACCCCAACTACCCAGAGTCGGTGCATTACTTTGTAACATTGGCATGATCACAAAAGATCAAGTATCGAAAGACCGATTAGTTTAGTAGCCTTGGAAACACTAGATACATTCATAAATGTTACATTACATCACAAAGTGAAAAACTATAATAACATAGTCTCCATAGTCCACACTTCTATCCTCTTCGTACTATCCCTGTAGGACAATCATAAAATACTTCTTCACATCCTGGAAAATATTAAAACATTGAAAGGGGTGAGCTCAGATTCTCAGTAAGGATAACAATATTGCGGATGCTTTCATAAATAAACATTAACATTTAAGGCAATGTATAACTAAGACAAAAGCCTTTTTTAAACTTGAACTTCAGCATAATATGGAAAAAATAAAATTAAATAATGCCATTTACTTACTCACATGGATATTCTACTAGTCGAATATTCACATGCAATATCAATAACCACTTTCATAATGAGGGAATGTATAATGCCGGACATTCTGAAACATTTTGTCAAGGCCTCGGCCAAGACGTCTAAAATGATTAAGGCCTCAGCCAAAACCATAAATCAAATTGGGAAAGGGACTCGGCCAATTCCACGTCTAGTTGTCTCATGAGACCTACCGATGCATCGAGGAGCTATAGCGGGCTCCACCCGTCACTTATTAAGTCCAATACATTCCTCATATGAATAGGTTTAAACATATCATAAACCATAACATAATCGTATCACATAAAACATGCATAAAGGAAACATAACATTTCCACATTTCAATCACAAGATATCAATACAACACATTTATATAATAAAAATGTTTTCAAAACAATTTTCAATACCAAAATAAAAGAAAGTTAAAACTTTGTATTTATTTTTCATTAAAAAAATGATGGCTTGTAGAAGAAGCTGAAACTAAAATAACTGTCACGGTGGCAGAAAAAGCCGTTGTCACCGCATAAGTACGGAAAGAAAAACATTCCCTTTTTTCATTTAGCAAAACGCTTCGTATAAAAAAGATTCCTTTTGAATAAACATAAAATTCAAAGGGGTTTATACACCGTATAAAAGAAAGTTGTGTATAAAACCAAATATGCCTCAAGGAAAGGTGATTGAGACGAAGACCCTTACAAAGATCATTTTTTTAAAATATAGTAGATATATTATGTGTATTCACTATAAGTACACATAAATAAAGTACACATACAAGATAGGACATAATAATATCATGACATAATTTGAAAGTAGAAGATTAACCCAAAGAATAGAAATTGGGTTAAGAAATTCCCTTAAAAAGATCATTTATATAAAATAGATATATTATGTGTATCTATAATTACACATAAATAAAGTACAAATTCAAGATATGACATAATAATATCAAGACAAAATTTTGAAGTAGGAGATTAACCCAAAGAATGGAAGTTGGGTTAAGAAATTCCCTTACCTTGCGTCCTGTCCTGACTCGACCGTTCTTTAACCACCTGAATAATAAAATAGAGTTAATTACTATTTACTTAAGAACCTTTTTCATGTTCATTATTCCTTTTATATCCCTTATTACCATGTTATGAACATTATGTAATTATTTAAGGTAATAACGGTCATTTTGTCAATCTTTGGTACTTGAGTCAAAAATAAACTTCTTATAATTACAAGTTGTTCATGTGGTGAAATATCCATTATATCCAGAATTATATTCATGATGTAGATATCATATATATCATATATATACAGTATATACATTCATTTATAATATTACGTAACATTTAGAGGTAAGAAATGAAATGCACCGTTCATGGAGACGGTAAGCCGTACGTACGCATGAACGCTACTTTCATTTCAATTTCGTATTTAATGGAATGAAATCATAATTATATAAATGTATAATATAATTCCAGTACATTATTGTGTATAATACCATTTACTACATCCTTTATACATCCCACACATTGCATTAACGATTCAAATCACTTTGAGGGGGCGGTAGTCCGCACTTCCTAAAATGAAATTATCTCGTTTTACCCATAATGGAAATCATAAAGCATGCCATAAATGAGAAATACAGAAGCATAAGTAAAACATAAACATATTATATATCATATATAAAAATAGTGACATCATAATGGCCACCTTTGAAGGTGTTATATGAGTGTTGAACAATCATCGTTTCGTGAGGCAGAAATTCGCCATCCACAGAAACCGTATGTTCTTTAACCATTAGATATAGGTGTGTGTAAGTGTAGCTCGAATACTTTTTATAACAACATACTAGTATATTGAGTATACTGGTGTTGTTACAAAAGAAATGAATAAAAAGAGTTTAGGGGGTCGGAGAAGAAAAATAAAACAAAACAACATTAGAAAAGACATTACCTCAAAATCGGGTAACTCTTTTTGATTTGAGCCAAGGCTACCTTGGGAAGAGTTCTGCCCAAAGTAAGGCTTCTAGGAGTAATAGGGGGAAGTTGGGAGAGTATTTGGGCAGAGTTTGGCCGAGCCAAATGGATTGAAGGTGTGAATAAGGTGGGAGAGGTGGGGGCCTTTTATAAGTGGAGAGGAGGGGCTCTTTTGGAAAGATTGAAATGTTACATTATTTCACAATGCTTTTCGGATTCTAAAGGTCCCACACATATATAATTCGAGGCTAAGGTGATAAGGTTTCGAAATCTCCTCATCCAATAGGCTTTGGAAAAGTGTATGCCTTGGATTTTGCATTATCTTCTCATTTTATTTAAATCGTTAAATAATGAGGTCATCGCTGCATCACAATGATGTCATAAATAATTTAATTTATTTAATGTCTAAAAATTATAAAAAAAAATACTATGATGTAGGAATTTTTTTTAGCTTTCTAATTAATATTTATAGTCAAAATTTGGACTTGTGTAACCCCACTTAAAAAATGTTTTAGTAAAATAACTCATGTTTGTGTCAATTTAATTTTAACATTAAATAAATATATATTAATGACATTTTCCAACTAAAGTGGCTCCATGGGGTCCCCAAGTTGACCCATGGGTTTTCTTGGTCGGCCATGACTCATCCAATGGGAGTAGGACAAGTGTCAAGCTCATATCATATTATTAAAACATTGTTTTTACCTTAAACTACACTAATTACCTCTAATCGCGATTAAGAACTTAAAAGTTACTATTCACCAAAAAAATTATTTTAATCTCATTGAACCACATTTTACTTCTTAATGACAATCATGTATGTAGGATTTTTGAAAATCAAACCACAGAAGTGGTAATATTTCATTTAAACGAAAAATCAGTTATTTAACTACCACTTAGTGGTTTCACTATTCATCAAAAATTGATGTTTTTCAGAACAATGCCAAAATTTCACCCTAAGCTATAATTGATATTCCGAATTCAAAAATGATGTCTATTTTACAAAATTCCAAACATATAAGTTGCATTAATTAATTTTATAATTAATTCCCACTGTTACGAAAAATAACGTGTTTTTAAGAAACAATTTATATCAAAAGATTGGCAATTGTTTATGTCCAATTTCAATGTTAAATTAATTCTAATGACCACCATTGGATAAAATGGTAAAAATATATTCTAATTATACCTTAAAACCACTAAATAGTATAACTTATCACTATGAATTATTTTGATTAAAAAAGTTGTTTTAAGTATTTTTCACTATTCATAAAAATTTGGAAGTTCTCGGAAAATTACAAAAAATTCAACATAGGCTAATTTAAATATTAGGAATACAAAAATGAAGTCCATTTTGAAATTTAAAATTTCTATAAATTTAAAAGGTGGTTATTACTATTCATAACGGCTACTTTGATTAGTTGCGGTGTGTTAGAACTCGAACTTGCGTACAATGCAAGCTATTTCATTATTGAAAGAGAGGCGTATCGTGGAAGCTCGGGGTGTTACACAACATGTACACCTGAAAGACATTATTCCATTTTAATGGATTTGAAGGTAAGAAGTGGGATGTAATATTATAACTATAGGGGAATAATTATATAATAATTATAATATATATTCATTAAAGTCATCATAATAAATATCCATTGAATATGGTGGAGGAAAATTAATTGTATTGGTATGGGGATACAGTAGGTTATACGTACAAATGAGCATTACCTTAACTTCCCATTTGATGGGAAAAGGGTGGATAATGGTTATTTTATAATAACACTAAATATTAAGTATATTTCTGATACCAAAATTTTTATTTTATTATAAATACTATATATTAATGTGATCTAAAGAAGATGTAAAGAAATAGAGTGACTGTTTAAGGTGATTACCTCTCCATTGAATTAAATATATTAAATATATGATAATAGGGTTGGGTTTTTGGGATGAAAAAACATTTATAAAACATATAATATAATTTATAATTAATTTACTTATGTTTTTATTGATATAGAAGGTTTGATATAGTACAAAGAAGTGAGGTAAGAGGTTCCCTTTAACAATTGAGGTGAGGTTAACTTTTGTAATTTCTTAAAGGATTGAATTATAATAAATTAATTCAAAAGATAATTTCTTCAAAATGGAATGGTATAAAAATATAGTGTATTATATGGTTGAAAACCCATCAAATAATAAAATTTTGACCAGTTTTTTGGTGTTTAAAGCATTATATTTTGTTTTAACCCCCTAGTTAACCTATTTTAACACTCACTACAGTATCATATTTTTCACTATTAAAGGGATATAATTTTATATATAAGTTAAAAATAGAATCATTACATGAAAAGAAATAAAATTTTATACAATATAATTCCCCCTTTTCCACTTTTGATATTTTAATTTTTGATAAATATTTAATAAAATATTATTTTGATAAATTATCATTAATTTTAATTTTGACACTATTCATTCAATTTGACATAAAATATATAATGAAAGGGTTTTATTTTTAATATATTACATTTTAACATAAAACATATGTGTCATATGATTCAAAAAATTCATGGAATACTACAAATCACTCAAAAGTTATCACATTTAATTATTTTAATATCATTTAATTTATTTTTTTGTTA
This sequence comes from Viscum album, assembly GCA_963277665.1. NCBI lineage: Eukaryota > Viridiplantae > Streptophyta > Magnoliopsida > Santalales > Viscaceae > Viscum > Viscum album. The sequence goes on along the minus strand of OY728166.1, from coordinate 156,113,774 downwards.
TTTAAACAAATAATTTATTATCGTTATGAAAGTATTTAAGGTAATTATATAATCAAAAAATATGTAAATAAATTTTCACCATGTGTATAATTTATCTATTCATAACATTGACATTTATATTAATTCATTACATGATATTTTTTCTTCGTGGATACAAAATAGTAATTAAAAGCAAAGATTGTGACATTTTTCAGCCATTTTAATTTAAATATTATATTTGTCATTTCCATGTAAATTTTTCCATTAAATTGATAATTATTTATAATAAGGTGATAAAGGTAGAATTACATTCATTCTATATGAATTTTGATGTAATATTATGACCTTATCACTTAATTTAAATCTAGGTTAACCTGATTTACTCTTTTCTAGGGAGATTTTACCATAATTACTATTCATAATGAAAACAATAAAAGGGAACCTTTATAAAAAATTTATACAACTAATTAAAAATATTAAATATAATTTTTATGATTCAATTAACATATTTTTCTGAAATTTATTTTAAAATATGTGTGTAGAATGAAAAAGAAAACAATTTATAAAAAAATACAGTTTTTAATCATACAACTGGATTTATTATTATCATATTCATAGTAAAAAAAATTATTAATATTAAGAAGTTTTATTGAATATATAATATTTAAATTTCATTAAAATCATTCTTCAATAATGACTAAATCAATTTATTAATATATAAATATATTGTGTGACAGAATTTTTTTTAGAAAATCATTTCTTTCATTTTCAAATAATTTTTTATTGCTAACAAAAGCCTTTATTTTATAAATGTGTCAACCATATAATTTTCATAATTCAGTTATTACGATTCATACCAACCTATTTAAACATTTATGTTATAACTATCACATAATAATTTATCACAGATCATTTGATCTCAGTGTTGCATGCACCACGTGCTATTGATGAGATTAAATTTATTTCAAATGAGACATAACATAAAATATTGGAGTTTTAAAGACCATAATATATTGTAATCTTTTATAGTATTTTTTATTTAATTTTTACATTAATTTGTTTTTTAATGGGAATCTTGGCATGTTGTTGGATGCTAACATTGGACATTATGTAGTTATGCCTACGACCACAATAAAAGGGGCTTAAAGGGTCACAAACTATGTGAATCCAAAAAGTTACTTAATTTCAAGAATTAAATTATAAAAGTTTTAATAAATAATATTTACTATTTTTTGGTTGATCTATATTATTTTATCAAAATCTAACCACCATTTTTTTTCTAAATTAGAAATTTCTGCAAAAAATGTAATTTTTTCTGTCAGATTCATCTAAGGGGTAAAATCGTCGTATTACCCTACAATAAAAAATTTAATAATTTTTATAAACATTCTATTGGTCCAAAAATACGGTGTTTATCCATATACAGGAGTTTTTTGTATTTTTGATCATTTTTAATTTTCATGGAATAATTAAAAATTAATATATAATTAAATAAATTTTAATTTATTTTCAGATGTGTGTTAATATATATCATTTTAATGGACTATTAGAACGAGATTCCATAATTTCCATTGATATATAAATGGGTGGTTTTTCCTAGTCCTGGCATAAACATATTTGGGGTGATGGGACTAGCCCCCTTTTTCATTTTCTTTTCTTTTAATCCTTTTCTTTTAAATTTTTCTTTTCATCTTCCCACCATTAATTTTTGTGTACAACCATATGGATTTAACTTTATTATAACAAGGTATAACAAGGTATAGGTATCTACATAGATATAGGAATAGAGTATTGGAGTTTCCACCACATAGTTTAGGAGGATCTGGAATGTAGTGCTATAGCTGCAGATTGCGAAATCAAGCGAAGCTTCAGATGATTATTCCTAGATAAAGTAAATTTTTATGTTTTTACATAAATATACGTATATTTAACATTTCCTATTTTCACTGACTAAGACCCCTTGAGCGTTGATCTATATATTTTGGGGAGAAATGAGGTTTCATTCTTATTTGAGGGGTTTCTCATTCGGAAATTCCGATCAGATGATGTGTATTTCAAGATCACAACTCATTTTATCTTCACATTTAAGAAGATTAAATTTTAAAAGTTAAATTCTATGTACATAGAATATATTTTTTGTACAATAACTTGTCTTTGTAGTCGATTACATGACCATACAACCCGTGTGAGGGAACATGGCCATATTGAGAACACAGTTAGACCCCACATGGGTCACATTCCTTGATGAAGAATATGACCATGAAAAATATATTTCCATGCCTTGTAATTACATTGGTAGGTACCCCATATGTGGTATACGACATGTACATGGGTTTTATAAGAATGTTCCAGTTGAGGTACGCATGCATGTGGAGATTTCCTGATAGATGTTGTGTACTAGGGAATACACACCGGGTACTCCTCCCTCGCTACCCTTTTGAGGGTTTTCTCATATTTTTATATCACCATGTCATAATTGAAAACATGATAATTATATCTTTAGTATGTTTCTATATTGATTACTATGTTTAAACCATTGTGGTGTTTTAAGGACTCCAATGAGGTTTTTATGTTTTTTTACTAAACATAGTGATTCTTCATCTGAAAATCAAGTCCATCCTTCTCCAAAGAGTGAGACCATCGAGTTGAGGTGGTCTTTGAGAATTTTCCCTATACTTCTATTCGAAGAAATTTTATTTTATGATAAGAGTTTTTCTTATTTTTTTACCATGAGGATCATGTATAGGGTTCCTCTTCCTTACTCTAGTTTCTGAGGGTCCTTGTGGGACACTTTCTCTTACATGTTAACTTAGGGAATCTTTTATAGGATCCCTCTACCTATTTATAAATCCAAGGATCCCATGTATTATGACTTATATCATGTAGACTAAAATTTAGGCTCCCATTTAGGATTCCAAAAACTATATACCATCTTCAAGGATCCCACGTAAGATTCCACTCTAGTGTTTTGACATGAGAGAATCAATGGGTGCCCTAGTGTTTGGCTGACCTTCAGTAAGTGCATTCGAGGTTTTGGTAGAGAGGGCAGCAGGTTTAACCTTAGAACCACTTCCAAGCATGTAGGATGAGGGGGATATGGATATAGTGGTTGTTTTATACATTCTACAACCATAAAACTTTTTTTAGGCTTTAATTATTTTATTTCTAATATAGTGATGACTTCTGGAAGTGCTTCATTATAGTTGGATGATAATCCAGACATGATGTGATATGGTAGGATTGACCAGTGTTACTCCATGGGGTCCCAATTTTGAGACACTTATATATTTTATTGTGATTAGAGATGTATTTCAAATGATTTAGCTTATGAAATATTATTTATTTTTATATTTTTGGGATTGACATACGTATTCACTAGGATTCGGATTTTGAGCCCTATGACTCTGATATTCGGGCATGTAGTCCCAATGATTATGTTGTTTGGTCACAATGTTACAGTTGATTGGGATGGTCATGTAATGGGGATAATTACAAACTTCGTAATCAATTACATGATAATTTTGTTGGACATGGCACACATAATTAATGATCTGAAATATACTTCATGGATGATTACACTCTTTTCAACTGATACATAGAATGATCCCTAGGGTCGGGTGAATAGACCATCATTTCATCTCTAATATATAAATATAGGGTACATGGGTATTGAGTGGTTTATATTAATGGATATTGAATATTTAATTGTATATGGAGAGCATTCAATTTATTTAACACCTAATGTTCATCCCCTTAGGGATTATTTGAGTTGTAGTCTCATGATTTCCTACTGGTTAGGACAGAGGATTTAGATATTGGGATATATTTATACGGTTTTAGTGGTGTATAACCGATCTATGTGACAATTTATAGGAAGAATTTTTATTTCCTATAATATATAATTATATTTATTATATTTGAGTACGTGTGATATCATGGCTTGGAAATGTATCCCCTTATGGGGACATAGATTTCTCAAAGATATTTATGCTGCCAGCCATATAAGTTATTGTCAATAGGTATTACAGACATAGGGATTAACATAATTATACATTACATGAGTGCTACAACATTTAGATAAATTTCTATTTAACATTGTTTCTAGGAGAACATGATTATATACCCAAGGATCGACTATTGTTGATTTATGTCATTTTCACCCTACACATGTATTTAAATTTATATATATATATCTCTATATTTGGTAATTTATATATAAATACACATAAATATATGTAAAAATTATGGAGCCTTACCTAGTTGACTGGGATCACAGGCCCAAGGTTTGACTCTGGTTTCACATGATTTATGTTTTTAACATTTCAATTGTGTCTCGACTAGGTTGATCATATTGAATGGGAATTCACTTATGAAAACATATTTATTGTTTAATAATTGGGGTGAAGTACTGATATTGTTTCTAAATACTATACATAAAACTTTGGGTTCATGAAGGCTTTATGTATTTTTTCCAGGTTGAGCACATATTTTATCATGGATAGGCATGAAACTTAAGGTTGTATGATAGAGTGTAGTTTCTCATTTTGATTCTTATGATTATGGTGGAGTATTTTGACAGTGTATAGAGAATATTTATGTGGTGTGTCTCAGATTATGTAGTAGATACCTACCCTTTTATTTCAGTTAATTTATATAATCAAGTATATGTTATCATCTCAATGGATGATATATTTTATATATATGAAACGAATATATGAGATTTTATAGTATTTCATTTATTATTAAAACATGTTTCAATTTTGATTATTTACTACTTCTATATTGTATTTTTTTACTTGTTTGGATGATATATAACCATTTATGTGATTTATTACTCTGATATGGAGCATATTATCTTTATGGACACATTTTAGACTCTCACTGCTAGTCGGAAGCATTTGGTATATGGAGAGGAGATCTTGAGGCCTTGTGGTGAACTGACATGGACTTCCTATTTAGTAGAATTTGGTTTATGATGATACAAATTGGGATCAGGGGTGTTCTTTTTCTATTATGATGCATTTTAGAAAACATTAGAAAGGAGTATTATAATTGTGTTAGAATGTTTTATAACTACTAAAATGGTACACAAAGAACACTTTTTTATATAATAATTCTTTGTTTCTAGTTATCTTGGATTTTCAAATTTGTGATGTTATAATTGAATATTATTTTTTATTTGATCAATAGACATGTTGTGTTGATGTTATCATTTTTTACCGATTTATGACTCTTAGTCCATTCGTATGATTCCATTGACTAATTTATAATCCTAGATATAAAAGGAAATAGGTGTCTCATGAATAAATTTTTCCATTATGGATTCACATGTTATAGAACTAATATTGTATGATTTTACTGAAACCAAAGGTCATTTATTTAAGGATTTAACAAAAACCTAAATTGTGTTTTCTTGATAGGTTCATAGTGTAATTATACCGAATGGGTCAAACATCCGTATATAGTACCTATGGATGGAATTATATGTGGATCTATTGTAAAAAACTTTTAATGAGTTTGAGGACTCAGTCCTTGTACTTGTAAACTACCATGACCATAGTAGGATGAGATGGAATATTTTAGCTAGAAATTAGAACTTTTTTAGGGGTTTTTTATTAGGTTTGATAATTTAAAGTGGCAGTAACAACCTATAATGTGTTTTCCAACATATAATGTTATGCCATTTTACTAAACCAAACTGTTTTCTTATGATATGATTGAACTCATTGTGGTTTTAGAGTGAACATATTTTTGAACCTCCTAGTTGCACCTTGGTAATTGATGTTTTCATTTTAGTGGATCAATTAAGGTAACTTTATATGGAGAAAATAAACAACTAAACATTTATAGTGAACATGACCTCGGGGGAGTATAAACATATATAGATCCTCAATGAGTGTTAGTTTATTATTCGTCATATGTTTATATCATGAACTTTAATTAGAAGTCCTTATAAGGATGACGAGAAAGGATAAAGTCCGTAATATTCATAGTCTTCATGGTTTTAACATTAATAGGGTTGTTCTATCTTTACCTCGCTTTCATTTTCTTGAAATTTGTGCTAGATGGTGGGACCTTGATACCCTGTTTTGAGACTTCTTTAGAAGGGATAGGTGGGTGATGTATATGCCCCCCATTTTAAATCATAACATCATATATTGATTTTTAATTTGGTTAAGGAAAACTTTTCTCTAGGTTTTTATTGGATTTATATATGGATTTTTAGGAATTTATATAGGATATAAACTTATTTAAGACCAATGCAAAATTAGTTCTTGAGTTTTGTCACAAGGATGATTAATGCCTTCGATTTCTAAATAAGCCCCTAGGATTATTATTTTTTAGACTTGATTCTATATGAAGTACTTTCTAGGTGGTTGGACCTATAAAATAGTGATTACAATATTACCCAGTGGTCAAAGAATGGGGTGACTGATTCTGATTTGATTGACAGTGTGTAATGGGTGGTCCTGGAATAAATCATGTCAAGGGTATAGTTCTCTATTTTTAAGGGGAGTTAGAAGGGAGATTTTAGATTAATTAGAATAACATGCCATGAAGAATGGTCATATAACCATATAATGGATGACCTATGAGAGCATGATTCAGGTTATAAATGTACACATTATTCGTGCATTTTACTCTTTAAATCATAAATCGAAGAGTGGTATTGTGTGATCCAAGGACTGAGGGTTTTAAAATCATGATTTAGGAATAGTATCCATGAGATATGATAAAACAATGATTTTCCATATATGATAAAGGATATATCAAGAATAAATTGGGTTCCCTGAGGATATAGACCAATGTTAGGTCCTGGAAACACATTGTCAAGACATGTGCTGTAAGGAGTTGGTTAAAGGAAAGAATATCCTGGTTTGAAGCGAGTGTTCATTAAAGGGATCTATACATGCCCATCGATGGAATATTTGTGTTATCCTAGTTTTAGGTTACCATGATCTATCTTGAAATCATCCAATTTACATAGAGAGTGAATCAATTATACATAGATATTCTTAAATATATTTCTTGATTTTTTGATTGAACATGTTGAGGTTGTGATCATGGAATTTTATAAGGTAATCCATATGGTAGGGAGTGAAGCATTAGCCATTTGTGGTTAGTGAGGCACATTTTTAGTTGATATATATATTTTCCATGGAAACTATTCTTGAGAAGCGAGAATGGGATGTGTTATAAGGCGATGGTATGGATAATCATATGGTGGAGAGTGTTAGACTGGCCAGGGATAAATGTCTCCCATATAGTAAAATTATTGATATTATGCAACTGGTCATTGGAAATACATGACATCATAGTTGTGTATATGACCTATATGATATCATTAATATATTTTACCACAAATTTCACTTGGGTAGGAGAAGTATTATAGTCAATAGGTTGTAATTATGCATCTGTAACTAAATAAGAAATTTGAGAATAGATTTGGATTTTTTTCTATTAGATGATTGTATGTTGGTAAAATGGTCAATTTAACCTATTATATGACCTCAAAATATTTTTCGAATGACATTTTTGGTCTTAAAATATGGGTTTTACCTTGGAATATGAGTTTTTTGGAATTATGAACCGTTCCAAATTTCATATAATAATTAAAATTTAATATATATTTAATTAAATAATTATTTATTTTCACATGTTTGATCAGATATATATATTGAATATAGTGTCAAATTTAGATTTTTTTTATCCTCCATTGAGTCGGTAATGGTGGATTTCTCCTTGGAGAGACATAAACTCGTAGAGGGTACTAAGGTCAGGCATGAGCCCCATTTTCTTTTTCTTTTCTTTTAATCATTTTCCAATTTTCATCAATTATTTCTCCTTTAGATTCTCGTGTATGACCCCTATGTATTCCCCGTCACACAAAATAGAGATAAAAAGGGAGATTAGATATATATATATAAGTATATAAGAATAGAGGTACTTCTACAAGGATTGGGAGGATCCATATCGTCGTTCGATAACTACAGATCGCATAAACGAGCGAAGCTTCTACGGATTCCTCCCAAATGTAGTTTTTTTATTTTTTGAAGGAAATAAAAATATATTTACCATTTTAAATTATTGAGATAACAATTATAAATTATTATTAACCCTCAAGGGTGGATCTATATCTTGGGGGGAAGTGTTTCATGCCAATTTGATGGGTTTCTCATCTGAAAATCCAGATCACACAACATGTAATTCATGAAAACACACCACGTGTTATTTCCGTTGGGGGAATATGACCATTTTAGAAGCAATATTAAGGTATTGTGTATTGATGAGATGTACGGGTAAATGTATGTGTAGCTGAGTACATGGAATGACATACCATGTGAAGGAACATGGTAATGTTGTGTATACATTTAGAATTTAAGGGCTCTACACACCATGTAGAAGAAATAGCTGGAAAAAAATGCATTTCCAGGCCATGAGAGGTACATGGGTGGGTACCAAATGTAGGGTAAACACAATATATCTATTATATACACCATCTACTTGGTGTATACATTCCATTTACAACTCAGGTACATGATCATGTGGGGATTTGATGGTACAAAGTGTGTATTGGGGATACACATAGTGTACTACACCCTTGCTACCCTTTTTAGGGTTTTTTGTATCATTTTTCTCTAGACTCATAATTAGAAACATTAGTAGTTCTTATTGAGTATATTTTTGTATAGATCACTATGGTGAAATCCTTGAAGATTTTTGAGGAATCTTAGGAGTCATTTCAAGATTTTTACAAAATAATTATGTTCTTCCTTTTGTAATAAAATCCATCTATCTCGTGAGATTGAGACTCTTGATCTCTTATGGGGCATGATACACCTCTCTAAAATGTTATATAAGGACATTTACATTTAGTCTATGAGGATATCTTATTTTTGACCTAGAATATCCTTCGTAGGATTCCTCTACCTTACTACTATTTCTGAGGGTCCCCTATGGGAAAATATCACTTAAAAGTAGCGAATCCCTGGTAGGATACCTATACCTATTTTCTATTCAAAGGGTCCCATGTACGATATATTTTCTTGTTTAAATAGTTATTTAGGGTCCCATGTAGGTTATATAATCGTATTTACCATCTTTAAGGATCATAAGTAGGATGCATCTCTAATGTTTTGACCTGATAGACACAATGTGTTCCATTATTTCTTGACCAAACCTAAGTTAGTGAGTTGGAGGTTTGGGTAGTGATGGTAGTGGGTGTCACTTTATAACTCATTCTACACATTTATGGTTATATGACTATTGTAGTAGTGGTGGGTTTAGGCATTAGACTACACTCACTCTTTTATTTATGCTTTCACTTATTTATTGTGGATCTAATGATGATTTTCAATGGTTTTTCCAACATGTTAGCTATTTATCCTAAAAAAAATTGATATGGAAGGGATTTTAATAGGCACTCCCAATTGTTTGGATTGTATTTGTTTTTATAGTTTTTTTTATTTTCTTGGGATTCCTAGATTTATTTCTTGGGATCCATCTTTTGTACCATGTGATTTTAAAATTTCTGCATAGAATGCCTATTATTATGATTCTCGGGAATGGAATCCAGAGTGATTGTGATGCTTGAGTGATGGGGATGATTATGCTCACCATTATTGATTACTTAATTAGGGGTTTGTACATGGCGCTCCTCACCATTTATTTGAAATATACTTAATGGATGATTACTCTCTCCTTTAACGATACCTAGGATGCTTGAAGGAGTTTGGTGGACAAACCAATACTGCATTTCTTAGAAATAATTCTTGAGAATGCGGATATTAATCCATTTATATGAATGGATGTTGATAATGTAATTGTATCAATAGAAAATTCCATTTATAGATTTCCTAAGGGTAATCCCATTAGGGATTATCCATGTCACAATATAAGGATTTCCTATGGACCAATATCAAGAATTTTTACATCTTATTGGATTTACATGGCTTTTGTGGTATTGAATCCAACTCCATGACCATTTATTGGGTGTTTGGTTATTACTTGGAATCCTTCATTACAGTTATTAGAGGTGAGTACATGTGATCCAAGGGAAATGATATGTATTTCTATGTGGTTATGTATCTTACTTAGAATAATTTATAGTGTTGACCAAAGTAGGTACTATCAATCGGGATTATGGACGTAGGGATCAACGAAATTATAAAAATCATGAGTGATACAACATCTTTCTCAATTCCATTTTCAGAAGACATCTAGACAACAGACATTATAGTTCCAAGGATTTAATACTGTTAATTTATTCTATTTTTACCATAGGTATGTATATAAAAATTTATGTATATATATATGTGTGTGTGTGTGTGTGTTTTGGAATTTATATATACACAAAGAAACCATATATATATATAAGTATACATGATGGAACCTTTCCAAATTGACCAGTATCATAGAAATAATTATAAACTATAGATTCACTTGATTTTTTTGTTTAACCTTTCAATTATATCTCATCTATGCTGAGATTATTTCAATGATCTTGATCTTATGATAGTAGATTCATAGGTTCATCATTGGGGATCGATACTGAGATTATTTCTCTCCCCTATAAATGCAGTTTAGTGTGTGGGTAGAATTTATGTCTTCTTTTATAGGTTGTACAAAAATATCATGATGGATTGGGCTGATGCACAAGGTTTCATGATCAACTAGAGTTTTTGTTAGGATTCTTATGACTGGGCGTGAGTAGTTTGACAGTGTCTAGAAACTGTGTATGGGGTCTGGATCAAAGGTAGTATTAGATCCCTATACATTTATTTTATCCTTTTTATATACTCTTATATATGTGATTGTCCCTATGGGTGATCAGTGTTGTATGTATGAAATGGTTGTTTGGGATTTTATAACATTTCATTTATTATTATATCATGGTTCAATTTCAGTTAATTACCACTTCTAAACTATGTTTTTTTACTTATTTGGATTATATCTTGTTATTAATGCTATTTTATAATCTTATATGAGGGAATAATCTCTATATGAACAGGATTTAGGCCCTCATTTCTAGTTTTAGGACCCTTTAATATGTATAGGTTCACTTGATGCCTTATTAAGACTCAACTCCTAGTAGCGGCTTAGTGGAATCCGGTTTGGAATGTTACAAACAATTTATTTGACCAAACAATAGAGTTAAATAATAATAATGAATTATATTCAAGGATTTGAGAATATAATATGTTTTACATTATCAATGTATAATTCAGTGGTATTTATAGTTCACGTAAATAGTAATTATTAATGGATCTTTAAATGTATATGAAGGAATGTGGTCTGAGGTTAATGGTTTATTGGAAATAGTATTTATAATAATTATTTATAATTTTAAATTGTTTTTCATGATGAATTTTTATTAATAATAATAATATTATTGGAAATTGTTTAAAATAATAATTATAAAGTGGTAAAGGAAACTTTATTAATATTCTAACCCAAAATATGCAATAATAAATATCTAATTGTGAAACCATCCACAATCAATCATGGTGTGAATAATAGATTGTAGGATACTACATCATCCCTAAAGAGAGACATAGAGATTTAGAACAAAATATACCTTCATCCTTTATCAATCCATCGAGAGAACAAGATGATTTATTCTTTATTTAGGGTCAATTCTTCAATGATCAACCACAAACAACACATGAAATCAGAATCTGTGGTGCAATAAACCTAAAATACTATTGTGATGTTTAGATATTTTGGTGAACATGTGGGTTACTATCATTGAGATTCTAAACAAGGATCTTATATCATAATGATGGCTCAATGAGATCTATTTAACTAGATTGCCAACAAAGATGGAATTATAAGTTTTCTTAATTATATATCATCAATAATATTAATTTTTAATTACATGTTATGGACATCCTATTCTGGTTATGAAATTTTCTTTAGTCCAGTGAAATATGATTTTCATTAAAAATGAAATTATTTTTTATCATTAGAAATTATTATAAAATAATTAAGAATAAAATAAAATTTCTCCACTCTATACAAGAAATTTGGCTTTGCCCAGAACATTCATCATTGTTCTATTGTATGGATACATCTATCACCTCAATATCACTAAATTATCTATATTGAGAGGTAAAATCAAAAAAACATTAACAATGACCCCATAATAATCCTAAACTAACCCTCATGATACAACTATTACTGAAATTTATTATAGGATTACACTGATTTGATACCAATTTGACGCGAAACAACGAACTGGGGCCCCTCCTTGGATGACAGTATGTTGATTCTACTACCCAATAACATGTCCAATAGGTAGGAATATATAAAATGGACACCTCTATACACATAATTATAAAGAAAGATAATATATACTATAAAGCAATGAGGAAAATATAAAATGCATACAACAAACTCTAAGGAAAGATTAAAATGAAATAAGAAACATCCTAAAATTTTCCAAGGGAAATAATAACCATCCATAAAATAAATAGAGACTCAACATAATAGCTGAATGGAACATATAATCCTATATCAAAATCTGGAATACTGACCACCACTTATGGTCACTGCCTCCCAGTATAGATACAATCCTCCAACTCCTGGTCCACAAAAGTCACTACCATGTTATCTAGCATCTGTATAAGACATGAAATATGTAGGCATGATTCCTATAATAGAATCATTATATACATACAAATTAGTTTTTCCCAAACAATAATAAATGATGAAAACGGATAACATTCCACTCAACCCACAAGACAAATAAGGGAGAAATAAAACTCATCAAGATGAATTCTCAAAAATGAATCCAAAATAAGAAGAGAAGAAGACATCAATATTTATAGATAACATATAGATTATGAGTCTTCTTGTAGGTATGTAAATCCAATTAAACAAAGAAAAACTCTTTTTTAGTCCGATGATAATCAATGTGAAGTACCTGCACCATGTTGATGGATACCTCTATCATGGGAGTACAAACCGTAGTGATGGACAAACACCCCTCCAATGACCTTAAATGGGGGAGTACCAACTCTGTATATAGTAGAACCACACTAAGATGTTGTGGGGTTGGGTCATACCTACCTTTATATTTTATACATGGGACTCCCTAGGACCCCGATGGTTACACCTTTATGTGGGGCCAATTGGGGGGAAGATTGTTTCTATATCGTTGAGGTGTTTTGGGATAAAAGGGTGATATTTTATGGTATTTTTCTAAGTCACACATTTATGTTTCATGATTATTTTAATCATGCATCCTATGTGTGTTGCCCATGAACCCTATAAATGTTAGGATATATTGGGATACCACATCATTTATTTAACTCTGTAAATAAATAGTGAATCCCACCAGAAGTGGGGTATTTTTAACTTCTTGGGATTTTTGAAGAGGGTTTTATTTCCTTGGATCCCCTATCTATTTTACCATGATTTTGGAACCTCTCTTATCACTTTTTTACAATTATAAATTCCATATATGGTTTTTTATTTATTCTTCACCCAGTTCAAAAGGATTTTGATTCCCTCTCATTCTTGTTTTTATCTATTTTCCCCATCTAATCTAAACATAGCATCCATCAGTGGCTGAACTGCATGCCAAGTTTTTGATAATTTGTTTTCTTTGAAAGGGTTTTTATCGATCCATTTAGTTCCATTTGTTGGATTTCATCAAATGTGACGTGATTCTACCACTTCTGGTAGGAGTTTCTATTTCATTTCATTTTATATATGTGTCATGTGATTTCATGATTCTTTAAATCCATTTTATATTTAATGTAATGATGTATATGATATCTATTTTTTATTTCATTGGATTTCCATTCTTGAGTGATTCATTTTTATTGGAATTTTTTTTGAATTTCATTATACTACAGAATTTGGTTTGAAATTGGTTTTTATTTAATTAATTTGGTTTTATAATATACCAAAGAGTGTTTTCAACAAGAAATTAACTTATTCATTAGGCATTGATTCAAATATAGTTTTAAAGTGGGCTGCCATTTTTAGAAAGGGGATTCTTGTTTTGAATTGTGGTCAGGTTTTATAAAGAAAAATGGGGGTTCCCTTGATCTTATTTGGTTCTATTTGTGAACGATTAGTATTTATTTGGTAATTGTGGTTAAATTAAAATTCATTTTATGAAAATGAATTTCTAACTGTATGCGGTAAAAATGATGTCCTAGTTGCAACTTGTGATGTATCATTGGTCATTACCTTTTTGATCCCCTTAATTTTTGTTAATGATTATGTAATCCATGTGATGGATGATTGTGATTTGATTCATGATGTCATCCTGATATTGGGATCTTTTCATGGGATGTGTCATGTGAGATGGAGATGATTGTGTTCTTATCCCAATGGGATTTATTATTATTATGTGGTGACATGGTTTTCTCACGGCCGAACTCTATTATTATTTCCTGAGGAGAGAAAGGTTTCTAAGATAAAGGTAGTTGGAAATTTCATGGCTAGTTTAGGTTTTATATTTATTGAACCCCTTAGTTATATATATAACCTAGCTTTGGGATTTATCACCAAGGAGATTTATTAGTGATATTTGGGGATTGATGTGCGACCGTTAACATTTTGGAAGGTATGTCTAATTTTATGTGTCCTGTGTTTTCTTGTTAGACCCTGCTGTGTTTCCTCAATCTATGTATCCTATGAAATTCCTTGATTATAAAAAATTTCACGTGTTTTTATTTATTTATTTGATTTACTTTTATTGATGTTTTGATCATGTTTTTTTATTCATGATGTTGGATAGTTTTATTTTATCCATTTATTGGAATTACTTGTAGCCTTTTCTACTCTGTTTATTTGTAGTCTCCCTTGATTCCATGATTCCCATTTTATTGGATGTGTAAATTATTTTAATGAAAATCATAATATAATTTCCCAAATAAATACTTTATTGGTAATATTGTTGATATATTTAATCAATGCGTGGGTTTATTTTCAAAAAAATGGTGTTTTTAAAGAGAGATGGTTAGCCAAATGAAATGGTATTAAAATGTAAATAACTCTTTAGGGCATGTTTCAAAAAAGTTGAATAATGTGAATGTGCATGTCCCATGTTTTTTTCTCAATAAAATTATGTAAATAAAAGTAAATAAATTTTTGTATAACATATGTCTAAACTATCTGTTTTGGTTCCTTTTGTAAAAGGGAACACGATAGACTTGTTGTATATCTTACTAACTTCAGATAACACACAACATAATCATGTTTGCGGGTATTTATTATTTTTTTCTTGTGTTGGACCCATCAGTTTTTGGATTTACTGTTCGATCTATACACTTATTCCTTCAGAAGATGGTGTTGTACTGTTGATGGTGGTGACTGGAGAGTTATCTGGATTTGGTTATTGGACCTCCAATTTCGTGGAATCAGATAGATCGTGTTTTGTATCATATTTTTAATTATTTAATTTTTCATCCTCTTTTTTAGTTTTTTATCTCTAATTATTTTTTCATTTATATGAGATATCAAATGGCATGTATCTTTTATTTTTACTATTATACATTGTTTGGATGTTTTTATTTGGTTCTATGAGTATGAAACCATCCCCAAATTTTATGCATGATACTCGTTAATCTTTTCATCATCCAATGAGGGATTAGGGATGATCCTTAGGTATATGGATGACTGTTTTGAGAATATATTGGATTGATGTCCTGGGTTAGTTTACTAAAAATTGGTACCAGAGGCTTTATTTTTCTTAGAAAGGGGATTAGGATCCGGAGGAACCCTCATATTTTGGAGATTATGGGTATCTTGGAGGCTAGGATTATCTTTGGGGGTCATATGGGGTGTGTAGGAAAGGACATAGAATTATTTTTGACGCACTCAATAACAATTTTTGAGGGTTTTATAGGGTTTGATTCTTGATATTGAGTTCAAATTTTGCTGTTTTGATGCATTTTCAATATGTTGTGATAGTTCATGGACCCTTGTTTAGTGTATTAGTGATTTTGGGGGCTATTTTCATTTTCAAAGGTGAAAATTGTAAATGGTCTAGGGTCACATAGTTTTCACACATGATTTTATAAAACATACAGTTCTCCTAAGATATGGATCTAAACAATATCAGTGATTATTGTATGATTCGACGATGATTTACCTGACTATGCAGCCAATCCATGCACAATGCACTTTTTCTTTAAGGAATATGATTCCTCCAATTCTTCCCAAATTAGTAAAATGGATTATTACAATGGTGTTGAATCCTATATGAGAGTTTTAATTTGTATATTTATGGAATGTGATCCAATATAATGTTTTTTGATATGAAATGTGTGTTAGTGTCCTTGGTTCTTTTCCATGGGGAATTTTTTGAGAAAGTGAAATTTTTTTTATTGAAATTGAATATATGTGTCATTTTTTAATACTATTTCATTTTAGTTGTAAAAACATATGGGGTTTGGTTTGAATCTAGGATCTAAAAATAAATTTAGTTGAAAAAGGATTTTTGTTCAAAAATTCGAATTTCTTGAAACATTAAAATTAATAAAGGGGATGTTTTAAGAATTTGTTTATGAATGTGGTTTATGTGATAAGGTTTATTTTAAATGGAGTTATAAATTTTTTTATAAAGGACTGTGAGCCATATACTTGCATGGAATGTTGTGTAATTTCTTTTGGAAAAATAATCCTATTGACCCTTGGTTTAAATGAATTTTTAGACTAATAGGTCGCAATAATGGGTTTAGGTTTTGAGATTTGAGTATTGGAAAAAAAATTGAGTATTAAAATTATATTTTTAATGATTTTTTAATTCTATTTTCAAATGATTTTTTTAAATTTTTCTTTATTTTATTAACTAATTTATGAATGTACTTTTTTTCTTGAGAAACGTGAGTGGTTAAGCTCTTGTTTGGTGTTTTTTTCTATGTGTATGTAAGATAAATCATTACAAAATTGACAGGTTCATTACTAGGAGTTGTACATTTATTGTTTTTTTCTTAGGGTTCAAACCTCATCTATTATAGATTTCATGAATTGTGTTATTTTTTTTATATTTTTATTATTATGGTTTAACCCTTTCATGTTGAGTGGTTGGAATTTAAAATGTTTTAATGAAGGAATTATTTATTCTTCAAAAAAGAATTTTTCACTAGTAATTTAATATGGGGCTTTATATGATATATAGTGTCAAATTCAATGGTTGAAATAATATTTTAAATAGAATTTTAAATGGTTATTTACCTAGTTTGGGTTGTGTAATTAAACTTGAAGGTGTGGTTTTTGACTTCTTAGGGTTTTTCATCGGTGAATCAAGAGTCTGATATTTTAAAATGTTTAAAACAAAATTGGGTCATGTTGTGAAATTTTAAGATTTTAATTTTAATCCTTCTGACGGTCTTAATGAAAAATTATTTGGATTATGAAAATTTTAATCCTTATATTTTTCAAAATACTTTGGGAATATAATTTCAAAAATATATTTCAAGGATGTGGTTTTGATATGATTATTTTAAAGGGGAGTTTAAACAATTAAAAGTGGAAGTTTTACTGTTTTTATAAATGTAATGATTGTTTTTTTTATAATTCATATTCAAATTTGAATATGGAAATTATTTCGAAATTGTTTTTCGAAAAGAAATGTTTTTTCAATGACTTTAGTTTGATAATTTTTTTGAAAGATTCGAAAATGAGTATAGCTTGTTTATAAAGGTTTTAGTAAAATATTCCTCCTTCAGTGTTTTATAAAATGGGGTTATGGCCAAGAATAATTAATTTCAAGTGGGTTTTTATTTAATTCAATTGGTATAATTTTTGTGAAATTATTATCTATGTTTTGGATTATGATTTATTTTGGGTTTTGATTCTATCTTCCATCTTGTGTGATATCGTAGGTTTTGAGAATTAAAGTGTTCCATGTTGTTCAGCTGTCTTCTCTTGAAGATTATAGTGTTTTATTATACCATGCCCTAATATTTGGATAATTTCTTGTTTATGTGGTTGTATTATTCTTTTGGGTCGGTATGTGGGTAATTATGATGGATTTTGTTTCTTTTGGCCTTTGAGAATTATATGGTGCTAGTTTTGTGGGGATCTCCATTGGAAGAAGTGCTATTATGTGGTCCCAATGGAACCCTAAATTATGGATAATCGAGTCAGTGGATTGTTTTAAAATATTTATTGTGGCATTCTTAGAATGCTTCCCATATTTAGGTGAGTGTTAAGATTTTTTATGTCTCAGTCGTGTGGGTGCGTAGTTTTTTTGTGTTGGTTTTCCCTTATGGAAGTGACAAATTGTTTCTAAGTGTTATTTGGTGGTTTTGGATATATTTTTAATAGTTTTGGTTTACATTTGAGGTGTTATATTTATTTATAAATTTTTTTATATTTCGTATTGTTTGGGAGACCCATTCCTAGTCTCCATATCTCATTGGTTCTTATACCATTGGGTGTGGTTGGGATTTTTTTAGACCCCTTCTGTAAACATGTGGGTTTAGTGGTTTCATTTTGAGGAATCATTATTTCTCAAAAGATTCTTCCAAGGTTTATCTCTAGTGATTCATCATCCAAGTCACCTCTATTTGTGGAAGGTGTGTTGTAGCCTTTTAATTTTTTTACTTCCATATTTATTCAGGAAATTATGGGGGAAGAAAATTGTAGGGTGTTGAGTTTTTCACACTCATGGTTTTACTTTTATGTACATGTATTTGATGGGTAGAGTATACCTTTGAATATGGTGATTTTTTTATAAATGGGAAAATGTTAAGGGAATTTTTCTAAGTTATATGGTTATGGTAAATAGTTATTTTTACAATGTATCCAAATTATGTATCCCATACACACTTTTAGAGCAGGTATTTTTATAGTTACAACACAATTTGTTTAAGCATACAAGTAAACCATGAAACCCACTAGAAGGGGGTATTTATTACATAATGGGTTACATTTATGTGTGGTTTATTACCATAGATTCCCCATATCATTTCTTCCCAATATTTTTTCATATCATATACATCCTTGGATTTTTCAAAGCTAATCAAAATTGATTTTAAATTTTTATTATTATTGTTTATTCAACTACTTCAACAGGATAGGGATTTTTTCTCCTTCTTCTATGCTTTTATTTATTTTTTAAAATATCCCCTAACTATATTGGCCATTCTTGGATGATTTTTGTATATATAGTGGTGTTGAATTTTATTTTTTTCATTCAAAGGGTTTTGAAACCTCTTTGAGTATAATTTTGGTGGATTTCAACGAATGAGAGAATTTACATAACTTGTGGTAGGTTTTTTCAATAAATTTCCATGTTTTTAAGATTCCCATAATTTCATTATGGCTTAAATGTATTTTATATTTAATTTATCTAAATATAATATATATATTTTTAATTTTCAAAGTTTTACCAAGCATTAGTTGTTATATTCCTTTAGGAAAATGGGTCAATTTTCTTGTTCTATGTACTTTGGTTTATAATTGGTGTTTTATGCATTATTTATCCTTGATAAAATTAAAAATAGGGTTTTCAACCTAAAATGAATTTAGTATTTTGCATTTTTGGCCAAATTGGGTTTTAATTTCGTTACCTTTTGTGTTTTTTATGTGTTATCATGTTTTAAATGGTGGTTTTGTTTAAAAATTAATTAATTTCCCTTGATCTTAATATCCTATATATATTAATTATTGAACATTCCATTAGAATTATGACTAAATTAAAAATAATGTTAAGAATTTTATATCTATATGCATGTGATATAAATGAATTCCTAGTTTCCACTTATGAAGTGACATTGTTTGTTCCCATGTTATTTCCCCTTTCATGTAGTTAATGTACATGTTATTCAGGCGATGGATTATTCTGATGTGATCCACAATGTGATCATTGGGTGGGGATCTTTTTTAGTGATGTGTGAGGTTGGAAGGATGTGATTGTGGTGTTTTCTAGTGGGGATTTTTTATTATCAATTATTTAATTTTTTTCTCATGTCCCACCTCTGTTATTATTCTATACAGAGACAAATGTTACTAAGTGGGAATTAGTAGGATATTTCATGAATAGATATCTTTTTCAATGGAAATACCCCCTTATTTTTACATATCACATGGAATTGTAGTTCATCCCCAAGGAGGTTTCATAGAGATATTCAGTGGATGGATGTGTTCCCATTACCCTACCGGTAGTTAAGTATATATTTTGGTGTCTTGTGCTCTCCGATTAGTCTTCCAAATTATTACTCAGGCAATGTATAATTTTTTATTCAAATTTTATATATTATGTGATGTGTGGGGATTATTTATTATGTGTAATTATTTTATTTTTTTATCATCTTGTAGTTATCATGGATGTTTTCTTGTTTTTTTCATCCACTTGTTATAATTACTTGAATACATTTCATTTGTGTTTATTTTTATTTTATATTATTTCCTAATATCCCCTTGTATTTTTTGAGTAAGTGTATTTAATCGAAAATGATAAAATTTGTTTCCGGTGACATACTTTATTAGAGACACTTTTGAAATGTTAATACCATTTGTGGGAATATATTCAAAAGTGTAGTGTTTTTCAAATAGAAATTTATAGAAAATAAAATCGCATTTTTATCTTAAAACCTCTTTATAGAATGTTTTATAAAATTATTTTTTACAAATTTCATGTTCCATGTTTTTTTATGATTAAATTATATACGGATAAGTGAAATTCCATTTTTTACCTCATTTCTAAACTATAAATTTCGATTTTGTTAACAAGAGGAAGTAATTGGAATCATTGTGGTATCTTACTATCTTCGAATCACACACTACATATTCATATTGGTTGGTATATAGTCTAGTGGATATCCCTCCACGTTTTTTCTTTCATGTTTGATATAATTATGTACTCCATGGGAAGAAACGACTTTATGGGTGATGGTGGGGATGGGATATTCATACAGAGGCAGTGATAAGACCGTTTGTTTCATGGATCCTGTTTGATAGATCTTCTTGTCATCTTCTTCAGTTTTGAATTGTTAGCTTCCATTATAGTATTGTATCTATGAATTATTTTTCATTTACATGAGATGAATATTTCCATGTATCTTGTCATTTTTATTGTAATGTACTTTTTGTATGTTTTATTTTGTTCTTTGAGGGTGGAACCTTCCCTAATGACCCCATTTATTTTTTATCATACCCTTGATCCTAAGTATATTCTTCAGAAAATTAGCGATTCTCAATGGGTATGTGGGAGGTTGACTAGGTAATCTTATAGATTGATGTCCCTAGTTGGTTCATTACACTAACTTCCTGACATAATACATAGATTTGGGGTGTACCAATATTTTTATCAACCCTAATGGTCATGGAAACCCCTATCATCATATAAGTATAACTAAGAGATTTAACCATCCTATATAATATATTTAACATTTCCACCATAGACACTATGTAATCCTATATTGAATCATAAAAAATAATGTGGATTCTATTGGTTCCATTTCTAAACCCATTGTGATACACTAGATAGATAATTATCGGGAAGGTACATGTGGTATTATGCATGGGTAAACAATGTGATTCCCTAAGGTTCTACCCATTTTTGTACTAACTATTCACATGGCATGTAGTCTTTGACATATATGGAATTTTATACTTGGTACACAGTGCATACAGTTACCCAAGTTAATTTGGACATACCCAGTAGCTCTTTTCATGTTTCTATCATAGTAAATGACGTACATAATTATGGAACCTTGCATATATCACTACTCGGGTTCTTAGGATTGTACCCCTAATACATTCTATATTGGATGGTGACACACATCATATGGGTTTTCCACACAACATGTGGAGTCAACTGATTTCCTAGGAGTGTGCTTCTAGTACACGTTAACCAAGACAGAAGGGGTTCACAAGGTCTATGGTGGTAATCCACAAGACGTATGATATTTAACTCAGTCAGAAACCCCATTTAACAACTCAATGATAGTACACAATATGAATTCTTCTATCTATAGTCCATATAGTTTTCTAGATTCTTCTTTCTTACTAGATCTCACCTGTTTTTACAAAGCTGACACCAAAATTTCCATCTAAGGCCTCTATCTAGAAATAATAATCACCGTTCATCATTTTATGTCAACTCTTCACTAAAAAATAGAATCCATCATTGATCGGTACATTATCTCACATGTGTTGTGCATGTTTCAAGGTATTTCTGATCTCGTATCCTGACCAAAATAAATAATCCTCTAACAAAATTCTCTTATATCACTCTATAGGTCAATAAAAAAATAAGACAAATATGAATATGAGAATTTATTGTTATTTGAACTTTTCCCATTGTTAAATCACTGGCTTATCACATGCCAATGGTGTCTGTAATGAATAATAATGTAAATCCACGAAAAAAGTGTAATCATCGATGTTTGTTGTAAATATGAATACTCATCATAATGATGTTAACAAAAAAAGTAATATAATGAATATAATGAAACTATTAATTCCAAGGCCAATAGAATTGATAAATTTTTTTGGGTATCCTGATGGGGAAAACTGGGGAGTGTGTCAGGTTGTGGTGCCAAGTCCCTAGGATTGCATATTTACTAAAATGTTCTTTCTCAACATTATTTTTCATAGTAGTTGGCGTAATTTAGTCTATGATTGTAATGATAAAAAACTAGGGAAGAAATCCATAGATTAAAAATATAGACCTCATAATTGAATTGATTATTCAGAAATAATGATTTTATGTCAATGTTGATGTTTCATTATATTAAATCTGATTATTGAAAGACGAATTTACCTTCTTTTTTTATCAAAGAATCTACCATGGTTTGTCACTCTCTCTTCTGAAGATATATATATAAGGAACTGGCCTTAAACATTACTTAATAGTGAATTGACATAATAATTCACATTAATGATCTTTTCTTGTTTAGTGTTTCAGAGAATTAGGCCATAAATATTACATTACATCTCAAAAATTACAAATTAGAAAATTCTACTAAGTTTACATTTTATTCCTAATATAAAAACTTTTGAAAAAATATTCATGTCGATTTCCTTATTTTAGACAACATGAATTTTCCTTGATCTCATCGTTTTCCCAATTCATCTTTATGTCCGGGGAAAAACATTTCAAAACATGGGATGAGCATAAAAAGCCCAGTAAGAGTTATAAAATAAGAAAAGGAAATAAGTACCCATAAATAAATAAAAATCAATGAAACCATTCTATTAAGTCATAACATACCTGATGAAATAATATGATTTATGAATAACGCACAGAAATCATAAACCATAAAGGTATCTTATGGAATTCATAATATAGAAACCCTACTTCTTATTACACGCTTAAACCTGATTTATTACATAAAATATTCACTTGATACAACATTGATGATCCATAAGTATACTTTATTTTGGGATTAGAAACATTTCATAACATATTAGAACTTAAAACACACATCATTATTATTGAAAACTTCGTTTTATATGACCACTACATTCCCTCATACTTAGCATTGCATGAGATAACCTGAGGACATGCATAAGAAAAGGGTGAGATATAAATCACACTACGGGAATAAACATGGAATTACATGAGGAATTCAATACATGTTATACAATAGGCATTTCAATGGATCATAAGAGAAACATGAACATAAAGGCATGATAAAGCATGATAATCATATCATGGAAATGTGGAAGAAACACTTAACATGGAATTATCATGAGATAAGGATTATTGCAAATAGAGCATGAGTAAACCCTCATTGCACATGAAGAACAATTAAAACCGCTTTTCACTTGAATTAGCATGAGTCAAAATCCATTGCAAACGACTTATCATGATAATATGCATTACCCAATGCATTGGAGTGCTATCAGGGTGCACCCTTCTTAAACATTTCATTTCATGCATAAGTGTGCCACATGACTCATATAACATGGAATCAATAAACACCATAACTTATTAAATGATTAGTTAATGTGGAATAAATACATGAAAGTAATATTAAATAGGAATATATGCATAAAGGTGAATAACCTTGATTGAGACATGGGTATGGTATTCACTACACAATGATCTTGTCTTGTAAAAACACGGTACAATTTCGGAAGAATAACGGTGTGACATAAGGATTCATGAAAATAGTTGATGAGATAGAAAAAGGGTGTATCACTATATGTACATGAAATGGACAGTAATGGGTTCATATGGACAGATTCCCCAACAAACATAATGGAATTTATATACATATTAAAAAATAATTACTTGGATGTAAAAGAGGAGAGAGAAATCCCTCATGAAGTTTCAGCATGGTAACGATTGTACATCAGAGGCTTTAATGAGAGAGAAATGGGTCTCCCATCATAAAAAAATAAAAAGGAATGTATTGGAGAGGTTTTAAATCATACCCAAAAATTTTTAATGGAAAAAGGGCATAACAACTTAAAAAAAATTATACAAAAATGAGAAAGGAAGAAATCCCTTACATGGAAGTGTGATCCCAAAGGCTTGGGAGAGGATTTAGAAAGGATTATTTGGAGCCTATGGAACCTTGGGAAGAATATATAGAGGAGAGGTCAGGGATTATAAAAACACCAAATGCTTTGAGTGAAGAGAAAGTGGGATCTTGGGTGGGTTTATATATGAAAGGGGAGGGAATTATTTATTATTTAGGTTTAGGACACCTCACATTAAACTAAACAATACCACAAACCAGACCATGGTTTGTTTCCATGGATTTTACCAAAAGGGAGTGGAAAATAATATTTTCTAAGGTCAATGTCCGAACATATTAAAATAATAGGGTTGCTTATATGGAGGTGAGTCACACTCTCAAGGAAAAGTTTTTAAAAAGACTAAATGATTTATAAGTCTTTGAGGGTCCACAAAAGATTTGTAAAATAAATAAAACAAATATAAAATCACAATATTTTAAGTATAAAACATGTATTGGCTGAAAATATTGTTTATAGTATTTTATTATCTCACTATTTGGTCATTATGATGTCAGAAAATGCATTATATATTTAAATGGTGTTTCATTTTTACCCAAACATTCGACTGTCTCAGAAAATTATGAAAAATTCACCGTTGGATAATTTCAATGCCCTGATTCCTAAAATAATATACATTTTATATAAATAATTGTATAAATATGTGAATTTTTACTTTTAAAATAAAAACCAACATTTACCAAAAATTCATGGGTTTTGACAAAAATAGTTATAAAACCTTAATAAAAATTACAATTGCATTTATAAAATTATATGATAATTTATATTAAATATAAATCAATTTAATAATAATATATTATTAAAATATTTTTTAATTAATAAATCTATTAATTCATCAAAATAGTTATCTTAGGTGAATATTAACTAAAAATATTATTTGTTCTTTAAACACTATTTACAAAGTAACAATAATAAAATTAAGGCACATTTTTTATACAAAAAGAATGTACATTGTAATAGTGCTAGGGTCTTGTTAAATAACCCCTTATAACACCTGCATAAGAATGAAGTGTAAGGTGTGCGATGGTGAACGACTCTTGGGGTCGCTCGAATAACATCGCTCAGGTGGTAATCTCTATTAACTTCCACATCTCCCATAGTCGGTTCCAATCACGCTTAAAGTGTTCAAGCTCGGATTGATCTTGGTCAAGAGCGAATCCCAATGAACCCACAAACTTTATGAGCTCTGAAAAAAGGGTCTTCATACGTGGAATGTCTACTAGATGATACTATTGCTTATTTTGTGTAAGTAAATTGGATTTTTTAAAGCCCTATATTTATACTAATCATGTGATCATTGTTCAACGACTAAGCTAGAAACCGTGACAATTAATAACCATAATTTAAAATACATAAACATAAAACCAATGATGTTGAAATTATATAACCATAATAATACATTTAATTATATCATTAGTAATTTTAATTAATGAATGTTTGGGTCATTATAATATCCCCCTCTTAAGAATTTCACCCTCAAAATTTACTTTCCTCAAACAAAAACAGACGTGAGTGGTTTTCTTCATTACATCCCCTGATTCCCATGGTGCTTCTTCAAACTTGTGGTTTCACCACAACACCTTGACGAGGGTCATTGTCTTATTTTATAGGACATTTTCTCTATGATCTTAGATCTTCACTGGTTGATCCTCGTAAGAAAGGTCTTCCTCTAGTTGTAATACCTCTAAAGATAGTACATGTGAAGGGTATTGAATGTACTTCCTTAAGAGGGATACATGAAAGACATCATTTACTTTGTCTATGGTAGGTTGAAGTGCTAGTCTATAGGTCACAACCCCAACATGATCAAGAATATCAAAGGGGCCATTGTACCTAGGACATAACTTCCCTTTCATTCCAAACCTTAGGATATTCGTCCATAGTTATATGCATAGAAATACATTATCTCCAACATTAAACTCAAGGTCTCTTCGATGATTATCTGTATAACTCTTCTGTTGACTCTGGGCTACCTTGATATGCTGCTGAATGGTTTTCAACTAATCCACCATTTCTTTGACCATTTCTGGTCCTAGCAGCTTACGCTCACCGACTTCATCCTAACATGCATGTTTTATGCACCTCCTCCCATATAGGGCTTCATAAGGTGCCATTAGGATGCTTGAGTGGAAACTATTAGTGTAGGATAATTCAACCAGTGGAAGGTGTTGGTTCCCCCATTTTTTTAAGTCCATAGAACATGATCTCAACTTGTCCTCAATTGTTTGGATTGTCTACTCAGATTGGCCATCAGTTTGAGGATGATAAGCTGTACTAAAGTTCATATCAGTATCTAGATCAGGTTGATGAATCCTCCTAAACATAGAGATGAATCTTGGATCTCGATCAGATATAATAGATAGTGGTACTCCATGCAGACTTACCACTTCCCTGATATATATCAATGCCATATTGTCCAATGAGAAATTCTCCCAAATTTCAATAAAGTGTGTAGAATTTTTAAGACTATCCACAACAACCCAGATTGCATTGTTGGCATTGGATGTCTTCGGATGTCCGGTGACAAATTCCATGGTGATGTTCTCCCATTTCCATGCTGGTATGGTGAATGGTTACATCATCCCCTTAGAATTCTTCCTCTCTACCTTCATTAGCTGACACACAAAACACTTTGATGTGTACTCAATGATCTCTTTATTAAGCTCTTAGGTGAATATAGACATTTGAACTATGAGCATCATACAAAAGTTCCTTCTTATGCTCCAGAATTGATGGATCACATAGTATTTCCCAATTCTCACAATTCATTCTTCATTAGCATTTTACTCTGAGGATTTACCTTTTTTGATAGCTTCTATTCTCTTTTTAATACCCACAATACAACATAAATGTCATTTAGCGGCGATCATTTAGCAGTGGTTTTGTAAACCGCCGCTAAACCCATCGTTTTTTTACAGCAGTGATGCTCCCCCACCATACCCGCCCCGACCCCCCCTTCTGCCCCAGACACCATTTATCCCCTCCCCCCGCAACGCCATTTCCCACCCTGACCGGAACCCTAGATCATCTCCCAACGTGCTGCCGGTGACCTCACCACCCATACGCACGCCCCGCCACCCATCCGCGCACCTCGCTACTCATCGCCGTCGACCTACCAAATCCCTATATGTATGGTTTTTGAAATTATTCTTCATTTCATGTAGGTTATTCCATAATTTCTCTTTATGTCTATCATGAAAGATTTGTTTATTATTGTTAACTATTATGAAAATGGTTTTATTTAGATTACTCAAGATAATGAATTTGTTTAAATAAAATTTAAAGGGGATAGGGAATGTGGATTATGATGTTACAACCTTTTTTATTTAATTTGATCTGATTTGATATTACTATTGTATGGGTGTAATGTCTTGATAAGAAAACTATGATTGTTTGTTGAATGATTATGTTGTAACAAATTATTTTCTAAATCCTATGTTTTGTGATTTAATGGTATCATCATAATGAAATGAATGATTAACCACATAAATTCTATTAATTAAATAGATTCCCAAGTAACATATGGCTTCTATGATAACACCCTTAAATGAAGTAGTGAAATTGAATAAGATCCCCGTTTTCTAAACTTGAATGTGTTGTATTGTGATATATGATGTGATGTGAGGAATATTTCTGGTTTTTGTGTGTGGGGATAATCTAATGTGGAGTTGATATATTGATATTTGTTTGGGGAAAGTGGATTACACGTGGTTGTAAAGTGGGGCTGGGATGGGTGTGGTATGGTCATGTAGTTGGACTGTAAAACTGGATGTGGCTTTAAAGTGATCTAGATATTGATGTTGGTTTGTGGTGTTGTGTTCATGTTGTGTGGTTGGTTATGTTTTATCTACCAATTTTTCAATGAAATTAATACTTTATGTTAATAATTTCAAATGGGTTTGTTTAATAATGAAATTAATGATGGGTTGTGTTGTTTAACTGGTTAATGTTTAAAAATAAACTAATGGGTTGGAATTATGAAATAAGATTTATTTCTTAGTGAAATGGGTTTTCTAATGAATGTTGATTACATAGGTCAAGGTAATTAATAATGTAATTATTGGTTGTGTGAGCCAGATCATGATAAATCTAGAACATTTTTCTCATTTACATTGAATTCCAAAAAAAATATGGACCTTAATTCATAAAAAACATAAGGTTTTATTTACTTATTTTAGATGGACTATGTGTCATTAAAATGAAACAGACATGATGATGTTTTAATATAAAAACATTCCCTTCCAAATAATTTTTCTACTAGATATAAATATTTTAGTTGTGTCCAACTACATTACATGTAACATTGCCTTTATAATTATTTGGTTTCTGATCAATGGTCACCAAATTGAAACTCCCTTGTATTCATTCTACACACACTAATTCAAAAAAAAATCTTTATACAATTTTATTTCTCTTCTAGATTAGTATAGAAAGATAAATATTTGTACTTATTTAATCCTAGGTTTTTTGTGGTGTCGATCTCGATGTTTTGGTGTACTTCTTCTTCAAGGCAAGATGATATCATATTCTTGATGAGAAAGTAGATTAATTTAACTCCACATAATTAAAACCACAAAAATATAAAATTCCATATAAAGAATAATTATGTCAATAAAATTATCTTATTATGCTCTATTTTAATCACAATTAACTAGATTAATCATTTTAACTCCATAAACAATAAAACTTTATCCTCAAACACCTCATTATGAAACATTAAATTTGGTTGAATCTTACTTATTTATTTTCAATCTTGATTATTGTGGTATGTTCTTCCATTTAGAGGATCCCCTTGTGGTGAAGATTCATGTGGTTTCAATAATGGAAATCTATGATCAAGATCTTAATTTACCTCCTATTTGTAGAAGATTTTGTAGCATGTTTTTTTTCATTTTTTTTTCTCAATAGAACATTTCTTCTTCATATGGAAGATTAGATATATAGAATGATCCAAATTCTAATGGATGTATTGAATATGTTTATTCTTGATTTTATAGGTTCTTAGGTGAATCATTTCCCTTTGGATGAGTTTTACTGTGATAATAACTATTGATTAACCATTGGTAAAACTCCATTTAATGAATTGTATGAGTGTTCTTACATTTTTTTATTGTGTTGGAAAAATGTTAGAGAGATAATTAAACCTAGACCAAATTTGGTGAAGAGAATGATAAATAAGGTGAACTTGTTCTATGAGTGAATAAAATATGCTGAAGTCCATCATGTGATGGACCCGGGTATAGAGTTGTTTATGTGAGATTGGTTTGGACCAGTGAACAATAATTCATTTCTCTTTTTTATGATGTATTTCAAAATAATCCTAATTTACTATTTAGAGTGAGAAATATAACTTCTTAACTCACACACACTATGGAAACAAATTAGAAAAAGACACATGATATATATGTTTCACCACACAAATTGAAAATTTTACCCTTAGAGTGATCCAGAATCACCTAAGCCTATATGATCCACTAGAATCACCATGATGGATGAAATGATAAGGGTATATCATTAACATGTATTATAACATTAACAATAATTTCATCACCCAAAATATATCCTTATTGTCTTCACTTCCATGCCGAGACAGTCCACACTAGGACCAAGAGAAATAAAGAAGACAACCCAACCACTATATTTCAATGAAGACATGTATTTTTCATATCCTAGTAATTCCACTTATACCTACCCACTAATGGGTAAAATATACATTGTATACTTACCTATATACTTAAATAAAGTTCCAATTTAAGGTAAGAGTTTGTTTCCATTTCCTATTCCTAACTTCTATTCAATTATTATATGATTTTTCAAGTCCATACCTTAGTGATATCAATGCAATGACATCATTAGTTTGTCCATCTATTTTGGTGGGAAAAAATATACAAAAAAACTATAAGGATGGGATCCTTATTCGTGTCTTCTTTTATGTATCTTTTTAATTTTCAGGCTTTGGTTTTCTAGTGGGTGATTTACCATATATATTTATAGAGGAAAAACTTATGTAGCATATTTATCTATTTTTTCAACTAGTATATATGAATATCTTTAACTATTTAGTAGTAACTATGTGTTTTAAATTTTTTTAATATTGTTTAGGCACAATGTGATATACATGGATAAAAGTTGGATCACATTACCAAGGAACACACCTCAGTATGTTAAGGGTTTGAAGGAGTTTTTAGATTTTTCAATTTCCAACCAATCTATTGAAGGAAAATAAGATGACCTTGTCCTAAATGTAAATTTAAATGATGGTTTATCATAGACGATGTTTAAGAACATTTAATACTAAATTAATTCCACGATAAATATTTGTGTTGGATTTGGCATGGAGAATCAAAAGTTACATAAAGGTTGAGCACTGATGTTAATCCATTGTATGAGCTCCCAACTTTGTTGACAATGTAAAAAGAAATGAAAATCCTCAAAAATTATGCATTCGGCACTGCAAGACACCACTATCAACATCGAAACATAATAGAACAACATAACAGAACAACCATATAAGGGTGCTACAAATTACAACGTGACTACTGATGTTTTTGAGACTGTAACACAACCAGATGAAGATTGTAACATATAATTGGATACTCTTCTTGATTTTGTGGAGGAAAATGTAAGAGAAAACATCACTGAGGAAAATAAATTTCATGATTTAGTTGATGATGAAAATATAGAGTTTTATAGTTGATGTTTGAAATATTCAAATAATTTTTTTGATAAATTTTTACCATATCAAATGTTTATGTGGAATTACAATTAAGGAAATGTCCATGATATGGGAATTGTTGTGTGATTCATTTCCTGAAAAAAAAATCCCCGAGTATTTTTATGATATGAAAAAAGTTGTTAACAGGCTTGTTCTGAATTACACAAAAATACATGCATGTCCCAATGACTATTTTCTATATTGGTGAGAGGATTCAAGTAGACAAGATTGAAAAAAAATGTTATTCTAGATGGCAGTTAATGGGTGATGTTGGATTTCTGAATCAACTTAATTTCATGAAGAAGAAGAAAGAGAACACACCTGTAAAGGTTTTTCACTACCTTCCATTAAACCCATTATTGAAAATATTATTCATGTCATCGAAAACCGTTGAACACAGGAAGTGGAATTCTATTGATAATAACAATGATGGGTTAATGAGAAATCCACGAGATTCACAATCGTGGAAGAAATTTGATTCACTACATCCAGATTTTTCATCTGATCCTAGTAATGATCGATTTGGATTGGTTGTTGATGGATTCAACCCATTTGGGACTTTGAGTACTGGTTTTGGATTTTGACCAGTTGTTTTGATCCCATACAATCTGCCTCCATGGATGTGTATGCAACACACATCTTTTATCAACTTGATGATTATTATTGGAAAAAATTCTAGGAAATGATATCGATGTATACTTATAGCCTCTGATTGATGAATTATAAGATTTATGGAGCAACAATGTTGATACATTTGATGCTTCTTCAAAAAAAATGTTCAAAAGGCATACTGCTTTATTGCTGACAATTACTGACTTCCCTAGGCTTGGAAATTTATCTTGTTGGAACATTTACATGGTTTTGGATTGTCCTATTTGTAACCTTGATTTTCATCCCAAACGACTACCTCACTGTAGAAAATGTTGCTTCTTGTGTCATCGAATATTTCCCTATGCATATCATAGATTTCAGCTGAACAAATCAAAATTTAATAGTTTCATTGATCGTAGACAACCTCCAAATTTTTTAACTGGTTCTGAAATATTGACACAAATCAAAAATGTTGAATCAAAATTTGGTATGTTTCATCATTCTAATGATAGTGGGAAATAGGTTTGAAGTGAATTATCATGTGAAATCAGAATGCAACAATGGAAGAAAAAAAGTATATTTTTTCAAAATTATGTATTAGGAATTTAATTTGTTGCGGAATAATCTTGATTTGATGCATATTGAGAAGAATTTTTGTGACAATTTAATTTTCACATTGCTTAGTGAGCATGTAAATTCAAAGGATCATCTCAATGACTGAAAATACTTATATGTAAAGAATATAAAATGTGATCTCTGTCTAGATGAAGATGAAAAGTATGATCTGGAAATGTTTTCAATGAAAAATAGGGATAATGATACATTCCTTCAATTTTTAAAGAATTTCAAGGTATCTTATGGGTATTCAAGTAAAATCTTGAGGTGTGATGACTTGAAAAATCATAAGGTAAATGGATTTAAAATTCTTTGTTCACATATTCTGTTACAATAGTTACTACAATTGGAATTATATACATTATTACCTGAAAAACCTACTGTTGTTGTACTCCAATTCTGCACATTTTTCAGACAAATATGGGAGAAATCTCTACATCCATTTCAGCATGAAAACCACCCTGAGAGGTTTGTATTGACCCTTTGTGAAATAGAGATTACATTTCCTCCTTTTTATCACTGTCATGATGCATTTAATTGTGAATTTGGTTGAGGAAGCTAAATTTGGAAGCCCCGTTCATTATCGATGGATGTATCCAATTGAGAGGTAATTTATTTATTTGTTTTTTTAGTTAAGTAAAAAAAATTCACTTACTTAAATGAATAATTATGTTTTTTTATTTCGAAGATATCTTGGGAATTTAAAATCTAACCTTAGAAATAAAACTCAACTAGAAGGCTCTATTGCGGAAGGCTATTTAATAGAAAAGTGTCTTACCTATTTTTCTAGATACTTGGATGATATTGAGACAATATTTAATCATGTTGGACGTGTTGATGACACATACAATCAATCTCAAATATATCACAAATAAAAAATATTTCCTAGTATTAGCTGAT
Organism: Viscum album; assembly: GCA_963277665.1. Lineage (NCBI taxonomy): Eukaryota > Viridiplantae > Streptophyta > Magnoliopsida > Santalales > Viscaceae > Viscum > Viscum album. The sequence goes on along the minus strand of OY728166.1, from coordinate 156,080,515 downwards.
CAGTTGTGAGGACCTCAGATGCGACACTGATAGAATTGGAATTATTACAGGCACATAGATAAGTTCATCTGAATAGTGAAATTGTAGATCTATTTATTTAAGTGTTGAGGATACAAACAAAGAGACGAATGAGAGGCTGAACACGAAATGAGAATGATATAACGAAATCTATTAATAAAGAGCATGTAGAATGGTTTGTACGATGTTTATGTTCATAAATATTTCAATTAATATGAATATTAGTTTGACACATATATTTTGTCAATATAATAATTTATATTGATTTTTTTAGATCATGAATACTGATAATCGAGCTATGTTGTCAGAAGATTTGATGTTTCTATGCTCAAGGTCCTCTAAAAAAAGTTACAATGTTCGACACTTCCAGTATGAATGGATTTAGATTTCATACAATCAATCGAGGAAGGGGTTTGAAAACATAGAATAGTGGTATATTTACATTTTCTGAAGTGGTATACTATTGAAAGATGACTAATATTATTTAATTAAACTACCTCATGCATTTTTCAGTTGTTTTATTCAAATGTAATTGGGTTGATATTATCAGAGGTATTAAAAGAGATTCCTTGAAATTTACTTCTTTGAACTTCTCTCGCATGATTGAGGTTGGTGATCATTAACTACATGATCCATATATCCTATCATTGAAAAAAATGGTATAGTATGTGAATGATGTTGTGGATGATGGTTGTAGTGTAGTTTCTCACATTAAACAAAACGATTTGTATGATATGGGTGATGAAGTGGAAGATTTGACCTCTGGAATTTAATCTCATCAACAACAAGAAGCAGAATTATTTTTCCATCATAATATTGAAAATATTAGTCTAGAAAGGATAAATGAAATGGATGAAGTAATGGGGCATGAAACTGACATGATTTAAGGGGAAAGTAATCTATGTACAGTTATTTATTCATTCAGAAACCACTTATTTCATTTGTGCAGTTATTCATTATCATTGTTATGTATATTTGTTTGTTAGTACTGAGCATTTATTATCATTTTTAAATTTTGTTTCTAAATTTTTTTAAATATATTTTATGAACTTAATTTTATTTGATTAAATGACATTAATTCCAAGGAGGAAGTGATACACTATTTCATCCACTACGGTGAAAAATGATTATCCATCTGTCTCCATCCCTACATCATCTGAGACACCTTCTACCCACCCCCTGCAGCATCTCCCCCTACTATCTCTTGCACCCTCTGCGATCATCCCTTTAAGAGCTGATTCATCGACTCACCCTTCAGCATCCTCAGCTGCAGGGCGGCAGCGCACCACTTCTAGTTCATCACAGGCACACTGGAGGGTCACTGTTATAGGTACAAATTTTAATATAAATAAATTTATTACACTTTTTTATACTAATTTTTTTTAATTAATGATTAAAAAAATGAAACTGTGGAGAATAATATAAAAAATACATATGTGTGGAATATGAATGGAGAGAAGATAGTTGTCCCACTTGATTTATATGGGGTCCCTACAGATGGCGCTACGGGATTACTTGGAAATATTCTAGGCCAGCTAGAAGAGGATAACATTTCTCTAACTATTTATTATGATGATTGGATAAATTTTCCTCCCAGATGTAAAATGATGTTTTTGATTTCCAATGAAAGGTAATTTTACTACATTATGGTGTAATTGGGTGTCATGTTGTTAATATGTTCAAAATGAATTGTTGTAGACATATTTTCTTCCACATTACAGTTGATGATGTGATAGCATGAAAGTGGACGTTGAAAAATATTAGTAAGAAATGGAAAGACTTCAAATAGAAATTTTTTAGTGATGTCAACGATACTTCGTTCACCATCCAGCAAAATTTATGAGAAGCTACCCAATAGGGTACCCAATGAAAAATGGATAGTTTTTGTTGACAGACATCGTGATGAGAAGCAGATGGTATTTAAAAATATTTTATTATATTAACCTCATTTTAAATTTATACATGTATATGAAGAGTATATGACATTGAATACATTACTATTAAATTTTATTTTATTTATTTCAAGATCTATCAAGAAATAATGCTTCAAGTCGGGCTAAGCAAGTCTTCCCTCACACTGTGGGGTCAACAAGATTTTCTAGAAGCTGATATACTATAGTAATATTTTCATTTGTTTAAAAATTTACAAGACAATATTAAATATTTAATATATTAAACTATTTATTTATCATTGTTTAATGTTGTCACATAGTTTAGGGCATGAAGCATCCCAAACTGAAGTGTGGTTGGATGTTCACAAAAAAACTGATGGAAGTTTTGTTGATGAGACTGCAAATAAGTTGGGGTATGAACATATTTATTCATTATAATAACTTATTAGATGTTTTAACTATGTTAATATATATTGATATTTGATTTATAGGTAAAAATTAAAGTAATATGGGATGTCAATCCTTGGCAGTCCTACTCAGTCTCCCAGGATGACCTGGTTGCTAATGTCCTTGGGAAGGAGGATCACGGTAGAGTGTGCATGATGTGTTTGGGACCTGTACCATATGAGTTCTTTTGTAGGCCATCGTGGATTGTAGCTGCATCTACTCTTGGTTGTAGTCAGTCCATACTCATAGATTCTCATAGATAGATTGTTTCCCTATAAAACACAGTTCAAGACCAGGGGGCTCAGATATCCTCTTTGTAAAAAGCGTTGACTAATATACGTCAATAGGTGAGAAGATATCCCCCAATGTAATTTAATAAACTGGTGGTGATCATCTAAGTCACAGAAATTAAAAATTATTTTGTTTTCAGACATTTATTGGTTTTAAGTTTAAATATAAATTTGAAGCACTATTTAATTTGTAATATAATGTTTTTACAGGTGGTAGCAAGAAGTGCATATGGAGGTGGAGAGGGTGATGATATCTATTCATTATCAGACAGTGATTAGTAGTATTATTGATACGTGGAAGAATATTGACAATAGGTTTGTATATGTATCATGTTTGGCACATAGTTTCCTCCAAACATTTTCAGGACCTAACATTTTCTTGATTTCTCATGTTTCCTTTTATGTATTTTATTGATCTGTGATGTTTCCTTTTATGTCTTGATTTATAGAGTGTGATATGCACCATATATATTGACTCATTATGGTGATGATTCATTTTTTATTATTCATTATTCCAAAATTCGTTTTTTTCATTATAATAACTTATCCTACATTTTCGAACCCAGTGTATTTACCACTTCATTTCCATTTCTGAGAAGTACTTCTTAGTTATGATCTTGTATCAAACCCTAGGGATGAGAATGTGTGTCTCACTAACATTTTTAAGATACATCACCCTTTAGTGTGGCATAGTCATAGTATCCAAAATTTAAAAAAAATATTTGGAATCCATAGATACTGATACGAGATTGGGGGAAATTTTGCTACACTATCTAAAATGGGGGTTTCCCAACGTTTCCAAAGTGGCCTCCAAGAATAGCTAGGCAGTGTGAATGATAGTTTCCATTATCTCAGTAGGCATGACATGCCGATGTGAAACTCTTAGTAGATTTTGTAGAACCCCCTTCTCTAATAAAATGTTAAATATACTACATGATTAGTTACTTACCATTCGTAACATCAACTACCCTATCAAAAATAATTTATTATAAGTATACATATTCCATGATAGAATATATCAACCCCCTTTAAGAGACACTCTTCCCTTTTAAGGAATGTTCCTAATCACTTTTATTATATTCCACTCATTAAAACAACTACAACTCATAATGGGAGTTACAATATACTAGGAACCAGATTCCATTCCTTCTAAGGAAACCACACTAAAGACTCATTTTCCAAAGAAATCACCTGAGTGGAACAAATATGATACTTGAACCTGATCCATCACTCTTAAAAATTTAGGAACCCTTATACATGGGAGAGATTATTTTACCATTTTTTCTATCATTAGTGTCATGTATAATAATTCCACATGGAATAACCCAACAGATATATGATTTTACATAATTCCTATGTTATGTTTCATTTATAATAATTCCACACAGAACACCAACATAAATTAATCCCAATAAAATATTTCTACATAATTATTCCGATGATAAGTGGTCTACCACCGACATACTAAACCTGACATCTTTTGAGTAACTGAGGAATAAATAAATAACCACCCAATCATGTTTCTAAAGGACTGTAGGAGGGTTTAAATTTATCGACACATAGATGGACTAGAAATATAAATAGTTGCTATATATATAATAGTAATATATATAGTTTATATATATTTAATCCACCTATATTGTCAAGGTATGTGATGATATTTCTAGCCATATACTTATAATTATACTGATGAATGGACCATGGCATAACTCAGACATCCCTAACTAGTCTAATGAGCCTATGTGCTCATGTAATTGGGTACATTCCCTATATCCCAATAGAGTGAGAGATTACATGAAACAACACATGGGATATTGAGTGCACCATCAAGTTAAAATCTTAGTCATGGAATGTGGTGAGTAAATCACAATACTTATATATTAACATTTTTGTGATACTAGGATTATGCCATTTGATATTTTTATTTTCATTTATTTACTCACTGAACGATGAATTTGTTTGTGCATAGTTAATAATCACTTTTCATATTGACTGTATTATGTACTTTGTTGGTGTTTTGGTCTTGTAGTAATGGTTTTTTTCCTGGGCACTGGTACAAGTGCTCCAAAAACTGGTTCTTTTTTTCTAAATCTTATGTTTAGTGGTTTTTTTAACTGCATTAACTGTAAGAGGTACATTTCATAGAGGTTAAAATCACCGCTAAATGTCGATATTTTTTCTATTAGAATCAGTTTTAACTACCTCTATAGTCTTATATTCAGCGGTGGTTTTAACCACCGCAAAGAAATTATAACCACTGCGAGAATGCTCCAACTATGGAGGTTCCCATAAACCCCCTCTAAACTTCTTAAACCACCACAAATAGTTTTCCGAAATGCAATTTAGCAGAATTTTTTTGAAACTGCCACAGAATCATATTGCGGCGGTTTAAACTTCCCCCATAAGCAAAACAAATTCTCATAAATTTCAATTTTTCGGTACTGCCACATCATCCTTTTGAGAATCCTTTAACCTTTCCAAAAGAGAAGGTTGAAAAATCATTTGTGGAAGGATTGCTGATGTTACCTTCTTTATGATTCCCATGTTCATCTTCATAAAATCTAATAAGATTGGCTCCTTATCAATTCTCATCAATGATAGAATTGTTGGGTCCTTTCTACTTAGAGAACCTGCCACCTTGTTCTCTTTCCCAGTGTGGTAATGGATTGAGAAATCATAGTCTTTGATCTGATCTAACTATATTGATTGGAGCATGTTCAACTCTTTCTATGTGAATATATACTTGAGGATTTTTTGGTCTTTATATATTTCAAAATTCTCCCCAAAGAGATAATTCCACAACATTTTTAAAGCTAAGATCATCACAACCAACTCAAAATCATGTGTTGGATAATTCTACTCGTGAACATTAAACTGCCTTAAAGCATAGGCAATGACATTGTCATTTTTCATCAAAACACATCCTAGTCCCTTCTTCGAAGCATTACTGAATACCACAAAAAGGTCTCCACTTGTGGGTAAATTTTGCACGGGCACAGTGATAATCCTCCTTTTTCACTCCTTGAATCTTTCTTTTCTTTCATCACACTAACCAAACTTTACTCCCTTTAGAGTTAGCTTGGTAAGAGGGTTGGACAATCGTGATAAATTTCTCACAAATCTTCGATAATATCCAACTAACCCCAAGAAGCTACAGATATTTGTTACCGATGTTGGCATCAGTCATCCATCAATTACATCCATTTTAGAGGGATACACATATATCCCATTTCTTGTGATGATATGGCCCAAGAATGAGACCTCCTTCAACCAGAACTCACAGTTGTTGTACTTTGCATATAGATTCACCTTACACAAGAACTCTAGTACAGTACTTAGATGCTCCTCATGATAATCCTTGTTTTTAGAATATATGATAATATAATCTATAAATAATACCAAAAAATTGTTGAGGTAATCACTAAAAATAGTATTCATCAAGTCCATGAATATTTGTAGAGCATTATTATGTCTGAAAGTCGTTAGTATGAATTCATAGTTCCAGTATCTTGCACAAAAAGTAGTCTTGGGGATATCTTATTTCTTCACCCTTACTTTATAATATCCCAACCACAAATCCACCGTGGAGAAGTATTTTTCTCTACACAGCTGATCAAAAAAGTCATCAATTCATGGTTGGGGATACTTGTTCTTTATCGCGATTTTGTTAAACTTATGATAATCGATGCAAAGGCGCATTGACCCATCCTTGTTTCTTGACGAAGAGGACTGGTTCACCCCATGGTGAAGCACTTGGGAACATAAACCCTTTATCCAGATTCTCTTGTAGTTGTTTTTCATCTCTTCAAGCTCCAAAATATCAATTCTATATAGTGTCTTGGATATTGGAAACACCACAAGTATAAGATCAATTTAGAATTCAATATCACTTCTAGGGTAAAGATAAGGAAATTACTCGGGAAACACTTCATCAAATTACCTCACAATTGGCATGTCTTCAAGGATGGTTGCCTCCTTAGACATAATCATCTTATCCAGAAATGCGTGCTAAAGGGAAGTAATATCCATGCTTGAGATGATGGATCTAAAGAAGAATCATCTTCCTCCTTGAACTTGTATAGTACTGAGGGTCGATTATCCACATGGAGAGTGATTTCCCTCTCACATCAATTTATGTTGGATCTATAAAAGGAAAGCCAATCTATGCGAAGAATTACATAAAATTCTACCAAAGGGATTATGAAGAGGTTCTCCAGGAAATTCAATCCACATATTATGACAAGAGATGATTTATTTCCCCATTTGTCATACTCATCGACATCATTACTTCCATGATTTTTGGTGGTGATGGGATTGTTATACTAAACTTTTCGGATATAAAAGAATACGTGGAACAATAATCAAAAAGTACATTTGCAATTCTTGAATGAATAACTAGCGTACATGTCAAGACTTCATTTTCGGGGTTCACTTCAGTAGTAGTGATGGAAAAAGATATCCTTGGTACCTTGGAGGTTGTTGGTTGCCTACACAATTCCTTGGCTTAGGGCACTGATTTTCAAGATGCCCTGGTTTTTTGAAGTTGTAGAAATTAACAAAGCATTGAGGTTCGAAGGGAGCGTTCCTCTCATATATTGCAGCTGCAGGTTTTTCCTATCGGCATTTAACAACTAAGTTCCCTTTTCGTCCTCACCTAATGCTTTTCCTCGCCCCCTATAGGCAATTTATGGGGTTCTTCTTTCCACATCTTGGGCAAGTGGGGTGCTGGAACTTCTTAGCACCGTTGGATTTATCCATAATACCTCCAACATTGATGTCCACCATACGCTTCATATCCACATGATACCCCTCAGATTATCTGATCTCCATTTTGACCTTGAGGGCACGTCAGATAATTTCTTCCTAGCTGTCGAAGTCACGGATCTCTAGCGCTTTCCGTAGGTTAGTTTTCATCCCACCATATAAGTGGTCAACCTTGCATTCGGGGGTAATGAAAAAGCCTAAGGCATATCGTGAAAACCTTGTGATGTTTTCCTCGTACGCTCCGACAGATTTTTCATCTTTTTTCTAGAGGTCAAGGAAGTCCTTTTCCATCTTAAGTCGGAGGGTACGTGAAAAATATTTATCAAGAAACATCTTCCAGAAATCCTTCCATTCCAATACCCTGATCTCTTCCTCAAGATTTTTATTATTGATCAACACCAACCATTGATCGTCTTTATCTTCCATATGATAAGCAGCAAGAAGAAGCTTCTCTTGTTCGGATAATTAAAATATGGAGAATATATTTTCAATGGAGTTGATCCACTACTCGACGATTGAGGGATCCGATGATCCATTAAAAGTAAGAGGCCTTTGTCTCATGATGCTCTCAATAGCGACATGTTCTTTCTTAGGGAGGGATACAAGTTCCTCTTGACCCATGTTTCTATTCAAATATTGTGTAACTGAGAGAGAAGTGTGACAAAGTTCACAATTTCCACTCCCATCGGATTGGGCATCTCACATGCACAATCATCACGTTGATCTTCACATCGGTTGTTAGAATGAGTCCTCCAATTACCTTCCATTCGCTGAAATAAAATGAAAATTATTGGTAACACATAAAGGTTAATCCAATGACAAAATTGATGATTTATAAATAAATTTTATTTCTTTAACTTATGAATCAATAGGCTTCAATCTATGTTATCCATGATTTACTTTCTAACATATATTCTTAGGGGTATTTTTTAATCCCCTTAATAAGGATTTATACTAAGATTATGAATTTAACAAATCATATCCCCTGGGAGTGTTGTAACCAAGAGTGCAGTAGGGCCCATTTTCATGCACCATTTCCCATTCGAGTCTAGCTCAAAGCGATGATTTCGGGTTTTACCCCTAGGATAAATCTGTGCCAGAGCCGCCTCTACCTGCTCATTTCCAAACCCGAATGTATCTGATTGATAAACCACTTAATCAATACTCACTGACACATAGGGAAGTTTTTATTATACTTATTATTGTCTATAAGTCTTCACTAGTGTTTTCTAATCCTAATCCAAAAAATAACTAAACCTGTCCTCTGATACCAACTATAGCTACCCTTCTTTTTATTACACAATTAAACATGATTTATTACATAAAATATTCACTTGATATAACATATAAGATCAATAGTTATAGTGTCCTTGGGGATTAGGAACATTACATAACATCTTATAACATAAAACACACAATGTCTTTATTGAAAAATTACTTTACATGAATACTACATTCCCTCGTGCTTTGCATTGCATAGGATAACCTGAGGACATAAATAACAAAAGGGTCAGCAATAAAGCCCAGAAATGGAATAAACATTGAATAACATGAGGAATAAAATACATTTTAGAAAATAGGCAATTAAATGGAGCACAATAGAAACATGAACATAAAGGCATGATAAAGCATGATAATCATAACATGGAAATGTGCCAACAACACTTAACATGGAATTAGCATGAGTCAATGCTCATTGCACATGGAGAATGAGTAAACCCTCATTTTACATGAAGAAAGAGTAAAACCTAATTTTAATTTAATTATAATTATTAAACACCTATTTCAAATAATGTATCATGATACTTTACTTTACCCAATGCATTGGAGCACTATCAGGGCCCACCCATCTTAAACATTTTATTTCATGCATAAGTATGCCACATGGATCATATAACATTGGATCAATCAACATCATAAGTTATTACATTATTATGTAATGTGGAATAAATACATGAAAGTACCATAAAATAGGTATATATGCATATAGGTGAATACCGTTGATAAATACATGGGTATTGTATTCACTACACAGGGATCTTGGCATGGAAAAATGCTGTGCAGTTTCGGCAGCATAACAGTGTGACATAAGGATTCATGAAAATAGTTGATGAGATATAAAAAGGGTGTCTCATAATATGTACATGAAATGGATAGTAATGGGTTCATATGGATACATGTCCCAACAAATGTAATGGAATTTATATGCATAATATAAAAGAATTACGTTCATGCAAAAGAGGAGAGACAAATCCCTCATGGAATTTTTACATGGTAACGGGTGTACATGTGATGTTTTATGGAAAGAGAAATGGTCTACCATCATCCAAAAATAATTAGGACAATATGGGGGAGGTGAAAATTCATACCCCAACATTTTTAATATAAAAAAAAGGGCACAACAACTTAATGAAAATTAGACAATAATGAGAAAGGAAGAACTCTCTTACTTGGAAGGGTGATCCCAAAGGGTTGGGAGAGGCTTGAGAGAGGCTTCTTGGGAACTTGGGGAACCTTGGGAGGATTATAGAGAGAAAAGGTCATGGGTTGGTCTAACTCCAAAGGCTTTGAAAGAATATTAATTGGGATCTTAGGTGGGTTTATATAGGAAATTAGAGGGAATTCATTATTATTTAGGTTTGGGACACCTCACATTAAAATAATCAATACCAAAAACCCGCCCATGGTTTTTACCCATGTATTTTTCTAAATGGGTGTGGGAAAAAATATTTTATAAGGATAATGGCCGAAATTCTCAAAATAAAATTGTTGATTATGTGGAGGTGAGTCACTGTCTCAAGCAAAACATTTTCAAAATACAAAATGTTTTATAATTCATGGAGGGTCCACAAAAGATTTTTAAAATAAATCAAACAAATCTAAAATCACATTATTTTAATGAAAAAACATATATTGGCCAAAAATAATGTTTATAGTATTTTATAACCTCACTATTGTGTCATTATGTTGTCATAAAACACATTATATCTTTAAATGGTATTTAATCTTTACCCAAAAATTCAACTTTCTCAAAAAATTATGAAAAAAAATTCCCCATTGGATAATTTAGACGCCCTGATTCTAAAAATAATATTCATTTTATCTAAATAATTTTATAAATATGTGAATTTTTTACTTTTAAAGAAATTACATTTATAGAAAACTCATGGGTTTTAACAAAAACAGTTTTTAAACCATAATAAAAAATACAATTGCATTCATAAAATTATATGATCATTTATATTTAATAAAAATTATGTTAATAATAATATTTTATGAAAATATTATTTAATTAAAAAATCCATTAATTCATAAAATATATTTCTTAGTTGAATATTAACAAAGAATAATATTTTTGCTTTAAAAACTATTTACAAAGTAACACTAATAAAAATAATGCACATTAATTATAAAAAAATAAAGTACATTGTCATAGTGCTAGGGTATTGTTACAAAACCCCTTATAACACCCACATACGACCAAAGGGTAAGGTGTGCGATGGTGACAGACTCTTGGGGTGGATTGGATAACATCGCTCGGGTGGCAATCTCTATTAACTTCCACTTCTCTTATAGTCAGTTCTGCTCATTCTTAACATGTTCAAGCTCAGCATGGGCTTGGTCAAGAGGGATTCCCATTGACACCACCACATTTATGAGCTCTGATAAATGGGATTCATATGGGGCAAGTCTACTTAATGACGCCATCCCTTCCCTTGTCTGAGTAAATTGGATTTGTTAAAGCCCTATATTTATACTAATCATGTGATCACTCTCCAAGGACTATATTATCATCGGTCACAATTAATAATGGTATTTTAAAATCCATAAACATAAAACTATTGAAGATCACATTATATAACCATAATAAGACATCTAATTAGGTCAGGATGAATTTTCATTAATGAACTTTTGGGTCGTTACACATAACATACTTACTTTGTAGCGTTCATAGCTACGTAGGGAGTTGTATTTGGAATAACCATCGAACTATATTCCCTAAACCTATTAGGAGAAACATTAACATTTACCTCTGTCGTGTTGCCCAATTCATTGGAGAGCTATCTCGGGCTCACCGCCCTAGGATTATCATAGAACAACCCGAATATGTAAACAATGAAAAATAACAATAACATATTCATAACACAAAAAAACAATCATAAAGGAAAGATAGCATTTCCACATTTCAATCAAAATATATCATTTCAAAATGTTGACATAATCAATGCATTATCATACAATTTTCAAAACCATTTAAAACCTGTAATAAAGAGATTTTTGAATCAGAGTGTCCCATACCACATTGATGATTTTGAATGAAATTTTGATTTGACAACATTCATGTCCATAAAAATAAATGATTAAAACAATTTTTAAAACAAGGGAATTAATGAGAATTGTTTAGAAGAACGAATCTTTAAAACATTAAAACGATATTTAAGTTAAAGAGTTCCTAACCAAATGAGAGATGTTTGAAAAAAAAAATAAATAATAACATTAATAAAATCTTATAATATCATTAGAATAAGGAGATTCATGATATAATATTTCAAATGGTAGTATATTCTATATCTAAAAGGTAATTTTGTTCATAAAAAAAGTCTCAACGGAATATTAATTAAGAATAAATCCCTTAACAAAGATCATACCATTATATTAAGGATAAATAAATGACATAATTATGTGGGAAAATATAAATAACCCCAATATAAGTGGATATTAAGTGTAAATAAATTAGTGGACATTCACACATATTTATAGAACAACATAATCCTAAAGTATAAGTTTAACCCATAGAATGTATATTGGGTGAAGATGTTCCCTTACAGAAATTCGATAGCCTAATGAGATCACATTAAAATTTAGAAAATGAGTTGATGGGAGATAAAAGTGTCTCTATTCACTTGGATATAAAACATACATATATAATTAAATAGATTAAAATATCCCAACATAAGAAAATTTAAATTTAAAAGGCATATCAAAAAAGATGTTTTGACTAAAAGAGGAGGGTGAAAGGTTCCCTTAATGATTTGGTGACTTACGAAACATACACCCCATGAAAGAGGGATCATACAATGAAGCTTCAAATACCCATAAATTAAATTAAATTAAAGAAATAGTACAATAATGGGTAGTATATACCCCACAAAATGGAAATAGTGGAAAAAATAGCATGAATGTCATATGAATAAAAAGTGAGATGAAAACCCCTTAGCTCATGTTTGACTTGACTTCTTTGTTCCTTGTTCTTCCTAAATAATAAAAAGAAGTTAACTTATAATTTATTCATGACATTTTCAAGTTTATTTTTCATTTCATATCACTTATAACCTTGTAATAAGAATTAGTTAATTATTTGGGTTCATATGAGACATTTTGTTGATGTTCCGAATTTGAGTGAAAAATAAACTTATTATATTTAATATTTGTCCATTTTGTCATAAGTACATTATCTCCAGAATTATATTCAAGATTTAGATATAATATATATCATAAATATACAGTATATATATACTTATAATAGTCCATAACAATAGGAAAAAATAAATGAAATGCACTATTCAGTGAGATGGTAAGCCCTATGTACGCATGAACGCTACTTTTATTTTTTCATTTTTAATGGAATGAAAACGTAATGATAGATTGGTATATTATAATTATAGTATAATATAATATTTTATATACATTACATAATTTCATTAAAACCATAATTTATACGTTCAATGTATGGTATGAATGAGTCATATCACTTTGAGGGGGTGGTAGTCCGCACATCCTCAAATGGAATTATCACATTTATACAACATGAAAAGAATAAACGACTTTTATAAATGAGAATTAAAGAATAATATTTATAAAATAAAATAAAATAACATATATAACATATATAATTACAGTTCCATCATAATGTCCACCATGAGAGGTGATTGTATATATTTGAACAATCATCGTTTCGTGAGGCAGAACTTCGTCGTCCAAAGAAAAAGTATGTCCATATCCATTAGATGTATGTGTGAGGAAGTGTAGTTCAAATACATACCATAACAAAAACTGAGTTTATTTAGGATACTTGTTTTGTTATAAAATAAAGAAATAAATAGAGTTTAGGGGGCTAGAGAATTAAAATAATAGAAAAGGACATAAGAGAAGACGTTACCTTTAAATTGGGTATCTTCTTTTGGTTTGAAAAGAAGGGTTTACTTGAATTGATTTATTTATTGGGAGAGGATTGTTGGTGGAGGATTGATATGTAAGGATATTAAGTGGACATTGGTTTGATGAGCCAAGGGGCTTGATAGGTGTGAGTAATGGGTTAGAGGTGGTGTCCTTTTATAAGTGGGAGGAAGAGCTCTTTAGGAATTATTGAAAATATCATTTTATTATAAACTTATTTTCAGTTTCAAAAGGTCAAAAACTCATTAAATAATAAGATAGGATGACTTTTATTCAATAAAAAATCATAAAATAATAAATTTATAGGTTTTTGATATTGTTTTAAATTTTATAATCTCATTTATTTAAATAATTCATTAATAAGGTAATCACTGCATCATCATTATGTCATAAATAATTTAATCTTTTTGATGTCTAAAAACTATAAATAAAACACCATGATGTAGTTAATATTTTTATATTTAAAATTAATATTTATAATATATTATATAACTTATATAACCCCATATAAAAACTTATTTTCTAAAAGATATATGTTTATGTCATTTTTGTCTTTACTTTAAATTAATTAATATAAAGTGTCATTATAACTCCTAAGTGGCTCCATGGGATCCCAAAATTGACACAAGGATGCCCATATTCGTAAATGTATCAACCCGTACGATTATAAAACATTTTAGGGTAATTTAATATTATTAAAAAAATATTTTTTTACCCTTATTTACAATATTTCTACTTTAACTATGGTAAATAAAATATTTACTAAAGTAAATATTCATAATGACTAAAAATAGAAGTTACATATTTAAAAATTTGGGACCACATAATTCCAAATATGGAATCCATTATTCCAAATTCAACAAACAAGAGTGGTAGATATTAATTTAAAATTAAATCCCACTATCAAAACAAAAGCTGTGTTTTTAAGAAATAATAACTATCAAAATATTGACAATTGTTTATGTCTAATTTCATAGTGAAATTACATAAAATCACCAAAATTAGATTAAATGATAAGAATATAATCTAATTACACTTTATAATTATATAAAAAGATAATCTATCCATAAAAATAAATTTTATTAAAAGTCAATTTTGAATTAAAATACAGTATTTTTCACTATTCGATAAAAAATCAAAATTATCAGAAAAATACAAAAAAAATTTCGAAAGTAAATTTAGATGTACCAATTATAAAAAAAATATTTTGTCAAATAGAACATATAAAATTGACAAAAACTAGATTTTAAAATAGTTCTCCATCAAAAAGCGGTAAATCAGTCCTTTAAAGAATACTACAGTATTTACGCTTAAAATTGGATTCATTATTATTTTAAGCCTCTAAAATTTAGTGGATAAATGTAAAAAAGTTTAACAAACATGTGTAATCATATTTTAGTTAGTTTTTTTCATTCTCTACATTACATCGACTAGGCTTTAACTACTATTTAAAATAATAATAATAATATATTATTTTTTTGGTATAACTCATCATTGTGAGCAATGTAAGATTTCGGAGAAATCCATTCTTGCGTGTTGAGTACGCTATCAGACATAAAATCTTATTTAATGTAAAATTAATAATCAACTCCCAAATATTAATAAATATGAAAATTTCATATTCTTTATTCACATGGGATGATACATCCTTCCCCCCTTTTGAGAATTGCATCCCTAAAATTTTAAAATTAGGCTTGGAAACATCAGTAAAAGACCCACATTTGAAAAATATTTAATAAAACTACCATTTAAAAGAAATAATGAAAAGTAAAAATGTAACCTGAGATAACCTATACCAGGATTCCATGAAAACATGGATATGGGAGAGAAAACTATCCATCATGTTCTGATGGAGAGTGATAGAAAACATGTTCAGGAGAAAGTTAACTACAAGAAAACCATAAACTTGTGATGGGTTAAATAGTCATTTGTTTCCCAATAGGAAATGTAAATAGACAATGTTATTGTTTTATGTTCCATTTCATAATGTCAGAGAATTTATTTATGATATTGAATTAGGACGTAAGGAAATATACTTACTTTTCAAGTATAGTTTCATCCTTTAGTATGTTTCAACTAAAAACACATATTTTCTCCAAATGATGAGTATTCAAGATGCCATGGTCACACATAAATCTCTAGAATGAACTTATAGAGAATCACATAATCCCAAAAAGATGAACTATATATTTCCCTTATCTTTATGCATTAACCAAAACCAAAATGTTTAGTAAATATCAGATAATACCCAAAAGGAAAATCTTTTATAAAATATAAATACCACTCTTAATATCCAAAATTTAATAAACAATACCCAAATCTAAAAAAATACTACTAAATACACAAAGGTACTTAAAATTCATTAAAATAATCCAAAAAATGTTTGAAACCTAAAATTTAGAAGGATTTGTTCACATAGTCTTCTATAGTAAATATTAACATTTATTTCCAAATAACATAGACTAATCTTAAAGTCTCATACTGAAGTGTAATTAACCAAATCACATATTCTATATGATAGGTTAATCATTTACATAAATAACCCAGATCTCCATATGTCCATAATGAAAACATATATTCTTACAAAATAAAATTCCACCAATACCCCTCATTTGAAATCTAAAATTATTCTATTTTCCATAGGCATATAGTTTCCATAAAGAGAAATGTTCTTCTAGAATAACCATTATCACTTAATCCCCAAATCATTTTCCTATTCTATGGATATCCATTTGAAACAACAATAAATCTCAAATCTACTTATTCTTAATCAATAAAATCATTTAACTAAAAATAATAAGTTATACTAACCAGTGACATAACGTAGTCCTATGGTAGGCGATAAATCCCAATCAAATTTTGGTTTTGGGTTCCATTACCATGGCGTTTCTTGATGCTACGAGTTTTCTCATAGTCTGTGTGATGTCATTTTTCAAAAACTATATAATTTTATAACATTCCAAATAACGAGACATGCTAATATAAAATAACCATAACATGATTTAACCTCAATGGTAGTCATATGCCTCTCATTTTCATCCCAACTCATAATGACCTCAATATCTTAATTCATGAAGCCTTATATATATTGAATTTTTACCACTATAAAATAACACTATTCCCAAATAAAGAACATCATAACTTGATCATGGTGTCCACTAAGTTGCATCGCCATCTTGTTCATGTAGATTGATGGTCCATGCATTGAAACAATTATTTAGAGATCATTCAAAATCATCTGCTTCCATTATCAAAATACACCTCGTACAACTTCAGATATATGGGTGATCATAGAAAAACAGTCTCGGAAAATAATTATGTATGAAATATAATATCTAAACATCTGATAAAACTTTCATTCTATAAAATAGTCTGACTGAGTTTGAGTTGAAAATTTCTATCAATGGTTCATTTAAAATACCATAAGTATTTTTTGAAAGTATATAATTTAAAAAAAATTAAAATAAGGTGTGCAAGGGTCTCCTTCTTTATCTAAATTTTTAAAATCATAATATGCTTCAAAATATAGTGATAAGGTAAAATATTTGAAAATTCATTGATAATATATACCTTCCTTGAAAATAAGAGAATATTGAGAAAATATTATTTGATTAAATAAAACCAATGATCCATGATGGTATCAAGTTATAGTGGAGGTATTTGATATCTCAAAAAATTGTTTTCAATTGATTTTTATGTTATAAAATGTTTCAGATTCATCTGGACTTGCCTTTGCAATAATTATTGCAAGCGAGTCATTAAGAAGAGATAAAAATTTTGTTTGTGATCATCCTCCTTCAATTTGTAAAAAACTTCCCGTGATCTGAAAAAGTTACAAAATAAGGGCTTGACTTAAAGAATATACATAGAGACTAACCATGTGTCTAACAAAAACATATAATCCCTAAATTTGTCTAAACCGGCCTCTGATACTAACTACAAGGACACGACCTTAAACATTATGTAATATTGAATTAAGTGAATAATTAACATTAATGATCTTTTGAGGTTTATATTTTTATAGAATTAGGACATAAATATTATATTTCATCAAAAAAATTAAAAATTAGAAACTTATACCCAGTTTCCATTTTTTTCATGAAATAAAAACTCCTGAAAAAAAGATTCTTGTCTACTTTCATGTTTTAGACACCATGAATTTTCCATGATCCCATACTTGACCTTATTCATCTCTATGTCCAGTTATGAACATTTAAAAACATGGTATTATAACAAAAATCTCAGTAAGGGTTATAAAATAATTAAAAAAAATAGTAACCCATCAATAAATACAAATCAATGAAACCAAACTTTTCAATCATAACATACCTCATGAAATCATAATATTTATGAGTAACACACAGAAATCATAAATCATAATGGTATCTAATGACATTATTATCATACTCACATTGTATCATTCACATATACATTGGGATTTAAGTTTGGAATAAACATCACAGTATATTCCATAAATCTCTTAGGAGAAACATTAAATGTGAATATTGTTCATAATAACAAATAAGTCTTCGTGGATTGTAAATTTAGATGAAATACCTTACAAAGATCATACCATTAGATTAAACATAAATCAATGACATAATTATGTATGAAAAATATAAATACACTAAATATAAGTGGATATTAAGTTTGAAACAATCATAGGTCACTCACACATATTTATAGCATGACATAAACAATAAGTATAAGTTCAACCCAAAGAATGGAAATTGGGGGGCGTCACTTTAAAATTCAGAAAATGAGTTGATGAGGGAAAAAAGGGTATCTAATCACATGGAAATAAAACATAAAGAGATTAGGGTATAGAATAAAATATCCCAACATAATAAAATAGAAATTTAAAAGACATAACAGAAAAGAAGTCTTCGACTTAAAGAGAAGGGTTCCATTACCAATTTGGTAACATACGAAACATACACCCCTTGAAAAAAGGATCATACAATAAAGATTGTAATACCCATAAATTAAATAATATTACACAAATAATATAATAATGGGTATTATATACACCATAAAATGGAAATAGTGGAAAAAATCGTATGAATCTCATGAGAATAAAAAGTGAGATGAAAACCCCATACCTCATGTCTTACTTGACTCGTTTGTTCCTTGTTATTCTGGAATAATAAACATAAGTTAATTTATGATTTCATTAGAAAAATTTTGAATTTTATTATTCCTTATATATCACTTATTTTCTTGCAATAACAATTAGTTAATTATTTGAGTTCATATTGGAAATTTTGTCGTTGTTCGGAATTTGAGTTAAAAATGAACTTGTTATAGTTACTATTTTTTCATGTGGTGAAAAGTAAATTATCTCCAGAATGATATTAATTATTCAGATATCATATATATCATATAAATTTTGTATATATATTTATAATATAGCATAACATTAGGACATAATAAATGAAATGCAGCATTCTTGCAGATGTTAAGCCGTACGTATGCATGAATGATTCTTTCATTTTTTCATTTTTAACTAAATGAAAGCATAATGATACATTGGTATATTATAAATAAATTATAATATTATATTTTATATAAATTATATAATTTCATTAACACCATCATTTATATGGTTCATGTATGGTGTGAACAAGTCATATCACTTTGAGGGGGTGGTAGTTTGCACTTCCTCAAATGAAATTATCACAATTATTCAACATAAAAGGATTAAATGTATGTTATAAATGATAATTAAAGAAGAATATTGATAAAATAAAATAAAATATATATCATTTATAATTACAGTGCCATCATAAAGGTCACTATGAGAGGCAGTTGGATATATTTGAACAATCATCTTTTCATGAGACAATAGTTCGACGTCCACAGAAATGGTATGTTCGTATCCATTAGATGGAGGTATGTGGAATTTTAGTTCTAATACATATCATAAAAACAACCTAGTATATTGTGGATACTATTAGTGTTATAAAATAATGGAATAAAGAGTTTATAGGGGGTGGAGAAGTAAAACAAAATAAATGGACTTAAGAGAAGACGTTACCTTTAAATCGGGTATCTCCCTTTGGTTTAAACTAAACGTTTTACATGGGTTTCCTTATTCAAATGGAAAGGATTTTACTAGGAATATAGGTATTTAAGGAGAATAATTGGGAAGATTTTGGGTGAGCCAAGGGGCATGAGAGATGTGAGTAACGGGATAGAGGCAATGTCCTTTTATAAGGGGGTGGAGGGGCGCTTTAAGAATATTTTAACATATTATTTTATTATATACTTATTTTCGTTTTAAAAAGGTTATGAACTCATTAAATTATAATCTAATATGACTTTTGTTAGAAATAAATCCATCCAAAATTAATTGGCCAGGTTTTGAATATTTTTTTAAATTTTATTATCTCATTTATTTTAGTCATTCATTAATAAGGTAATCACTGAATCTTCATTGTGTTATAAATAATTTTATTTAATTGAAGTCTAAATATTATAAATAAAATTCCATGATGTAGGGAATATTTTAATATTTAAAATTAATATTTATATTCAAATTGATAACATATATAACTCCATGTAAAAATTGATTTACCAAAAGATATATGTTTATGTTATTTTCGTATTTACTTTAAATTAATTTTTATAAAGTGTCATTATAACTTCTATGTTGCTACATGGGGTCCCAAAATAGACCCAAGGATTTACATGGTCCGAAATGTATAAACCAATAGGATTATGAAACATTTTAGGGTAATTTAAAATTATTATAATAATATTTGTTTACCCTTATTTACCAGATTTACCCTTTAACCATGGTTAATAAAAAATTTACTGAAATAAATATTCACAATGTATAAACATAAAAGATACCTATTTAAAAAACAATTTACCTCTATGTTAAAAATATATAATCCATTTTTATAAATTCTAATCATAGAAGGGACATAAATTAATTTCAAATTTATTGTCGTTGTCAAAATAAATATTCGTGTTTTTACAAAATAATATCTATCAAATATTGAACCTTGTTTATGCCCAATTTCAAAATGAAATTACATCCAATGACCAATAATGGATTAAATGCTAAAAATATAACCTAATTATAATTTTAAACCAATTAAAAAGATAATATATCCAGATAAATAAATTATATTAAAAGGTAGTTTTGAATTAAAATATCGTATTCTCGATATTCATTAAAAATGACATTATCAAAAAAGTACCAAAATTTCATCCAAATAAAATTTTTATGTCCCATTTCTAAATAAGAATATTATTTGGTCAAATATAACATATAAAAGTGACAAAAAATAGATTTAAAAATGGTTCATCATCAAAGGGCCCCAAATCGGTCCTTTAAAGAATATTACAGTATTTTTGATTAAAATTGGATTCTTTCGCATTTTAAGCCTCTAAAATTTATTGTATAATTTAAAAATAAAATAAAAAAACAAGTATAATAATATTTTAGTTAGTTCTGTTCATTTTTTCCATTATAATGACTATGCGTTAACTATTATTTAAAATAATAATTATTTTATTTTATTTTTCTGTATAACTCAACGTTGTGTGCAACGTAAGATTTCATAGAAATCCATTGTTGCATGTTGATTACGCTATCTGAAATATAATAACCATTAAAGTAAAATTTATATTTAATTCATGAACATTAATAAATAGGAAAATTTCATATTCTTTATTCACCTGAGTGTTACAAAATATATCAGGGTTATGCGGTTAACCCTAAAGATTTAACAATGTGAGGATTATATAAAGGTTGATTAGGAAAGTGAAAAATAAAATAATTTTTAATTAATTTATATGATTAAAAATTTTAATACATCCATGAATATGTGTTATCATGGGGTTTGATGTGATCATAAATTATTTCACACATATTATAAAACTAGTGTTTTGAACTCTACTATAGGATCATTTTTTCAACTGAATACTTATATCAGTGGTAAATCCTTCAGTTGAGAAATAATTAATGTGTGGGTATAAATTTTCTTTTAATATTTTTAGTACATCAACATGGATTTGATGCCAAAATTTCATCTTTAATCTATGCCAGAAATAAAACTAATGCTAAAATTTTAAAATGTTCCATGTGTCTATCCATAAAAATGTTATTTTTTACAAAAACAATTACAAGAAATAATATAAAAATGAATTTGTTCTTATGTGTCCCAAATAACGCATAAAACTAATCTAAAATAATAATTATTATAGATATCAATATTCAATTGATGGAGTAAATATACTGGATTCATTGTTTAGACCTACTACTTTATTTTCTCCAATTTGTGGGTGAAAGGATTACCTTTTTTGTTGTGTCGATTATTTGGTGCTTCTCTCCAATCTATGGTGATTTATAATTCCCCTCATGATTTATATGGGCTAAATTGAGTATCTAATTTAGGTATAACTATATTAGGTTTATGATAATGAATGAAATTCAATGAAATTGTCCCCACTAGAAATAGTGACCCAATAAATTATATCCATTTAGTGATATTGGATCTATATTTCACTAAGAAATGTGTTTGTTATAGTGTTTCTCTCACAACGTTGTGATATAGGTAGTTAAAATCTCAATCATAAATTTTATTTCCATTAAATTGTTGAGATGATAACTCTTAATCCAAATACATATTTTTAACATACTCAACTCTATTAATCTAGTAACCTAATTCTATTATCGTGTCCCAACTAGTGTTTCATAAATAAAACACCAAGACTAGGTTTAAAAAAATAAAATCTAGGGGAAACATGCTATGAAATTCCTATCCAAGTATGTTTTATTAGACACCATTAAATTATTTATTTACAAAATATAATTAATGAGAACCCTTATATGAAATGATATTCATGTTTATATGATCAAGGTGTTGAAGAGTTATGCTATTTATGGAATCTCACAAATTGTATTTGAGGGGATTTTATTTTGAATATCTCACAAACTCAACACACATATTATATGATTATTAAATTAATAAAAATTTCATATCATGAAATATTTATCTTCTCATATTTCATTCCATTGGGTATGCATTATTGTAATGATTTAGTTTTGAAATCAAATTCAATCAATCAAATTAATTTTTCCACACCACATTAATCGGTGTCCCATTTTGGAACCAAACATTTATGTTACTCACCCAAATATATAAGGCTAAAATAGTCATACATAACCATATATATCCTATACATAATGTACATGAATTTATTATGTCAAAGTTAATAACTATATGAGGTTAAAAATCACTACAGGAGTAATCCAAGAGCCACATATAGTAAACCCCACTTTTTTGGAAAAGGAATAAGACTCCTTGATATTGGTATGATTGACCCAATGTCCCACTAACTTTGGGTAATTTACACATGATATAATCTTATTAATAATAATATTAAAAATGAACATTTGAAAACTATGACCAAATACTAAATTAATGATAATAAAATTTAGTTTCAAACCAATGATAACATTGAGGGAAAATAAATTCTAAAGATTGATAAAAATCCTATAATATTGGGATTAATCTATACGAATAAAGTTATCCCATGAATTTTTCATACACAAAATAATCATTTTATAAAAAAATACTAAACATGATAATTAATGGAATTTAAAAAAATAAACAATATTTATTTTTGAAAACATGGGATACAAAAAAAACATCCCATATTTAATTAAGGTGTGAATAATATTTTACAATATATAAAACATAATATATTAAAGAAAATTAATAAACTATATGTTATGAAATGTTAAAAATAATTTTTAACACTATAAGTTATACCATATTTTTCCTTCATGTTGTGGTGATCCTTGTATGTCTATTTTGATAAAAACATGGTTACTTCTTGATTATGGTGTTTGACACCAATTTATGGATATATCATGAAACTGAAAAAAAATATGGTTTAAGGGATATGAGGTATTTAATGATATACATAGTAAGTTCCATGGCCTATTCCATGTCTTGTTTCATGGAAAAATAATGAGTCTCAAAACACCATGGAGTATAACTGGATGGAATTTGAGGTGTGTGGTGAGTCCCAATGATAGTGCATGAAACCATTCACCATGAGGAGGTTATTCTGGGATTAATGTTAGTGTTACTAGAAAGGTTCTATTTAATAAATACTATGATATGAACTATGACATGTTGTTAGTATTTTGGTACTTCTATTGTCACCATGGTTACACAATGTGGAATCACATGTCATGGTAATAAAGAAATATTTTAAAAAATTAGCAAATAATACATTTGATTCTGGATGAAATATTCTTCAATTCCAATTATGGGTTTCAACGAATCATCATATGATCTAATGTAGCGGAAGAGAACCCAAATATAAGAAAATATATCTTTAAGAAATGAAAATTTCCAAGGAATATCATAAAATGGGTATACAAAAAACCAACTTTCAGAAAAAACAACTTTCATATTGTTCACTGATGGAGAAAATTTTATGATTATCAAAGAAGTAGAAAAATAAATATTCCAACCTCTAAGGGATTAAACTAGAAAATTGATCCTAAAATATTTCTTGATGTTCCAAAAACAATGGAGTGATGATAATGCTTTAACATGGAGATAAATGGTGTTTCTAGATGAAGATAGTTTTGGAAGTGAATAAATTTTTCATTATGAACAACTACTGATTAATAATACAAATATAGTGATATTTCATCCATTATATAGGAATACCTTGATATAATTTATTAAATGAATAATTCCTAAGTTTCAACTAAATCCTGATAGGTTCGTTATCTTGGAACCCCATTGATTAAAACCCATGAATGTCCATTCATCTAACAATTCAATTAATATAGAAGAAATAAATGTTTCATATCATGGATCATAAATTAAGGAATAAAAAATTAAAGGAGGTAGATGTGGATACGAATAGGTATCATGTATCACATGAAAGAAATATAGTCATGGTTGTAAGCCTTGGATTCTATAGGCCCACCACAACATGTTGTTTCCTATATTATTACACTTTCAGTAAAATTTCCCATTTGTTTTACTTTAACCCATGTCATTTTAGAGGCAGGATTCAAGGGTAACACCAAACATCACTACTAGACCACGAGGAGAACCAATTGTGGTTGTTCATTGCAATATGACTATGGTATATATTTTTTTATATTTCAAATGAAAATATTATATTTAAATTATGAAACATTTTTATTCAATGTAATGATTTTATTTTTAATACTAGTTAAGAAATCAATATTTTATCCCAAAATTATGATAATTCATAATAGTTAGAAAAATTCACATTGATAAATTTTTTATTTATCATGAATAGTTATCCTAAATCATTAGTCATTCAAATGTAACTTATCACAACCTGATTGATATTATTATTTATTAATAGTATTTTGTATAATTATTCTAGATAAATACTATTGAAATAATCAATATTGAAAAAATAATAAACATAAAAATAAAAATAAAATTAAAAATAACCCAAGGTAAATGAGAAAAATATTCAGGTGCTTTATTTCAATTTTGAACTATATAAATTAAAATAATTACAATATAATTCTTTCTTTACAATGAAAAATAAACAATAAAATATATAATGAATTAATAAAAAAATAGAGACAAAGTTACTGATGGAAAAAACACAACAACAAATCACAAGTAAATAACCACATTTATATGGATATATTGTTATTTGTTACCCATTTGAAAAACTCTACATTGTACACATAGAATATATATCTCCCAGAAAGCAAACAAGATGATCAAAATATTTACAAAGGAAATCTTAAAAATACACGTATATAAAAACCCATTGTTTATTTTATAGGAGTATAAAATGTGTATTTTTATATTTTATGACCATATGGTATCTATAGAGTCAAGAATTAATATTATAGTACTGAATAGATACCTGAATATTATGACCATCTCTAATAGAAGGAACATGTGTTCAGAAATATATAATATCACATATCTTACGAACTATATATGGAAACATGAGAGAAAATCAAGAGGTCATGAGAGATAAATGAAACAAAAATTTTTGAATGTTCATTAATAGTTCTCATGAGCATTCTGATGCGATGGGACACTAATATGGGATGGAACACATATTATAATGAATTGAGATAAAATTATGATATTGTTTTTTTATTAAATAGATTATATGAGGTTTGGGTTACGTATAGTGGCTATTTTTATAAATATAATTAGATGATACAAAATTCCAAAAATGGTGTCCTTTGTGAGGGAAAGAAAAAAATAAAGATAAAAATACACACCTAAAAAAATTTCCCTGTTAAGCATAGTGGATGATCATTATCTCCTAGTTTTATTAAGGATTTTGATTAAGTGATCATGTGAGAAATCTATGATTCTATGAAAACTAATCCCAAAGACGAAACATCCAAAGGAAATAACAAATTCTTGGGGATAAACACTAAATCCAAATAGCTGGGCTAAAAAATATGGGAAAATGTTCCTAACATAGAAAAATAAAAATTCATCTATAATAAACATAAGAAAATAATGAAATAAAAATATTATTCAATTTAATTTGGGATATTGTATTATTTGTTATAGGAAAAACTAAGTAAAAAATTTATATATCACCAAGTTCAAAAATAATTCCTTACCCCTTTAGTTTAGCTGAACTCGTAGTCCCCGCAAAAAAATAACAACTAATAAAAAAAGCGTACCATTTTAGAAATGATTGAATTTCATAAGAACAACCATTTAGTGATTCATCGGGGAATATTCTGAGGAAATTAAAAGGAATCCTAACTAGTGGTGTAGGCGAGGAAGTCAAACCGAATGACACATAATTCACCCAACATGTTTATATGAATTTAAGACATGTCCAACAACATAGGTGATGAATTTGAACTTCATTTCATGTTTGTTTTTCACATTCCAACTTTATGAAATTATTTAAATGTAGACATCAATGTTGAAATAATTGATTAAATCGCTAATTCAAAGGAGTGAGGGTATTTCTATAGAGAAATTAAAAACTTTTCTTTACATAGATGAATAATCTATGACGATATATGTGGGTATGACAACATTATTTGAAACCAAGGATAATATTTTTGAGGTAAGGGAACCATCAAACACTTACATACATTCCATGAATAAATCTAAATAAATATAGAATAAATGTAATCCTTTTAGGAATAATGAATAATTCATTGTCAACAAAAAACAATTAATTTTTCATGGGAATGTCTCTATAGAAATAATGATGGAAAACTAGCTTTAATTATACGAAAATTGAAAAATCTAGTTACAGTGATATCTAGATTCAATATTACATCAATAAAAATGTGATTATGGATTAATTATAGAGAAAAAGTTCATGAGTTCAAGGATTATTCGATGATCCATAAATTAGATGATAATATTACTTTAAAAGAAGCACACCATTAAATTAATGAATCCTTTAAGTTCATTGAAAATGGATGTGTGGAAGTAGAACATAGTTCTTGAAAGAATTTGGATCTTCAAAATTTACTATATGTATTCGAGATTCAGAATAATTTATTCTCATTTTATCTTCTCTCTAAAAAGGGATTTAATGTTTCATTAGAATACAACAAGGTTATCTAGTTGAAGGGGGTATGTTTTGGGGGAAGGGTTTATAAAAATGATTAAATATTTCAACTATCTATTAATAATTTGATTGAATATTTTTTTAATACAATATTGAGTACTCTAATTTATGGCATGATCATTAACACATGTGAAATATAATTAATTAATAGTAATGATGTTGTTAATCTTAATCAATATTGGAAATTAATTTAATAAATGTGAAATAAATGTAGAATATAAAATAGTCAAAAAACCATTTCAATGTTTTGAGAGAAATTTGTATATATTATAAATATTACATTATGATATTTTCATATTAAATGGTTTTTAACTAATGTAGGGAAATGTAACTTTATTTATTTTTTTGTTGACAACAGTAGAAATTTATATATATATATATATCATCTTAAAACAAATTATGAATCCTATAATATGTTTAAAAATTATAAATATTAATTTTAAAACCAAATAAACTAAATTACTAAATTAATAAAATCATATATAGTTGGTGAATGAACCATGAATAAATTTAAAAATTTTTACCAATAAAATGGTATAATTCCTCAAATTGTTACTCTGTACACACCTCAATAAAATGGAATTTCTGAAAGGAAAATCATTCATCGATAGAAATTGTAAATTTCAGGATTAATAAATATAATTTATCATTTAATTTATGAGGTTAATATTTATTGGATTCATTCCACATTCACAAGAGTATTTTTTCTTTGAAATTTAATTTATCCTCTTATGAAAATATTATTGGTAGAATTATTTTATATTTTAATGTGTTAGGGTGATTATATTAAAAAATAGTGTCTCATAATAAAATAATTAAACTTGGTCTTTGAGAAATTGAAGGTGTTCTTACGATATATTCAAAAAATATAAAATCTTATAGAATTATTGATTTGGAATATAATGTCATTTTTTAATCAAGATATGAAGTGTTTTTAAAGTAAATTTTATAAATATTATGTGAAAGAGGTTATTCCTCATATCAGTATCTATCAAAATCAATCTAGTTAAAGTAAAATAGTATATAATACCGATGATTATAGATTTGAAACTAAATTGAGTATAATACTTAAGGAGGAGAAAATCTACATCTATATTTTATTTCTCCTCATTCCTTAGTTTTTCTTATTTAGGGTGATGAAAATAAAAATATTTTGAATAAATATCATATGGTATTGACTATAGAAGATGACATAAAGAGATAGAATGAATATACGAATTATAAAGATATTTCTTTCTGGAAATAATAAATTAATGAAAAAATAGATTCCGTTATATGGAAAAAAGCTGGGTCAATTTGAATTTACCAAGAGGTTCAATACCTATTGGTTTTAAATGGGGTTCTAGTATGATGTTTGATTGTAATAGTAACATTCAAGCTTTAAATATAGATTATTTTCCAATGGTTTCTGATAGAAAATGGGTTGATTATTTTTATAATTGTGCTACCATAGCTTGGATTACATTGATAAGGATGTTATTTACATTATGTTCAATTAATTATTATTTTTCCATAAAATGGATATGAAAACTATTTTTTTATAGAGAATTAAATGATAATATATATATATATATATATAATAATCTATAGATTTTTATATATAAAGTAATGAAAATACATTCTATAGACTATTTAGATATTTATATGTCCCTAAACAAGATTCAATGAAATTAAATGAGAAATTTTATTTTATTATTTTATCTAATGGATTTACTCATATCAATGATGAAAACTGTGTTCATTCAATGTTTAACAAAGAATATAGTGTTTTCTATTTCTACATAAGGATTAATTGTAAATTTTTGGGACCAATATGATTGATTTAAATGTTGAAATGAATTATTTATCATATATGATTAAAATGAAGGAAATTAGAATAGTATATACTATACTACTTATTAATTTTATAAAACGTAGCATGGGTTTTTACTTATTTCATAATACTTACATAGAAAAATTCAAATAAATTGGACTATCTTGGTTTCATGGAGTCTAATACTCCATTAGACTATAGTTGCAATCTTCTTATAAATATGAGAAAATTTGTAACACAAGTTGAGTATTCTTGTTTAATTTGTTCTTTAATATATTAAATGCATTGAACTCGAACTAAAATTTATTTTTAAATATGTAAAATGAGTAGATATACAAGTTATAGGTGTATGGACCATTGGAAATGTATAAAATGAATCTTTGGATACCCAAGAAAGACTAAATATTTAGGTTTATTAGACAATGATTATATTATAAGGATATGATAATCCAAATTGGATTACCATTATAGGTGATAATAAATCAATATCTAGATAGTTCTTTACTCTTGGAGGTTTTCTTTAAAAAGATGCTGGGTTAAAGCCCTCCAAATTATAAAAAACAGGACAAAAAAGGAGTGAGGATGTGGTCAGACATGACATTACTACCCTCATCAAAGCACTAAAAGACTAAGTTTTTTTCTTAATTTTAGCTCTTATCTTTATCTCTTTATCATTATATTCATTCCAATTTATACGTCGTCCACATCCATGACCCCGACCCCGACCTGTAGAATAGATATCTTTTAATCTTCTTGTCTGTTGCAGGAGGATTTCCATGTCAGTATTATCATATTGGGATTCATTCAATGGTTGTAATTATTTATTTCGAGCAGTCCAATCCGCATGTCCACATCCACAACCTCTACTTCGTGGATGATGACCTCACATATATGTTTTGGTATTCATCTATGACCCTTCTGACTCCTCCTTTCATAATTCAATGACAATATTCATAGAGATAATTTGAATATTACAATAATGTAAATCCTTGTCCCTAAAAATAGCCACTCTTTGATCATGGGAAGCCTTTCCAGCAACTACAGGATGTATGTTGAGTAAAATTCAATGATGTAGAACCTCCACAAGTGCATCCTTCTTCTGTTGTCTTCTTTTCATGGTGTAATAGGGTGAAAAATGGAAATTGGGGGTAGATACTTGCAAGGTGATTGAATAGCATATAGTATCTGAACAGGAGCTACCACATCAGAATTATTTGCACTAATGTCACAGCGGTAGCATGAGGAAAGACACCAACATTCACAGGTTCACCTTGGTCATCACCAGAAGTTGAATCAGAGTGAAAATTGGGAAGTTAGGGCAGGTCCTCAAATGGTACTTGAATAGTGGGAAGGACCTATTTGGGAGCTACCACTTTAGCATTCTACTCAGAGCCACCAATATTAAAAGATTCACATTGCAAACCAAAGGAGTTCCCAGTTGAAAACTGTTTGAAGTCATTGGATTTATTTATGAAAAACCCATTTGAAAATAATCATTTTCAATCACCTTGATCTTTCCTTTTTTGTTGACCAAAAGCTCTTGTCTCATGTCATAATCCATAACAGCTTTCACTTTGACTTCTAAAACAGATTTACTCTATTCCTCCACCAGTGATGTATCATTTGATGTAGCTGGATAAGGGATTGAGGAACCATCCGTTCCTTTGTTATGTTCTGCAATCTGCTATCCATGTAGAGTGGTGACCACTCCCTGCCCATGATTTCCATGTGAATCAACATCATGATGAATTCCATTTGTGTTAGTGTGAATACTAGGTCCAGTTGTTCCTATTACTTGTTTGATAATATATGAAAAGGAGATATTTCCATAATTTTCAACAAAGTAGCAATTTTTTTATCCTGGTACACATTCTTGATCATCATAGTACTCATGGAGGTTGTGATGTTTCTAGGTCAAGACAATTGTTATAATATGCAAGACAATTGTTATAATATGGTACCGTAATAATTATCTATGTGAGATCAAGTGAAAACCATTTGAATAGATTTAAAATATATCCCCTTAGACTAAAAATTCATCCAAATATCAAAGACATTGGGATAAAACCAATAGAATAATTATTTTTTCTAATGGAAACCCAGCATATTCTTTAGGTAGATATTAATAAAAAAAATTAATATATAAACAAGTTATCCAGATGGATTTTAATATTTGAAAATTATATCCCCAAATAATTGGTATAGATATAATCCGTTATAAATATATGTTTACTTTTAAAATCATACAAAGATATTAAGACTCGATGAGTTATTTGGTTTATTAATTGAAAATAATTGTAATTTTTTTCAAATATGTGCTTAGATGAGGGGACACAACATATAACAGTTAATGATTTTATTTCCTAAATATTTTATGAAATGAATATATAAGGACCTAGCCTTAGAACATTACATAATATTGAATTATTTGAATAATTCACATTGAGGATCATTTCATGTTTATACTTTTATAGAATTAGGAAATAACTATTACTTTTGAAAATATTATAAAGTAGAAAATTCTACTCAGTTTCAATTTTTTCGTGAAATAAAAACTCTTAAAAAAGAAACATGAATAGTTCCATGTTTTAGACATCATATCTTTCCCGAATCCCATCCTTGAGCCTATTCATATTTAAGTCATGTGGAAAACATTTCAATAACTTGGGATGAGCATAAAAAGCTCAGTAAGGGTTATAAAACAAGGAAAGAAAACATTATATCATCAATATATACATAAAATAATCCTTTTAACATACCTCATCAAATCTTAAGATTGGTAAAATACACATAGAAATCATAAATAATAAAGGTAACTTAAGGCATACATAACATACATACATTGTAGATGTCACAGATACATAGGGAGTCACATTTGGAATACCCATCATAGTATATTCCCTAAATATCTTAGGAGAAACATTAACGTTTACCTCTGTCACGTTACCCAATTCATTGGAGAGCTATCTCAGGATCACTCGTCCTAGTTTTATCATGGAACCACCCGTATATGTAACGATGGACAAGAACCATAACATAATCATAACACATAACTTAAGAATAAAGGAAAGATAACATTCCCACATTGCATTAACAATATAACTTTTTAAGATATTGAAATAATAAATCCATTCTAAAAATTATTTTTAGTACCAACATACGTAAAAAGAGTTTATGGTATTTATTTTTCATTTGTAAACATTATAGGTTGTTAAGAAAGTCAAAGATCAAATAATACTCATAGCAGCGAAAAAGGTTGTTTTCACCGCTTACGATGAAAAGAAACATTCTTTTTTGCCATTTTGTAAAACGCTTCGTAGAGAAAAGTTTCCCTTTGAATTAAATAAAATGTCAAAAGGGTTTTATACACTGTATAAAATAAACTCATGTATAAATCAAAAGTTTACTCAATGAAATGTTATTGAGTCAAAGTCCCATACAAAGACGGTATCCTTAGATTAAGGATAAATCAATTACATAAATATCTGTGAAAAATATAAATACACCCAATATAAGTGGATATTAATTGTAAAACAATAATTGGTCATCCACGCATATTAATATCATGACATAATCAAGAATTATATGTTTAACCCAATGAATTGAAATTGGGTTAAGAAGTTCCCTTATAGAAATCCGGCAGCCTAACGGTGTCACTTTAAAATTCAGAAAATGAGTTGATGAGAGATAAAAGGGGTATCTCATCACATGGACATAAAATTTAAAGTAATCAGGATATATAAGAACATATCCCATCATAAGAACATGTAAATTAATTGACCTAAGAAAAATAATTCTTTTTAAAAAGAAGATGGTGAATGGTTCCCTTACCAATTTGGGTAACATTCGAAATGTACACCCCATGAAAGAAGGGTCACACAATGAAGATTTAAATACCCATATTTTAAAATATATTAGACAAAGAATACAATAATGGTCATTACATACACCACACAAAAGGAAATAGTGGAAAATGTAGCACCAATCTCACGGGAATAAAAAGTGAGATAAAAACCCCTTACCTCGTTGTAATCAATCGAGTCGTATGACCAAAAGATAATAGACACCAAATGATTCACATAATAACATGAATATAAATATAATAATGATAATATATATGAAAATGTAGTACATGATACACAACATGAAACAAATAAGTGGAGAACAATGGAAATCTCACGGAATTAAAAGTGAGATTAGAAATCCCTTACCTAAAGTCTGACTTGTCTTCTTCGTTTCTTTATATTCCTGAATTATAAATTTTGGTCAATTTATAATTTCTTAATTACATACATTATAGTTTATTATTAAATTCATATCACAAATTATCATGTTATAATAATTTTATAATTATGTGAGTTAATATCTTACGTTTTGTCGATGTTCCGTACATGAGTCAAAAATGAACTTGTTTGAAAAGAATTTTCCATGTAGTTATATGTACATCATCTATGGAATGGTTTTAATTATTTACATATCATATATATCATGTATATATTTATTTAATAATATTACATAATGTTTGGAGATAAGAAATGAAATGTACCATTTATGGAGACGGTAGACCGTACGTACGCATTAACGCTACTTTCATTATTTTTCAAATTAATGGACTTTAAAAATAAAGGAGACATAGATATATTACATTTACATTAAAATATATAAGTTATATAGGTAACATATGTTCATTAATTACATTATTTATAAATTCAATGTTTGGCATGAATAAGTCACATAACTTGAGGGGGCAGTTGTCCACACTTCCTCATATGAAATTATCGCATTTTCAGAGCATGAAAAGCATAAAGGTGTGTTTTAAATAAAAATATAGAATCATAGAGAGTAGATAAATATAATATATATCATATATAAATATAGTTCCATCATAATGTACACCATGATAGGTGTTAAAAGAAGATTGAAAAATCATCGTTTCCTGAGGCAGTAATTCGCTACCCACAGAAACAGTATGTTATTTAACCATTATACGGAGGTGTGTGTAAGTGTAGGTATAATCCATATAATAACAAAATCCTAGTATATTTAGGATACTGGTGTTATTATGGGATCAAATAATAATAAGATAGTGGTGAGTGAAGAAGGAAAATATAGAAAGAAACTCGAGAGAAGATATTACCTATAAATCGGATAACTCTTTTTTATTTGAGCCAAAGGCTTCCATGGAAATACTTCTGCCCAAAGTGAGCCTTATAGGGGTAATAGAGGGATTTGGAGAGATAATATGAGCTGAGTTTGAATTATCCATGGTCTTTAGAGGTGTGGGTAAGGGGGTAGAGGTGGGGGACTTTTATAAGAGAAAGGAGGGTCACTTTTGGAAAGTCTTGAAATGTTACTTTATTATAAAACGATTATCAGATTTTAAAGGTCCCGCAATGATAAATTTTGAGGATAAGGTGATAATGGTTCGAATTCCAACCATCTAATAGGTTTTTGACAAGCGTATGTCTTATATTTTACCTTATCTTTTTATTTTATTTAAATTGTTCATTATTGAAGAAATCACTGCATCATCGTGGTGTCATAAATAAATTTATTTATTTAATGTATAAAAATTATAAAAAATTACCATGATGTAGGAAATATTTTTATATTTCCAATTACTATTTATAGTATAATAGGTAATTTATTTAAACAAAATTAAAAAAAATTTACATAGGATATACAAACCATTGTTATATTTCTCTTCTTTTTAAAAAAATAATGTCATAAATGTCACTATCACACCCATGTGACTCCATGGGACCTCATGTTTGGTAAAAATCTTCCCATGGTCTTAAATGACTCAAAAAAGAGTGTTCGGACACTTTTTTGGGTTATTTTATATTATTATGAAATTATTTTATTACCCTTAACTACCGGACTACTAATTAATCACGATAATTAAAGATAATTATCGTCATTACTATACATAATTTCCAAAAACAAAAGAGTATTAATTAAATAATTTGGTACTTCTGATTCCAAATATTTAATCAATTTTACCAAATTCCAATCAAATAAATTTATGTAATTAATTTGAAAATAATTTTCTTTTTCAAAACCAGAGACGGGTTTTTAAGAATTAAAATTTATCAAAAGATTGGCTTCTTTTTACATCCAATTGAAATGTTAAATTACATACATTGAACAAAATTGTATTAAGTGATAAAAACATAATTATATTACACTTTAAAACAAATTAAAATGAAAATATATCTATATAATTAAATTAGATGAACAAACAGTTTTAAAGTAAAATGCAGTATTTTTCACTATTCATTAAAAATGAACATTTATCAGAAAAATACCAAAACTTTATCCAATGAAAATTTGATATTCCAAATTCAAAAATTATTTACATTTTACCAATTTAAAAACATAGATGTTTCATTAATAAATTATATAGTTAATTCATGTTGTCAAAAAATAGCGTGTTTTTAAAAAACAATATTTATCAAAAGATCTACCAATGTTTATGTCCATTTTCAAAGTGAAATTAATTATAATGAACACCATTGGATTAAATGGTAAAAATATATTATAATTAAACTATAAAACCAAATAATAAGATAATATATCCATATAAATAAATTATATTAAAAGGAGGTTTTGAATTAAAATACAACATTTCTCACTATGCATTAAAAAATGAACTTTATCACAAAAATATCAAAAATTTACACAAAGTATATTTTGATGTCTTGATTCTAAAGAAAGATTTTATTTCGTCAAATATAACATATAAAAGTGAAAAAAAGTAGATTTAAAAATGGTTTTCCATCAAAAGGCGTTTAATCGACCTTTTAAATAATATTAGAATATTTATGCTTTAAATTGGATTTATTCGCATTTTAAGCCTCTAACATTTATTGAATAAATGTAAAAATAATTAACAAAAATATATAATCAATTTTTAGTTAAATCTGTTCATTCCCACCATTACATCGTTTAGGCATTTACTACCATTTACAATAATATTGTTATATTATTAGTGTGCATCGTAAGATTTCAATGAAACTTGTTATTGCATATTGGGTATGCCATCGAACATAGAATCCCCTTTAAATTAATATTAATATTTCATTCAAAAATATTATTAAATATTAAAATTTAATTTTCTTTATTTACCTGGGATGTTACATCCTTCCCACCGTTTGGGAATTGCGTCCACACAATTTTAAAATTGGGCTCAGAAACATCATTTAAAGTCCCAAATTGAAAAAATAGTTAGAAAAAATATCACTTTAAAAGAAATAAAGAGAAGTACCAAGGTCACCCAAGTTAACCCATACTAGGATTCCATGTAGGAAAATATGGATATGGATGAGAAAATAATGGGTCATGTTCTGATGGAGAGTGATAGGAAATATGTCTAGGAGAAAGTAAACGACCTGAAATACACAATCTTGTGATGGGTTAAGCGGTATTTGATTACCCAATAAAAAAATGTAACAGAAAACATTTTTGTTTTAAGTTACCTTTAATTGAAGAATTTATTTATGAGCTTAACAAAAACATAAGTAAACATACTTAATTGTCATGTATACTTTCTTCTCTTACTATATTTATAACACGAACTCATATTTTCTCCAAAGATGAGTATTTAGGATGACTTGTTCACATTAAGAGTGTTATAATCAACTTATAGAGAATCACCTAATACAAAAAAGAGAACTATATATTTCCCATTTCATTAGAAATTAACCAAAACCAAAATGGTTCGTATGAGATCAAATAGTACACAAAAAAGTATAATCTTTTACAAAAAGAAAATATACTCTAACTCTCCAAAAAAAATTCAAAAAAACCCCAATGTTCAAAAAATACCATTCAATAAACTATTATCCATAAAGTTCTTCAAAAGTAATCCAAACTAATATTGACTCCCAAATCTCATAAGGATTTAATTACACAGTCTTCCAAGATAAATCATAACATTTATCTCCAAATAACACCAGTTACTCACAAAGTCTCATATTGAAATGTAATTAACCTAATAAAATATTCTCCATGATAAGTTAATCATTTTCATAATTAAACCAAATCATCATATGTCCTCAATAAAAACATAGATTCTTCAAAACTAAAATTTCAGCCATTATCCCACAATTGAAATCCCATAGTATTCTATCTTCCTTAGGTGTATATTGTTTTGTCAAAAGAGAGAATATATTTCACAACAACCTTTAACACTTAATCACCAAATCATTTTTCTATACTATGTATATCCATTTGATAAAATATAAATTCCCAAAATCAATTTATTCTAGTTCCATAAAATAATTTTACTAAAATAATAAGTCTTACTAACCAGGGAATTCAAGAAGGCCAGTGGTAGGTGATGAGCCCTTGTCGCCCTTTGGTTGTGGGTTCGATTCCTTCGGTCATACCAGATGAAACAGGTTGTCACACATCCCACGAGTTGTCCTTTTTATAAAACTCAAAAATAACCTGAACATGGTTTAACCTCAATGGTTTCCTTATACCTCTTATTTTCATCCAAATGCATTATGATCTCAACATATTAATTCTTGAAGACTTATTTCACCACCATAAGATAAAATAAAACGATCCCAAAAATGATGAACATCATACCTTGATTATGGTGTCCATTTGGTTTAATCACCATCTTATTCACGTAGGTAGAAGGCCCATGTATTTCAAAAATGATTCAAATATCATTCAAAATCCTTTTCTTCCTCCATCCAAACACACCTTGTACAACATGGGTCATATGGGTGTTCATAGAAAAACAGTTTTGGAAAATAATCATGTATGACATAAAATTTCAAAACATTTGATAAAATATTATTTCTATAAAATAGTCAGACCGAATTTGAGTTTAAACGTTTAATTAATGGTCCTTCTAAAATACTATAGGTATGTGATGAGAAACTATATTGTAAAATCAAATATAAATAGGTTGCACCAAGGTCTCCTTCTTTAGTACCTTTTTTAAAATCATAATATTCTTCAAA
Source organism: Viscum album (assembly GCA_963277665.1). Classification (NCBI taxonomy): domain Eukaryota; kingdom Viridiplantae; phylum Streptophyta; class Magnoliopsida; order Santalales; family Viscaceae; genus Viscum; species Viscum album. Next base: position 156,042,534 of record OY728166.1, on the reverse strand, counting down.
ATCTTGTGATAATGTAAAATATTTGAAAATGACTTGATAATATTTAACATTATTGAAAATATGAGAATATTGTGAAAGTAGGATTTGTCTAAATATAAAACATGATCCAAGATGATAACGAGGTATAGTGGAGGTGTTTGATATCTCAAACAACTGCTTTCAAGTGAGTTCTATGTTATAAAATGTTTCAAAATCGTTCGAACATGACATTGAAATAATTATTGCAAGCATGTCCTCAGGAAGAGATCGGAATGTCATTTGAGATCCTCCTCCTTCCATTTGTAACTGACATTACTTGATTTGAAAAAGTTACAAAACAAGTATTTTACTAAAATAATAGACGTAGGGACTAACCATGTGTCTAACAAAAACTCTTAATCCCTAAAGTTGTCTAAACCGACCTCTGATACCAACAATAAGGACACGACCATAGAAAATTACATAATATTGAATTAAATGAATAATTCAAATTGAGGATCTTTTCTGGATTATATTTTTAGAGAATTAGTACACAACTATTACATCTCAAAATATTATAAAGTGGACACTTCTACTCAGTTTCCATTTTTTTTTGTAAAATAAAAACTCTTAAAAAAGAAACATGACTAGTTCCATGTTTTAGACAGCATGTCTTTCCTTATCCCAACCTTGACCCTATTCATCTTTAAGTCCAATGGAAAACATTTCAAAAACATGGGATGAGCATAAAAATATCAGTAAGGGTTATAAAACATAGAAGGAAAACATTATATCATCAATATATACATAACATAATCTTTTTAACTTACCTCATGAAATCATAAGATTTTTGAAATACACATAGAAATCATAAATAATAAAGGTACCTTAAGGCATACATAACATACTTACATTGTACCTATCACAGCTACATAGGGAGACACATTTGGAATACCCATCACACTATATTCCATAAATCTCTTTGGAGAAACATTAATGTTTACCTCCGTCATGTTACCCAATGCATTGGAGAGCTATCTCAGGCTAACCCTCCCTAGGCTTATCACAGAACCACCCATATACGTAAAAATGGCCATGAACCATAACATAATCATCACACATTACATGATCATAAAGGAAAGATAACATTCCCACATTGCAATAAAAATATAAAATTTTAAGATATTGAAAAAATAAATCCATTCTAAAAACCATTTTCAGTACCAACATATGTAAAAAGATTATATGGTATTTATTTTTCTTTGGAAAACATTACGGCTTGTTAAGGAAGCCATAGATCAAATAATACTCGCGACGTTAGAAAAGTTTGTTGTCACTGCTTACGTTAAAAAAGAAGCATTACTTTTTTTCATTCAGTAAAATGATTCGTAGAAAAAAGATTCCATTTGAATGAAATGAAAAGTAAAATGGGTTTTATACACCATATAAAATAATTTCTTGTAGAAATCAAAAGATGCCTCAATGAAAAGAGATTGAGACGAAGTCTAGTACAAAGACGTTATCCTTAGATTAAGGATAAATCAATTACATAACTATGTGTGACAAATTCAAATACACCCAATATAAGTGGATATTAAGTGTAAAACAATCATAGTTCATCCACACATATTCATTTCATGACATAATCAAGAAGTAGAGGTTTAACCCAAATAATTGAAATTTTGTTACGAAGTTCCCTTACAGAAATTTGACAGCCTAATTGTGTCACATTAAAATTCAGAAAATGAGTTGATGAGAGATAAAAAGGGTATCTGATCACTAGGACATAAAATTTTCAGCAATAAGGATATATAAGAACATATCCCAACCTAATAAGACGTAAATTAAAATACCTAACAAAAAGAAGTCTTTTTAAAAAGAAGAGGGTGAAAGGTTCCCTAATCGATTTGGGTAACTTTTAAAACGTACACCCCATTGAAGAAGGGTCATACAATGAAGATGTAAATACCAATAAAATAAATTATATTAAAAAATGAAAATAATCATGGGCAGTACATACACCACACAAAATAAAAATAGTGGCAAATGTAGCATGAATATCACGGGAATAAAAACTGAGATAAAAACCCCTTACCTCGTTGTAATCAATTGAGTCGTATAAAAAAAGATAATAAACACCAAATGAATCACATAATACGATGAATATAAATATAATCATGATAATATATATGAAATGGTAGTACAAAATACACCACATGCTACAAATAAGTGTAGAACAATGGAAATATCATGAAATTAAAAGTGATATTAGAAATCCCTTACCTCAAGCCCGACTTGTCTTGTTCATTTCATTATATTTTTGAATAATATACCTTGGCCAATTTATAATTTCTTAAAAACATACTTTATAGTTTATTATTAAATTCATATAACATATTATCATGTTATGATAATTAGTTAATTGTGTAAGTTCATATCAAAGGTTTTGTTGATGTTTGGTACATGAGTAAAAAATGAACTTGTTTGAAGAGAATTGTCCATGTAGTTTTAAGTACGTGATCTCAGGAGTGGTTTTCATGATTTAAATATCATATATATCCATTATATATTTATTTACTAATATTCCATAATGTTTGGATATAATAAATGAAATGCACCATTCATGGAGACGGTAGGCCGTACGTACGCATTAACACTACTTTCAATTTTTGTCATATTAATGGAATTTAAATCTAAATGAGACATAGATATATTATGTCTCCAGTATAATAGATATTTCATATAGGTAAAATAAGTTCATTAATTACATTCTTTATAAATTTCCTGTTTGGCATGAACGAGTCACATCACTTGAGGGGGCGGTTGTCCACACTTCCTCATATGAAATTATCGCATTTGCACAACATGCAAAGCATAAAGGTATGTTTTAAAAAAAATACAGAAGCATAGAGAGAAAATAAATATAATTTATATAATATATAAGTATAGTTCCATCATAATGGCCACCATTAGAGGTGTTAAAAGAAGATTGAACAATCATCGTTTCGTGCGACAGTAATGGGCCACCCATAGAAACAGTATGTTCTTTAAACATTAGACGAAGGTGTGTGTAAGTGTAGGTATAATCCTTATCATAAAATAATACTGGTATATTGAGGATACTGGTTTTATTATGGGACCGAATAATAAGAATATAGTGGGGTGTAATGACGGAAAATAATAGAAAGAATCTTGAGAGAAGACATTGCCTTTAAATCGGGTAACTCTTTTTGATTTGAGCCAAAGGATTCCTTGGAAAGAATTTTTTCCAAAGTGAGGCTTCTAGGAGTAATAGAGCGATGTGGAGAGATACTATGAGCAGATTTTGGACAAGAAAAGGGATTTAGAGGTGTGGGTAAGGGGGTAGAGGTGGGGGCATTTTATAAGAGGGAGGAGTGTCACTTTTGGAATGTCTTCAAATGTTACTTTATTATAAAATTATTTCTAGATTTTGAAGGATCCATAATGATATATTTTGAGTCTAAGGTGATAAGGGTTTTAAATCCACCTATCAAATAGGTTTTCTACAAATTTAATTCTTAGATTTTACTTTATCATTTCATTTTATTTAAATGGTTCATTAATGAGGTAATCACTCCATCATCATGGTGTCATAAATAAATTTATTTATTTAATGTCTAAAATTTATAAAAAAAAATACCATGATGTAGGAAATATTTTTATATTTACAATTATTATTTATAGATTAAGAGATAATTTTTTTAAACAATATTAATATTTTTTTACTTTGGATATACAAACCTTTGTTATATTTCTCTTCTTTTTTAAAAATAATGTCATCGATGTCACTATCACAACCATGTGACTCCATGGGCCCTAAAGATTGGTATAAATCCTACCATGGTCAGACATGACTCAAAAAGGAGGATTTGGATACATGTTGGGGTCATTTTATGTTATTATGATATTATTTTATTACTCTTAACTACACGACTACTAATTAATCACGATAAATAAAGATAATTAACGTCATTACTATTTATAATGTCCAAAGAAAAAAGAGTCTTAATTAAATAATTTTGACCTTATGATTCCAAATATGAAATCCATTTTACCAAATTACAATCACAAAAATTGATGTAATTAATTTAAAATTAATTCTCGTTGTCAAAACCAAAGACGGGTTTTTAAAAAGTGAAAATTTATCAAAATATTGACATGTATTTACATCCAATAGAAAAGTGAAATTAATTCCAATGAAAAAAATTCTATTAAATTATAATAACATAATTCAATTACAATTTAAAACCAATTAAAAGGACAATATATGTGAAGACTCGTAAATTTCAAGGGAAATTGTTTTCTTATTTTTCTTTGGAATTTTACAAGTGTGCAGTTTGTGACGACCCCTGATTCCGAGGCCCGGTGTGACAAGAATCAATTTTTGAAGTTTAGCTCGGGTACGTTCACTGAAAAAATGAGCGGGTTTTGCTAAATTTTGAACCGGTGCTCAGAATCGAATTCTGAGGGCACCGATGGAATCACAACGCCGGTAATTGCTTATGAAGACCTTTCCTTGAGTTGCTTTTTTTCAAGAGCATATGTTAAAAAAATGTGAGGAATAATAATAAAATTGTTTTACAATTTATTTTTATTTCTTTACGAGTGGGTTAAGTGTGTGGAAAAGTAAGATGCTAGGAAGTTGGGGTGGGGCCCGCATGAGCCCCCACCTCCTTCAATTTCCTCAACACCCATTTGAAACCGCCCTCTAGCATTTAAATTTTCAACTCCCCACTTTAAATTACACGCCAATTAAATGACTCATTAAATGAGACAATGCACGTTAATTAATTCATGAATTCAATTTGATTTTCTAATTAAAGTTGGCATGTGTGTGTGTGTGAATAAAATAAGACAAGGTCTTATTATATTGTGGGAGAATTAATTGGGTGGATCAAAGAGGTGGATACTTTTTTGCTCTGAAGAATGTTCTTCCTCTTTGAAGAACGTGAAGAATGACAAAGAACGCCGACCTCTGACAGAAGATGATGAAGAGTTCAAGTTCCTCGGAGATTGAAGATCCTCTTCTTTGTGACGTCTATTCCCCCGAAGATCCTCGCTCGACAACTTCTTCTTGGTAGGGGTTTTTGGTTTAATTAAATCTATGTGAATTATATCCTCAACATGTGTTAATTGTCGGAAGTCGTCAGAGCCGCTAACACGGTGGGTGTTGACCAACGAACAAGTCTGAACCCACCATTTCTTTGTACTTGGTTTGCGGATCGACGGGTGATGATGAAGCAGGTTGCAAAGGCGTTATGAGGACTTCGTAGTGAAGAGTCGGTCCTGGGAGGACCGCTGGAGAAGGAGGCAGGCAAAACGGACCACCGGAGCGCGTCCGGTGGTCCGCGGAAGACCAAGTCGGCGCGCCACGCCGGCACGGCGCCACCGGCGGACGGAGGCGGCGGTGCCCGACGTGCCACCGGGAAGGACCGCTACGGCGGAAGGTGGCTAGTCTCATGGCCACGCAGGACCAAGGGCGATGCGGTGCTGGGCCGCGTCCGCTGGCAAGGAACGGCCCGCACGCGGGGACCACGACAGCAATCAAGGAGGTAGCCACCCCCTTTGTGTGGCCTCTCGGCCAGCGCCGAGCCGCCCCAGGCCGGACCGGTTGCACCCGGCCGGGCCGCCCAGGCGAGGCCGGACCTAGACCTGGTTCGGGTCGACCTGGTTTGGGCCGACCCAGGGGGGTTGGGCCGGGTCGCTCCGGGCCCAGACCCCCCATTTTCGGACCACTTCTAGACTTTTGCCCATATCATGGGCTACAGACCTCCGATAGACACACCGTCAGTTGTGTAGCGATCCTTGGATCGAGACTGTCATTTCGATATATTACACTCAAGGTTTTAGAGAACTTTGGGTATGGCCGGGTTGGTTCGAACACGAATCCAACTGGGCCCTCGGAGCGGAAACACTTATAACTTGAGCTCCGGACGTCCGATTGACATGCTCTCGACATTGTTGGATTCCTCATAGTGATACGGACCTTTTGGATTAATCCGCTCTAGTTTTGGATGTAGTTGGAGTACGGTCGGGTTGTTTTGGACTTAAAAATCAACCGGGCCCCTAGGACGAAAAAGCCAATAACTCTCGGACCGGGCGTCTGATTGACACGCCGTCTATCGCGTTGTGTTCCTTTTGAAAAGATGGAACAATGGGATACATCAAATCCGGACTACATGTCAGTTGATGTATCAGCCTCTTGGCTCATGGAGTGGACCCTCTTAGAACGAGCATACTGTGTGTGGAAACCCTAGAGTTGGCTGCGACTGCGACTTCGATGATGAAGACCGTAACAAAATCTTATGTGGGTTCAATGATGATGAAGACTCCACAGAAATCATATGTGGGTTTGGCAGTGATAACGATGGTACTGAAATCCTATGTGGGTTCGACGACGATGAATACTGCACTAAAATCCTATGTGGGTTTGGCAGCGATGAAGACAGTACTGAAATCCTATGTGGGTTTGACGACGATGAAGACCGCACTGATATCCTATGTGGGTTCGACATCGATAAAGACCGTACTGAAATCCTATGTGGGTTTGATGGCGATGAAGACTACAATGAAATCCAATGTGGGTTCAGCAGTGATGAAGACCGTACAGAAATCCCATGTGGGTTCGATGGCGATGAGGACTGCACAGAAATCTAATGTGAGTTCGGCAGCGATGAAAACCGTACTGAAATCCGATGTGGGTTCACCGGCGATGAAGACTGCACTGAAATCTTATGTGGGTTCAGCAGCGATGAAGACCACACTGAAATCCTATGTGGGATTGAATTCGATGAAGACTGCACTGAAATCCTATGTGGGTTCAGCAGCGATGAAGACTGCACTGAAATCTTATGTGGGTTCGGCAACGATAATGACTGCACTAAAATCCTCAGTGGGTTCGACAGCGATGAAGACTGCACTGAAATCCTATGTGTGTTCGGTAGCTTGGCTGGTTTGGTATCCTACGTGGGTCTCAGCTTAGATGAATCAATGGCTATTATCTAATCATCTCTATCACCGAAGAAGTATACCTTTGTGAGTTGAGTCTTGACTTTCAATCGTTATCTTCGATATTATTGACCTGCTTTCATATGTGGATTGTGTTAAGCTATCCTGTGTTGACGTGATCGAATATGGGCTCGGATGTTGGAGCCGAAATCGAATTGATGACTTAGGTATATGTATGGGCATATACCTAAGTTGTATTGGTTCTTACTTCGTGATTGTATCTTTCTTTTGTAGATTATTCTTTGTGGATTCTAGGAGACATTCGGGGGTCTTGGGGTCCCTACAGAGTAGCGTATACTCACCCATGCATGGGCTATACCCACACAACATTGTGTTAGATGCAGACGACAGACATCGTTGATTGTGGTAGAGGCTAGTGGAGCAGTCAGTACCTGGAGGTGCACTACTGGGCGGGACGTACACGGAGCGGACAACTAGACCAGAGGAGCGGAGGTGGCTATCTGTACCCACCCTTTAGGTGGGACTACCAGTGGATGTCTCGACTTTTCTGCTTATTTTCAGTTTTTGTAATATCTTTCCAGTTTTACTTTACATTCAGTTTGGGTTTGTTTTTTGGACCATTTACTTTTCGCACTGGCATGTACTCAGTTTACTTAGTGTTTAATTCTGCTGGCTTACTCTGTGGTGTTTGTTTACTTATAAAGGCAATGCATTCCCCTTTATGTTGGGATTTACACCTTGGTGATAGTCACCAGCCCCTGGCCTATGGGAGGTGGGCTTGAGGTAGTCCCGTCACGGGTCCCGATGATGGGTCGTGAAAAATTGGTATCAGAGGAGTTCGGTTCTACCACAGAACTCAAGACTCTGATATTTATTCTATGTGATGAAATAGTGTCATGGGTATTGAGTATGGTTATCAGTCCATGGAGTCCAGTGTTAGTGTGACGGTCGACTTATCCGTACACCAGGACCCTGACTTCTGATTTCTGACTCAATGCACGAAAACGTTCACTGCATGTGTGTTTCAAAAGTATTCTTTTTTGTTTACATTGTGTCAGCTCACCAGGTATACTGTTTTGACCGTGGTGCACCTGTTTCTTTTTAGGATGGCCCCATGACGTCAACCAGCTAGGGTTCCAAGATTTGTGCGAGACGATAGCCCACCGAGCGACAAGGCATCAGTACATGCCCCTTTTTCAGCAGAGGAACTGGTGGTACCTCTACCCGCCGAGCCACCGATGCTACCAGCCCCAGCCGCTGAGAGTGCACGTCGCCTTAGTGCCCTACACGAGTTTCCGCATCAGAGACCGCCCAGGTTTCGCGGGGAGACGGACCCTCAGGTAGCCGAGGATTGGTTGGAGGATGTGGTTCGAGTTTTCAGGTTAGTGGGGACACCAGCAGACGTCATGGTGATCCTTGCAGCGAGCCTCCTACACGCGGCAGTAGGCAGATGGTGGAGCTTGATGCTCCAGGTGCACGATGAGGCATCACTCATTTGGACGGACTTTGAGAGCCTTTTCTGCTCGGAGTTCATCCCAGCCACCCTCCGTGTGGTGTGCATTAATGAGTTTCTTCAGCTATGACAGGGTAGTATGACTGTCGCCCAGTACTCGACGAGGTTTACTAATCTCTCACGCTAATCCACAAACATGGTAAGAGACCCATTCTTCCGAGCCCAGATATTCGAGCAGGGACTGAGGCATGAGATCAGGGCTTCGATGATCTCCCTCAAAATTCCGATGCAGGAATGGGTGTTGGATAGAGCCCTTCTAGTGGATAGTTTTCTCGCCGAGCAGTCACCAGCGGCAGGACCCTCCGTAGGACTACCCATAACAGAGTCTTCTGCAGCTGGCAGTAGGCAGGTGACACAGAGGTCCAAGCGGGACAGACCATTAGATGGGCAATCTCAGGATGTATATTTGGATATGCAGGGCACACAAAGGAGAGCCAACTATGCGAGGAGCAGGCAATGCTACACATGCGGCGGGTAGGGTCACATGGCTCGAGACTGCCCGACTCATCCTGCTGGTGAGCAGCAGGTGGTAGAGGGACCTCGCAGGCAGAGGTTCAACAATGGTAGTCCGCAGGGAGCAGGCGGGCGAGGAAGAGGAGCTAGCTGAGCAGCGGGTGGTGGTAGACTCTTTGAGGCCCTACCACCACCACAACCAGGGAGACCACCCCGACTGCAGGGAACGGGTGGACCCGGGAGTGGTCAGCTTTAGGCAGCTGAGGCCTACGATCATGGAGCATCGGGAGCATATGGACAGAAGCGGGACAAGCTTCAGACCAGGAGACTTTGGTTCAGGTTTCTTCTAGCTTTGTTGATGTTTGTTTGTGGACACTTTGTGTGTTTTTACTTTGAGCTGCAGTAATAAAAGACACCTTTCTTTGTGGAGTTTACATTCATGTCCTCTCTTTGTGTTATTACTAAGATGTTCCAGTTCAAACCTTTGACTTGACCCTCACTTTGAGATACCTACTCGAGAAGACCTAGTGACTACACACTGATGCCGAAAGTGTGACTCGACCATTGGAGGTGAGAGTGACGGTTGGATCTCTTGGTAGTGGCGTCGAGGCCTTACTAGGGACTCCTTTGTATGGATTAGTATCATCCATGTCGGGATTGACTGTATTAGGAAAAGAATGTGGTTCATCGAGGGGATGAGACCGGATTTCTCTTATCGGAAAAGAAGAATTCTTAGCAGCTCTTATAGGACCAGAGACGGTCCAAGTCATCCAGGAGTGGGTGAGGATAGCCCTGAGCCGACAAAAGTCTTATGCTGATAGGAGGAGGAAACCACTAGTGTTCGAGGATGGCGACCATGTCTTCTTGCGGGTCTCACCTAGATGTGGTTTACCGAGATTTGGACGGGGCGGCGAGTTATCTCCGCGCTTCATCTGACACTTCTAGGTCCTCAACTGGGTAGGCGAGGTGGTTTACCGCTAGACCCATACACCTTAGTTGCATAAAGTGCACGGAATTTTTCATCGTATCTGAGATGAGGATATACGTGCACGAACCAACGCATATCATCGACCATGAGGAGCTGAACATCGATAACGGGGTGACTTTTGTGGAGGTCCCGGTGGAGATTGAGGATCGACATGAGCAGGTCCTACGTGGATGTTCGATTCCTCTAGTGCGCATCAGATGGTAGCACGTGAACCTCCAAGAGAGCACATGGGAGGGGGAGGCTCAAATGCGTGCATAGTATCCCTTTTGTTCCCCTAGTTTGTGATGTAGCTTTACGGGGACGTAAAGCCCTGATGTGGGAGTAATGTAAAGACCCGTAAATTTCAAGGGAAATTGTTTTCTTAATTTTCTTTGGAATTTTACGAGTGTTCAGTTTCTGACGTCACATGATTCTGAGGTCCGGTGTGCCCAGAATCAATTTTTGATGTTTAGCTCGGGTACGTTCAGTGAACGAAAGAGTGCGTTTTGCTAACTTTTGAACCGATGCTCGTAATTGAATTCCGAAGGCACTGACGGAATCACAGTGCCGGTAATTTCTTATGAAGACCTTTCCTGGGGTTTTGTTTGCTCGGGAGGAGATGTTAAAAAAATGTGGGGAATAAAAATAAAATTATTTTACAAATTATTTTTATTTATTTACCGATGGGTTAAGTACGTGGAAAAGGAAGATGCTAGGATGTTGGGTTGGGGCCCGCATGAGCCACCACCTCCTTCAATTTACTCAACACCCCTTTGAAACCCCCATCTAGCATTTAATTTTGCAACTCCCCACTTTAAAGTACACGCCAATTAAACGTCTCATTAAATTAGACAACACACATTATTTAATTCATGAATTCAATTTTATTTTCGTATTACAGTTGGCATGTGTGTGTGTGTGTGTGAATAAAATAAGACAAGGTCTTATTATATTGTGGGAAAATTCGTTGGGTGGATCAAAGAGTAGGAGACTATTGCACTCTGAAGAACTTTCTTCCTCATTGAAGAATGTGAAGAATGACAAAGAACACCAGCCTCTGATTGAAGATGACGAAGAGTGCAAGTTCCTCGGAGATTGACGATCCTCTTCTCCGTGACGTCGTGTACTGCGGCGCCGACAATTATCTTCTCCACGACACCGACGATCCTCTTCTGCAACGTCTTTTCCCGTGGCGATCCCCGCTCGACGAATTTTTCAAGGTAGGGTGTTTTGGTTTAATTAAATCTATGTGAATTATATCCTTGAAATGTGTTAATTGTCAGAAGTCGATAGAACCGCTAACGCGGTGGGTGTGGACCAACGAACAAGTCCGAACCCACTGTTTCTTTGTTCTTGGTGTGCGGATCGACGGGCGATGATGAAGAAAGCCGCAAAGGCTTTATGAGGACTTTGCAGTGAGGTGCATGTCCCGGGAGGACCGATGGCGAAGACGTCAGGAAAAACGGACCACCAGAGCGCATCCGGTGGTCTACGGAATGCCCAGCCGGTGGCCGGAGGCGGTGGCGCCCGGCGCGTCCCCAGGAAGGACCGTCGCGGCGGTAGGTGGCTGGTCCCGCGGCCGTGTGGGACCGAGGGTGACATAGCGCTTGGCCACGTCCGCTGGCAAGGAACGGCCCCCACGCGGAGGCTGCGGCGGCAATCAAGGGGACAGCCGCCCCCTTTGCGCGGCCGCTCGATCAGTGTCGAGCCGACCCTGCTCGGCCAGCGCCAAGCCGCCCCAGGACGGACCGGCCACACCGGGACATGCCGCGCCCACCGGACTGGGCCGCGCCCTAATGGGCCATACCCAGACCTGGTTCAGGTCGACCTGGTTCGGGGCGACCTAAGGGGGGTTGGGTTGGGTCGGTCCGGGCCCAGACCCCCCATTTTCAGACCACTTCGTGTATTTTGCCCATATCTTGGGCTACAAACCTCCGATCGATGCCATGTTAGTTGCGTAGAGATCCATGGATCAATACAGTCAATTTTTTATATTACACTTAAGTTTTCAAAGAACTTTCAGTATGGCTGGGTTGGTTCGAACACGAATCCAACCGGGCCCTCAGAGCGGGAATGCTTATAACTTGAGCTCCGGACGTCTGATTGACGTGCCATCGAATTTTTTGGATTCCTCAATGTGAGACAAAACTTTTGGCTTACTCCGCTCATGGTTTGGATGTAGTTGGAGTGTGGTCAGGTTGGTTTTGACTTAAAAACCAATCGGGCCCCTGGGACGAAAAAGCCAATAACTCTCTGACCGGGCGTCCGATTGACGCACCGTATGTCGCGTTGTGTTCCTTCTGACGAGTCGGAACATTGGGATATATCAACTCGGACTATGTGTCAGTTGATGTATCGACCACTACTCTCGTGGAGTGGACCCTCCCAGAACGAGCGTGTTGTGTGAGGAAACCCTAGAGCTGGTCGCGACTTCGACTTCGACGATGAAGACCGTACTGAAATCCTATATGGGTTCGACGACGATGAAGACTACACTGAAATCCTATGTGGGTTCGGCAGCGATGATGACTGTACTGAAATCCTATGTGGGTTCGACGGTGATGAAGACGACACTGAAATCCTATGTGGGTTCGGTAACGATGAAGACCGTACTGAAATCCTCTGTGGGTTCAACGACGATAAAGACCGCACTGAAATCCTATGTGGTTTCAGTGGCGATGAATACCGTACTAAAATCCTATGTGGGTTCGACGCTGATGAAGACCGCACTGAAATACTATGTGGGTTTGGAAGCGATGAAGACCGTACTGAAATCCTATGTGGGTTTGACGGCGATGAAGACTGCACTGAAATCCTTTGTTGGTTCGGCATCGATGAAGACTGCACTGAAATCTTATGTGGGTTCGGCAGCGATGAAGACTGCACTGAAATCCTCAATGGGTTTGACGACGATGAAGACTGCACTAAAATCTTATGCGGGTTCAGCAGCTTGGCTGGTTTGGTATCCGATGTGGGTCCCAACTTAGATGAATCAGTGGCTATTATCTGATCATCTCTATCACTGAATAAGTATACCCATGTGAGCTGAGCCTTGACTTTCAATCATTATCTTCGATATGATTTACTTCTTTTCCTATGTGGATTGTGTTCTTCTATCATGTGTGGACGTGATCGAACTTGGGCTCGGATGTTGGAGCTGAACTGGAATTGATGACATAGGTATATGTATGGGAATATACCTAGGTAGTGTTGGTTGTTACTTCGTGATTTTATATTTCTTTTGTAGATTATCCTTTTTGGGTTTAGGGATACCTTCGGGGGTCTCAGGGTCCCTACTGAGTAGCGTATACTCACCCCTGCACGGGCTATGCCCGCACTACGTTGTGTTGGATGCAGACGACAGACAGCGCTGATCATGGTAGAGGCTAGTGGAGTAGTCAGTACCTGGAGGTGGATTACTGGGCGGGACACACACGGAGCGGACGACTGGACCAGAGGAGATGAGGTGGCTATCTGTACCCACCCTTCAGGTGGGACTACCAGTGGACGGCTCGACGTTTCTTCTTTACTTTCAGTTGGGGTAGTATCGTTCTAGTTGTACTTTACTTTCAGTTTGGGATTGTATTCTGGCCCATTTAATTTCCTCACTGGCTTGTACTTAGTTTACCTAGTGTTTACTTCTGCTGGCTTACTCTGTGTTTTTTGTTTACTTATAAAGGCAATGCCTTCCCCTTTTTATTGGGATTTACGCCTTGGTGCTAGTCTCCAACCCCTGGCCTTTGGGATGCGGGCTTGGGGTAGTCACGGTACGGGTCTTGAGGACGGGTCGTGACAATATAACTATATAATTAAATTAGATCAAAAAGCAGTTTTGATGTAAAATGTAGTATATTTCACTATTCATTAAAATTGAACATTTGTCAGAAAAATAGCAAAAATTTATCCAAAGTAAATTTGATATTCCAAATTAAAAAATGATATCCATTTTAACAAATTCAATACAAATAAGTTTCATTAATAAATTATATATTTAATTTCCATTTTCAAAACAAATAATGTGTTTTTAACAATCAATATCTATCAAAAGATTGTCAATTGTTTATGTCAATTTTCAATGTGAAATTAATTCTAATGACCACCATTAGATTAAATGGTAAAAATATATTCTAATGAAACTTTAAAACCAATAAAAAAGTTATTCTAACCATATAAATAAATTATATTAAAAGGAGGTTTTGAATTAAAATACAACATTTTTCACTATGAATTAAAAAATGAACATTATCAGAAAACTACCAAATATTAACACAAAGTAAATATTGATGACTTGATTATAAAGAAGGATTTTATTTTGTCAAATATAACATATAAAAGTGATAAAAATTATATTTAAAATGGGTTTTCCATCAAAAGGTGGTTAATCGTCCTTTAAAAGAGTATTAGAATATTTATACTTAAAATTGGATTCATTCGCATTTTAAGCCTCTATCATTTATCGGATAAATGTAAAAATATTTAAAAAACATATATAATCACATTCTAGATATTTCTGTTCATTCCCACCATTACAACGGCTTGGCATTTTCTACCATTTACAATAATATTATTATATTATTAGTGTGCATCGTAAGATTTCAAAGATACTCATTATTGCATATTGGGTATGCCATCGAACATAGCATAACCATTAAAGTAATATTAATATTTTATTCACAAATTTTATTAAATATGAACATTTCATATTATTTATTTACCTGGGATGTTACATCCTTCCCCCTTTTGAGAATTGCGCCCCCACAATTTTAATATTGGGCTCAGAAACTTCACTGAAAGTTCCACATTAGAAAAAGAGTCCGTAAAACTATCACTTTAGAAAAAATAAAGCGACGTAAAAAAGGTCAGATGTGATAATCCATACTAGCATTCCATGTAGAAACACATGGATATGGTAGAGAAAACAAAGGTTCATGTTCTGATGGATAGTGAGAGAAAATATGTCTAGGAGAAAGTATACAATCTCAAATCCACAATCTTGTGATGGGTTAAGCGGTATTTGATTCCCCAGTAGGAAAATTTAATAGACAACATTTTTATTTTAAGTTACATTTCATTGAGGGATTTATTTATGCACTTTACTAAAACAAAAGTAAACATACTTAGTTGTCATGTAGACTTTAATCTCTTACTAGATTTATAACAGAAACTCATATTTTCTACCGAATATGAGTATTTCGGATGACTTGTTCACATTAAGAGTGCTATAATCAACTTCTAGAGAATCACCTAATCCACAAAAAAGAACTATATATTTCCCATGTCTTTAGACCTTAACCAAAACCAAAATGGTTAGTACGAGATCAATAATATACACAAAGGATAATCATTAACAAAAAAAAACTACTCTTAATCTCCAAAAAAATTCAAACAAAACTCAAAGTTCAGAAAAGACCATTAAATAAACAACATTCTATAAAATTATTCAAAAGTAATCCAAACTACGATTGAAACCCAAATCTCATAATGATTTAATTACATAGTCTTCTAAGATAAATCATAGCATTTATCTCAAAATAACATTAGTTACTCACAAAGTCTAATATTGAAAAGTAATTAACCTCATCACATATTCTCCATGATAGATTAGTCATTTTCATAATTAAACAAAATCATCATATGTCCAAAATAAAAACATAGATTCTCAAAAACTAAAATTTCAACCATTATTCCACAATTGAAATCCCATATTACTCTATCTTCTTTAGGGATATAGTGTTTAGTCAAAAGAGAGATCATCGTTCATAACAACCTTTATCACATAATCATGAAATAATTTTCTTATACTAAGTATATCCATTTTATAAAAAATAAATTCCCAAAATCAACTTATTCTTATTCCATAAAGTAATTTTACTAAAATAATAAGTCATAATAACCAGGGACATAAAGTAGTCCAGTGGTAGGTGATGCGCTCGTGTGTCCCTTCAGTTGTGGTTTCGATTCCGGATGCCTTTCCAAATGCGATGAGTTGTCACCCATCCTTTGGGTTGTCCTTTTTATAAAACAGAAAAATAACCCAAACATGTTTTAACCTCAATGGTTTACTTATACCTCTCATTTTTATCCAAATTAATTATGATCTCAACATCTTAATTCTTGAAGTCATATTTCACCACAATTAGATAAAATAAAATGATCCCCAAAATGAAGAACACCATTCCTTGATCATGGTGTCCATTTGGTTTCATCGTCATCTTGTTCACATAGGTAGAAGGACCATGCATTGCAACAATGATTTAGAGATCCTTAAAAATAAATTGCATCCTCTATCCAAATACACCTTCTACATCTTGGGTCATATGGGTGTTCATAGAAAAATAGTTTTGGAAAATAATCATGTATGACATATAATTTCAAAACATCTGATAAAACATGATTTTATAATATAGTCAGACAAAATTTGAGTTGAAACATTCAATTAATGGTCCTTTTAAAATACCATAGGTATGTGCTGAGAGACTATATTGTAAAAGAAAATATAAATAGCTTGCGCAAGGGTCTCCTTCTTTAGCACCTCTTTTAAAATCATAATATGCTTCAAAATCTTGTGATAAGGTAAAATATTCGAAAATTCCTTAATAAAATTTATCTTTCATGAAAATTGAGAATATTGTGAAAATAGGATTTTTCAAAATACAACCCATGATCCATGATGATAACGATGTATAGTGGAGGTGTTTGATATCTCAAAAAACATTTTGCAAGTGAGTTGTATGCTTGAAAATGTTTCACAATCATCTGAACATGTCTTTGAAATAATTATTGCAAGCATGTCCTCAGGAAGAGATAGGAATTTCATTTTAAATCCTCCTCATTCCATTTGTAACTGACTTTACTTGATCTGAAAAAGTTATAAAACAAGGATTTAACTGAAATAATAGACGTAGGGACTAACCATGTGTCTAACGAAAACTCTTAATCCCTAAAGTTGTCTAAATCGACCTTTGATACCAAATATAAGGACTCGGCCTTTGGAAATTACATAATATTGAATTAAATGAATAATTCACATTGAGGATATATTTAGGTTTATAGTTTTAGAGAATTAGGATATAACTATTACATAAGAAAAAATTATAAAGTAGACACTTCTAATCATTTTCTATTTTTTCGTAAAATAAAAACTCTTAAAAAATAAACATGACTAGTTCCATGTTTTAGACAATATGTCTTTCCAGGATCCCATCCATGACACTATTCATCTTTAAGTCCTATAGAAAACATTTCAAAAACTTGGGATGAGCATAAAAATCTCGTTAAGGGTTATAAAACAAGGAAATAAAACATTAGATCATTAATATATACATAAACTAAGATTTTTAACATACCTCACGAAATCATAAGATTTTTGAAATACACATAGAAATCATAAATCATAAAGGTAACTTAAGGCATACATAACATACTTTCATTGTAGCTATCACAACTACATTGGGAGTCACATTTGGAATACCTATCATAGTATATTTCTTAAATATCTTATGAGAAACATTAAGGTTTACCTCTGTCACATTACCCAATGCATTGGAGAGCTATCTTGGTCTCACCCACACTAGGTTTATCGCGGAACCACCTATATACGTAACAATGCCAAGAACCATAACATAATCATAACACATAACTTAACCATAAAGGAAAGATAACTTTCCCACATTGTAATAAAAATATAAAATTTTAAGATATTGAAATAATAAATCCATTCTAAATACCATTTGCAGTAAAAAATACATAAAAATATTATATGGTATTTATTTTACTTTTGTAAGCATTATGGCTTGTTAAGGAAGCCATATATCAAATAATACTCATGGCGGCGGAAAAGGTTGTTGTCACCTCTTACGTTAAAAAAGTAACATTCCTTTTTGTCATTTAGTAAAACTCTTCATCAAGAATAGATTACCTTTGAATGAAATAAATGGTCAAAAGGTTTTATACACCGTATAAAATAATTTCATGTAGAAATCAAAAAATTCCTCAATGAAAGGAGATTAAGACGAAGTCCCATACAAAGACGATATCCTTAGAATAAGGATTAATCAACAACATAACTATGTGTGACCAATATAAATACACCCAATATAAGAGGATATTATGTGTAAAACAATCATAGGTCATCCAACAGATATTCATAGCATGACATAATCAAGAAGTAGAGGTTTAACCCAGATAATTGAAATTGGGTTAAGTTCCCTTATAAAAATTCGACACCCTAACAGCGTCACTTTAAAATTCATAAAATGAGTTGATGAGAGATAAAAGGGGTATCTCATAACTTGTACATACAATTTATAGTAATAATGATATATAAGAAGATATCCCAACATAAGAAGATGTAAATTAAAAGACCTAACAAAAATAAGTCTTTTTAAAAAGAAGAGGGTGAAGGGTTCCCTTACCGATTTGGGTAACTTTCGAAACGTACACCTCAGTAAAGAAGGGTATTACAATGTAGATTTAAATACCCATAAATTTAAGTATATTAAAAAAAGAATACAATCATGGGAATTACATACACCACACAAAAGAAAATAGTGGAAAATGTAGCATGAATCTCATGGGAATAAAAAGTGAGATAAAAACCTCTTACCTCGTTGTAATCAATCGAGTGTTATGACCAAAAGATAATAAACAACAAATGAATCACATAAAACCATGAAAATAAATAGAATAATGATAATATATTTGAAATTTCAGTACACAATACACCACATGCAACAAATAAGTGGCAAAAAATGGAAATCTCCCAGAATTAAAAGTGAGATAAGAAATCCCTTAAATCAAGTCTGACTTTCCTTATTCGTTTATTTATATTACATGATAATAAAACTTGGTCAATTTATAATTTCTTAAGTACATCATTTAAGGTTTATTATTCAATTCATATCACATATTATCATTCTTTAATAATTAGTTAATTATGTGAGTTCATATCATACGTTTTGTCAATGTTCGGAACATGAGTCAAAAATTAACTTGTCTGAAAAGAATTGTACATGTAGTTATAAGTAGATAATATCATGAATTATGTTCATGATTTAAATATAATATATATCCAGTATATGTATATTTAATAATATTACATAATTTTTGGAGATAAGAAATGAAATGTACCATTTATAGAGATGGTAGGCCGTACGTACACATCAACGTCACTTTCATTTTTTGTCATATTAATGGACATTAAAACTAAATGAGACATAGATATATTATATTTCCAGTATAATATATATGTTATATAGGTAACATAAGTTCATTAATTACATTATTTATAAATTCCTTGTTTGGAATGAACGAGTCACATCACTTGAGGGGGCGGTTGTCCACACTTCCTCATATTAAATTATCGCATTTGCACAACATGCAAAGCATAACGGTATGTTTTAAATTAAAATACAGAAGAATAGAGAGGAAATAAATATAATATATATCATATATATATATATAGTTCCATGATAATTTACACCATGAGATGTGTTAAAAGAATATTGAACAATCGTCATTTTGTGATGCAGTAATTCACCCCCATAGAAACAGTATGTTCTTTAACAATTAGACAGATGTGTGTGTAAGATTACGTAGAATAATTATCATAAAAAATTATATTATATTTAGGATACGGGTGTTATTATGTGATCAAATAATAAGAATATATTGGTTAGTGAAGAAGGAAAATAATAGAAAGAAACTCAAGAGAAGACATTACCTCTAAATCGGGTAACTCTTTTTTATTTGAGCCAAAGGCATCCTTAGAACGTCTTCTGCCCAATGTGAGGATTCTAGGAGTAAGAGAGGGATTTGGAGAGATAATATGAGTGAATGATGGATGATCCAAGGGCTTTAGATGTGTGGGTAAGGGGTATAGGTGGGGGCCTTTTATAAGAGGGAGGATGGTCACTTTTGGAATGTCTTGAAATGTTACTTTATTATAAAATGATTTTCGGATTTTAAAGGTTCCAAAATGATATATTTTGAGGATAAGGTGATAAGGGTTATAAATACACCTATAAAATTGGATTTAGACATGTTTAAGTCATAGTTTTTACCTTATAATTTCATTTTATTTAAATCGTTAATTAATGAGGTAATCACTGCATCATCATGGTGTCATAAATAAATTTATTTATTTCATGTCTAAAAATTATAAAAAAATAACATGATGTAGGAAATATTTTTTGATTTACAATAACTTTTTATATTATAAGAGATAATTTTTTTAAACAAAATTAAAGTTTTTTTTCTTAGGATATACAAACAATTGTTATATTTCTCTTCTTTTTTAAAAAAATGTCATAAATGTCACTATCACACCCATGTGACTCCATGGGCCATAAAGTATGGTATAAAGATTTAAATGGTCATAAATGACTCAAAAAAGAGGGTTTGGACACATGTTGGGGTCATTTTATATTATTATGATACTATTTTATTAGCCTTAACTACCCGATTACTAATTAATCACAATAATTAAAGATAATTACTATCGTTACTATTCATAATGTCCACAAACAAAAGAGTATTAATTAAATAATTTGGACCTTATGATTCCAAATATGGAATCAATTTTACCCAATTTTAAACACAGAAATTTTAGTAATTAATTTAAAAATAATTCTTGTTGTCAAAACCAAAGACGAGTTTTTAAGAAGTAAAATTTATCAAAAGATTGACTTATTTTTACACCCAATTGAAAAGTAAAATTACATCCAATGACCAAAATTTAATTAAGTGATAAAAACGTAATTCAATTACACTTTAAAACCAATTAAAAGGACAATTTAACTACATAATAAAATTAGAGGAAAAAGTAGTTTTGAAGTAAAATGCAGTATTTTTCACTATTCATTAAAAATGAACATTTGTCAGGAAAATACCAAAAATTTATACAAATTATATTTTATATTTCAAATTCAAAATAGATATTAATTTTACCAAATTCAAAATATATAATTATCATTAATAAATTATATTGTTCATTCCCTCTATCAAAACAAATTGCGTTTTTTAAGAAACATTATCTATAAAAAGGTTGACACTTGTTTATGTCCATTTTCAAAGTGAAATTAATTCTAATGACCACCATTGGATTAAATGGTAAAAATATATATTCTAATTACACATTAAAATCAATTTTAAAGATATTATAACCATAGAAATAAATTATATTAAAAGGAGGTTTTGAATTAAAATATAGCATTTTCACTATGCATTAAAAATGAACTTTATCAGAAAAATACAAACAATTTACACAAAGTTAAGTTTTGTGTCTTGGTTATAAAAAAGGATTTTACTTTTTCATATATTACATATAAAAGTGACAAAAAGTAGATATAAAAAGGGTTTTCTATCAAAAGGTGGTTAATCAACCTTTTAACGAATATTAGAATATTTATGCTTAAAATTGGATTCATTCGCATTTTAAGCCTCTAACATTTATAGGATCAATGTAAAAATATTTAACAAACATATATAATAACATTTTAGTTAGTTTTGTTCATTCCCACAATTACAACAACTATGCGTTTACTACCATTTAAAATAATATTATTATATTATTAGTGTGCATCGTAAGATTTCAATGAAACTCGTTGTTGTGTATTGGGTACGCCATCAAACATAGTATCCCCGTTAAAGTAATATTAATATATTATTCAAAAATATTAATAAAAAAGAAAATTTCATATTCGTTATTTACCTAGTATGTTACAGAATATAAGCATGTGGCCTTAAAATTTCTTCAAAAGGAGTTGTTGGATGGAAATATAATTTCATGAATTATATATCTAGTTTATTTTAATTATTAAATAGTTAAATTTTTACCAACTTTTAAATATGATAATATATTGACATATTTATAATATGAAATGGTTTAAATTGAAATATATAGTTTTTATATATAATTAATTACTTGTGACCTGGATACTCAATATTTTTGAATAAAAATGGGTTATTTTTATAATTATATTTATAAAAAAAAATTGTTGGTAACCACTTTTAGGTTCAGATTGATGAGGTGGATTAAAATTATGGAATCACACATTGAAAATGGGGTAAATTCTAAATGATCATGACATATAAAAAGGTTTATTAAGAAGTGTTTTCAATAAAAAAATATTTCCCAAAATTATTTTATTGTATTTTAAAAATATATATTTTTGATAATTTTTTTATTATATATATATAATATGTATAAAATAATAAAAATATTTTTTACAAATGAATACATGTGAGATTAGTCACCACATTAGAATTTTAAATCTTTGAAATTCATATAATTTCCCCCAATATAGGATTTCTCACTTATCAAATAAAGGTATCTTTTGATCAAAACGCTGAGATCAAATAAGTGTGATTCAAAATGATTTGTTGACCATATTCTAAAATATTTTGGTGAAATCCATGTGGGAAATTTCCACTAAGAAACCAAAACCAGCAAGTGGGGGTGGATCAAACACTTTTGGATAGTGAATTAAATTCACGACTTTCGATTAAATAATTTTTTTGTATTCTCTATCTGCCTTCTTATTTTTTAATTCTATATATGATATATTAGTTTTCTAAAAATCTGAACTATTATATAGATTCAATATTTAAACATTTATTTGTGGGATTAATTGGACAACATATAGGGAATCTAATTTATATCATGTCTATGATTATAAAAAATGATACACCCCAAATACACAAATGAAAAATACATATGAAATTTTATATATTTTGTTCATAATTGATTAATCATGATTACATTCTAGATTTTGTCATATTAGTGAATTTTTTTATCATCATACCAGCTCTTAGTCTGTCGAATATTAATATATAATTTAAATATTTTACTTTCTTGAAGAAAATTTATTATAAAAACCATATAGTTTTACCAAAAAGAGTATAATTATCATATCATATTTTCTGTTAATATATATGAATGATAATTTGAAATTTCTCATTGATAGTGAAATTAAAATACAATGTTTATTTATATTCCTTATACATTATGGATTTTTATTGATTCAATTTTTTAAAAACCCACAAGAACAATAGTCAACCCCCTCATGTTTTTATCTATTAAGTGATTTATATTTCTTTCATGTTGTTGGTGAGAACTCAATTTTAAAAAGCGGTTTCAAAATTATCCTCTATAACTTCTAATTAAATCATCCATTACCCAAGTAATGATTTGAACTAACATATAATTGAACTTGATCTGAATAAAAAAACTCAAGTTCACATCCTTTTACATCTATGTTTATTGTCCAATGATGGTTATTTTAAAGACAATATTCCTTAAATTCATTATATATCATATTGTACAATATGAAGTGTTCTAGAGTATTTCATACATATGAGAAAAGGGTCATCTTATGTCTTTAAAGAGATATTGTATTTTGTAATATAAATTTTTTGTATAAACTACCTTGGGAAAAAAATTATTTTACCAGTATGTGGTTTATGGATAGAATACATAACATACTACTAATTGGGAACAATTGTTATTTGAAGCTAATAGATGTAATTAATATTTCTTATTGTCAAATAGTCATTTCATAAGATGAAACATACAGAGAGTTATTGTACACGGATTATATGAAATATAACAAAAAAATATATATGTTAATGAAATTTATGAGTAAATGGATTTCCTTGGGGAGAATCATAATTAAGTTTATAATGGAATCTAGGTTATTTTAATTGTGTCTGTAATCTATTATAATTATTTTTAGTAGACTCTCTCTACCTTTCGAAACATACCTCATCCTTACTCCTTTATAGAATTAGTTAAGATAATATAATGGATGTTTGAATTTTACTACACAAAGTGCATGCGTGATTTAGAGTAACATATAATACACATCAAAGGGTTGTTTCTTTTAGTTGTTCCTTATAATTCATCACTAATCCTTGAATAATGGAAATAAATATGAGATTCTATAGTGTAAGGTATATATCATACATTTTCAATATATATTCTTTCTGTATGAATTTCATGGTGATATTGTGTTTGTTAGTCTCTAGATACGTTTAATATATTGATTAATTTTTAATCATTATTTAGATACCCTAATGTGTTATAAGAGGAATCCATTCATTATGAATCATGTAATCCTCTTGGTAAATTAATGGTTATTAAAATAATAATACACTTCCTATTCACTTTAATTAAATACAATTTAAACATTTGTTTAACCTATGTAGTCATGGATCATGGTATTGGATATCATTTCCAAGGACTCAATATAAATCCCTTGTTTTGGAATAATCCACAATGTATGAATTTGGGATATCATAGTTTATGATATTGTTGTGTCAGAAATCTTAAAACAGAGTATCATATGAACGTAAAGTGGTCATTAGGAATTATAAAATACAATTTAAATATAATATTATCATCGTATATATGTATGGTTTTTCCATGAAAACATACATTTTTTTCATTTTCCATAAAACATAAAATCAATTCATATGCTAATCATATAAATCGATTGGATTGTCAACCAAAATGTATGACTTATAGAATATAAATGTATTTTAACTATAGCCTATAAATCTTAACCTATAATTAGTTTAAAATCATTAAATATGTTTTTTATATATTTTTTCATAAAATTAAATTCTTAATTGATTAATATAATTTAAATTTTTATATTAAATTATAATAAAAATAATTTTGGGATATTTATTAATTTATATAGGTGTTTATAAAGTATATTAATATATTTTTTTAATGATCTATTTAAATGTTATTTTGGAAAATTTATTAATATATATTTTGTAATATGAAGAATTAATATTAAAATAAAATTTAATATATATGGATTGGGGTATAATTTTGATGTAAAATTTTTATTTGGAATTTAAATATGTAATTTATAAATGTTTTATAATATAAAAGGATATTTGTTTTATATTTAATGAGTTTTGAATTTTTCATAATGTTTAATTTTAATTTTAAAAATTTAAAGATACTTATTTATAAATTATTTTAACCATATAATTTTTTTAAAATGATTTATTTAAGGGTTTAAATAATATTAATATATAATAATTAGAATGTGTAAAATGTATACATAGTAGAAAATAAAATACTAAATATTTATATTTCATGGAAAATCATATATTTGATGTAAATACCATTAAAAGTATGATATGAAGGATCACATATTAAATATAAATATAATGTATAATTTTTATAAGGAAATACTCTAAACTCATATATATGTTAAACAGATAACAATTTATTTTTTAAATATTCGCAAAAATATGAAATTTCCGTTATTTCTAAACATAAAGAATTTGTGACTCATAGAATGACATTATTAAAGGACAACTATTTATAAGAATAAAGGGAAAGTATGTTTGGACTTATAAATGTTCAAATTTGAAAAATAATTTTTTTTTATTTTAATGTTCATATTGATGTTTCGTTTTTATCCTAAATAGTTTAGGATATTATTGTAAATTAAAAGTTAATGAATTAAATTTAGTTACAATAATAAAGTGAATGACACTTAATATCATAAAATGAGTTTAGTATATGAGAGTAAAGGTATAATGTTAATGTCAAATTTGGTACTAGAATATTTTAAGGAAAAATGTTTAATGGAATAGGTTTCAATAAAATTATGGTGAACCTAGAAGGTTTCCCAAAAATAAAAATTGAGTCATTCACATGGTAACATTAGATGTCCTAGAGTTGATAAATTTTAATATATCAATGTTTTTAACAATTGGAATATAATTCGTAAATCTCACCTTTATTCAATCTTATATTCTTACTTGATATTATTCATTGAAGAGTTTAATGGGGTTGTTTTAACTAGTGGTCACATTAGTATGTGGTAGGAATTACATAGAAATATAATGAGTTTTGAACAAACTCTTAAGTTGTGGAAAACATATGGATGATCTAGAAGTATAACATATAAGATATGTTAAATATGTTATTATGTATGGGTTAGTAAAAATATTCTTAAAGAGTTTAATTTTAAAATATATATCTTTTAATATAATGGAAATCCCCAATTTATAATTTTTTAATGTTGGCATAATATATATAAATATGTTTACATTTAAATTGATAGGTGTAATAACAGATAGCTTCTAAAAGTATGAAATTGAGTTAACCCTATCCTATATTCATCATGAAATATTACAGGATGTGAAAAAATGTGACGGTTAGCGTGTGTAATATTATTTAATTGAGATAAATAATTTGGTTATGATGCACAAAACTAGTTTTATTTTCAAGATTATGCTTTATTTCAACAATATGGAATGGTGTAAATTATGTAATTGGTATATTATGGGATTATTGGTCATATTTGTAACTCCCACTACTTGAGGTTATTGAGTTACCTAGCATGAGAAACATCATTTTTTGATAGATTTCTTATGGAATCGATGAGACTTAGCCTATTAGGGGTGTTTGGGAATGTTTTTAACCACGAAATAAGTTGAAGCTCAACCATGGTTGAATTTTTCCATTTATATAATGAGTATGAAAAATTGGACCTTGGTTAAGATATACTAAGTAAATGTATGACCATACATATAAGGTATATACGAAGACATTATCTATTTGGAAGAGGGAATGTAATTTACTAATATATTAGATAAATCCCAAATGATATAATCCATAACCTAGTATAGTTTTACTTGATGAATCAATAAATACTGAGGAGGATATATGGGAATGACATATGTCATGCCCCATTATCACATGATGTATTGGATAAATGAATCATATGAAAATGTTTGTTAATATATTATATAGATCATTTGTATAGGTATAAAGATACATATGTTCAATGGAAATCATATCAGATTCCATTGTATCTCAAGTAGTATTGGTGCCTTTTTAAAGGCATATTTTTTATTATATTTATGGATTCAATGACTTATAGTTGTTTTTAGTTAAATAAAGGCCCATGGTTTTAAACTATATTGTTGACCAGTTATGGATTGATTCTGACCTAAAGTGAATCTTCAATAATGTTTTATATATTTATCCATACTTATTTTGAATGGTATTTTCCCATTGTGTTTCAAATAATGTAATTTAAGGTGAAGATATAAATATCTTTCCACAAGTGTTTTGGATGATATACCAAAATGTACTGGTAAAGAGTTTTAAAATTTATTTCATATGATGTGAGGTAAAGTGAAATAACATGAATTAATTTTATATTTTATTCCAAGTAGGTTATTGAAGATAATATTCCCTAAATACAAATGATATATTATGGTAAAATATGGTTTGTAATAAATTATGACACACACATATATATAAATTCATATATTTAATGTAATGTCTCATATTTTTCTTTAAATTTCTATGGATTGTTTTTAGGTACTCTTTAACCTTATTTTGGGGTAATTTTTGTTTGGGTGTTACATTGTTGTGTTTTGGGTGATGATTTAAAATTTTAGATGGATGATGGGAAGTAAACTGTTGGTGAATAGTTATCCAAAACTGCATCCGCTGGACTAGAAAACCATCCACCCATGGATAGAGGAACAATACAGGAATGTCACATTTTTAAATCTCCATGCTCCATATTATGATTAATAATTCACCCCCATAAGGGGAACATTTTTTAGAAAACCATGCATCCTGGCCCCGGAAAACCGTGCACATGTTTTTGATTAACAATTTATTTGTCTTCAAATTCTCAAACCCCCCATATTAACCCCTAATTTGACTTATATTGACCCCAAAACCACATATTATCACTTTATGTCTTATCATGACATATCAACTATTTTAGATATCTTATTTACTTTTCTAGCCATCGTGTGATTCTTGTATTGTTCTGGTTCTGGTTTTATGTTTTGGTCATTTTCATTTATTTCATTTATTGTGTTACTTTGTTAAAGAGGGTATATTCTTCATATGATCGATATTAGACCCTCAATTATAGTTATCATCATCTTTTGTACAACGAGGAATGCTTGGGGTCATATAGTGAACCAACTCAATGTGTCAGTTTGGGTCCCCCAGGTGGAGACGTTTCATTATGCCTTAAAGGGCGTACCATATTTATTATATAAAAATTCATTATATTCTACCATGGATAATAATATTTTATATCTAGAATGATTTTTAATGCTATAAATTATATGTTAAGGTTCATTTGGAATTATTATAATATTATGATAGTGGATACCCTATATATTGGTTATCATTAATTTTTTATTTAATAAGATTGAATGGATACAGGGTTATTGGTCAATGGTTATATGATATGTAACTAAATCCATTACTCATTTATTTTGGAAAATTATATATAAATACATAGGCCCAAAGAGAATCCAATGACCCTATATAAAGTTGGATCAACATTGATTTTTTTAAAATAAACTCTCTTTATTGTCAGTCAATACTCTCTCTCTCTCTCCCAAATATTTCCTCTTCTTTCTTCATTAGCACCCTTAGATACTAGAATATTATTGAGGTTCAAAAGGTCTTTAAAAAATCATTTAGGTGACTGTATGAATCCCAATGATATATATTTTTCCATAATAATCATTATCAAAAATGAAACAATAGAAATTATAGAGGGATTTGATGGTGTAAGGTATATATTCTTCACATACAGTCAAATGTGATTTCCAATTAAATAACATAGTCATATTAGGTTTTTTTGGCTTCTAAACACATATCTTACATTTATTAATTTTTAATAACTCATTTGAAACCTTACAAGTTTAAACTAAACCATAGGGTGATTATACCCTCTATCACTCAACTAAAGATATTATTCCAAATGATATAAAAATTTATCATGGATCAATATTATATTGAACACTCTAATTTGAAGAAAAATCAAAGGGTTTCACCAATGATCATCATACATTATCAACAAATAAAATAAAAAAAAATAGAAAATTCTGATATGGAATACATAAAATCATTATCAATATAATATATAAAAAAATATAAGGAAAAAAATAAAATAAAATAAAATACTTTGTTAAGATACATTAAAAAAAGAAATACAGTTGAATATGTATCCTCTTAAAGATAATCAAACACCATGCCCCTATACACAATGGTAAAAATCATTATATCAATGTCAAAAACAATAAAATAATTTCAATCTTTGTCTATATTTGAAAAATCAAAAATCGTATTGTGTGAAAAAGTATTGGTGAGTACAAAAACATAGTGTATTTTCTTCACTATTAACATCTCCCCTAATAGTGTGTAATTATAATAGATTTATATTAATTTTTGTGTTTATTGATACATAATTTATCACTTTATATAACATATTTTCTTAGGTACAGGTGATTACAAATATATCAGACACCGAGAAACCCAGGGGCCAAATTGAGTTTGAAAACACCATCTCCCCTACAGTAAATCAACCCTCATCCTGGGTCAATAATATTTTGTTATAAATCCCCCTGAATGAATTTGATAATATGACCGTGTTGAATATCCCAATGTGAATGTGATATTCCAAAAATCCAATTTGTAAATAAATCATTTTTCATATAATATTATATAATAATGGATAATTTTAAATAAACGATTTCATGTTAATGCCCATGGATGGAATATTATAGAGATAGCTATATAATAAGGCATGGTATATAATATCGGGACACTATATTTGATTGTAATGGTAGTAAAATATAATTCGGTAATGTTCAAGTGATCTCCCATGTTGTATGTTATTATTAATTTATTCATTTCAAAAGATGAAATGAACTAGGTTTTCATCGATATGATGAATTCATAACTGGAAGTGGCATTAATCATTTATTTTTTGAATCATAAGTAAAATTGAATAGATATATATATATTATTGGAGGCTATAGAAAGAATAATATTTCTATATAATGTGTGTGATATAACTTGGGAAATCATTTCAAAAACTACCTTGATCTTATAGACTTCTTCTACATCACCCTTTACCTTCTTGATTCACTATCCTTTTGAGGATGATGAGAGGATCCTTCTTGATTGTTGATCGATTTAGTACAGACCATATATACCTATATAGGTGTTATATAATTTTTATACCTCTAATTTGATATTCATTTTACCAAATATGATGAAAATGGATTTTGTAGTGACCTACTAATTAAAGGTACACATAAATGTTATTTATTTTTTAGTAACATGACATCTGTTTATTTCAAGTCCACTCTTGATTTATGGGTTTCTATTTTAATTGAATTTTGATTAATGGGTTTAATTATATATTTTAAAAAATAAAAGTTTTATTATATCGACAAGATTAAATAATATTTTTTTAATCATGTTTGGAAATAATGATTTGGAAGTCATATTCCATACCATTGTACCTATAGTTAAATATGATTTGAATTTTAGTTCTACAAATTTGAGTTGTGGAATGTAATATGGGATATAAAAGATAAATAGAATGTAAAAATCCATTGTACATATTTTATTCATAGATTACAACATTTTTATGTTGTATTTAATTGTAGCATTTTTACTATGGTGTCTAAAATATGGCATCATATTTCATTATGATATCAAGGAGAATCATAAAATATAATTAATATATAAGAATTTTGTTGTTAATAAATAAGGCCCTTTCACCGATCCTTATCAAATATTTTATGAGAATAATGTTTTAATGAACTGATACATCTATTTCATAGATATATCTCGATATAAACCATGGAGATGGGATGCATTCTTTTCCTTGTGCCTCTTTAGGTGGTCACTAGATATTGATAAAATCATCAAGAATTGTAAATCTAAGTCGTCATTCAAAAATAACTAGAAGTGGTTATTCATATCATCAATGGACTCTTTAGTAGTCTTGGTAGGAATGATCGTCTTTGACACATAGAATATCCATTCCTGGAATAGTACAATATACAAACATTTATTCCATTCATGTAATTTTTTCACTTGTTATAAGATTTTTTTTCTCTATTACTTATTTAGAATATTTGATGGTGAAAATAATTTCTATTTTGTATTTCTTTAATATTTGATAAGTGATTTTATATACTTTATATTTATTGCTAAAATATGTTGGACACAACAAATTTAATTATCTTATTAGTCTCAGGTATGTAATCAAGTCACAATATCCCACACCATTGAACTCTTAATGTCCTATCACAAGGAAATTTTAGTGGAAAAAGATCCAAATTTCTGTTATTATAACATAATCAATGTTCTGGTAAATTTCTTGATGGTATTTAATTAGGTGTCTTATGAACTACGGGTTTGAAACTACTTGACTGATTGATTAGTCTCCCCAATCCTAAAATTTTGACTCAAATATCCACTACTCTTGCCTCTGTGATGTGTCATGTTTATCAAGGTCTTATGATCTTGATGCCACATTAGTTAAGTCAAGCTATAACATTCATAAATTTCCCCTATAAAATTATGTTTCCTTGTAAGGTTTATACCAACACCTCACCATATGGTTTCATCCTTAATCATGTAATGGAATGAATTGATGAATTAATATTTTTTAGAGTATTTTATTCGTAATTTTCACATATTATCCAGAACATGTCATGGTAAATATAATTTTAATTTTATTGGAGTTCATTCCCTAGGAACAAATTCATTGTAAAATTTTCTTTTTATTACATTAATATATTATAAAATGTTAATATTAATTTTATATATATATATCTTATCACATGATTATTAATTCAACTACACCACTTTAATGTGATTATTTCATAGGGTATTGTTTACATCAAATGGCCTTTGTAGTTATCAACTCTGATGTGTTCCTTAATATGAAATGATGCATCCAAAATTTGAGTTCTACAATCAAGATACATTTTTATGATAGGAAATATTGCATGGTTACTTTTAGAATATTTGGATCTAAGGGGAATAAGACTACTTGTTATATAGCTAGTTAGTGGTATTCCTTATGGTGTGAGTTTATGAGGAGGGACCTACCAACTTAAATTCAATATGTTTTTATGCCATTAGATAGTTTATTTTTTGAATTTGTGTAATGACCATTATATATTAGGATTATCATAAATATTTTCATGATTAACCCACTATAATTTACTTCTAAAAACTATGAAAACATATTCCAATTAAAAGGTAGAAAATTATTGTTGGGTAACAAGTGATAATAATTTATGAATAATGTAATAAAGTATTTGTCTTTTCTATTATTTAATAGAAGTAGATATCTCAAGAACATTTATTATAATGTTACTATCTAATAAATTCCATGTACATGTTGTTCAAAGAGTTCGACAAAAATATTCAATGAATGAGTAATCGATCACATAATCTCATTACACAATTTATAGAGCCTTATTGATTTGATATAACTTGGTAAATAAATTATAATAGAAAGTTAGTGTATGCATGTTGTTGTATTATTTTATCATAAAAATTAATTGTATAATTTTTCCTTTAGCTAGTTCAAGATATTAATCATGGAATTTTGGAAATCCCACCTAAATCGAAAAAGGCAGTTCTCTATATGGTCAGAAAAAAATTATTCGATATCTTAGTTAAAAACCATTTTAATTTAACATTAAAAATGAAATAAATTCTCATAAACATTACGTGTTATTTTTATGGGATTGTTTAATCGTAAATAAATATTTATTTAATGAGTATTATTTATTTATTTATTTATTTTTGGGTTCAATATATATTGAGGAGGATGGATTGAGTCATCGGTCTGGGGAAATATATTATTTTGTAAGAACATTTATATTAACAATATTTGTCATTGTCACATGTGGGAATGTCCAATGTGAAATAATCATAATAATATATTTATATTTATTAAATTTAATGGGTATTTTATGGGATTAATATATTATTTATGGTGTTTATGACATTAATCAATATTTAAGCCTATATCTAGGCTTGTAAATACCTCATTATTTCATTTCTGGAAACTCATATGTGATAAAATTTATGAAAGTAATTTATTGTCCAAATTTCCTATCATATCTAGAGATTAATTCTTGACCAAAAAAACTATAGTTTATCTAAATAACATGAAAGGTTATAACCCACTCATCCCTATTGATACATATATTTGTTTATATAATCCTTCAATGGTAAAAGGGGTGTGATTATAATCAACATCTAATGACACAAGGTGGTTGGTAAATCCATGAAAGCACCTAGATAACTCAACATTGACATTTTGATAAAGTAGTATGTGTGGATCACCATTAGAGGTGATTAACGAGGTATCCTCCTATAATAATGAAGATTCCACGAGAACAATGTTTGAGAGATGTACTAATTCCCTATAGAAATACATTAAGAATGAATTATATAATAATTTATTTTAAATTTATTCTAAATTAGACAAGAAATATTCCTTCTCTTGGTTCCAGTATCTATGTCAATTTATTCAGGTATACCTATGGGTCATTAAATATTTTTAATATATATTAGAGGTAATTAATTAAATATGGAACAATTTAAGTTGGGAATAGTCACAGTAGGTTCTTTATCTACAACAGGAACCTTCATATTTTACATTATTATTTAACTATGTTTGGATAAATATTTAAAAACAATCTATTTTGATGTCATCATCCTTTATAATCTGATCAATTTAATGAATCGTGTAGATAAATAAATATATAAAATAAATAATGAGGCTTCTATTATGATATTTTTAATGATTTAATTTTCAAGAGGAAGATAAATCAGTTTATGATCTTAGGGGAGAATCCCCTTTTTTTCTTATTAAGTGTTGCAATATCCCACCAATAACCATTTTATATCCTTGGATGGTTTCTTCCTAAATCCATCATAAACCACTTTTATATTCCCATGAGTAACTTCCATTACATATATATTTACCCATGCACATGTGAGGGGAACCAAATTATTGGTTTAACAAGGTTCTACAAAATTAACTAATCAATTGAGGTTCTTACATATAAAATGATGAAGGAATTATACACAAGACAAATAATTAAATTTATTAATAAATATTATGAACACATTAAATAATTTTACATTTTAAGGAAACCATTACATTAATTTTTTGGTGTAATACCATGACCAATCATATAAATACACCGAAATTACATTCATACATTTTATGTAATCATTTCTAACAACTCTCTTAATTATGATATGATTCTCTTAATTAATAATTAATGGTTATATTAACTAACCACTTAGTTATTATAATTTAATCTAATTAGTGTAGAGATTCATGATATTAGCATCCACTATATTTATAGAAAAATTAAATCTATTTTAATTTCACAAGTACATAGCATATATTGACTAAGTACACGACATGTACCCATCTGGATAGGTTAAAATAAGTCTAAAATTTATTACACAACCTATAACTGAGGAGACATGACATTTACCATTATTTATGTATTACAAGGAATGTATAATTAAATAAAAATATGTTTAACATCTATTCATGACGTCTCTTTTACAATATAGTGTACTTACATGAAATTTCTAAGGAAAATATTTAATGTTACTTAAATCAGTTGTAGTTCTGTGGCTCAAAATGAATATTCAACACGATGATAAATAACCACATGACATGCCATAAATTTACATAAAATATTCAAAAAAACTAAATTTAATGTACATGGAATATAATACCAACATTCAAAGAATGTGTTTTTATAAAACTATTTAAATTTTTAGGAACCATGTATCCATGACATGTAAAATTGCTACATATCATGTAATCCTTTTGAAATTTCTCCCAAAAAACCTGAGGAGAGAACATGTAATCTGTACAAAAATTAATGTGTTACGTGGTGTGTACAACCATATATATAGAGTGTAATCACAATAGAACTCCTTTTACACAACTCACATTAAAAATATTGTGTTCATATTAACTACACAATCCATACATTTATAATATAACCATGTTCTCATCTTGGTGTTACATTCAATTTATTATAGCTAAATGCCATGTGACTGCCCAAACTATTCACCACCCTAGAAATAAATATGTGGTCATCTGTGATACCATTCATAACTCTTCCTCATAGTGTAACATCCCAAAACTAAATTATGGGTCTGACCCTTTGCTTACATTGTCCCCTCTCAGTCATCTTGTTAATCCTTCGATCTACTCATTAATTATTTTTTGATTCATCTTGTTTGATCCTTTATAGGGGTTGGGGTGTGTGTTGATTCTTGATAGATAGGTCAAGAGATATTTTAGGATGGACATTGGTGTATGTTATTCCATGGGATTGTAACTATAAAAAGAATAACTATACATAACCCATAAGTTAGTTGGTAAGGGCTACTCGCTAGTTGACGGGAGTCTGGATGTGGAATCATCCAAAACGAATCCCACTTGCCTACCAAAGTGGTCCACCTTCTAGCCAGAGGGATATTGATAGAAATGGATTCTACATGACCTCCACCATCTAATTGGTGGAAGCCCATTGTCTATCTTATGGGGTTATTATGTCAACATTAATTATTCATAGCCCTACTGGCTAGTTGGTGGGAGCCATCATCTAGATGGTCACACTAGAAGCATAGAGAAACACAAAGTATGTATCATAATTATAATTTTATTATCTCTATTGTAATTCAAATCTCATCTCCATATTACCCTTTTCTACCCTAATCACAATGGAGTCCCTGTTGAGACAATTTTATCCCATCCAGTGCTTCTTATTCATAGATCAACGTGCCACTTAATTTAATTAATCTCTCTTGGTATATTTTTCCATGATCTATCGATATTGATTTGTCATGAACCAAGAAGGGTCGCAATCTTACCCAGTGCCCGACCCAGTAAACGGCAAGGTCCGAGGGGCATTACCAATCCCCAAGGGCTGGCACAAGTACCCGAGTACTAAAAAAAGTGAAAGGGAGCGATTTACCTGAAATAATAAGCACTAAACAAATTACAAGATAAAAAAACTAAAACTGAAAACAGACAACCAAACATGACCTAATCTAAAAAAAATTAAAGGATTACAACTTGAACCAACATCTAAAAGAGAAATATAACAAAAGGAAAAAACTATAACTCAAACCACTATGCAACAAGAGAGGTGATACATCCACAAGATATAAACACCGACCTGCATGAGAAGACCATCAGCAACCCAAACCACCATTGGTGAGGAGAATGTCACAACCTAGAATACCCAAGAAACAATGTCTATATACACCAAAAGTATTATGCAGGGTGTGTGTAGAAATCCCAGTAGGATGTCACCCAATTAGAAGATT
Source organism: Viscum album (assembly GCA_963277665.1). Lineage (NCBI taxonomy): Eukaryota > Viridiplantae > Streptophyta > Magnoliopsida > Santalales > Viscaceae > Viscum > Viscum album. The sequence continues at coordinate 156,006,447 of OY728166.1, read as the reverse complement.
CCTTTCCACAACACCTAAGAGATAATTTAATGTTCTTATTTAAAACCGTAATTGTAAAATTATTTTTTTTTAAAGAAAAAAATTTAAATGTTAAAACTAAAAGATCAGACAACACTACAAAATTATATTTCACAAAAAATATATTATTGTGGAAAATGAAATTTACAAATAACTCATAGATACACAAGTGGTCCTCCATATTCCGATATAGGGCACCGGATCATGGGAGTAGAGAACTTTGGGTAAATACCCTAAGGTTTATCTAGAACGAGTGGGGACCTAGATCATCAAATCTCGGTGAAAAATTAACCATACAATATCTATTCTCGTGCACAGGAGCCACCAGTAGGGAGAATACCCATAACCTAGTGGTCCCCCAATGTCATCATCATCAATGTTTCGTTAGTGTTTTCATTGTCAATCTTGCTACGTGAAAAAGGGGCCAAACCCCACAGAATCACCAGCATAATTGTTCTAGTATACCCTCTTAGATACTCGGGGGTTCCCCCTGTCTCAATAAAGTTCCAAATTAAGGTATTATTTCACATTCACATTTCAAAAACCACATAATACAATACACAAAATTTCCTCTATTTTCATACCCAAACCATTTTAAAAACACACACACACCAAAATACCTTTCCAAAATACAGTTGTCATTACTTACCCATTTAAAAAATCACAATTTGGAAACACTCAAAGAATAACATCATCCATTTTCAAAACATAGAAAGAATTAGTAAATAGAAAAACAAGGCTTAGACAACAAATACACCTAATTTCATGAAGGAAATCCATTTCAAATCACTTTTTTTACACATTCAACTTAAAAATAGTTTTTCACCACTTGCACAATTAAATGAACCAATTTAACCACTTATAAAACACCACTAAGTGACATGAAGTTGTTTTACACCAAAACCATGTATCCTTTTATATAAACACACTAATTGAAAAACAAATGCACACACAACTCTTTTAAAAATTATGATTTTGTTTCGTCAAAATAAATCAATACAACTTTTAACTATTTATTAAATCATTTTATGAAAAACAAAGAAGAAATTACACCTACAACAACTCAATTTGACTTATTAATGCTAATATGAAACCAAATACCCAAGGTAAACATATAATAATATGTTTTCCATTATTAAAAAAATTACAGTTCAATTTCAAAAGTGCATAATAATGAAAACACACCCAAAGTGACTCATTTACCATTTTAAAATCTCCAATTAAATCTACAAACACATCAAAGACCTTGGAAATGCACTTCGCACCATCCAAACAACCCTCCAAACACATTCTGAGGACATTAGATCAAAACAAACATCAAAACACAACCAAATCCCTATATTAAAATCCACTCCCATCCTTGAAAAACACAAACCATTTTAAAACATTATAGGTCCCTTATAATTAATGTAATAAATTATTTGAACAATTTATAAAACATTAAAAATTTATGCAATCAAGGTTCACATCAAATTGACCTAGTTTCACAGAAAATGAATGTCACTTTAAAACAAACACCCAACACTATCACACTAAAACATGATTCACACCTAACAACAAATGCATAAAACATATTTATAAAACAACACAACAATTTTCCTACACAAAGCACATCAACGTCATTATAAATCCTATACCCAAAATCTAAACATGAAAAACACCTTCATATTATTATTCTACCCATGAAAGGTAATTGTAGAACACACCCATAATAATAAACAAGCATAATAAAATTATCAAAGGGTGTTAAAGCATGGAAGCACCTACCTATCTTGAAGAAACTCTAAAAAAATTGGTGTAATCCTATTCACACCACATTCGCACCACCAGGGACCTAGCATGATCCCTAAAAAAACTTGAACCACAAACCTCTTATTTGATCCATGAAAATTGGACCTCAATCCTACTGGACAACCAAAAGTCAAGTGAAAATAATAGGGAGTCTCAACTAGGATGAGGAGGGAACACCGGAGGTGTGGGAGGCACTGGCCAGAACATACCAGAAGAAGAGGAGGTTAGTGGTTGGTGGCGGTCATGATGGGAATGGGGAGGTTAGAGAATAACATGCTGGTTGTGTTGTTGTACATGAGGGCAATACCACGCGACGTCTTGGGGGATCTACAGTGACATGGAAAGCCGGGTAGATGCAGCGGGATCTAGGTGAGAAGGCCGTTTGGAAGTCACAATGAAGGGGGAGGGCATGGGGGTGATACGATCTAGGTGGGAGGACGGTAGGTTTTGACGGGGAAAAGAGAAAGAAGGGGGGAAGATGGCCAACCCTAACCCAAGGGGAAAGAGAAACAATTAAAGAATAAGAATAAAATAAAATAAAACAAAAATAAACCTAATGTAAAACTAATGATGATAATAATAATAATAATATCCCCAAATAATAATAATATTTTTATTATCATAAAAGTTTTTTTATTAAATTATTAACATATCATTCTCATTTTTTTAGTTTTTATTCTTCCACAAATTTAATTTTATTTCAGTATTATTATTTAATTTTATATGATTAATTGAACAATGGGTGGGAAACATGTTGGTGTTGGCAATTCCGCATGACTTTTCAACTATGCTTCGCCTGTGTGTCGCATGCTGTCACACCCCAAAAAAACTAGTTTATCAATAAAAAAACCAAGTTCAACCGGGACTCGGCCCACACCTCGATGGAAAGATTCAAATCCAAATAAAAATTATTACCTTAATTTAATATTAACAACAATAATTATTATTAAATTTTAATAACAAAGTAATTAATTTTTTATTTTATTAACACTAATAATAATAATAATATTCTCAAACAATATTATTAAAATTAAATTAGGCCCTTAAATTTTTTGACACTTTTCATTTTTATTTTATTTTAATTTTACTATTAATTAAATTCTATATATCTTCCCTAAACATCAAGTGGGTCGTGGGGTGAGCCGGGCGAGGTCACACGGTGAATCATTCGAAGTCGTGCGACTTTGAACGCGGTGTGCTGAATGCTATCAAGGCCAAGACATGTTTTTTTAACAAAAACTCAAAAAATTTAAGTCGAGATTCAAACCAAACAATCTGATGCCCAGAATATTAATAAAATAAAAGATATAGAAATGATGGGTATGATAAATATCCCCACCATAGGACTTTCCGTCTAAGAAAAGCCACAACTATGGTTGAACCCCAATGTAGAAAGTGACACCCCCCCTTTAGGTTAAAAAATGATCCCACAAAAAACAACTGAAAAGAAGCAAACACACCATGCTTAGAGATTGTTTTATAAACGAAAACCTCATTAAATCCATGAAATAATTTTTTACTATATATCACCTACCTCAATGAGTTGGAACACCTCCAGTTGATTTATCAAGGGAGTGAAATCTTGCACAAATAGAATCCAACTTCAAAAATTGAAACAAGATTGGGGAAATCGAGACGAGACTCGGAAACTGCCATTGGGAGACCGAAATGGGGATGATCGAGCAGACTCCCAATCATAGAAATAGGATATAATCGGCTTACTCCCGATACATTTGTGTGACACCCATCATGGGTCTCCCCACCATTAGGACAAACAGAAGGTACAAGATATTAAAAAAAATTCAACGGTGACCAGACACCCCACCAAAAGGGTGGGGAGGAATGGGGCCCAACTACTAGGGAATTGAAACCACAGTAGAAGACAAACCAACTTATACACATCCCTGGATGCGCAACATTCAAATTTGAGACCAATTCCCCTGAAGAGACCTCATAAGGACGGCTAAAACCGATTTCCTCTAGTGGGACGAATCACCCAATACATTAAGGTAATGAGATTTCCATGCCCCATCATAGCCACAGAAACCTCAAGCACCTAGATGGGTCATTCGAAATGAAACAACTATAGGAAATGATTTAAACTGATCTAACATTCAACATTGATGACTAAAAAAAATGTCTGGGTCCTATACACTCTCTGGGTTCTTGACCACCCGCCAACTTCACTCTGAGTCCTATTGTAACATCCCAGATCTGAGTGCCACTCCACAGGTGCCCCGATCCCAGTTGGTCACATGAACTCAAGCGCATTTCCCCAAACTCCAGAGGCTGCCGACTAGTAGTTAGGGCCTAGGTCTGATAGTGGAGAATCTATGCCTTCATTTGTCAATGTGTAGCGTAATAGAATACAAGATAAAACATACAACAACAACAGAAGCAATAAACCATAAAAAACTGATATGAACAACTATAGTAAAAGATAACCATAAGTTATATAGATAATGATGCAATATGTCTCTATTTCTATGAAAACATCAAGAACATGTTATACAAAAATACAATACATTTGGATGTACAGGTACAACAATACAAAACAGAACAGTCGGAAGAATCACGAGCCTGATCTCGGTCCCATGCTTACCTAAACCGCAGCAACACTCAAGTACCTATAAGGCCCCAGCCTTAAACCTTACTTAATCTTGAGTTATTACAAGATTACACATTGAGTATCTTTTCGGGTTTAGATTTTTAGAGAATTAGATCATAAAACTTGCATTACATTCCACATATAAACAAAGCGGTTACATAAAGATAGTATTCTTCATTCCCATCAATGGAAACACATTTAAAATAAAACATGGATTATTTCTTGACACTTCCTTGAAACTATCATCATATCATGTACCTTTACCTTGACCTGTGAAAAAAATTTCAAAAAAACTTGGGATGAGCATAAAAAGCTCAGTAAGGGATATAAAAATATGGAAAGGAAACATGGGTACATATATACATAAGAATGAAACCATAATTTACCAAAAAAATATATTCACATTAACATACCTCATCAAATCATGAATAAATCATAGAAATCATAAGACACAAAGGTAACTTGAGGCATTCATAACATCCTTACGTAGTGTGTAACCCTCTTGGTTACGTTTGGAATACCCATCACAGTTTGTTCCCTAAATCTCTTCAAAGAAACCTTAACGTTTCACTCCTTCACATTACCCAATGGATTGGAGAGCTATATTGGGCTCACCCGCCCTTAGTTTACCACGGAACCACCCGTCTTCATAATAATGCCCAAGAACCTCAACATAATCGTATCACATAAAACATGCATAAAGGAAACATAACATTTACACCTTTCAATCACAAGATATCAATACAAAACATTGATATAAAAACACTATGAAAACCATTTTCAATACCAAAATAAAAGAAAAGTAAAACATGGTATTTATTTTTCTTTTAAAAAAATGGTATGGCTTGTAGAGGAAGCCGAAACTCAAATAACGGCCACGGTGGCAGAGAAGTCGTTGTCGCCGCTTATGTACGACAAAAACATTCCCTTTTTTCATTTAGTAAAACGCTTCGTATAAAAAATATTCCTTTTGGATAAATGTAAAAGTCAAATGGGTTTATACACCGTATGAAAGAAGGTTGTGTATAAAACAAAATATGCCTCAATGAAAGGAGATTGAGACGAAGTCCCATACAGAGATCATTTTTTTAAATAAAATTGATCTATTATGTGTATTCACTATAATTACACATAAATAAAGTACAAATACATGATAGGACATAATAATATCATGACGTAATTTGAAAGTAGGAGATTAACCCAAAGAATGGAAATTGGGTTAAGAAGTTCCCTTACCTCGGGTCCGACTTGACTCGATCGTTATTTAATATCCTGAGTAATAAACTTGAGTTAATTTATACTTTCTGAATATCCTTTTTCAAGTTCATTATTCCTTTTATATCACTTATTACCATGTCATGAACACTATGTAATTATTTAAGTTAATAACGGTCATTTTAACGATCATTGGTACTTGAGTCAAAAATAAACCTTTTATAATTACACGTTGTTCATGTATACATTATATCCATAATTATAATCATTATGTATATATCATATATATCCAGTATATACATGCATTTATAATATTACATAATTATTTAGAGGTATGAAATGAAATGCACTGTTCATGGAGATGGTAAGCCGTACGTACGCATGAACGCTACTTTCATTTCTATTTCGTATTTTATAGAATGGAATCATAATGATATAAAGGTATAATATAATTCCAGTATAATATAATATATAATATCATAGTTTCATCCTTTATACGTCCCACATATGTTATTTAACGAATCAAATCACTATGAGGGGGTGGTAGTCCGCACTTCCTTAAATGAAGATATCGCGTTTACCCATAATGGAAACCATAAAGGTATGACCAAAAAGAAAAAAAATAAGATTAAGGAAAAACTAAACATATTATATATCATATATAAATATAGTGACATCTTAATGGGAACCTTTAATGGTGTCAAAATAATGTTGAACAATCATCGTTTCGGGAGGCATAAATTCGCAATCCACGGAAACAGTATGTTCGTTAACCATTCGTTGTAGGTGTGTGTAAGTGTAGCTCTAATCCTTCATATAAAAACATCCTAGTATATTTAGGATACTGGATTTGTTACAAAGGAAAATAATAAAAAGAGTTTTGGGGGTTGGAGAAGCAAAATAAAACAAAAGGACTCAAAAGAAGACATTACCTTAAAATCGGGTAACTCCCTATGGTTTGAGCTCAAAGGCTTCCTTGGGAAGAATTCTGCAAAACGTGAGGCTTCAAGGATTAAGAGAGGGAAGTGGAGAGATAAAATGGGCAGGGTTTGGCCGAGCCAAAGTATTTGGGAGTGTGGGTAAGGAGGTAGGGGTGGGGACCATTTATAAGTGGAGAGGAGGGGCACTCTTGGAAAGTAAAGATAAGTTACGTTATTTTAAAATGCGTTTCGGATTCAAAAGGTCTCACATTGATAAAATTATAGGATAAGGTGATAAGGGTTATAAATTCACTCATCCAATTGGTTTTGGAAATGTGTAGGTCTTAGAATGTACATTATCTTTCCATTGTATTTAAATCGTTAAATAATGAGGTCATCATTGCATCATCATGATGTCATAAATAATTTAATTTATTTAATGTCTAAAAATTATAAAAAAATACTATGATGTAGGAAATATTTTTTTCTTTCTAATGAGTATTTATAGTCAAAAATATAACTTGTATAACCCCATATAAAAATTGATTTAGTAACATAACTCATGTTTGTGTCATTTTTACTTTAACATTAAATAAAAAGTTATTTATGTCATTTCCCAACCAAATTGGCTCCATGGGGTCCCCAAGTTGACCCATGGCTTGTCTTGGTCGGACATGAGACATCCAATGAGGTTAGTACATGTGTCAAGCTCATCTCATACTATTAAAACATTATTTTTACCTTAAACTACACTAATTACCACTAATCGCAATTAAAAACATAATAAGTTACTATTCACCAAAAAATTATTATAATCTCATTGAACCACATTTTACTTCTTAATGACAACCATGTATGTCGGATTTTTGAAATTCAAAACACAATGATGGCAAAATTTCATTTAAACGGAAAAATCAGTTTTTATAAGAACCACTTAGTGGTTTCACTATTCATCAAAAATTGAAGTTTGTAAGAAAATTACAAAAAATTCACCCTAAGATATATTTGATATTCCGAATTCAAAAATGAGATCTATTTTACAAAATTCAAAACATATAAGTCACATTAATTAATTTAATAATTAATTCCCGCTGTCATGACAAATAGCGTGTTTTTATGAAACAATAAGTATCAAAAGATTGACACCAGTTTAAGTCCAATTTCAAAGTGAAATTGATTCCAATGACCACCATTGGATTAAATGGTAAAAATATATTCTAATAACACTTCAAAACCAATTAAAAATATAATTTAATCATATAAATAAATTATATTAAAAAGCAGTTTTGATGTAAAATGCAGTATTTTTCACTATTCATTAAAAAATGAACATTGTCTGAAAAATACCAAAAATTCACACAAAGTAAATTTTGATGTCCCAATCATAAAGAATAAGTTTATTTTGACAAACATAGCTTATAAAATTGTCAAAAGTTACCTTTAAAAATGGGTTTCCATCAAAAGGTAGTAAAACAATCTTTTAAAAATATTGGTGTATTCCATGCTTAAGATTGGATTTATTATCATTTTAAGCCTCTAAAACACTATCTTAATCATTAATAGACATAGATAAAAATATATAATATTCATTACTTACTTGGAATGTCACATCCTTCCCCCCTTTAAAAAATTGCGTCCCCGCAATTTATTTACTTATCGAATAAATGGGGGTACTTATCCCTCATTGCATTTTTAGATTCCCATGTTGCCTCTTCCATCATGTGGTTTTTCCACAAAACCTTTACCTGATTAATCTCCTTATTCCGTAACACTTTCTCCCTATGGTCAAGAATCTAGACCGGTTGTTCCTCATAAGATAGGTTCTCTTCCAGCTGAACTACCTCTGGACTCAAAACATGAGATGGATCTGGCATATACTTTCTCAAAATCGAAATGTGAAAAACATTGTGTACCTGAGATAAACTTGGAGGTAAAGCCACTCGGTATGCAACTGATCCAACTCTCTCCAGAATTTCATATGGTCCAATAAACCTTGGAATCATCTTTCCTTTATTACCAAATCTCATCACACTTTTCCAAATAGAATCCTTGAGAAAATCATGATCACCTACCTCAAAAGATAGATTTTTCCTCCGGTTATCCGCATAACTCTTCTGCCTGCTCTGAGCTGTTCTCATGTGCTTCTGAATCAGCTGAACTTTTTCTGCCATCTCTTCTACCAATTCTAGTCCCATCAACTTCCTTTCACCCACTTAATCCCAGAAAGCTGGAGTTAGACAGAGCTTCCCATTTAATGCCTGAAATGGTGCCATCTGTATACTGGAATGAAAACTATTATTATATGAAAATTCAACCAAAGAAAGATGTTGGTCCCAACTTCCCTGATAATCCATAGAGCAAGAATTTAGTATATCCTCCAATGTCTGAATTTTTCGTTCTGACTTTCCATCTGATTGAGGATGAAAATCTGTACTAAAATTTAATTCAGTACCCAACGAATTCTTAAGGCCTTTCCAAAAGTTAGAAGTGAACCTGGGATCACGATCAGATACAATGTAGAGGAGACCTCCATGTAACCTGACTATCTCTTTAAGATACAAACGAGAAAGTTGATCTAGGGAAAAAGTATCTCATATAGCAAGGAAATGAGCAGATTTAGTCAAGCGATCAACAATAACCCAGATTGCATTATTACCTCAAGATGTCTTCGGTAATCCCACAACAAATTCCATGGATATATTCTCCCATTTCCACTCTGGCACTGGTAAAGGCTGAAGCATCCCTTTTGGTAACTTCCTCTCTGCTTTAACCTACTGAAAAGTCAAACACTTCATAGTAAAATCAGCAATATCTCTTTTCATTCCATCCCACCAGTAATACTCCCGCAGATCTCTATAAATCTTAGTACTTCCAGGATGAACTAAAAACGGATAACTATGAGCTTCACATAACAACTCTCTCTTTAACTGTGAATCACAAGTCACACACAATCACATCCCAAAACTCAAAACGCAATCATTATCAATGTTGAATTCAGGCAACTTACCTTTCTAAACTAGCTCTACCTTTTTCTGCAACTCACTGTCTTGCTTCTGTGTTTGCTTGATTCTATCTGATAGAGATGATCTCACTGATACCTGAAACAAAATAGAAGAACTTCCTGCACCAACAACTTCTATGCCAAAGTTCATCAAATCCTTAACCAAAGGATAACGTTCTAAACGCAACATTGCTAATGAAGCATTACTTTTTCGACTCAAAGCATCATCCACTTTATTTGCTTTTCCCGGATGGTAATGAATTGTACAATCATAATCCTTCATTAATTCCAGCCATATCCTTTGTCTCATGCTCAATTCTTTCTGAGTGAATATATACATTAAACATTTGTGATCGGTATATATTTCACACTTTACTCCATACAAATGATGCCTCGAAATTTTTAAAGAAAAAACAACAACAGCTAATTCCAAATCATGTGTAGGGTAATTTACCTCATGAGTTTTCAACTGTCATGAAGCATAAGCAATTACCTGATCATTCTGCATTAGGACGCAACCAAGTCCTTTCAATGAAGCATCACTGTATATAACAAACTCACCATTCCTGGAAGGTAGTGCCAAAACTGGAGCATTCACCAATCTTCTTTTCAATTCCTGAAAACAATCATCACATTATTTTTTCCAGATAAACTTAACACCCTTCCGAGTTAGCTTAGTCATTGGACTAGATAACCATGAAAAATTTCTAACAAACCTTCGGTAATAGCCTACCCAACCAAGGAAGCTACGAATCTCAGTTACATTTGTGGGTCTTGGCCAATCTTCCACAACTTTTGTTTTTGCAGGATCAACAGTTATCCCATCTTTAGAAACAATGTGACCAAGGAAAGAAATTTGTTGCAACCAAAACTCACACTTGATGAATTTCCCATACAATTTTTATTCTTTTAAGGTTTTCAAGATAACCCTTAAATGTATTTCATGCTCTTCTTTACTTTTAGAAAACAACAAAATATCATCAATAAAAACAACCACAAACATATCCAAGAACTCATGGAAAATTCTATTCATTAAGTCCATGAATACAGCAGGTGCATTGGTTAGCCTAAAAGGCATTACTACAAATTCATAGTGGCAATATCTTGTACGGAACATGGTCTTCGGAATGTCTTCTCCCTTTACCTTCAGCTGATGGTACCCTGATCTCAATTCAATCATTGAAAATTACTGAGCTCCCTGGAGCTGATCAAACAAATCATCGATATGAGGCAAAGGATACTTGTTCTTAACAGTGATATTATACAAGGCTCTATAATCAATGCAAAGTCCCATTGAACCATCTTTCTTTTTAACAAATAAAATAGGAGTACCCCATGGTGATGTGCTAGGTCGAATGAAACCTTTCTCTAATAAATCTTGTAATTGCTCCTTCAACTCTAAAAGTTCAATTTGAGCCATTCGATAAGGGGGTTTTGAAATTCGCTTAGCATCAGGAACTAAGTAAAAAGTAAACTCAACTTCCCGATCTGGTATTATTCCAGGCAACTCATCAGGAAAAACATCAGGATACTCATTTACCACTGGCACATCATTAATCTGAACAGTTCCTTTATTTTCAACGATGTGTGAAAGGTAACATTATTTTCCATCTTTTATAAGTTTCTTGGCCTCTTGATAAGTTATCAACAGTAAGGGTTCATTCTTGTACACAAACTGAAAGTCTTTCTGAAAAGAAACTTCTTTAGCTCTACATTCAATCTTAGCATGGTAAATAGAGAGCCAATCCATACCCAGGATAACATCAATATATACTAGAGGTAGAACAATAAGGTTTGCAAGTAGGTTCTTTCCACAGATAAGGATAGGATGATTTTTATAAATTCTTTTTACCTCAACATTCCCCCCATGTGTTTATACCAAAAGTTCAGGAGTCTTTTTTTGAGATGGTATTCACATTTTACTAGAAAAGGTTTCAGAGATGAAAGAATGTGTAGGCCCCGAATCAAACAACACACTGGCATAATTTGAAAAAACAAACGATGTACATGATACAACTTCATTCGATGGCCCAACATCTTCTGAAGTAGTTGCAAAGGATTTCACAACCCCTTTCTGCTTGTAGTCTAACTGCCTCCCATCACTCAAGAACTTTGTCGGACACTCATTTGCATTGTGACCCTTATCATTGAACTTAAAACATTTCACTAACTGTAAATCAAATTTGGTCTTAACTTCACCTTGATCCTTTTCAATGCAATCATGAGCCTTATGTCCCATCTTACCACATTGGTAGCACATTCCAGAATTCAGAAGACATTCCCCAGCATTCCTTTTGCCACATTTATCACAAACTGGAAACTTAGTTTTCTTACCATCAGACTTTTTTGAAGAATTCTTACCTTTCTCCTACCACCTCGGTCTCTTCTTCTGTTGGTTGTTATAGAACACTTGATCATCGGCAAACTCCATTTACACCTTCTCAGCACATCAGACAAGATTTTCATAACTTTTAATCTCACGAGAACTAATGCCCTTAGATATTTTGGCTTTAATCCTGAGTAAAAACGATTGATTTTACTATCAAGGTCTCAGATGAAATTTGGAGCATACCTTTCCAATCGAGTGAACATTTCTTCATAGGTATCCACTGAGTCTTCCTCTTGCCTCAATTCCAAGAATTGCTTTTCCATCCTAAGTCGAACAGCCTTAGGAAAATACTTCTCAAGAAACATACCTTTGAATTCATCCCAGTCGAGAGCATCAATCTCCTCAGCGTCCCTGATATTTTTAACCATCGACCACCACTGATCTGCTTCACCCTCCAAACGATAAATAGAAAGACTAACCTTTTTATTGTCTGAACACCGCATGACAACAAAAATCTTTTCCAGTGCTTTAATCCACCCTTGAGCTAGCACAGGGTCAGATGATCCTCTGAATGATGGGGGATGTTGCCTCATGAATTTTTCCACCACTAACATGTTCCTCTGCGGTTGATCTGGCTGATCTCGTTTATGGATACCACCACCATTTATCACTTGAGTCAACTGCGCCATTACTGCAACAAACTGTTCAGTTCCAATTCCGACCATCTCAGGATGCTGATTCGTAAGGTTATTTCCTTCTGTATGCCTTCCTAGCACTACTTCCCTGTTTCCTCTGCGGAAAACTATTCTGAACAAACATGTCTTAGATGAAGCAACATGGTAATCTTCAAATGCTATATCATTTAAAAAAAAAATATTTTTGGATAATCATTTAATAGAATTCTAACTCCTAAAGTAATCTAAACCAACCATTGATACCAACTATAAGGCCCCAGCCTTAAACCTTACATAATCTTGAGTTATTACAAGATTACACATTGAGGATCCTTACGGGTTTAGAGTTTTAGAGAATTAGATCATAAAACTTGCATTACATTCCACATATAAACAAAGTGGTTAAATAAAGATAGTATTCTTCATTCCCATCAATGGAAACACATTTAAAATAAAACATGGATTATTTCTTGACACTTACTTGACACTATCATCATATCATGTACCTCCCCCTTGACCTATGAAAAACATTTCAAAAAAACCAGGGATGATCATAAAAAGCTCAGTAAGGGATATAAAAATATGTAAAGGAAACATGGGTACATATATACATAAGAATGAAATCATACTTTACCCATAAAACATATGCACTTTAACATACCTCATCAAATAATGAATAAATCATAGAAATCATAAGACATAAAGGTTACTTGAGGCATTCATAACATCCTTACGTAGGGAGTAACCCTCTTGGTTATGTTTGGAATACCCATCACAGTATATTCCCTAAATCTCTTCGGAGAAACCATAACGTTTCACTTCTTCACATTACCCAATGCATTGGGGAGCTATATCGGGCTCACCCGCCCTTAGTTTATCACAGAACCACCTGTCTTCATAATAATGCCCAAGAACCTCAACATAATCGTATCACATAAAACATGCATAAAGGAAACATAACATTTCCACCATTAAATCACAAGATATCAATACAAAACATTGATATAAAAACATTATGAAAACCATTTTCAACACCAAAATAAAATAAAAGAAAAACATGGTATTTATTTTTCTTTTAAAAAAAGGTATGGCTTGTAGAAGAAGTCGAAACTCAAATAACGGTCACAGCGGCGGAGAAGTCGTTGTCGCCGCTTACGTACAACAAAAACATTCCCTTTTGTCGTTTAGTAAAACGCTTCGTATAAAAAAGATTCCTTTTGGATAAACGTAAAAGTCAAATGGGTTTATACACCGTATAAAAGAAGGTTGTGTATAAAACCAAATATGCCACAATGAAAGGAGATTGAGACGATGTCCCATTAAAAGATCATTTTTTAAATAAAATTGATCTATTATGTGTATTCACTATAATTACACATAATTAAAGTTCAAATACATGATAGGACATAATAATATCATGACGTAATTTGAAAGTAAGAGATTAACCCAAAGAATGGAAATTGGGTTAAGAAGTTCCCTTACCCCGGGTCCGACTTGACTCGATCGTTCTTTAATGTCCTGAGTAATAAACTTGAGTTAATTTCTACTTTCTTAAGAACATTTTTGAAGTTCATTATTTCTTTTATATCACTTATTACCATGTCATGAACACTATGTAATTATTTAAGTTAATAACGGTCATTTTAACGATCATTGGTACTTGAGTAAAAAATAAACCCTTTATAATTACAAGTTTTTCATGTATCCATTATATCCAGAATTATAATAATTATGAATATATCATATATATCCAGTATATATGTGAATTTATAATTTTACATAATCATTTATAGGTATGAAATGAAATGCACCTTTCATGGAGACGGTAAGTCGTACGTACGCCTGAACGCTACTTTCATTTCTATTTCGTATTTTATAGAATGGAATCATAATGATATAAAGTTATATTATAATTCTAGTATAATATCATATATAATATCATAGTTCCATCCTTTATACGTCCCACATATGGTATTTAACGAATCAAATCACTTTGAGGGGGCGGTAGTCTGCACTTCCTTAAATGAAGATTTCGCGTTTACCCATAATGGAAACCATAAAGGTATGATGAAAAAGAAAAAAACATAAGCTTAAGGAAAACATAAACATATTATATATCATATACAAATATAGTGACATATTAATGGCCACCTTTGAAGGTGTTAAAATAATGTTGAACAATCATCGTTTCGGGAGGCATAAATTCGCCATCCACGGAAACAGTATGTTCGTTAACCATTAGATGTAGGTGTGTGTATGTGTAGCTCGAATCCTTATTATAACAACATAGTATTATATTGAGGATACTGGAGTTGTTACAAAAGAAAATAATAAGAAGATTTTAGGGGGTTGGAGAAGCAAAATAAAACAAAAGGACTCAAAAGAAGATATTACCTTAAAATTGGGTAACTCCCTTTGGTATGAGATCAAAGGCTTCCTTGGGAAGACTTATGCCCAATGTGAGACTTCAAGGAGTAATATAGGGATGTGTAGAGACAAAAATGGGAAGGTTTCGGCCGAGCCAAAGTCTTTGGGTGTGTGGGTAAGGAGGTAGAGGTGGGGGCCTTTTATAAGTGGAGAGGAGGGGCACTCTTGGAAAGTAAATATAAGTTACTTTATTTTAAAATGGGTTTCGGATTCAAAAGGTCCCAAATTGATATAATTCGAGGATAAGGTGATAAGGGTTAGAAATCCACCCATCTAATTGGTTTTGGCCATTTTTAGTTCTTAGATTTTACATTATCTTTCCATTTTATTTAAATCGTTAAATAATGAGGTCATCGCTGCATCATCATGATGTCAAAAATAATTTAATTAATTTAATGTCTAAAAATTATAAAAAACTAGTATAATGTAGGAAATATTTTTACCTTTCTAATGAGTATTTATAGTAAAAAAAATGACTTGTATAACCCCATATAAAAATTTTCTTAGTAACATAACTCATGTTTGTGTCATTTTTACTTTAACATTAAATAAAAAGTTATTTATGTTATTTCCCAAACAAAGTGGCTCCATGGGGTCCCCAAGTTGACCCATGGCTTGTCTCGGTCGGCCATGACACATCCAATGAGGATAGGACATGTGTCAAGCTCATCTCATACTAATAAAACATTATTTTTACCTTAAACTACACTAATTACCACTAATCGCGATTAAAAACTTAATAAGTTACTATTCACCAAAAAAATTATTATAATCACATTGAACCACATTTTACTTCTTAATGACAACCATGTATGTCGGATTTTTGAAATTCAAAACACAATGATGGCAAAATTTTATTTAAACGGAAAAATCAGTTTTTATAAGCACCACTTAGTGGTTTCACTATTCATCAAAAATTGAAGTTTTTCAGAAAATTACCAAAAATTTACCCTAAGCTATATTTGATATTCCCAATTCAAAAATGAGATCTATTTTACAAAATTCAAAACATATAAGTAACATTAATTAATTTAATAATTAATTCCCGCTGTCATGACAAATAGCGTGTTTTTATGAAACAATAAGTATCAAAAGATTAACACCAGTTTAAGTACAATTTCAAAGTGAAATTGATTCCAATGACCACCATTGGATTAAATGGTAAAAATATATTCTAATTACACTTAAAAACCAATTCAAAATATAATCTATTCATATAAATAAATTAGATTAAAAAGCAGTTTTGATGTAAAATGCAGTATTTTTCACTATTCATTAAAAAATGAACATTGTCTGAAAAATACCAAAAATTCACACAATGTAAATTTTGATGTCCCAATCATAAAGAATAAGTTTATTTTGACAAACATAGCTTATAAAATTGTCAAAAGATAGCTTTAAAAATGGTTTTCCATCAAAAGGTAGTAAAACAATCTTTTAAAAATATTAGTGTATTCCATGCTTAAGATTGGATTTATTTTCATTTTAAGCCCCTAAAACACTATCTTAATCATTAATAGACATAGATAAAAATATCTATTATTCATTACTTACTTGGGATGTTACAGTACCTATATAGGTACCCTTTCCATTATCCGTACAAGCAGCAACATAGTCTATTTGGGCTGAAGACATGGACCAAACAGGGTGTCAGAAATGAATCTCAGTAGGCACCCAACAAAGGTCCGTGCACAACTATCAGTGTGAATGTGAAACAGTAGTGTGAAGTAGTAAACGAAATAACCCAATAAGTACTCAAAGTAACTAATTGTACCAGTTATATTGACATTTTTAATATTCATTTAATCATTCAATATCAAGAAATCACCATAGTGTATTTCTAAGTAAACATTCAGTGTCTTTAGGAACGTAAACCCTGACCCTCAGGTAAAGAGAATCCAAACCCACAAGAATCTTCCCATAGGCATATCAAATAATGCCCACATGCTTACGAGGTGTCACCCACATGCACAAAATCTACTGCCACAGGCATGAAAGAAGTTTCCCTCAGGCTTAACAGAGCACTGCCCATAGGCTAATCACAACACTACCCTAAGGATAAAAAAGTAAGTAGGTTATTCCCAACATATAAACAATTTATTTATATACAATTCCTCTCAAGGAAATTTAATACATGCTATAATTTATGGTATACCCTCGGGTAACCTGGCCAAACGGTAAAATAGAGGAACACACCCCAGGGGGGGGGTACTGGATCCAAGTAGTGATCCCAAATAGCAATTTTACAATTTCTTTAAATTACCTATGCAGTTATAGGTATTTAAAACGGCCAAGGCCTCGGCCATACGACACCCCAACATGGGTTTATAGTGCAATGGTACACAAAAACGCACAAACCACCAACCTCGATCGACCATGATCGATATACGTGAATGACCCTCCTCATAATGTCCGAAAACGATGTAGATATGATGTGAACACAACCTTGTTCAAACTCAAATATCTTAATTTAGAGGAATAATTTCCAATAGCCAGGCAAGGAGAACGAAGAACTCACCCGTGCAGTTCCAAGTAGATCGACGGTGCAGAAAATGGGTTCCCGGTGTGTGAGTGGGAGGTCCTCCAAGCTCCGGCCATCTTTCCCAATCTCTCCTCTGGTTCTAAGAATCCTATGTTAATATAGGAAGCTACTAACCATTTTAAGAGAAAAAAATAGACTATGCGGCGTGTACTATTTGGTACACGGTGTGTACTTTTCATTTTTGTAACTGTTCCTTCGGCGGAATCTTTCCACCTCGGCATTGTTCATCTGTCGACATGAGTACATGGCGTGTTTTCATGATTACATGGTGTGTACAATTTCTCAGCTCCCATTGCCTAACTGTTTGCATGCCGACTGACTACACAGCATGTAAATACCCACTACATGGTTTGTAGTCAGTTTTTACACACATCATCATCAACCGGACAACATGCCTTGGGTACTCCTTCCACATGGACAACATACACGGCGTGTGTAAAAGTACATTGCGTGTCATCACAAAATTTAGGATTTCCTCCCATTTTTCTTAATTTTCTCAATAAAACTTACGGAAAAGAGAAAAGAAGAAACTTGTACCTCATGAATAAGAATCTGGTTCTTACAAACATCCCCCCTTAAAATAAATTTTCCCTGAATTGACCTTCTAAGGGTGGTGAAGATAAAGCTCAGAACAACTCTAGCCACTGAGCACGTATATCAGTCTCCCGCTCCTAGGTTTCATCCTGCACTCGACCATGCTTCCATAGAACTAGTATGAGAGGAACTGACTGGACTTAGAGAACCTTCATGCTCCTATCAACGATACGAATCAGATTCTTCTCATAGGATGCATCTATTTGAACCTCAAAATACCCTATCTGAAAGACGTGAGACATATCTAAATGATAGCAGAGCAACTTAGATACATGGAAGATGTTGTGCATGTCCCGGTACCTCTGTGGTAACTGAAACCGATATGAAACCGGCACGACTCTCTCCAGAATCTCAAATGGCCCCATATACCTCGGTGAAATTTTACCCTGTCTCCTGATCCGCTCGTGTCCCAACCTAGGAGAAACATGCAAAAACACCTAATCCCTGACCATGAACTCTAATGTTCTTCTACGGTGATCAGCATACGATATCTGATGATATTGTGCAGTAGCCATCCACTTATGAATCAACTGGACCTGCTCAGAAATCTTGTGCATGAGACGTGGTCCCAGTAAAGCTTCCTCACCAGCCTCCACCCAGCACAAAGTTGATCGGCATGGCTTACCATATAAAACCACATATGGTTCCATCTCAATAGTTTCCTGAAAACTATTATTATAGGAAAATTTGACTAGGGGTATATGCTTCTCCCAGGAGCCCCCATATTCTAGGACTCAAGCACGCAACATGTCCTCTAGCACTTGTATCGTACTCTCTGATTGGCCATCGGTCTGAGGGTGGTAAGTTGTACTCAGAAGCACCTGTGTACCCAATGCCCTTTTAAAACCCTACCAGATACGAGACATAAAATGGGAATCCATATATGAAATGATAGAACGAGGAACCCCATGAAGACACACAACCTCTCAAATATACATCTTTTAGATATTATACACACCGAAGGTCTCCTTGATCATAAAAACGTGAGCTACCTTCAGGAGTCTATCCATAACAACCCACACGACATCATTTCCACAGGGTGACCTTGGAAACCCACTCACGAAGTCCATCAGGACATCATCCCATTTCCACTCTGGAATGGGTAACTGCTGTAACAGTCTGGATGGCCTCTAATGATCTGCCTTCACCTGCTGACAGGTGGAACATCTAGTAAAAAAACTAGCTACTTCTCTCTTCATACCCAGCCACCAGTACTGACGTCTCAAGTCACGGTACATTTTGGTCACTATGTGATGAACAACCCAAGTAGAATCATGAAAATCCTACATCAGCTCTCGCGTATATCCCCTAGAACCCACACTAATCCATGGAAATGTATTACCTCATCATCACCTATATTACATCCAAGAGGAGGGTCCTCACTTTCCACCGAATCCCGTAGAAATAGGCCATCTAAAACAGAGAGTTGTCTCATCCTCACTGGATCCAAGAGGGTAGAAGTCACAGCTGAAGATAACAGATAGGTTTTCCCCTAACTGTCGTGCACCTCTAAATGCATCTCAGAGAACAAAACCAAAACCTACCACTCACCACTGGACTCATGAACCGCCTATGTCTGAGTCTTTCTACTCAGTGAAAAAGCAACTGCATTAACCTTACCAAGCGTATAGGAAAGCTCAAAATTGAAGGACTGAAGGTATTCGACCCACCATCGCTGCCTCAAATTCATGTCCCACGGAGTAAAGATATACATGAGACATTTTTGGTCGGTGGAAAACAAAAATTTCTCTCCCAAGAGATAATGTCTCTGACAGCGCAACGCATGCGCAACTGCAGCCAACATGAGGTCATGCGTCGGGTAATTCCTCTCCTGTGGCCTCAACTGCCGAGACCCTTACGCAACAACTCGAACGCCCTGCATCAACACAGCTCCCAACCCAATACCTGATGCATTATAGTAAACTGTATAGCTCTTCCCCTATACTAGGAGTACTAGGATTGATGCTGATGTAAACCTTCCATTCATCTCCTGAAAGGTTGTCTTGCAAGCTTCCGTCCCAAAGAAAATCACACCCTTCTTAGTCAAACCCATAAACCGCGATGCTAAGCAGGAGAAGTCCTTAATGAAATAACGGTAGTAAGTAGCCATCCCCAAGAAACTCTGTATCTCAAACATGTTCTTAAGCTGATCCCAGGAAACTACTGCTCTCACCTTCTCTGGATCTACTGCAACTCCTGCCTCTGAGATGATATGACCTTGGAAGTGAATCGGGTCCATCCAAAAGTGGCACTTTGAGATCTTAGAATATAGTTGATGCCCTCTTAGTGTACTCAGCATGATCTCAAGATGGGTTTCATGGTTGTGTCGAGTGTGAGAGTACACCAAGATATCGTCCACAAATACTACCAAAAAATAATCCAGATAAGGATGGAACACACGATTCATCAGGGTCATGAAAACTGCTGGTGCGTTCGTGAGTCCGAACGGCATAACCATGTACTCATATAGACCATACCTACTATGAAAGGCTGTAAGTGGTATGTTTGATGGTCTCACACATAGCTGATGATATCTCGATCTCAAGTCAACCATCAAGAACACTCGTGAACTGCTAAGTTGATCACAAAGATCATCAATCCTTGGTAAGGGATATCGGTTCTTGACCTTCTAACAGGCTCAGATTCTGATAATCCACACAGATTCTGAGGGTACCGTCCGAATTCTTCACAAAGAGGACTAGAGAACCCCAAAGAGAAGTACTAAGTCAGATAAAACCCTTTGACTGTAACTCCAATAATTGTCTCTTGAGCTCCTATTACTCAGGTGTAGCCATCCTATAAGGAGGAATGGACACCGGTGTCGCTCCTGGCATAAGCTCAATAGAGAATTACACCTCACGCTCTAGAGGTAGACCTAAAATGTTTTCCGGGAAAACATCTATGAAAGGATCAACAATTGGAGGGAAATACTTCTGAAAAGTTCCCTGGTCATCCAGATATAAACTCACAATCTGGGTTGTGAATTAACATCATCCATGATGCTCTGGTCCAGCTCAACCCTCCTGAACATCCCACTCACATTTGTATAGAAACTCTATACCCTCTGGTGACGTGAAACGCACCCTGTGACGATAGCAGTCTATAATGGATCAAAATGGAACCAACCAGTCCATCCTGAGAATGATATCATAGCTCGTTATCTCCAAGGAATAGAGGTCCCAAACAATGTGACACCCACCAACATCAACGGGGAACTCCCTGCACTAATGCTCACCAGCCGTTCTAGTCCCCAACTGAGTTTCTAGCATCATAACATCAGAAGAAGAAGAAACACAGATCCTAAGGTTCTCCACAACAGGCACATATACAAAGCTATATGTAGAACCCATATCGAAAAGTACTGAAGATAAGACAGAAGCTACTAGAATAGTACCTATGAAAGTAGAAGGTTCAGGATCATGCTCTTGTTGGGTCTATTTCACTGCATATGCCTACCCAGTGTCGTGGCCCTACGACACATAATGGCTACCAGGAGCTTCCTCGTCCTACTTCCTCTAAGATCTTGGTGTCTAGATACCATGTTCATTACCTCCATCTCTGCCTACATGCCCTGATGTATTCTAGTTTCCCGACTGGTAGGAAGCTGCTGGACCTACTCCCGCACGTGGAGTCTGCACAGAACCCCTCTCACTAGCCATTGGTGGAAACACCCTAAAAAAGCATTATAGATGTCCTATTCTGCCACAAGCTCGGCATTCCACTAGGTCATGTGGGAACTGAGGCCTCCTGTGCCCCTCTTTAACACACTGGTAGAACATGACATGGCTACCAGAAACATTATTCTTGCTGGTACTTCCACCATTTGAGAACTCCATCTGTCTCTTCCTCTTACCGGTAGAAATAGTACAAAAACCTGGTGTTGAACCGCCCTATCCCACATTAGTAGATTCCCGCAGGTTCCTCTCAGTAATCAGTGTCTGGTTCATAATATCATATAAAATAGGAATCCTGAAAACATTTATCAATGCTCGGATGTTATATCGAAGACCATCATCAAAGCGTCTAGCCCTCAACGTCACATCACCCACCAAAACGAGTGAAAAACACTGAATCTCGGTGAAAATAGAAGAATAATCCATCACCGACATAGCGCCCTATTGCAGATTCATGAACTCTCAAGCTCTATTTGCCCTCAGCATCTCTGGGAAGAATAAGTCATATAAAGCGGTCTAAAAATCTACCCACTCTAGGTCCCTATGATGCTCTGACTGTGTGGTAACATCCCACCACCTCTTGGAGGAATCACGCAACTTGTATGTAGCGAGCTTGACCCTCCACCCTCGATGTGTCTCAAGATTCTTGAATATAGTCTGCATTGAACGCAACCAAGACTTCGTAGCATGTGGTCTATCATCCCTTGAAAATGTAGGCGGATGCTACTGCTGGAATATACGAGTCAGCTCAGCCATAGATATGGCAGCCTACGGTGCTCCCTGAAAGGTCTGCATGAACTACATAAATCCTTCATGGAACTGCGCATCTACGCCTGTGTCTGATATAACAGCCGGTGCCGCATATGGCTCTTCTAGAGGATCCAATGGTATCCCATGTCCTACCATCTATGGAGTAAAATCATTGCCACTCTCCTGGAGAACAACGTGTGGTTGTCTTGGTGACAAGACTCTACAAGGTCAAACACACCCCTTAAATCAAGATTATCAAAGACCAAAAATAACGAGACATAGAAGGAATGTTTTCAAAATTTATTAAACTTGACTACACGGCATGTATAAATACTACACGGCATGTTCTCACAACCGTTCACATGGGCATGTACTCCAGTCTAAACTGGTCGTGTAACACCCCAAACACATGGCGTACCTTCTAAATTCACGGATTGTACTTGAATCTTGTTTCCCTACCTGAGTCCTTCTACACGGCTTAGCCACATGGCTCACTTTGAAAAAGACTAAACGGCGTGTATGGAATCTACACGGCGTGTATGGTTTAATTTCCAACTACCCATGTCATTCGTGACACTTCCGACTACTTGGATGATACTACATGGCGTGTGACACCCGCACACGGTGTGTACCCACCCCGTTTCCCTATCAATATAGCTAAGTCCACAAGGTCTCCCACCGGTAAGGACTACACGGCGTGACCCTTAGGTGCACAGAGTGTTAATGAAGAGGTAACACCGACCCGTGTTTGTTAGCTACACGGCTGGGTCCCTATGTCAAAATATATGGCATGTTTCATGGTGGAAACAATGTGTACGTCTCATGGTCTCCTCCGTACGTGTTGTTAGTTACACAGGAATACTCCAGGTCAACACTACATGGCGTGTACATCTGGTACACAACGTGCTTTTCCCCAAACCATTCCCTACCCCGTGCCACCACCCACACGATCTATGACACGGGAAGAGACTACATGGTGTGTACTGAGGGTACACAGCATGTACTCAAAGGTTTTTCATTTCATCCTGAATAGAAGAATACACAGCGTGTGTCCATATAACTACACGGCCTGTAACCTTGGTTTTCCATCTAGTAAGCCTCATATACTACTCCGGAACCCATAAAATACTAAAAAACATACCCTAAGTTCCAAATTCCGATCCGTGAGGGCCCATACTCCCTGCGAATCAATGTTTGACATCTTATAGATGTTATACACAAGTAAACATGTTAATTATCCACCAAATTTTGGTCATTGAGGGACCATACTCCACAAAAACCAATTTTTGGTGTCCATCCAATCTATAGGATCACACAACAATACCATATCACATAGTAGG
Source organism: Viscum album (assembly GCA_963277665.1). Classification (NCBI taxonomy): domain Eukaryota; kingdom Viridiplantae; phylum Streptophyta; class Magnoliopsida; order Santalales; family Viscaceae; genus Viscum; species Viscum album. The sequence goes on along the minus strand of OY728166.1, from coordinate 155,982,564 downwards.
TATTTATTAAAGCTGCTATCACAACAGCATGCTATTCAAGCACAACAATTATCACAACAACATGAAATTTCTAATGCACCTACATGGCATGGAACTATGAATGACATGTGATTTCTAGAATGTTCCTAAATGATTCATGAGATGGAATACCCTCATCTCATAGGTTTGCAACTAAATAGAACCCATGGATAACATATAACAGCACAATCAGAAGTGCGTCAGCCAATGGTGAAAAATCAAATCAACTGCAAAATTTTCAAAATCAGAATAATTGAAAAAATACGAGGTAGACTGGATTTTCCCTATACATGGGTTGGCTACTCCTAATAATAACTTAATACCAACTACCATGTCCATCCTATCCCTAACTAGGGCTCAAAATAGTAAGTCAAAGAAAAAAATCTCATATGATACCACTTTGTAACATCCCAGTTCCGGGTGACACCCCACAAGTGCCCCGAACCTAGTTGGTAACATGACCTCAAACACATTTCCCCAAATACCAGAGGCTGCTGACTAGCAGTGAGGGACTAGGTTTGATAGTGGGGAAACTATTCCCCCATTTTTCAAAGTGCAGCACAGCGGAATACAAGATAAAATATACAAAAATAGTAGAAGCAATAAAGCATACACAACTGATATGAACAACTATAGTAAAAGGGAACCCGTACTTTTATAGATAACGATGAAACATGTCTCTAGATCTATGAAAATAGCAAGAACATGTTATACAACAATAAAATACACTGGGAAGTACAGGTACAACAAAACAAAACAGAACAGCTAGTAGCATCACGAGCCTGAGCTCGGTCTCACGCTCCCCTACACCTCAGCAACACTCAAGAACCTATATAGGGACCCTTTCCCTTATCCACACCTATAGCAACATTGTTTGTTTGGGACGAATACAAGGCCCAAATACGGTATGAGAAATTAATCCCATTATTCACCCACCAAAGGTTTGTGCCCAATTTTCAGTGTAAATCCGCAAAAACAGTGCGTAGTAGTAAATGAAATAACCCAAGAAGTACTCAAAGCAACTAATTGTACCAGTTATATTTCCATTTTTAAAATTAATTTAATCATTCAATATCAGGAAATCACCACAGTGTATTTCTAAGTAAATAGTCTGTTTCCTCAAGCACGTAAACCCCTACCTTTAGGTAAAGAGAATCCAAACCCACAGTAATCTTCCAACAGGAATATCGAATAATGCTCATAGGCGTATGAGGTGTCGCCCACAGGCACATAATCTACTTCCCAACGACACGAAAGAAGTTTCCCTCAGGATGAACAGAGCACTGCCCACAAGCTAATCACAACACTAACCTCAGGATAAACAAGTAACCGGGCCATTACTAACATATAAACAAGCAATTTATATACAATTCCTCTCAATGTAATTTAAGGAATGCTATAATTTACGGTATACCCTCGGGCAACTTGACCAAATGGATAAACAGGGGAACACACCCTAGGGGTGGTCTTGGATCTAAGTAGTGATCCCAAACAGTAGTTTTACAATTTCATTAAATTACCTATGCAATTCTAGGTATTTATAATAGCGAAGGCCTCAGCCATACGACACCCAAACAAGGGTTTTTAACGCAATGGTACACAAAAATGCACAACAATTGGAATTTAAACACTAGACCACCTACCTCGATCAACCCTGATCGATATACATGAACGACACTCCATGAAATGCGTGAGAACGACTTACATATGAGGTGAACACAACCTCGTTCAAACTCAAATAACTTCATTTAGAGGAATAATTGGCAATATCTATGCAAGGATAAAGAAGAACTCACTCGTGCGGTTCCAAGGAGATTGACAGTGTAGAAAATAGGTTATCGGTGTGCGAGTGGGTGGTCTTCCAAGCTCCGGCCGTCTCTCCCTAGCTCTCCCCTGGTTATAAGATTCCTCTATGAACAGAGGAGCCTACTGGCCATTATAAGAGAAAAAAATAGACTACACAGCATGTACTATAGGGTACACGGTGTGTACTATTGGGTACACAGCGTCTACTTTTCATTTTTTAGCTATTCCTTCGACAACTTCTTTCAAGTGCGTGATTGTTCATCTGTAGAAATGAGTACACGGTGTGTATTCATGATTACATGGTGTCTACTGTTGCTCAGTTCCCACTGCCATACTGTTTCCTACTGACTAACTACATGGCATGTAAATACCCACTACACGGCCTATAGTTCGTTTTTACACCAATCATCATCGACCGGCCTACATGCCCTGTGTATTCCTTCCACGAGGACAACATACACATTGTGTGGAAAAGTACACAACGTGTAGTCACAAAATTTAGGATTTCCTCCCATTTTCATTATTTTCTCAAAATCACTTAAGGAAAAGAGAAAACAAGAAACCAGTACCTCAAGAATAAGAACTGGGTTCTTACACCAATAGATAGAGCCTTGATATTTGATTAATCTCTTACCTTGCAGTTAGTTATTGAAGACTCCCAAATAGAAATTCTACATTTGGTGTCACTTACAACCACATTGAAACTGATAAAATACCAATTAACACAACACACCACACAACCATCGATTTTTTAAAACACCAAATCATATTTTTCTGAATAACCATATTTCCACAAATTCAAAACAAAGAGACGAGGAACAATGAAAGAGGATACTAGTGTCAGTGGGTGATTGGGACATATGGTTAGAGGATATATTCCAATCACACCACTACATCAAAGAGTATTCTTGGACAGAGTCGCCGACTCCACATGGCTTTCCAGACCTTGCGAGCTAACTCCGACCACTGACCCTACTCCCTTTTCATTTCCCCTAAAAAAGATTAACCAGAAGGACCAATGACTCAAAAAAACCACGACATATCCTGGTATCTTCTTTCCAGCCACGATGTGTGCTGGCCAGGCACCTTACTCATAGCCAGAACATCGAGTTCCGACAACCGTAACTCCGGTCTTCCTCGACTCTTTCTAAAACAACACGACCCAAGATTGAAACCTAACCACTAATTCCATTTTTCCAGGAACCAAGAAGGGACTCTATTTGACCCGGCACCCGACCCAGTACGCGGTAGGACCAGAGTGGCATTCCCGATACCCACGAGATCACACAAGTCCCCCGGTACCAATAAATGTGAAAGGTAATGATTTACCTAAAATAGTAAACACAAAACAACTAACAAAATAAAAAAAACTAAAACTGAAAATAGAAAACCAAAAAGGACCTTAACTTTAAGTGAATATAATTGTTTACAACTTGAACCAACATCCAGAAAGTAACAAAAAAAGGAAACTAAAATTTTAACACAAAACTCTAAGAAACAAGGGAGGTGAGACATCCACAAGCTACAAACAACAACCTCCATGAGAAGTCCATCAACAACCTGAACCACCATCACTGAGCATAATGTCACAAACTAGAATACACATGAAGAAAGATACACATAAACTAAATGGTTTATATAGGGTTTGAGCGGAAAGCCTATTAGGAATTCACCCAATAAAAATATAACATGCGACAACACCTAGGAGATAATTTTAAATGATTATTTCAAACATAATTTAAAAATGCTTAAGGAAAAAATTATACAAGTTAAAACTAATATAACATATAACACTATTAAAATTAAGTTCAAAAAAATATTTTAATGTGGAAATAAAATTCAAAAATAACACCCACATACAAAAGTGGTCTTCTGTATGCCGACGGAGGGCACCACGTCATTGGAGTAGAACCCTGTTGCTGAATCCCCTATGGTTTATCTTGCTCGAGTGGGGCCCCATAACCTGATATCTCAGGGAAAATGTAACCATACAATATTTGGTCCCCTATACACGAGCCCCTAGTAGGGACCATACCCATAACTTAGTGGTCTTCTAATTTCATCATCATCAAATTTTAGTTAGTATTGTCCTCGTCGAACTTTCCTCATGAGACAAGGGCCAAACCCCATGAAATCTCTTGCGTAGTAGTTCTAGTCTGCCCACCTAGATACCCAGGGTTTCCCGTTCTCTAAATCATGTTCCACATTAACATAGTATATCAATTTAACATATTACAAACCACAAAATACATTACATACAAAGGACACCATTTTCATACCCAAACTATTTTAAAAACACACGCACACCAAAATACCTTTCCAAAATACAGTTGTTTTTACTAATTTATTTCAGAAAACCCCATTTGGAAACACTCCAAGAATAAAATCATCAATTTTCAAAACATATAAGTCATAAGTCAATATCACAATAATGGATTACATAATAAACATACCTAATTTAAAAAAAGTAAAGCCATTTCAAATCGCTTGCTTAACACATTCACCTCAAAACAAGTTTTGCACCTCTTACAAAATTAAATGAAATGCTTGCACCACTTATTTAACACCACCACGTGACGTGAAGAGGGTTTACACAAAAACATGTGTCATTTTATATAAAAATGCTACTTTAAAAACAAACACACACTCAACTCTTTCAAAAACAATGCTTTCACACAGTCCAAATGAATCAATACATTTTTTAACTATTTATTAAATCATTTTAAGAAACAAACAAGAATACTTTACACCAACAAACAATTAATTTGATTTAGTGATGCTACATTAAAACTAAATACCCAAGGTAACCATATCAAAATATGTTTTCCATTGTTCAATAATTTTCAGTTCAATTTCAAAAGTGCACAACAAGGAAAACTCACCAAAATTGACTCATTACCCTTTTTAAAATCTCTATTTAAATATGCACACACATAAAATACCTTGGAAAGGCACTTCTGACCATCCACGCATCCCTTAGAACACTTTCTAGGGACATTAGATCAAAAATACATCAAATCACAACCAAATCCCGATATTAAAATCCACTTCATGTCTTTAAAAACTCAAACCATTTTGTAAACATTATTCAAACCAAATAATTAATGTAATAAAATATTTTAATATCTTATAGAACATAAAAACGTGGTGCAATAAAGTATTAAATCAAATTTACCCAATTTCACATAAAAGTAATGTCACTTTAAAATGAACTCAACATTATCACACTAAAACAAGATTCGAACCTAACAACCAGCGCATAAAACATATTTATAAAACAACACACAAACTTGCACGCACAAAGCACACCCAAATTCATTATAAATTCCATTCCTAACATTTAAACATGTAAAAAACCATGAAATTATTATTTTCACCAAGAAAAAAATTGTAGAACACACCCAAAATTTAAACAAGCATAATAAAATTATCAAAGGGTGTTAAGGCATGGAACCACATACCTCACTTGGAGGATATCCTGAAAAATATGGTCTAAACCTATACGCACCACATTAGCACCTCCATGGACCTAGAGTGATCCATAAAACAAAAACATGAGCCACAAAACTCTTTTTAGAACCCTAAAAATAATACCACAATCCTGCTATAAAACCAATACTCATGCGAAAAAGTGGGAGACTCAGCCAGGATGTGGAGAAAACATTGGAGGTGTGGGAGGAGCTAGATGGAACTTGCTAGAAGAGGAGGAGGCTGGCGGTCAGCATCAGTTGTGACAGGAACAGGGAGGCCAGAGAACATCGTGCTAGCTTTGTCGCTGGACTGGAGGGTAATGCGGTATGACGGTGTGAGGGAGCCACTACGAGAGGGCTGGCCAGGGAGCTACTTCATGATCTAGGTATGGAGGCCTATTGTGAGGTGTAACTAATGGGGATGGAATGGGGTTGTGGTATGATTCAGGTGAGGATATTGGAGGTTTTGACAGGGAGAAAAGAAGGAAAGGTGGGGTACGATGGCCAACCCTAACGCAAGGGGAAAGAGAAATTAAAAAAAACAAGTATAATACAAAAATAAAACAAAAATAATACTAATGATGAAAATAATAATAATAATAATTATTATTATATCCCCCAAATAAATATAATATTATTATTATAATTAAAAACAATGTTTATTAAATTATTAACACATCATTTTTATATTCTTTTCCACATTTAATATTATTTCATTAATATTAATTCATTTTATTTGATTAATTGAACAATGGGCTGGTCACACAGAAACACTACTGAAGATTCATGGGTTTTCAACTATGCTTTTCTTATTCCTCACATGTTATCACACCCTAAAAAAACTCGTTTATCAACAAAAAACACCAAATTCAACCAGGACTCGGCTCACACCTCGACGATATGTCTCAATGATAAATAGAAAAATGTGTTAACTTCATTTCATAATAAAAATTATTAATATTATTACAATATTTATGACAAAATAATTAATTTTTTATATTATTAACACTAATAATAATAATAATAATATTCTCAATAAATATTATTATAATTAAAACAGTCCCTTAAATTTTAATATACTTCTCATTTTTATTTTATTTTCATTTTACTATTCATTGCATTCTATTTATCTACCATGAACATCATGGGGGTATTGCGGTGAGCAGGGTGAGGTCACGCGAGGACTCAGGAAAGGTCATGTGGCTTTGACCACAGTGCGTTTAATTCTATTAATTCCAAAAATTCTATTTTTTTTAAAAAGGCGTTAAATTTTTTAAGTCGTACCTCAACCCGAACTATATGATGAACATAAAATTAATAAAATAAATGTTTTACAAATGAAGGGTATGGCATGGTTCATCCTTACGAAGGGATGTGATATGTTGAGTTGTAGTAGTATTTGACTTTTTATATGGGTACAATGATTCAATGATCCAGTCATAATTAATCATATATTTGAATCTCCATTGCTAGAGATCTATAACACATACCATGGAATCTCAGGATCATTATCAAATAAATTAAAATGGTGGATATCATTTTCTTGGTAATGGAGATACCCAAAAAATAATTCTAAAAGGGGATATGGGATAAGAAATTATTATAAAGTGGAGTATGCATCAAAGGAATCCAATTTAGGGTTGGCTACTATTAAGGGTACATTGTTTATTCCCTCCCCCATGCTTTTGATCTTTTGATAATGTAGGTGAAACTCATTCTTTTATATATACAATGTTTAACAACATATTTGGATTATATTATGTTACTATTCCTTTCTTTTGTAATATTTTCATTCCTTTAGGAAAGAGGATGGGAAATGTTTTTAATGTCTTTGATTTTCAGTGGTAATTTTCAACTCTGTTGTTGTGTGGGACTTCATAATTCCTAAATATGATATGTTATACATTTTTATTGGAATGAATTATTTTTTCAATTTTAATACCCATATCAATAGTTACCATCATAGTGTTTAGTTTCTACCACTTAATGGAGTCTCTCATGTATTAATGTGTGAGTGGGATTCTAGATTAGGGAGAGCAGGGCCTATTGTTCCTTATTATGGAATGATTTTTTTTCTAGATACTGATAATTTTTTAGGATATTGTTCATATATTTTTGAGAATTAAAATTCTTATACCTGTGTATTCATTCCTCAAGGTCCTTATAGATGAATATTCTTATTTACCACACCAATCATAGGTTGAGATCACTATTAAGATATTTTATACTATGGTTCCCATTTCTTTACCATCACATCATATAACACCTACTGATTTAATGAAGCAAAAAAGTTCATTTTGTGGATCATGAGTTAATGGGACATAGTAATCCAAGTGTGTTATCATGGGATTCCCCAATTTTCATTTCAAATAAGTTGGAAGAAATCCTTAGAAAATGTTTTGACTACTAGATTCATAGTTATGTGACTATTAAGAATAAATAACCCTTTCATGGGATTGAATATCTATTTGATACACTCAAAGAAACTTAATGTTTTTCTAAAATTTACCTAAAATCCATCTAAAAAATATTCAGAGTATAGGAAGAGGATATAACTAATACATCATTTAAGTGACTATATGAGAATTTTGGGTTCCTATTCATTCTATATGGACACACCAACCCTCATTATATATTTAATGAATTAATTGAATCGATATTTTATATATTTTTAGACTCTTATTTTTCTATATTGATGGATTTTATTTTAGTGCAAACCATTTTAGAGGAGGAACCCATGGATCATATGGATATTATCCTCAGAATCATGAATGAATCTCTCTTGTATGGTAATAATTCTGAATTTGTAATTTTGACCCATTAAGTGAGGTTTTTATGAGGTATTATATCTGATAGGGGAATCTTAGTGCATTTTGTAACGATTCATATGGAAATTTCATGGGAGAAACACATAAATGGGTTTTAAATTTATAGATTTGTTATATTATCTAGTCATTATATGAGGTTTGTTCTTGTGTAATTTTAAATTCTATATCCAATGATACAATTTTCCCATAATAATGTTTTGTTTGATTAGAATGATAAATTTCAGAGATATTTTTAGAAATTTGAGGAATGGTTGACATCAAATATAGTTTTTATTCTTCTAATACTAGGTCATGGATGGAAATTTTCTATTATTCCGCAAGTAAAATATTATTTTGAATCTTAATGTACATAATATAAATGTTGTCATAGGGATATCACCAATTACACTATCAGGAGAATAATAATCTGACACATAAACTATAGTTTCCAGCTGTGATTTATTCACTCAAAATATGACACCATTATCTATGTGGGGAATGAGTTATAGTATATTCATATTAAAAGAGGTTGAAGTAATGTTTTAGTCAAATGGATCTTAACTTGTGATAGAGGAAATCAGTTGAGTATCAGAAAACTTTTGATTTTGAAATTTTATATACCGCTTAAAAAGTTAATTTTGTCGCAAGCCTATGAAGTAAGAAGTTATTTACTCAAGACTTAAAAGAATCAGTATATTAATTTTTCTCTTATGAGTGTTTTAATTTATATGAGATTCAGAGTGGGGGAGGCTTGTGGAAAGGTGTTCTTAGCTTTTTTGATGGTTGACACATCATTTGATTGTCATATTTGGATCTAATCAGTATTGAAAACCGATTTCAATTATTTTAGTAAAAAAATTAATATTGGGGTTACCATGGGTGATTGGTCTTAGTATCCCACTAGTTATATGTGTTTATGAGATAGGTTGGTAATTCTTGTATCTCTATATTAAGGATTTAGTGGATAATAGACACCAGGCAGTTTAGTCCATACACCCTTAGACTACCTAGATGAATCCTGATGTGAGACATCAGTATTGGTTATTGGGGAGGAGGTGGTGAATTTCATATTTTGTGTCATGATTCTTCAATTGTATGAATATTAAGGTGGAGTGATTTAAACCTGTTATTTTTTTCATCTTTTATACAGTCTTGTTTGGAAATGGGATGAGATGTCTACTGACATCATCGTCATTTCTCCATTAAATACTAATGGGAATGATATGATTTGGGTGACCATTAATCAAATTATGAAATTTGATTATTGTATCCCTATAAACCAGAAAATAATGGAGGAATATCTCATGAATTTTTATTTCAGAGTGATCATGAAGCTTCATCAAGTTTGTTCCCCAATTTTTTCATGACAACAACATGTGATTTATACAAATTTCATGAAATATTTTAATGAGTCGATGGGAACATAGTTTATGTTTTTCACATAATTCCAACCTCATATGGATGGTTATAATGAGTGATATATTCAGTTTCATGACGATATTCTTTGATGTGTGTTCTTTTATATAGTATTTCAAGGGAAATGAATCATCATTTGGTTGAATTTTGTTCTATCAATATTTAGCAGGATTAGATTAAAATTATCCCTTTCAAAGAAATGTATAGGTGGGAATGTAGGTATATCTTACATCATACAGAGTTGGTAGATTATATTTAGATTTGATGAGCCTTATTTGAGAGACTATTCATAAGGTTTTGCTTATCCAGAAGATGTTTTATACTACCAAGAGTGATTAGAAATCCTATCCACACTTTATTCATCTCCCTCTAGAGTTTATGGTTGGTGAGAAGTTCTTTATCAGAGTTTCACCACACTTGGGAAATATCTTATTGAGTATGCTGGGTATGTTGTCCCTATTGTTTGTTGGCCCTTATGATACTATTGAATGTATTTGAAATTTTTTATTGGTAGGAATTGTTTTCTCTACAGATGTTGATAAACCATATGTTTCATATTTCCAAGATGTTGAGGTATCAAATAAACTCTTCCCAAGAGATTTAACAGAATGGTATTGATCCTGATCCTGACACCTCATTTTTGGAGTAACTTTTTCAGTTTATGAATCATGTAGATAAGGTACAACATGGTAAAACAATTCCATTTTCCCACATAATATCTCAATAATAATAGGATAGCCCTGACACCCAGGAGTGATAATCATTGATGAGGTAGTAGAGTAATTCTATTCAGTGAGTACAGAATGATGAAATAATTATTGGGTAAAACAATTTATGGTGGGGATAATAGTGAAATCCTCACACTCAATATCAAGTTTGAACCTTGGTGTACTCTTTCTCTTTTTTTCATCCCATTGTTCTCAAGTTGTGCTCTTTTATTAATAGTTTTTTTATATTTTTTGATACATTATAGATGTAAAAATGTGTGTGTTTCCTTTTTTAAATATTTTATTGATGTTCCAGGAGGAACATAGATGTTTAGATATTTTGTGGTCACAAACATGTAGTTATAATAGCTACAGGTAGCCTACCAGATGGTTGGTGATGACCGCTGGCTTGCTGATAGGAGACTAGTAGTGAGGTATTCCGTTAGGAATCCCACTGGCTTACTAGTGTGGTCCACCATATAGATGGAGGGACACTAGGAGAAAGGAGTTCCTATAACAACTCAACTGGACATCTAGTGGGGTTCCCTGACAGAACTACATTATGGATGGTGCCACTATCAAGGTGGTGGGTGCTACTAGCTAGTCGATACCACTAATGTGGTAAAAAAATATAATATTATTGTAATTATATTTCATTTAATATCAATTTTTATTTTATTCTCATCTCCTAGAATCCTATTATTTCTATAATACTATTGGATACCCTCTTAAGGAAATTTCCACCCTTCCAAACTTGTTTTGTCGTGGATCGAAGTTATTTTTTAAGTGTTTGATCCCTCTTGGTATGTCTATCCTAGATCTATTAATGAATTACTTTTTTCCTCATGTTTCTTATTTACCTATAACTATGATATATTTAGTGATTATTGGATTTGATTTTTCATTTTGTTATTTTGATTAAGGGATACCTTCTTGATTATTCTAGCCTTTTATTCTCTATTGGTGAATACTCTGTGGTTTGTTATTGTTCTTGATTGAGGTAGGTGTCTTTAAAATATTGTTAACACATGAATTATTTAATTTTCATAAAAACTCCATTATTTTAGTAGATAATATTTATTGATTTGATAACAAAAATGAATTATTTTATGTAATGCATCTTGGGTGGAAATAAAATTGGTGTTGCAATGGTTTTTATTAAAAAATTGTTTATATATATCATCAGTTAGACAAAATGTCATAGAGATGATTCTGAATTTAAATGGGGATTCATGTTACCATGGTGATGATTTTCTGTGAAAGTGATTAAAAACATTTTAGTATGGTTTTCCTAATGTTTCTAGAGAATATATCACAATAGGAACATTGGGTGAGTGAGGATATGGACAGGTGTGAACCTTAATGAGTGCATTGACACTAGGGTTTATTTTTGTGATACCAATAGACTTTGGTAGGACTCGGTATTTATATGATTCATTGTACTCCTAACTTATTGTTACTTCACATGTCGTTGTATATTTTACATAGACTATAGCCAACTTGTGTTGTATTTATACATGACGATATTATTTCATCATTGAATGGTCACATGTTTATATAATAGTGTTTACAGAGATAATTATATTTTTAATATTCTTCCATATTTCAGGTAATTGTGATAATCATGGTTTCTGTGATTATGAAATTATTTACAGGAAACAAAAATATGATTTTGAAAATGGTTTTCATTTCAATTTTATTTTCAAATTTTTTAAAAGGTATAATTTTTTGGTTTAATGGTAATATACATTGAGTAGATTCTTGGTCATAAACTATTGGGATTTTCCTCACACCCAATATATTAGTTTAGGAATATACAAACCTTGTTTTATAGGAAACATACAAATATAATGGAATCATGTTTCTCATAAGATTCTCTTGGTACATTTCATCTTTATTGTGGTTTGGGACTGTAATGGTGGATGGTCACATAGATACATGGTGTTGGTATTTTCATATTTCATTATTTTTGTTTTTATCACATTTTTTGACTCTTTGTTTTCTTATATTTTCTTCCAATTTATTCTTTGTTGTGTTAGGTAATCATGGGTGCTTTTCAATTTCGACCTGGGTTACTTTGTTACACATGGCATGCCATGTTTGAAAAACATTCATATGCTTGTGTTAACTGAGACTACACAACATGTATTTATGATTACATTATGTGTAGTACAACTAAATATCTATGAAATATGGATCTTTTAGATAAAATATTGATGTGTTAACTACCTATTCATAGTCATGTGATAGTGAAAGATTAAAATATATCCCATATATAGATTATGAATGAACAATGAAATGAAAAAATGGCCATCTAATTATGATAAATAATCAAAAATATAAATTACTATAAATTTCTATATGATCATTATGATACCCCATTAAGGTTATTTAAATAGTGGAAGATTTGGGTTGGTTCATGCCTCATGCTGGTTTTGTCAAATCTAATGAATAAACCGATTACACACTTTGGAGGATTTTCATTCCACATAGATATATTCGATGAAAATATACATGAATCCTGGAACCCAGATGGTGGTTATTTCAATTTAAATTTAATACTATTTTAAAATAAAAAATATACATTCATTTTTGAGGTATTTTTTTGAAGAATATGTTTATCTTATGAAACCCCATTTTTTGTCTTATTATTGAATAATTATGAAACAATGTTGTGACCCTATGGAGGTGGTCCAAACACACTCATCGATATCGAAACATCATCAGATGATATTTATCCATCATAATAGAGTTTTCAATCACATTTTTTTGTTAATTATTAATTACAATGACAATCTCTTAAGTGTTGAAGGATTTCCCCTATGATTATTTATATTTATTGAGATGAGGAAAAATTAAAATATTCTAATTCTAGAGAAATCATAAATATTTTATTCGGTTAGAAAAAATCTGTAGATTGGAGAGGATGTTCATAATAAATTTATTGCACAAAATTTCTCACACATTTGTGTTTCTCCAAAGGACATAATAGTTTATTTATAAACCTAGTGAAAAGGGTAAATATTTAGAAATTATAAAAATTCCAATACAAATATATGTAACTCATAAAATAATCCATTCTATTTATTAATATTATTATTATTACTATACTACATAAAATTTGTGTAATTGTGATTGGTTTTTTTGTGATAGATAAAATTTTGGTTAAAATATGTCATTATGGAATGGTTATTTGAATAAGACACTTTATCCCAACCAAAATAATGTTTTTCATGTCATTTAATAGTGATTTCATATAAATATATCTCAAATATGATTATATTTACTTCACATGCTCAGGCGAGAGATGATTCTTAGAAAAAATTGAAAAATTACATCTCAACAAATCTAACTAATTTCAATGAATTTCGGATTCTATCAAAAATACTTTTTAATTTTTTTTGTGATAAATACAATCTGTCATAATATTGTTTTAGATAGGTGGGAAAATTATTATTGGGGGATTTGTTTTATGATATATATCAAATATATTATAACAAAACCATCCATCAAAAAACACCGGCTGACGGATTCTTATAAATTGATTAGTCTGTAGTGAAAAAAATAATAAATACACCCCTTTTATTCCATTTTCCCTCTCAAGTTATCCTCCCTCTATATATTGTTTTGTGTGTGTTTAGATACCTTTTGAAAAAAAATTGGATTTTAATTTATATATTTATAGGATTTCTATAATAGTTTTAATATTTCATCTATTTCATGGTATTTTATTATTCTTTTACTTTAACAATTATTTAAGATATTGATTACGTTTAGTTCCCTATGTAATTAGTAATAGTATGTAGAGAATAATAATAGTTAGTAAAAATATAAATAAATACTCTTTATTCATAATAATTATAAATAGTGATGATTAATTGTTATTATTTCGTAAAATGTTATGAATATTATCAAAATAATAATAATAATTGAGAAAAAATAATACTAATTAGTTGTAATTAGTATTTTAAAGATTAAATCATCGGTTAGATTGTCAAAAAGGGTTTGGCGGTACATGTAGAAGATAATTATTGTGTAGTATATGAACAATTTGTAATGTACATGAACTCAATAGTTTGAAGGCTCATACCTCATAGAGGTAAAATCCATGGGCAAAGGAATACCTGATTGGTGGAATATCTACCAATTAGAGTTTTGTAATTAGAATTGTGTTTCACTAGGGTTTGGATTCATTCAC